>OX637478.1:13681857-14901642 GCA_951800055.1 Cenopis cana
TATGTTTCACTAAATTGAGCAAAGGAATGCGAATGGAACTGTAGGAAATGGAAAATATTTCGTGCGTTAGGCACTTTATAGGTAAACGATTTCGAGATAAACTTCGATTTCGCGCTTACGCCTCGAATATTTTCTCCTCCAAAGTTGGTACGAAACCTAGCGTTTCTTCTTCCTGCTAGCAATCTACGACATCGAATAAAGAGGTTACGTTGCATAAAACCTGTATGAAAGAGCCATAGACAACTGTGGCGCGCGAGAAATGAGGGCAGGTTACTCCAGCCTTGTCGAATGAGCGCGTGTTCTGAATACTTTTCATTCCCACTGAGGAAAACTTGCACTGCCCGCAACAAAAAGGGTTCGCGTTTTAAGGGGGGGTATCCCCAAGGCAAATGTCCCGCTCTAACACGCGTGAGTTTACAATTAACCATCCCGCTCTCTACGCAAGCTCTGCGCGTAGTTTCGTAAATATTTAGCTATAGTCGCCAATCATTTTATCAAAGCAAATCCAGCGAATTCGTCTATAAGTATTTCGGATCTTTAATTGAGTACAAAAATAAAATGTTTAATATCAGTGATATAGCCGTAGTATTGAAAACACATTCCAAAAAGGGGTAACTTTGCGATTTTTTTCTATCGAGTGAAATTTATCAGGTCATGTAAGTAATGCGATTTTGACGAGACAAGATCCTTATGTAACACATATATTTTTTTTTAGATTTTAATAGAATAGAATAGAATAGAATAGAAAAAAGTTTATTCATGACGTTTTACTTAGGCTAATACATAAGAAATAAACAATACACTATATTCTATGTCTCAGATGGTTTTCAAAAACTCAAAAGTGGTAATACCCGGCCTTAAGGGCTTCGGGCTGTTATATTTTAGTCTTCTGTTGGCCTAGATACGTACTATTCGTTTTTTATTGTTGTTTTATATTTTAGGAGAGTACCTAATAGAAAACCTTTCCTATCGAGTATATCGAATCTTTTTCCTATAAGTACCGAGCAAAAATAGTATATTTATTAGCGCAGGTTCATATCTTATTAGAAATTTTAGAAATAAAGGAAAAATTGAAAAACTTAGGCACCGAGCAGGATTCGAACCTGCGACCTCCCGGCACTCGCGGCCAGTCGCTCTAGCCAACTGAGCTATAGGTGTTAGGTGCGATTGCTACCCGGCTTGAAATTTGTCAATCCTTCCTTCATTTATACAACGCCTTAAGGGAGGCATATCTTATTAGTTATTATCGTTCATGCAAAACACATAATCCATTGCTTATCTAAACTCAATATGAGTCGGTAGTTTCATATTGGTACTAATTCTAGGTTCTAGGTGGTAGGTACTTTTACTTTAAAAAACTGGCTAAGTGCGTGTCGGACTTCGCACATTTAGGGTTCCGAACCAACAGCAACATTAAGTTTATTTTTATAGTAATTAAAAATAAGGAAATTTCAAAGAAAATGTTTATTTGTCAATATATTAGTAGGTATTTGTTGGTAAAATATACGTAATAATAAAAATTATCACCCATGTTCATAGTTAAGGCAACGGCAAGTTATAATTTTTTTATGTCACAGACGACGTACGGACGCTTGACTGACATCAAAAGAATAAGAATAAGAATAATTTATTGAAAAACATATTGTACAATAATAATAACAATAGTAATAGGGTTCCGTTTGGACCCGTCGGATACAGAACCCTAAAAACGTGCACATGAGAAGGGTGGGAATCTGGGTGGGAAAGGTGGGTGGTTGTCCATACCAAATCTTAATAATGTACACCTTTATTAGTTGTGCAATAGAGAATATGAATACTACATGAGTTTGATTAATAATGCTATGACGTAGGCAGCTGAATCATAGATATATTAGCAGGTGTAAGACGTGACTGACGAGTGTGCACACGAGTAGAACACGATCAAGGGCTTATGAAAATTAAATTACTGATACAAATGCCAGCGGAACTAATAATTCGGAAAGCTTAAAAAACTAGGTCTTTGTCAACCACATTGTGCCGCGATACCTCGTTTCCTGACACGGAAATGATCATCGGATGATTTATTATTCCGTTCTTTAATTCATCGAACATTCCGAGAATTCTTTATTAACCCGAATGTGTGGGTGTAAATTGATTTATTAACAAAGAATATTCAAGTTCAAAGTGCGTTATTCAGCAATGTACACTAATGTTTATGTTATACTTCCTATATTTAGTGCTTTTCAGAGCGGAAGTTCGAATCCAATATACATGTAAATAAATTATTCGAATGCAAAAAAACACAACAGTCCTTAATGGATAGGAATAGGCAAAGCCGGCTAGTCACACACCTGGTGTAGGGGCAATACCGGACCTTTCTTCACCTTTTCCGAAATTGGCCCGACCGCCGTGCGCCCGTTTATTGGCCCTGTTGCGTGTGAGTAGGTGCGGAGGCGGTACGATATGAGAAAACTGTCAAATGTCAGTGTCAACTGTCAGTCAACTCAGTACTACTTTTTACTGCGCCCCTACATTTAAATGAGTGCTTCCTGACTGACGCGGGATGCGCGGTAGCGGGACGATGCGAAGGCGGTACTGCTCCGCTTCTACGCATGATATTACTACTGCGCAAATGTAATACTGACAGTATTCCGCCAAGTGAGAATCTTTGCGACGTCAGTAAGTTTACGTCAAAGAAGAAAATGTCACATATCGATCCCGCTCCGCCAAGTCAGGAACTCGCCTTACCTAGACTCATTGGAGAAATGTGAAAGTTACATTGAAAATAAAAGGATAGATTTGAAAATAAGATAGGAGATATATAACATTCTTTCATCCAAGATCTCAATACGTCCTCTTCACAACTCTACTGGTTCCTGCATACCGCGGGAGATTTTAATACCCCGTGAGTACAAAAGCATGTTTTAAGTACCTACAACAATCTGTTCTTCCTGCTGCCTTAACTATTCCCGTTTCCCGGGGCGTCAAAACAACTGTTTATGTGGCTTATGTGTAAAGGAATACGAGGAATTATCCAACGGCTGAGGGGCGAGGAAGAGGACGATTTAGTGGCGGCCTCAAATCACTCTGACAGTGGGGAGGGATCTCCTACGCACGGATCCGTCCCACCTCACACGGTAACTAGTCAGTTATAGTGCGCGCCATCCACGAAGGCGCGCCCCTCCACAGCCCAAGCCGTACGAGTACAACTGCGTACAGTAGCTCTAGTATAAGTTTTTTCGAAACATTAACTAATTCGAACGCGTTTGCGTTTTGTCTCAAAATGTATGAAAACGCTCTCACCTAGTTTGAAATACGCGCGTTCATCGGTTAGCAACAAATGTTATACTCGCTGTTTTAGTTTCCCCTAGTGACCACCAGAGGCGCTGTTCACGTTTTCATACATTTTGAGACAAAACGCAACGCAAACGCGTTCGAATTAGTTAATGTTTCGAAAAAACTTATACTAGAGCTACAGTAGCTCTAGTATAAGTTTTTTCGAAACATTAACTAATTCGAACGCGTTTGCGTTTTGTCTCAAAATCTATGAAAGTGGTATGAAAACGTGAACAGCGCCTCTGGTGGTCACTAGTGGAAACTAAAACAGCGAGTATAACATTTGTTGCTAACCGATGAACGCGCGTATTTCAAACTCGGTGAGAGCGTTTTCATACATTTTGAGACAAAACGCAAACGCGTTCGAATTAGTTAATGTTTCGAAAAAACTTATACTAGAGCTACAGATTAGTATGAGATTCGCTGTGGAGGGGCGCCTCGTCGTGGATGGCGCGCACTTTATTCGTTTTATGATATAAGTAGGTAATATTAGTACGTCATAAAATTCTATTTTGTTAGATTTCATGCTACATTAACATTGAACCTTGTATGCTTAGAAACCTATTTCCAGATTATTCTCGTATTATATAGAGCCCAACATTTGAACCTATTGTGTACTTCTCAAGGTCATTTCACTACTAGATTGGACAATTTTATTTTGGCATCCGCATTCGAGGAGTTAAAACATATAAGAGATTGTGTTTTTTTTTCTGTTCAGAATCCCCTCGACCTGCCGATATCAGATTATCAGCCTCGAAGCTGTACTATGTCAGATAGCTATTTCAAAGTCACAAACTACATTATAGCGCTGAAAAAATGTTTATCCATGACCTAACTTCATACCAACTCAATTTACCCAGCAATAACCCCGAGATCAATCTCTTATAACACTTGTGTTATTTCGTTTATGTCATGTCCAATTTAGATTAATCTCACCGGAACGAAGTTATTTGGGCGGTGAATGTTTACGCGGCATTTTATAAAATGTACAGTCAAGTGCAAATATGTGAATGCAAAGGCACAACTTACTGAAAAATATGTCCCGTGGCTAATTATATCGCCGAATTAAGCTTCTTATCTTATTAATGAGATAACTAACTTTTGCCCGCGACTTTTTCCGCGTGGAACACGTTCATCGCGTTATATTTATAATTTTATATTTTTTCTGGCGCTTGCCTAGTTATTGCTCTTCCATACAAACTTCCACCCACTAAGATGATGATTTCCGGGATAAAATATCCTATGTCTTATGTCCTTCTCCGGGAATACAACTATCTCCATACAAAGTTTCATCTAAATCGTTTCAGCGGTTTTAAGTGTGAAGAGGTAGCAGACAGACACACTTTCGCATTTATAATATTAGTATAGAAATATGGATTAATTTGATACATATTTTTGCACTTGATTTTACCCTGTATACCTACCTAACATAGTATATTTTTTGACGAGTATCCAGACCATCATCATCATCATCATCATCAGCCTATATACGTCCCACTGCTGGGCACAGGCCTCCTCTCATAGATGAGAGGGATTGGGCAGTAGTCCCCACGCTGACCCGGAGCGGGTTGGGGACTTCACATACATCTTTGAATTTCTTCGCGGATGTATGCAGGTTTCCTCACGATGTTTTCCTTCACCGAAAAGCTAACGGTAAATATCAAATGATATTCCGTACATAAGTTCCGAAAAACTCATTGGTACGAGCTGGGATTCGAACCCACGACCGCCGCTTGACAGCCGCATGCTTGAACCACTGGGCTACCGTAGCTCCAGACCATAGTGACCAGTTTTAATAATAAAATCCCTAATGTTTACAACATTTTTACTTAAACGACGACTCAGAGGTCAGGCGTAGTCATAAATTAAAATGACGAGACCCGCTTCAGAACAGAAAGCACAGGATTCCACGCAGCTCTGCATTTTGCCACCGCATCGCCCGCAAATTATCATGATAAATGACCATCACTGTTGTATTATTAAATAAAGAATTTCTATAAAAAAAATGTATGGTTCTGTTCATTTAATAATTGTTAATCAGGAACCACAAAAACTTAGGTGAATATGAAGATTTGAAATTATAAAGTCCATGTTTGCTTGATCGAATAGTTTGCATAATTTGCATTGATTGTATTTTAGGTTTAACCAAATATTAATTTTCTTTTTACAAGTATTTAGTTTCAACCTGGTATCCACCGCTTAAAAAAAGAAAACCTTGTTATATAGCCGACCATGTAAATAAGATAAGCTATACCTACGCGCCCGAGATAAACGAGCAACCGCTAATTCGCAACTGCAAGACATTACTCAAACAAAAACACGTCTTACAATGCTTAAAAACACCCTTCGTCACAATGTGTTACCTTAAACAAACGATAAAGTGAAAACGTTTAACATCGCCGTCATTAACGGCTGACAGGTAAACAAAATTGATTCCCTAATTGAGTCGCTCACGAAAATGGCAACACAGGCTTATTAGAGGAAATGATATAGGGCAAGACACTCCCGCGGAAGCGTCACCGCGTCATGACGAGGGGTCACCGGGGAACTGTGGAATCGTGACAAGTCATTATACTAATTAAGCTGGGGATTAATTTAATAAACAACACAAAAGTCATGGCATAACGTTACGCTCCAATTCTTGTTGTCGAAAATTTTGAGTCCCAGTTTTTATGATATGTAACCCGTTAAACGTAAAGGATATTATCACGCCCACGAAGCTAAGAGTAAATGTGTTACCACGTGTTATGGTGTACAGTCAGTTGCAGAGAAACGTGACCGTCCTGCATATAAAACTTCAATGCATGGTCAGGTTTCTCTGAAGCTTTGAACCTTTGCAGTGCACACTGCATTCTCGTTGCGAAGTTTCGCCATGATAAAAAATACAGCGCAGCTAATATTAATTTTTTTAGGTCATTTTGTGACGAGCTTTAGGTATACCGCCAAATTTTATCACAACTTAAGCACTTCGTCGCTTCGTAATCATTATATTAATTCTAGGGTCATAAACAGATTTAGGTTCGCGTTTTTCCTGTGGACATATCAAAAGTTAAGGGCTACAAAGCTTAATTTTGGATTGGTCTCGTTACCTGCATAAACGGCGTCTCCGGTTCTATAAATCCATGTAATAAAATCATAACTTACATGCTCATAAGCCGTTAACTATTGACCACAGGAGGGACGACTTTTGTTTTTTCAAGTGTTTGTGACCCATTAAGTACTAATATACCATTAAATACTAATCGATAATTCAAATTGAGATACGCGAGCGGAGGTAGCGAAAAATAAAAATTTAAATAAAAATTCATGATATTTTCTTGGAACTATTTTAATTTTAACAGCTTTGACGATCTTGACTTCTTGATAATTATTTAAGTGAGAGGGACATTGCCTTTTTTCAAATGTACAATTTTTGCTGGCCATACTCAAATATGACGGTATTTTACCGACCCGTATTCTTTGTCGAGTGTATAAATAAAATTCATCTGTAAAGCTGTCAGGAGCCACAGGACGAACCGCACCCGTTAACTTCAAATGGATTGAAAATAAATATTTACAGCACGACTATCACGAGTTGGCCCTTTTAATTACCTTTTGTTATTGTTTGTTTATGATATGTATTAAACTTACTTTAATAGGTGGGGATATTTTAAGGTTATTATAGTCATATTGTAGTCGTATTTTTAGGTGTGGAAAGTGTAGTTTTATAAATTAAAAACACGGCTTGAATTCAGGGCGTTAATTTTCTTGATTAGATCACATTTATACATATTATCAATGCGTCACTCTCACGCACCATGACTAATAGCAAAATGCATGCATGAATTAATTTTGTATTTAGCAATAACCCTGCTTACGCATACTATATACAAATCGCAGATTAAAAGAAAAAATCTGCAAAGGAAGTAAGTACAGTCAGCAACAGAGAAAAGGGACCCCCCGTGCATACAAAACTTCTATGAAGGGGGTAGACATGCGCAAAATGTGTCACTAAAAAGAAAAGAGTGATATACTTCATTCCTTCACTGTGAAGTATATCACTCATTTATTTAGTTTACTAGTTCAGTTTCGTTCAGTAGCTCAACAGATCCATCTACGATATAGATTGGGTTAACATATCAGTCATTCATTCAATCATGTCGTCTATGTCACTCTCGGAGCGAATGAGTAGGTATAGTAAAAGATATGAATTGTGAACTGAACGAACTGAAGTATTGAAGTATATGAATCCGAACTGAACTAGTGAATGAAAGAGTACTTCATTTGAATCATTCATTCGTGAACTACTCATGTCTAGAAGGGGGGATACCTTTTCTCTGTTGCTGACTGTACCTACCAGGTACGAATCCTGCTCGGAGCCTAAAATTTGCCATTCGCATTAAAATTATAGTTTAGGAAATATGAATTAGCCGTCCGTTATCTATCGTGCGATGTTTTACACATTATTATTGGGAAACGGGACACAATCGCATACCAACCAAATAATTTACCTTGCCCGACGTTTCGAATGTATTACGACATTCGTGGTCGCAACATAACGAGTGAAAATCATGTAACTTTAAATCAATATATTGCGATGTTTTGTTCTGCGTAAACACATACCGGTTAATGGGTGGTCGATACACGCGTTTTGAATAAGATCCCAAAAAAAAATCTTTTACTATGTTCTCTTTGGTCCAACGCGAATCGGTGCAGTTTGCAGCCACCCAACACCAATGCAAAATTGGTGACAAACTTTTGATATTAATTTTTTTACAAGTTTCTAAACGTTGGCTACATTTAAGAATAGGTACCAGACTAAACAATCTAACCAATTAACTCCGGCTTCCGAATGGCCCACTTTCACACAAAAGGCAAAAATAACAAAAGACGACATCAAGTAACGGCCTTGAGCGTGGTTTCACCTGAAAAGCCGAAGCTCTACACTAACCGTAGCAATTGCTACGGCATACGACTACGGTCGTAGCAGGTCTACGAAGGCTCTGCGGGCAAAACATTAAAATTGAAAACAACTCTTTTAAAATATTTCCTACTCTGTACAAATAATTATGCTTAAGTTTTTTTGGGACTGTAACTAATTCGATATAGTACCGTATTTACTTACCTAACTACTAGCGAAAATCGTACCTATAACTCGTGAATGCAACACGCCTTGCGAGAAATTGTAGCAATATGAAAAAGGCTACGTTTACTCATTTTCCCAAAAATTTCATGAAAGTACTTCCGGCGAGGGCGCAAAAAAGTTAGTTAATACCATGATTATCATGAATGTACCACGGAACAAGTTCATTTGACAACCCTAAAAGCCTTACCCTCTTATTCAGAATGGTTCATAGGTTTAATGAATGAATTTTATTTAAATTTCCGCTAAACTTCATTTGTCCTTATCTGTCACGGTGTTTGTGAAAAAGGGACAAAACACTTTTTAGTAAGCAGAGGTTTGTTAAGTTTTATGAATAAGAATGGATTAAACTATAATGTTATATTAACTTGGTAAAGTTATCTGTCGAAATAGCAATAAGATGATAAGGTTAAAGAACTGCTAGGTAGTTCACACATTTTATGTAGGTATTGCTTTTTTTCTCAATAATGACAAAATAGTGTAATTATTTCTCAATAATAAAAATCATGAAAATCACAAAATACATGAAAATCATGTTTAGATTTATTAAAGTAAATGAAAAAAAAACTGATAATTCGACACTCCCTATCCAAAGACTAATGTTATCCAGAATTTATAACTGGCCACACTACACAATACAAAGCTCACTCTTATTTCCCTCTAGTAGTTGAACGACCGACTTGTTTAGTTTACTATACTGTTTGTGGTGCCGTATCTCAACTAATACCCGTTGAGGCGGCGCTAAATCTATTTCCGCGGGGCTCCGTCCGCATTTAACTTAATGGCTATCCTCCGTAAACTAAGACTTAAGTTGTGTTTGAGGAAAGGATAAAGCTGAGAGAAACTTATTCGTACTCATGCTTACTGAAGGTAAACTAAGTTAGTTAAGTACAAAAACGTGTACCTACCGATATTTTCATCAAACTACCTTCGCTTCTAACCCTCTCTCAATATTAGCAGTAGGATAAGTCTAGATGTTAACATACAATGACGATGCTGACGAAAAACTTTAACTACAGTCCGCGACAGATAAGAAACCGATCCTGACATCTGTCATTTCACAAATTACATTAACATGAAATTACAGGTGTCAGGATTGACTTCATCTGCAAGGGACTGTAACTGCGTTATGCGTCTATGTTTAAGGCGATATATCGATTGAAAGAGTCACCCTTTGTTTGTCGCTCATGACAAAACGGGATGCAACCCTCTCCGAGAATGGCTTTTTAGACAATTCTCGTTAAATATCTGACTGTGTGCAGGTTTATTAAATTTCGTCTTTTCAGTACCTAGATGAGGTAAAATACCATCATATTAACTTAATCGTGTCTTTTAATAATGCGTTGTTTTAGTAGGCTGAGGAAAAGAAGGAAAATATAGACTCGACTTTGGATTTATTTTCTATCGAGAAAATTTAAAGCAATCATGTCTCGCTATTGTCAGTACCACAATCATATAGCCATGAATCATATATCTGAAAATCAGCCCCTACTGTTTGCTAGTCTGGGCAGGACAGCGTTCCAAAGTCTCCAAATTTCTCAGTGTAGCGCCTTAATGATACGAATTATTTTCCATAATTTTGTAATCAAAATTAGTCGAATATCTTTCCACAGAGTACAATTTTGGTAAAATTGTAAAATAATGTTTTGTTAAGAGGAAAAAGAGAAATCCCGGCCTGTGGCTTTGTATCAATAAGGAACAAGGGGAAAATAACAGGAATTATTCGAGCAAGGATGGAATTGTTTTTGGAGAAACAATAATGGCCAAAACAAGGAACGCCCAGGGCAGAAATGGTTTGGATTTTATGCCCTTGCTTTTATATTTACTTTCTGACTTATAAAAACTCGAATTGTTATAGACAATAAGTAACTTTTATGCAATATAAAAAAATGGAAATATGAACCACCAAAAGTATCTATTTACTACGTCTAGCTACATTTTACCTACTCCTCCTAGCTGGGTCATTGTCAGATTTAGATGCGCGTCTTTTCGGTGGACATGTCAAAAGTTAAGGGCTACAAAGCTTAATTTTCGATTGATTTGGTAACCCGCTTAATCTGTAATTCCGTGTTTATAAATCCATGTAATAAAAACGTAAATTACATGCACACAAGCCGTTAACTATTGGCCACCGAATGGACAACTTTTGTTTTTCCGACTGACAATGACCCAGCTATATAATAAAAATTAGGGCTCGTCAGTTTAAAACGCCAATTTATTTTAATTTTGACGCTATTAGAACGTATCTTAGAGCGGTCTGATAATAAAAATATTAATTAGGGCGAAAATAAAATTAGGGCGAAATTCGAACCAAACCGAAATACTGAAATCAATCAGATTTTATTTTTAGAACAATAATTACTATGTCGAAACGATATACAAAATGCGAATGTTTTCGAAGTTCGTTAAGGTACAGCATATCGGGCTTTGGATACCTATAAGCAGAATACATATGTAGGTATACGATTAAGTAAGACGGCTGCCAGAATATTCCTATGCAATATCTAGTCTTCCAACTCAAGAGTTAGCGGAATAAAAGAGGACGTTCGAGCTAGGTCTCAGTACTCTCAATCTCAATATTCCGAGCTGCCTCGACTTTTGCTAACTTATTACATATACATACACGATAGGGACTGACAGAAAACCACTTCTATTACAACTCCTGGTACATTTCAGTGCAACGAAGCGAATATTGGACGAATATTTCGTAAAAGCATTTCGATATTTCGACTCCTTTTCAATGTAAACTGAAGGAATTCAAAATTCAAAATGATTTATTATTCAAGAAACAGATAAATACATTGCTCGAGGTTCCATCAGAGACCAAATTACGTAATACTACTAGTATAGAAACAGTACGAAACGTGAGGTACTTAAGTATTTAAATAAGGTGTTTGAACAAATTACCTAACCTAAGTTACCTAATCTAATAGTTCTCTTTATATTTAATTCTTTATTAGAACTAGTAGAAGCATACTACGACGGTGGCAAATAAACATATGGCCCTCCTGATGGTGTACAGACACCGTAGCCTATGAATACCTACTTGCGAATTCAAGCGCGTTAATGACCTAGGTAACAGGCGTAAAAAGCTAGGTAGGCAGTCAGAGTAAGTGCAAATCCGGCTCTTCAAAATCAACCCAAACAAGTTGACACAACTTATTTCATTTCATTGATTTATTTACTGATAAAAAATACTATCGCAAAATGTACAAAAGGAAAAAAATAATTGGAAAACTAATACACCTCTCTACAATTAGATAACATCTTTCTACAATTAAGTAGATTTGTAAAGATCAAAGGGTTCGTCGGAAATTTAAGGTTTTAAATTCCAAAATGACATCAACGTGATTCGCACACTGAGCTGAACTGGCAGAATGAGCGCGAAAATACCCTAAAGTTCACAATATAATGCGAATAGCATATAGCATGTCTAATTGACTCCCAGTAGCAATTCGTCGCGCGTATAACTTTCACCGCGCACGCGCACCGATGCAAATCTTTATTGATACCTAATATATTTGCCCGCCATTAGTATTCCCATCTGCCCGGAGATGCAACCCGCTGATGCAACGACACCTTGTTTTCGAAACTAAACCTTATTGGATCGTGTCCAACATACCTGAGAAAAATGCACCGGGGCATGAATGAGATCACTTTCTATTTGTTCTGATCGCCTGGTACAACAACGTTGCAAATGTTGCAATCACAGGGTGGAAAATTACCTACGGATTTTGCATTACCTACACAAATAGATTTATGTGGATCAGATACGTTTAAAAACAAATTTTATTCAATCTAATACAGTTAGGCGATTTTGCAAAGTATCAATAATGTTAATGTTATGACGTGACTATGAATTAATGAAATTATAGTTAGTGGACACAAGTGCGCTAACGTAGCAAGCGGGTGTGTGTCTTATCATAATTACAATAAGTATCACAATATCTGCAGATATACTGAACATACAACTAACGACATCATATATCTATGCAAGAATTAAAACAAGTTATAAGAATGTTAGATATAGGTAATCTGTAGTTTCGAGATATTTTATAATGCCTGATATTTTATAATACTGGTCCTTAACTGTAATCGTTGACAATTGAACAGTACCTAACACTAGCTGCTTCATTATTTTAGCAGACATAGTGTATGCCTTAAATTTAAAGTTACTTACTATTTCATTTAACCAGGTAGCTAGTTTTCAGAGAAAATCACATTGAAACAGCATGTGTACTTAGTTGGAACTAACGAACGTATATGTACATGGGAACTTTGGCTTCACAAATTCGTTGGTAAACTCCGTAGTCACTCGTTTAACGCCTGGCAAACACGACTGGGTTCTAATATCAAAGGCTCTCGAACGAAGAATCAACTCAAACGAAGTCACCCAGTGAAAAATGCAGTGAATAACATGACATGCACTACGAGTATCACACATTTATACACGTAGACAATATCCGTTTTGACATTCGAACGCTATTACAAAATACAAAGCAAACCTAGGTAGGTTTGTTCCCCTAAAATACCTTTTCTGAGCACCTGCCTGCTGCCGAGGTATTTCTTTATAAGGTGCTCCAGTCATTGACACATTATGTATCTAGAGTAAGTTATGCAAGAAAAAGCGCCCATTTAAATACCAACGTTATCGACTATACATACCTAAACTTAAATATACCTGTGCTAATACGGAATAAACGTAATGAATCAAAACCTTAATAAACTTTATATTAAATTAGTATCACCACCACACATTTCACGCACGATACGTATGCAGTGTAAACGCATAATACCTACGATGAAGTAATCGAGTCAGTTCGAGCCATGCTCAATTAATCGCAAACTTATGTTGTATGCTCGATGTTTCAGAGATAATTCAGTCGAGCACGGAATCACACCGATACGAACGCACTTTACAAATCTATTTCATAAATCAACAACCTCTCAGATAAAATTTGATTAATTATAACGATACAAAAGTTCCATTCAATTGAAATTTTTGAAAGATCACATAGATCTGCGGCAAGTGCTCGCCCATGTGACAAATGAATGGATGAAGGATTGTAATTATTTATGCATGCTTCATCTTGGCTCAAAATATTTTGTATGCCTTATGGCAAGACATAGAGATACAATATTAATAATTATAAGACCTATAATCCTATGTTTACAAATAAATATTTTTGACTTTGACCTTTTTATACTACACAATCATTTCTAGATAGACTATACTGGAACCCAGTAGTTTTTATATTTTTTATAGGTATTTGCTTGAAACGCGAGCATTAAACAGGACGAGCGTAGGTACTAATTTAGACACAACATATCATCCACCTAATCTATATATGGATCGCCGTCACAGACAACATGCTTCTCAGGAAATGACTAGGTATTAGCCATTTCTGCAGCAGAAATAAATCGTTACCGTCCTAGAAATATCTTCCGATGACTCAAACCCAACGATCAATTGTGCAAATTGTGACGGCCTGAAACCAAGGTATTTCCGCTCTGCACGGGGGGTTCACTAGGTATTATTGCAACATGACAACAAGCATGAAGTAATAAAACAGACCAAACAATTTGGTCGACTGTACCTACAGTTTTACCTTGAACAAAAAGAATATAAAACTTTTAAGAGTTTTAAGGACTGTTTAAGGAATTTATTAATTTTGCGAGTAAAATTAGGAAGAAAATTAAACATAGGGTATTTTTATAGGTACTCAAACACTTTAAACTTTCCCAATAAAAGCCGTAAATATGCGGCACAAACAGATGTATTTCATCGCCGATTGGTATGTGCCTAATGCGTAATTAATTATATTCTTAAATTAGGTCCCTTTCGCACATATATAGGTATTATATATACGTGACAAGTACAATTTCACCAGCATAATTTACCGCGCGACAGAACGATCACGCGAAACACACTGACATACGTTAGTATCTCCTTAGTAGTTTGTGACACTGACATCAAATCGGAACTTGAAAAGTAACTCGCTGATACCACAGAATAAGTAAGGGAACAAATAAAATGATCACCTAAATAACTTTTGATATCATCAAATTTTCGAACCCTAAAATAAGGTTGAACACTCAAAAAATTTTATCGATCAGCAATTCCGAGTCACCAAAAAAATTCTACCTATTTTTGCAGCACTTGCACCTATTTTACTTATTGCGTTCCTATAAATTTATAAACGCATCAAAAAAATTGTCAAGTACCACCAAAAACACTAAACTACCACCTAATCTCATGCACCTTTTTTCATTAGAATTACATCCAAATATTATATACATCGCATGCTACATTTTAGTAAACAGTTACAAATTAATTGTTTTTAGCACTATAAATATTTCAGTTATTTCCAAAATGTTATAAATTAGAAAGTAAAATTTAAAATTAATTTAAAAAGCAACGCGCAATGTGGCTGAGTGAAATAATAACACGTATACTGCTATCTCACTCAATCAAATACAAAGAATTGTCTGAAGCATAAAACCTATTGATATGTCGTTAGAGTGAAAGGTACCTATTGCTGTTTCATTCTAACTACCTATTGCTGATGGTTTACAAACTGCAAGAAGTTTTTTTTTTTTTTAATGCGTTGACGTGAGCGCGTTTGATTGAAAACTTTTATTTGAAAATGAGTTTTGTTGATTTATTAAATTGTTAGTTTGTTATGAAAATGGATAAAGGTCCTCAAATGAGTTTACTTTATTAATATAGATAGACTTTCATGGAAAAATTAAAGGAAGTTAATAGGTAGAAATAGGTATAGGTAGGTTTAGGTTATGTTAGTTTTGCATCGGCCCGAAGGGCCAAAACAACTCAAAATAGGAGCTCCGCGCCAGCGGAGATCCGTCAATACTGTTCCAATCTCCACTAGTTTGAAATTAAAATAGCTATTTTTATTTCAAACTTCAACTTCTTAAAACCATTTAGCGCTGTCTTGCTCGCACGCGGTGCGAGGTGCGAGCGAGACGGCCCGTATGGAAAACCGCATCAGTGTGCTAGCAATGAGGTTAGACTAGATTGGAACTGCTTTGCGCGTCGGACATTAAAAAACAATTGCCGCGTGAAATTTGGTGATCATGTAGTATTTCTGGGTATCGAAAGAATTATTTGGGTGTAAATAATTTTAATAGGATTACGAGCCCTGTAATATTTGGATGTAAATTATATGAAATTTGGTGTTTGAAATTAGGTGATCATTAAGTATTTTTGGGTAGTGACTAATTTATTTGGTAACAATTTAATTTAATAGGTTATCGACATGTTACTTCTTTGAGTTGCACTTTATATTTAAAAGGAGTTGAAAATTTGGTGCGAATCTAGTATTTTTGGTAATCAATGTAATTTTTTAGAGCATCATTCGGCAACTAATTTGGTGGTTCGTTAAATGCTACCCAATAAGTAATAGTACTGCACGTTTGGGTATCGGTTATTAAAGTGACACGTGACGTGACTGCTCTCATATCGGTTTTTATCGTCCGTGTCCGTTACGGTTCCGATGTCACGGTGTGACAGGCGGCCTATTACACCGTGTAGAAACTGGTTCGAACGCGTTACTAAATTACTACCTATTATGCAGTAGGTATTCTTGTACCCTTTGTAAGAGAAAAGAGCGACAAAATACCCTCTCATTTTTCAGAGCGAAGTTACATACAACGATATTTAACTGATATAATATTGAATATCGATGTAGGCTCAACAAATAGTATAGTTACCCGTGACATTGTTATAAATAGTTTTAATTAATGGTATCAGGTAAACGGTTTTAAATAGATTATCCTTCAATTAAATACAATCGATAGGTTTTGTTTAGGAAAGTTCAAGTCGATCGCAGTTCATTTAGGAGTCTTTTGGGTATAATTTGTGTTTTATGTACAAATTAAGACTTATAATAGTTATAATATAAACGTAACAAAATAGAGCGTCTAATGTTACCCTTTTGGACGCCGATGACGGATACATCTGCGCCTGTGCCTACGACAGATTAATACGGAAAAGCGTACAGGCATTTTCATATCACATCACGCATTCAGGTTTAAAATTGGATTTGACATTATGTTGATGTGAGGTGTTTGTGACGACTATTATAGACGTAGCGCGCAATCAAATGGTTAATAACCATAACTGATTAAATTTGAAAAAGTACTTCATCTAGAACTAGATGGTCAAAACGCATTTCTTTCCATTGGTTTTGCTGCCGAGGATAATTAGCAAAATTAGTAAACCAGTGGCCAGTGGTTACCACGAACGCTAGATTGAAAGTCGCCTGTCGATATTTTAGTTATGTGACACATAAAACTAAAGATGTAGGTAATTAATTCATCTTACATGATCATACGACCATTATTAAAGTAATTCCTTTGACGAGACTCATTATTTGAAGAGACAGACGGCTGCTCATCTTGATAACAGCTTCTTGGTAAACAAGGCTACTTTCCATAATAGTAACATCGCGCATCCGCTCCTTGTCGTAAAAACTAAACAACGCTCAATGCATTTTCATTTCGCGGTAAAATCGCCGATGCCAAAACAAAGGCGACTGTTTCATCTACACATTTATTTAGCTACGTATCATTACTATTACCTACTACGTATATAAGTAAATGATATATCATTTACTTATATACGTAGTATATGAATGCATGTAAATCAGGTTGTTCTATATAAGTATATACGTGTACCGGCCGGCGTCAGTTATAGATAGGGAGGCGAGCGGATGCTGCGCTGTAGCCTCCCGCTCGGGCGTAGTACGGCCTGAACAAAGCGTCCCGCCCTACCCCTCCACCCGTAATTCAAACCGCACTTTTCATGTATGGAACAACTACTCAAATTCGCTGATTAGCTCGGAACGAACACTTAAAACAGTTTTATGTAAGAATATAAGGGAGATAATACACGTACAATGATAGTTGGGATGTCGGCGAGCGGACGTGTGGCGTCGGTAACGCGGTTCGCGGGATACTGGCAGCCTCCGAGCGCGGGCGCGCGGGGCTGCGCGGACCGCGCTTTTCATTAAGGAGCTGCCCTGGCTGACGCCCCGGGTCGGGGAAGCTCGGTCCTTGATTTATTCGCGGATCGTTTGTCCCGCACGTCGACTATGTCAGTGGGAATGTTTTTATGGGCCTGTAATTCATGTTTTCAGCGCTGTATTTAGGATCAGCGAGCGTCTTTAATGTTTTACCTGGTTTATTGGCCGAATTCCGCTGAAAAAAATATTACGGGGATCCCTGCCTCTCCCTACCGCTTTTTCCTAATATTTAGTTTATTATTGTCTATTACTACTATTACCTACTTAGGTACTATAATACTACCTGCAGCCTGCAGTACCTACTTAGGTAATGCTCATGCATTGTTCATCAACAAACGATCCTACCGATAATATTAAAGAACGTATTTTTTGCAAGAATTGTAATTTACTATTACACGCAAAAAACGGAGAAGCTAGCCAACATAATACCTATAAATAATAATAAGTAATATCTAAAGAAGTAATAGATTTAGAATATTTATTTGATGTATACATTTTACTATATGTAGGTACTATACTAGCTGTTCCCGCAACTCAGTTCGCGAATCACAAAGTAGGCAGGCACTACAAAGTACAAACGCTCTCCTGCGCCCATAGCGCATGTTGCGCTCGAGAAGTCGAGAGTATCTCGACTTATCTCGAGCAATGCGTCTTTTTCTGATTGGCGCTGTTAGAAAGCGACGGATAGCTCGAGAGTCGAGATACGCCGACATACTCTCGAGCGCAACACGTGCTAGGCCTACTGAACTGAACATCTACGTGAACAAGTGAAAAACCCTCATTTGAGTAGTTTCATAGATTGGCCCCTTAGACACACCAAACTACTACCTACAAACATTACCTTTATAATATTACTAGAGATAAACATAGGGTAATTGCGCCCGTTAAGCGAACACCTAAAGAGCATGGTTCCTTTAAAAGATAATTACTACCCTTTATAATATTACTAGAGATAAAAATAGGGTAATTGCGCCCGTTAAGCGACCACCTAAAGAGCATGGTTCCTTTAAAAGATAATTACTACCAGCAGAGATATTATATTTCTAGACTGAAAAAACTCTTGTAAGTAGTCGCACACCGGCATATACCTAAGTCCCGGGATTATTTTACGGTTCCACTTTGACACATCGTAATACCTACCTATATAATGTAAATGCGCATTACACATCGAAGGTAAAATCAAGTAATGATATAAGAGCTTCATGAGTAGGTAGCTGGAAAGTTATTATAGGCGTTTTAGGGCATCAATCAAATTACCGTTTATTTTTTGCATTGATCCGTAGTAATTTATGATATACATTCACCTGAAAACTGAACCCTATTGCTGTCACTCACGCGTCCGTCCGTCCCTCCGTCCGTCCGTCCGTCGTGTCACACAGGTCTACAGCCAAACGATTGGAGCTACAGTCTCAAAATTTTCACAGTATAAGCATAATAAGCAGTATAAGTGGTGTCGAATAGCCATATAGAGTCAAAACTTATTATGTTTTAAGTGGGGCTCCCATACAAATAAAGAGGACGCGAAACCAACTTGATTTTGCGGTTGGTACGGAACCCTAAATGTGTGAAGTCTGACTCGCACTTGGCCGGTCTTTTTATCTAGTGTAGTACTGAGTGTAGTGACTAAAATCATTCGTTACATACAAAAAACTATGATGTTTTGACAGATGTCGAGTGAAAAGTCAAGCGTTCGACACTCAAAAATCGGCCCCCACATGATATTTCGGTGTTGGTGGAAAATGATCAAATTAAAGAATTGAGAACAGTACTAAGTAACCGTAGTATGTTTTGTGATAATAAGAACCGTGTAGCAGGCCCCAGTCCTAAGCCTAACACTAAATTCGCTCCAATAATGAAATGTGTGGAAATATTTAAAAAAAAATCAATAAAATAATTGATAATCGGCAAACATGACCATTCGTCTTAGCCACATCACTGCAAACGCCATTCATACCAAGTGTCAAAAAGGAACTGTAAAAAACCTTCGGGAATACAGTAAATTATTAGGTGGTCGCTAACCGGCACAATGGCCCACAATCACAATAGAGGTGCACTCTAAGGTGCAACATGCGAATTCGTCAAAGAGGGAGTACTACGTTTTCGGTTCGCGGTAGGCTCTGTTTTTAGGGTTCCGTAGTAAACAAGGAACCCTTATAGTTTCGCCATGTCCGTCCGTCCGTCCGTCCTTCCGACCCCCGTTTTTCTCAGTAACCGTTAGTGCTAGAAAGCTGTAATTTGGCATGAGTATACATATCAATGACGCCGACAAAACGGTAGAATAAAATCTTAAAAAAAAATTTTTTTAGGATACCTCCCCTACATGTAAAGTGGTGGTGCAATTTTTTTTTCTGCCAAACCCCATCGTGTGGGATATCGTTGGATAGCTCTTTTAAAAATATAAGGTTTCCAAAAGCATTTTTTTATTAAAGAATTGGTTAGCGTGATATTAAGCTTTTAAGTGATAATTTTTGCTATGGTCAAGTGTCCCCCCCCCCCCCCTGCAAGCTAAACGGTGGCTACTAGGTATGTGAAAAAAATCATGGTAGTAGTATATACGATTAATTTAAAAGGAAAACTATCACAGCTAAGTAGACATTACTAGTTAACGAGTAATATTCGAACTTTCGTACAATTTTCATTGATACCTTAGATAATGTTGTTAATTCTTTCAAAAACATAGTAAATATAAGTTTGCAAACTTTTTAGTCCAAATAATGTAACGGGTGGACGACTACGGAACCCTATTTAAGGTACCGTACCGTACCACAAAAGGAAAAAAACCGGCCAAGTGCGTGTCGGATCAGGCACAACGAAGGGTTCCATAGCGACACCTAGCAGTCCACTTTTTAAAACACAATTTAATACCTTGAATCAAAAAAAGTCGTATCTTCATAGGGAAGTCACGGCACTTACGTTCTTTTGTTTGGGTAAAACAGTTTTTCAGTGTTAACTCCAAAACCCTTAATCCCATCTTGTTCAAACCAAAAATCGTTGAAAGTACTTATTAATGTACACCACCTCAATTTTTTTCAGAATTTTAATCTTCATGGTTTGGAAATTAGAGGGGGGGGGGACACATTTTGTACGACTGGCAGTTAGTACCTCACCAACGATTGACTTAAATGGAAAACTTTTTAGCAACCTCTATATTATATACCCCTCACAACTACCTGCATTGAAAAAAAAATCATCCCCGGTTACATGTATTTAGCCCACCAAAAATTCTTTTTTTTTCCTAATTTCACATCACTTTTATGTAGCGGTTTATGGAATACATCTTCCTACCAAATTTCATAATTTTAGTACTTGTAGTCTCCGAGTAATTCGCCTGTGACATACGGACAGACAGACATGACGAAACTATAAGGGTTCCGTTTTAGCCATTCTGGCTACGGAACCCTAAAAAGGTGCACTCTTAATCCTAATATCTTCGTGAATTAATCAAATAACAATTGAATAAAATATTAACTTTATTGTTATAGTCATGATAACAAAAATTAATTCTTACTTAAAATAATTTGACTAAGCTTTACCCTTTTTATTAAAATTCTTTTTCTTATTTTTCTTGCCCACTCCTTTCTTTTGTCCCTGTGGTTGTTGTGATTGTGGTTTGTTGTCACTTTTAACTTTGTCACTTTTCAGCTGTCCAATTTGTTTTTTATTCTTTTTCTTGATAGCGTTTTTCATCTTTTTCGCGGCTGCTACTTCGACCGATGGTGTTACCTTGTTTTCATTCTTATTTGCTACATGCTGTGGGGGATTTGCCCCAGGAGTTTTATTTTTGTTCTTTTTCTTATTTTTCTTTTTATTCGGACTTGTAGGTGGGGTTTCCTTATTGTTGACAGCAGGTTTAGCTGCACTTGCTTCAACTTTAGACTTATTTTGCACGGTATTTTGTGTCTGCTGCGTATTATTGGAAACTACCCCTTGATTAGCATTAGGCTTATTCTTATTTTTCTTTTTCTTATTTTTAGATTTTTTACCTTCTTCATTAGTGGCATTCACACTTTGCTTGGGGATTTCCTTTGTTTCAGTTGACTGCGTGTTATCTTTATCGGAGCCTGGTTTATTTTTCTTCCTTTTTTTCTTGTTCTTCTTTTTGTTTTGATTGTTTGGTTGCACATTATTGACCTGTGGCCTGAAAAATAAAAAAATATTATTAATCTAATATATTGTACAGAAAATAAAATTGATAGTAAAACTTAATTGAATTTTACGTAATAACTTACGTTGGCTTAGCATCTGTGTTTTTATTCGATTTCGTTTTTTTAGCTTTAGGTGCTGTAGTATTAGTGTCAGACGCTGGTCTCTTGGTGGCTGTAGGCTTTTCCACTTCACTACTCGTATTCGCTTCTTCTGTTTTCTCGTTATTCTCCTTACCCTCTTTTTCTTCATCGTCTTCATCCTTGAATGGTTCAGGCTGTAAATCAGAAATATGTCTTACTTTAAGCAGTCTAATTTATAATAATGTTTAGTTAGATAAATAAAATGTTGGTTCTAACTTCTACATAAACAAATATACTCACGATAACATTGGAGAACTTCTTCAGTTTGGCAACAAAGAAGCCATCCATATTATGTGTATGAGGATAGAACCTTCTCGTCAACTTCAATGAAGGGTGGAACCTGTGATGCCTGTACTTTACAAAGCCTTCTGTGCCAAAATCAAGACCCGTAGGCACCAGCTTCACGTTCCTCCGTTTCAAAGCATAATTGACCACCCATTCGTTTTCCTCGGGCAGTATAGAACATGTGGAGTACACAATGTAACCCCCAGTACTGGACTTCGCGTTGCAACAATCAATAGCAGCCAGAAGCAACTGTCTTTGCAAGTTGAAACACCTTTGAATGTCTTTCTGGTCCTTCGTAGTTTTTACACTCGGATCCTTAGCAATAACACCTGTTCCAGTACAAGGAGCATCTAAAAGCACTCGGTCAAACCCTTTAATCACTTCCGGGAATTGTCTGCCATCGTAATTACAGATTACTGCGTTAACAACACCTAGTCTATGGAAGTTACCGACGATTGCTTTAGTTCTCTCCTTGTTAGCGTCGTTTGCGAATAAAGCCCCAGTATTCTTCATTATAGCAGCAATATGCGACGCTTTACCACCAGGGGCGGCACACATGTCCAAAATCCTTTCCTTTTCTTGGGGTGCCAATGCCATCACTGGTAAGTAACTTGATGCTCCTTGTAAGATATAATGGCCAGCCAAATACTCAGGTGTAGCACCAATTGGAACAGTGGAACTGTACACAACTAGCCCAACTTTACTCCATTTCCCAACAGGATCCAAGTTCACCCCTCTATTGATGAGAGCTTGAGCCAAATCTCTCCTCCTTGTTTTAAGACTGTTAGTTCTGATAGTCACTGGTCGCGCAACTTCACTTGCCTCTAAAAATTCTACTAATTCTTGGACAGGGAATATTTGCATCAATATTTCCATGAGGAATTCATTGTAACTGTAATAAAGACATAGGTCTTTGAGAAGTAATTCAGTATATTCACACCTAGACCTTCCTTCTTCCTTCAAACGGCTGAAATCGCCTAGAACATTGACAACATCCTTGATTCTTTGTAGTACATCTTGTAGATTGCTTGGATTTTGTAGTTCTTCTTCTGTAGGAAATGCAAATACGTCTTGTTTAGCAATGTTCAATTGCATTTCTTCATCTGCAAGTTTTTTGTCAAGTTTCTGTTTTTTCTTTAACTTAATGTTAGCTTTTTCAATGGGAAGCATGTCATCATCATCATCATCATCGGCGTCACTTTTTTCGTCACTGGAATCCGAATTGTACTCTAATTTTGATGATGTAACTGTTCCTTCATCCTCAGATGTGACTTCGCCATTTTCTTGGTCTGAATCCGCAAATAAATCATCCAATTTTCCAACCTGAAATAATATAAAGCACAAAATCAGTAAACGAGCGAATATTCAAGAGTTTCAAGGTTTTTTTTGGTCAATGTCATCTTTGTTAAAAGAAATGATAAACAGAGTTAACTTTCTTAAACACTTAAACCATTACCGGTACTGAGTCTTATTTGATCAAATCACTTATGATTCACCCAAAAAATGTATTAGGCTTTAACTACATATTCATTTTTTTTAAAGAGCCTATAGTGTCCCACTGCTGGGAAAATATATTCAATATATTATTATTTTACAGTCATATCAAGACGACAAGAAGCTGGCCTTGGACCGGCAAAGATGGAGTGAACTGTATCAAGCTGCACTGGCAAGAGCCCGGCTCTTAAGAGAATGATGATCATCAACTACATATTAAATCAGAGATTTGGATGAAGATTTGTATGTGGATTTTGTTACTAATTGATGGTTAAGATGCTGGAGAGCAGCAAATAGTGTGTGTGTGTATAGTTCATACACAAGTCTAAGGCCAAATTCTGTCACACGAACGAACGCAAGCAAAACTCGACTTAGAGCTCTAACTGTAAGGTAGATTTTTGCTTGCGTTTATTTGACAGCATTTGGCCTTACAGTTTTGTACGAACTATAACATAAATTTACTTTTGGAGACTAAACTAAACAGAAAGTCTGTATTGGGTTATGATATTGATTAATGTAAGTTACTGACAAAATCACAGGTAAATGCGCATACCTTATATTTTTCACCAGATTTGGGTTTGTCATCATCATCACTATCTTCTGCCTGATCCGACGCCTCTTCTGCAGACCCTTCTTCATCAGAGCCCTCTTCATCTGAGCCCTCTTCCTCTGAGCCGTCATCATGCCCACTGTCAGTTTCCGGCTCAGCCCGCTTGGCTTTGCCTTTCTGCTTGGGCTTCAGCCATTCCTTGTTGTCATCAGTAAATCCTATAAAGTTAATTAAAAGTGAATTACGGTCAAGTTGCCTCCAAACATCTTACTATTCTTCTGCATGGGTATGCTTAAAATTATTCTTATTATATATTATATTGTAGTAGTAGAAGTAGTAAACACTTTATTGCACAAATCAAGTACATACAAGGAAAACAAACTTAATGGTAGAATGGTATTGTGCAGACCAACACTTTTTTATTCAATATAATAAACAGCAATACAATACATTTCACAAATATCACACTACACACCCACAACACCGCTCTTTGTTTTACACACATTTTCACTCTGGATCCACGCTCGTCACATGGACCACTCTGGGTCCACGGAAGATCAGCGTCGTGGCGCTTAAGAGGAGGGGTAGGGCAAGCTCTCTTCATACAAACTTAGTGCAGGATTTACTTCGTTTGTGTTTGCATTAAAGTTATGATTTTTGGTCAGTATGCTTATTTTTCTGATAGCTAGTTCGTGATGTAATTTTTTTTTATTAAATATTTTTTTTTAATTTTTCAAATTTGATTTTTTTTTAAATATTTGAAAATTTTCACATCACGATCTTCGCATATCTAATATTTACAACCAAAAA
The DNA here is from genome assembly GCA_951800055.1 of Cenopis cana. Taxonomy (NCBI): domain Eukaryota; kingdom Metazoa; phylum Arthropoda; class Insecta; order Lepidoptera; family Tortricidae; genus Cenopis; species Cenopis cana. Next base: position 13,706,764 of record OX637478.1, read on the forward strand.
AAATATTACATTTGTTAGTGCCAAAACCGACGAATAAAACGTGCACAAAGTTTGTATGGGGACGGCCTTGCCCTACCCTGCGCCTTAAAGGCGGTGCGACACATGCCGAGTGGATGCCATTTTTGCTACCATTAATACTTTAGTTTGTCAGTCTAGCTTAAGTTTACCACTGTAATGGTTTGCAAAATAAATTTTATTCTTCTTCTTCTTCTTCTAAATTGCTAACTATCTAGTTTCATTTAACACAGATGGTAACAGGAAATTTTTCATTACTTTTACATTTTTATGGTTTCAAACAGAACATAATGTATCCTACTTTAATTATAAATCCGAAAGTTTAGATGTTTATTACTCAATCCAATCATGCAAAAATAGATTATGATGAAACTTATTTTATGGCCTGGATTAGAATGTAGAATACTTTTTATTCCGTATTTCATCCTACGGAATGTAATTTAAATACAGAGTGGAAGGATTACGCGGACGAAGTCGCGGGCAGGAGCTACTCTTCAATGAATTAGAGGGTTAACTTTTTTTCATTAAAAATGGGATTGCTCTGTTGGAATATCACTGCTAAATATATTAAATAATCAAATATTAATCTAATGTAGCCAAGTTTAAATCAACAGGCCCTAGCCCATAATCAGGGTGGAGTGATTTATTCTGTGCCACTCAAAAGGCACAGTTTTTTCTCATTTTACATTAAGGGGCCTCTAGTAACCTGGAACTCACTGCGGGCCCAAATTGGAGGAGAGTGGCCCATGACAGAACACAATGGAAAGAGCTAGAGGAGGCCTTTGCCAAGCGGCACACTGAATTAAGAGACATTCTCTAATTCAGAATAAAAGGGCTTAATAGATAGTAACCTGGAAAAGAAGCTCCATTCACACTACCTTAGGGCCTCCATTTTGATGATTTCCCTGACTATATAAAAAAATTACAGTACTAAGTCACCTTTTACACTTTCATCCTCGGATTCATCTGAGTTTTCTTCTGCATCCACCTTTTTGACTTCTGTCTGCTTTGCTACATTCTTCTTAGCTTGCTTCAATGCTTTTCTCTTCTCTGCTAACTCTGCTTTTTTCTTGACCCGCCTAGCTGCCCGTTGTTTTTGTCTGTGACTCATTTTTTTTGTCTCATTTTCATCCTCCACTGAAAGATCAAATAAAGATACATGTTGAGATCCTTGTGTCACTCTGAATTAGAAAAATGCTTCAGGGGGACTCAATGCAAGCGCGCAGTGGCGTGGTGTGAGAACAATGGACTTGTACCATTGCTGTAATCCAGATCAGATTCATCCAACATTATACATTTCTTAGGGACGCCCCAGAGTCAATTTATTAGCAAATGGAGGATTGCTCCAACCATACAAAAGTTTAAATAAAAAAGCTGCTGACCGCTGGCATGCACTGCCTCAGTATTTTCCCTGAATGAGCATCTACTTGAGTGCATTGGGGTGAGATGTGCTATGTTCAATTGTTCATTTTAAACATATACACACAGCACTGAAGCAGCGCAAGGAGGATTTGTGGTCCAGCGGCTTACTGCATGCAGTATACAACATGATGGGTCAACTCTATCATGGGTTGTTCACTCACGCTTTGGAAGGAATGGCAAGCCATTTGTCTCAGTTGTGTTGAGTTCTAGTTTCCCCTTAAGTGGGAAGGGCAGATTGCAGCCACTTCAGTAAAAACTAGTGCCTATACCAAATCTTGGGATTACGTAGAGGCCCTGGGCATCCTTCAGAATGCAACTAAACAGAGATAAAGATATGAGGATGATGACAAACAGCACTGCATCTCTGGGACCCCATACAGTATTTATCCTACTAATATTATAAATGCGAAAGTTAGTATGTTTGTGAGGATGTTTGTGACTCAATCACGCAAAAACGGCTGAACGGATTAAGATGAAACGTAGTATACAACGAGTTTATAACCTGGATTAACATATAGGATACCGTTTATCCCCGAAATCATCCCTCAAATACAAGATCGCGGACGAAGTCGCGGGGAAAAGCTAATCCTTAATAAGTTAAGCACTAGTTCACACAGTAAACACCCAAATTGATTAAAAACTGGCATGATTAAATTTTGGCTTGGCTTTAGTATGATAATTTGTGCCTACTGAAAACCTTTCAAATTGAAAATGTTCCAAACTACCTATTTAAAAATGGAACTAAGAATAAGAACCACATTTCTATCATCCTCTTTTATCCTCAATTTTTCACATGAAGATCCCGCAGGTTTGTCTGGTAATTTTTAGGTTAAGTTAAGAGTCCCTAGATTTGTTTTGAGAGAGCAAGGATTATTATTATTAGAAATTAAATTGAGCCTAAAATACTTACACAATTCTTTCCTGAAAACTGGATCTGGTTGTTTCCGTGCTTTTCTGCCGGGGCCCTTTTTCACCTTTTTGGTCTCATCAAACTTCGCCTTACGACCCATTTTAAGTCAGCTTATTAATGAAAATGCACGACACTGAACTAAACGTGATTTTAATCACTTATATCTACCACGCACACAGAAATAAAACACGTGCTCAAAATCGAGCTCGTCAAGAAACGCGCCGCCGCCGCGCCGCGCCGCTCCTTAAGGTACAGACTGTCAATTTGACACTGACACTTGACAGTCACAGGGATGGCTCCAAAACGAACCATGATTTTTTTTTACGTGCGGCTTTGTAAAATTATAATTAAAAAATTGAATTTATTTACCAATAAATTAGTTGTAGAAACGATCTCTGTTGCTCGAATATCAGAATATGGTGAAAGAACCTATTCTAAAGTTTTAATAGAATGCTTTATAATAGTTTGTGATAGCGATTCGGTCTTCGGACATCGCGGTTGCGGTCACAGGTGTGGACGCGAAAAGATACGCGATCAAGCAATACGCTGTATACGCGACGGAGATACGATACGGTAAAAATATAATTCAATTCAATTCTTTAAAAAAATGCTTCCATCAAATTTATGATGATTTCGCCAATGTCACGTGTTCAAGGACGTTGTTTGGTAACGACGCCATGAGAGTAGATAAGGTTTCGTACGGTACGCCTCGGGCACGTGTACCAACGCGGCGACGATCAAAATCCCGGTAAAAATATACAAGTGTGGACAAAGCCGATAACTCAAAGCTGTTTCTGTCACTGTCAGTTAGGATGTCAGTGTCAGACCAGACTGTCACTGTCAGTTCAGTAATGTCATTGCATTGCTTAGCTGAACTCCTCTCCACTTTCCACATTAATTTATTTCGCGAGAGACTGGATTGTGCATAAAACAAATCCCTGACCGCACAAATGGAATTCTAGTGACAATGTTTTGCTGTTATCACTTACTAGACGCAGTTGACTTTTTAAGTAATCATACAGAATGGTTATAACGAGGATATACTATTCTGCAGTAAGATTGCTGACAAGAGGAGATTCAAAGTCAAGGTAATATAGATAATGATAAGAAATGTAATAGATGGTGTTTACTAATGTTACGAAACTATGACATATAATTGCTCGTCCAAATTTCATATTTCTACGTTTGTGTTCATTGACCTTGACGAAAATAATTTTACTTGTCATTTTATTTCGCTTCCTGTAGGTTTCAGGGTCACGGCAAAATTAGACTAGAAGATACAACATGTCAAGTGCAAAGTCGGACGTTCTTCAACTTCCCTAAACAAAGTCGTAACCGCGAGTATCGCGGAAGGCAACTAGTGGGGTAAGTGCATAATATTATGAAACCAATTTTTTTTACGCGACTTCTGCCAACTTCAATTTTTAGGTTATATTAGGGATAACTTCCAGGATACAAAGTATCCTATGGTTTAGTCCAAGTTGTGTGTCATATTTTCTTATATTGATTGATTGATTGAGTATATAAACATTCAGATTTATGATAAGCATCATCATAATCAGGTTCTTTCCCACCTCTTGATAAAACTAATGTACTTTTATGTTAAATCTACCACAAAATTGTAACATGCATAGATAGAGAAAATAACAATTTGTACCTACTTATTTAGGAATAAACCTAAACTTTCATATTAATGACCTGAATGACTAAGGTTCAAAAAGTGATGAACATTTCATATGGAAATTTTACCATAATCCCAAGCCACATCTATTTTAAGCCTTGCCTGTTCACATTATATCACAGATCCATATTATAATAATTGCTCATTGATTTGTCCCAATCAGCTCATTGGTTTGGAAAATCTGAACTTTCTATAGAAAAACATGATATGAATTTACTATTGTTCTGGTTTCAGGTATACCATGGAACAGATGTATGAAGTTGTGGCTGATGTAGAAAATTATCATAAATTTGTACCTTGGTGCAAGCAGTCTTTAATAAAACACAAGACAAGTAATCGTCTTGTTGGTGAACTTGTAGTTGGCTTCCCGCCTATAAATGAAAGTTATACATCAATTGTGACCCTAGTCAAACCACATTTAGTAAAAGCTGAGTGTTTAGATGGCAGGTTATTCGAACATCTAATCACAGTCTGGAGATTTAGCCCGGGTCTAAAAAAAGAACAGCAATCCTGTGTTGTGGACTTCCATATAAATTTCGAATTCCGTTCAGTATTCCATTCCCAAATATCAAACTTATTCTTTGACCAAGTGGCCAAAAAAATGGAAGGAGCATTCATTGCTGAAGTTGGTAATAGATTTGGAACAGCAACCATGCCCCCGAGAAATTTACTACTCTGAAATGATCATTTGATGACAATTAAAAGATTTTTGTTACCTATGCGTAAGTGATATTATACATTATTTTCTTCAAAGAAAATTATTTATTGTAAAATAATGGAGGCTAAGCTCCTTAATTACCTAGAAAGAAATAAAATAAGCTAAGAATTTTAAAAATTGTGATTTATTTACATTTGTCCACACTGTGATATTGTGACAGGTATTTTCGGCTTATTATTAGGTCCTGTGGGTACATTTTCTATTTTTCTCATAACTAATAATCCATCTATAACTCGTCCAAATACTACATGCTTATTATCTAAGAAGTTGCACTTTGCACAAGTTATGAAGAACTGGCAACCATTTGTATCCTTGCCACTGTTGGCCATGGACAATAAACCTGGCGAGTCATGTTTCAGGCCAAAATTTTCATCGGCAAATGTGCTCCCACCATAGATACTCATCACACCAGTACCATCACCCTGAAAATTAAAGGAATATTTAAAATATATCACAAAGAAAAATATAATTATCACACTACATCAGAGTTAGTAGGGCAGATGGCAGATCCTTCTGTGAAAATTAATGTCTATAACAATTCTAGACAGGGATGCAAGCTTGTTCTCTCCATGACATTGGCTGAGGTTGCTACTAAGCAAAAATAGAGTTACTTAGTGTCATACAAACATTACTAAATTTTGTTTATGAATATTGCATGGTAATAGATTAAACTTGTATTCATTTATTAGTTATTACTGTTATTTAATTATATTTATCTTTAATTATATAAATAACTTATTGGATCATATTGAAATAAAATAAATGGGTCACTCACATCTTTAGCGTTGAATATTCAACATTAAAGACTTGAGTGACACATTTATTATATTTCAATATGTCTGAGGCTCACAGGAGTTTTCAATTTAAAATTAATGGATCATTAATTTAATTCATAAATGACTTGTAAAATGTATTAACCATTGACATGTAATGTATTTGAGCATTATGAGTAGTATATGAGTACGACTAAATTTTACTCACATTCACAAAATCTCCACCTTGAATCATGAAGTCTTTGATTACTCGATGAAACGTAGCGCCCTTGTAACCTAAAGGAACGCCATCTCTCCGATATTCGCCGGTACAAAACTCTCTGAAATTTTCACTTGTCTTGGGCACAACATCGGCAAACAGCTCAAAAATCATTCGTCCTATTTCCTGCAAATTAACAATGTTAAGTTTATAACAGTGCGTTTAAAACATGATAGGAGTTTACGGGTTGTAAACTTACCATAGTTCCCACAGTAATATCGAAGAATACTACGGGGTTGTTGGGGTGTCTCAATTGAGACTGTATTTGATTCCAAGTAGGCATTGTTACGATATCTGTGTCACACAATCAGCGAATTATTATGTTATTATTTTTATAATACAAATTACACTACAAACACAATATCTTAGGTTATGGCAGAAATGACAGGTTGTTGTTAGGGAAACATTCAGAAACCTCAAAGTAGAACCCCGGCACCACACTTCGCTATGCGTGTCGCGTTGCGTATTTTCCTCCCTTTCTTTTGCGATATATACCGAAAAGAAATATATGATTAACGTAGTGGTTATATTCTCTTTGTATATTATTATGGGAATGTAACCGATATCGTATCGGATAATGTGAACACTAAGTGCCAGTTGCACCAACGTACGAACACAGACCGGTCATCGTCAAATATGGCGCCGGCAGCTGTCATCCCATACAAACTTGTCAAACTTTCCATACAATCAGATTTGACGAACACCGCTTACGATTACAGACGGTTTGGTGCAATCCAGCCTAAGCTGTTTTGCGGACACAATAGTTTCGCTTTTCGTGCTCCCTAATCCCTAAGTGTACTTCGTGCTTTAACATTTCTAGTGTTGCCCGCTCAGAAAAAGTTTGACGTAGGTATCTATCTGTTGCGTTTCGCACCAAATTTGATTAGATTGTAACCACAGGATTGCAGTGTTGGCAGAACGTGCTTTTTAGCACGGTTTTACGTGCTTTTTTGGATACGAACGTGCTTTTTACGTGCGCTCCCCAAAAACGTGCTAAAACCGTGCTTTTTTAGGTGCTATGGTGCTTTATGATTTTACTACTAAAAATGGGGAGGTAATGTTGGTTTGGTACTCTCTAAAACTGTAATTTTTTTGCTAACGATCATTGTGTTAAACAATCTTTCTCCAATCCTAAAGCTTGGTTTTACCTGTGGTTGCAGGAAAGAACTTGTCCTGCAGCTGCAAGCTCTATCGTTCGTGTCGTTCAATGTGTACACGATGTACACGTCGATCGTCCTAATACAACGCGATGATCACGCGATCGTGCAAGTGAAATTCGCGAATATATTGAACTCGAATAGGTGTCTTAAAGGGATGGTCCTAAAACAAACGCGACTACGCGATTATCGCGCGAATTCGCGACTTTTACTAGTAAATATTCTAAGTTAAAGTCGCGCGATCATCGCGTAGTCGCGCGCCAATTAGGACGATCCCTATGGGTCAATGGGAAGAAAAAGTTATCTTATGAATAAATCAGACGGACGGACGGACGCGTGAGTGACAGCAATAGGAGTCATTTTCGACCCTTCGGGTACGGAACCCTAAAAACGTGCTTTTTATTCGAAAAACGTGCTTTTTTGGGCACCCGATCGTGCTTTTTGACGGAAGTGCTCTGGCAACACTGCAGGATTGTAACATATTGTAATTGAGGTTAGATTGTGTGTCAAATTAGTCTAAAAACGTTTATTCTCATTTTTTTTGTATAATCCGAGCCAAAACATAAATAATTATGGGTGTTATAAATTGTGATATGTATTTCCCTTCTCATTAAAACCGAAGCACTGTCATTATGGCTAATATTAACAATAAATCTGAATTTCCTGATTACTATGAAATTCTACAATGTGATAGAACTGCATCAAATGAAGAGCTAAAGAAGAGTTATCAAAATCTTGTATTATCTACCCATCCAGATAAAAGTAGTAGTAATCAGGACAGGTTCCTCCTCATCCAAGAGGCTTGGAATGTCCTTCGAGATCCCGAGTCAAGAAAAGTGTATGATGCTCAGCTATCTAGTGCAGAGCATAATAATTCCGAAGTTCTGCTATACGATGTGATAAGTTTAAACGACATGGATTTTGATGAAAGTGCATATACTTATTTGTGCAGATGTGGTTCATATTATATCCTCGAAGAGACAGATAAAAAAGATAGTGGGCAACCAGTGATTATTAACTGTGAAGAGTGTTCTTTTTCCCTCAAAGTTAACTGTTGAAATTACCTACTGTAGTTTCAAACTGATGTCACATTGACTACATTCTTCTTCTTAGTCCCATCCTCGTGACCACATGAGGCTGTCACTTTGCACACTATTGCTCTTCAGGTCGCTTGGTTCTTGGCCAACCGGAGATGTCTGCAAGTTTCCTTTGGATGTTGCTTTCAAAGCATCTTTCCAATGTGTTGGCCTACATTCTATAGTTATTAAAATGTGTATGTATATTTCTAAACAATCTATATAAATGATGTTATACAAATTTTTGTAATAATTTATTACTTAACAAAACACTAACCTGTTTTTCCTTGTGCTTTAATAGTGCTTGGTCTATCCATGGTTCATCTACAAGTAACAACAAACAGTTCAAGATTGTAGCTACATGACATGATGGATGATTGAAAATAATGCTTAAGAAAAGTGTCAGAGTATAGCTGGAATGAAGCAGGATTTTAGTATGTATGTGAATATTTTTATCAAAATTAGCTATACAGTTCTGGTGGTTCTAGCATAGTGCTGTATAAAATTCCTGAGAATTCCTTAGACTTTATTCACCAATCAGTGGTGAAACTTATTGTAGTTGGTAGTAGATAACGGTAGTTGCAATTAAATGAAGTAGTTTTGTGGTGGTGGCTGTAGTGTATGAACTTTTGTATTGATGATTTGATATTTTATAAAATTCCTGAGAATTCCTTGGACTTTATTCACCAATCCGTGGTGAAACTTAATTGTAGTTGGTAGTAGATAATGATATTTGTAATTAAATTAAGTAGTTTTGTGGCGGTGGCTGTAGTGTATGAACTTTTGTATTGATGATTTGATATTATCTGGTAAGTAGCTTTTTGGTAAAGTTAAATATGATGAAACAAGTTGAATTCCCATATGATATAGTTTTCCAGATATGGAATTGAAGGTCAGATTCCTATCACTTTTATAAGATTTATGTGGTAAGTACTTAAGTGTCACAATGGAATCAATTACAATCTAGGCGAATTTTGCTTTAAGGGGCTCCTAGCTCCCAATGGCGTTTGATCTGTAACTCTCACTATTCACGTGTTTTTAGGGCTTGTATTAACAACAATGAGGTTTACCGAAATAGCTTCCCATATTTATTTCAAAACTCACTGTCTTTGAGATATATGGCATTAAAGTAGCAAATTTAGGCTAAAAAATCAGTTTTTTTAGATGTAACTTTTGTGAAAATGGGTTAAAATTAAAAATCACTCTTGCATTGTTAGAGACATTAGTAAGGAACAGCATAGATTTCATATGAAAAGTGTGTAAACCACAAACTTAAATTGAAATTGAGCTTTCTTTGACCATGGTTGAATAAAACATAAAGAAACAAGTAGGTATTAATTTTTTTATTAAATTCGGCTCTTGCAAATCTAGATAAAAGACTGAAGAGCCATTACCCGTTTGTGCTATAAATATATCTTTAGTTTTGAAGGAGGAATATCAACTCAAAACTCGTCAAAAATCGATGAATAGAACATAGAGCACCTTAACTATGTGCCAAAAATTTGGTCCTCACCAATATACTAAAGATAGGCCACACGCGCGCGTTTGTGTGCTATAAACATAAGTTAGAGAAATTTGACCCTATACAGAAGTAAAGGAGCGGCGGCGGCGCTGTCATTAAAATAAAAATATAGATAGTAACTACTGTGTAGACACCAGTGGCGGAGCGTCCATACAACTCGATTCCCACCGGCTTGCCTAATTTTCAGCCAGTCTAGTTCTTTTACTACTGCTCATGAAGTATAAGAAAGGAAAATCATTTCCGGCTTCCCTAAGCATATTTTTGACGCGCCGCCACTGGTAGACACTAGACAGTTTATTTTGACTCTAATAAGAAGCTCGCCAACTTCGGGTGTCAGTTCAAAATGTATATCCTTTACCTTTCAAATCAATGCCTATGCCTCCAGTATTTTTATGAAATGATATAAACAAGTTTCATAATTTTAATAATACCATTTATTTCACAGTTAGAGCTAGTACATAAATATATATCTTCAAAGGGTAATTTTATAATTACGTTTAATCATAATAATATGGTTAACTCATTATAATCAATGACTACATTAACAATTTATACTAAGGTAAAATTTTGTACAATTTTCAACAATATAAGGTACAAGACGATTTGAAATCAGAGTGCTGAAGAGTTCAATTATGGGTAAAACTAGCTATTTTTATTATTTCAATATAAAATATTTTCTAAAAGATCTAAGCTATCACATTATGCATATTGTAATTTTGTATAATCCGTGCATTTGACTTTGACATTATACTTTATTGGCAAGACACTAAAACAAGAAATAATATGTCCATAAATTCACATGTAAGTATTTTGTATAGAGAGTGAAGAGATAGAGAGATAAAAATTAAATAATTCATTAGGTATTGCAAGTCAGGAAGCGTAAAAGCAATTTGCCATACTACAACGAATAGCAAACTGGCCCCTATACCACAAAACTTTACAAGTCTACAATTCGACAAAATTGTACAGTTTTCCATAGAAAAAGTTGACAAATTTGTCGAATTGTATGCTTGTAAAGTTTTGTGGTACAGGGGGCTGGTGTATTCAACATTGTGCAACCTCGTGCGGTGTTCTTTAAACACTGCAGGGTAGCAACCACTTGTCCCATCTCAAAGGTCAGTCCACTTCATGCCCTCAATGAGATTACAATTTTATAAATAATTTAGCCCCAACGGCCAATTTTAAAGCAACAAAACAATGTTACCGTGCTTTATTCATATTAATCCTTACTTAATTAATAGCGGGTTTACGGGCGTGTATTCGTGTATAACTAACAATTAATTTTAACATCGACATACACAAATATATATACACAATTGTGCACACTTTTGTACTTTAAAATAAGATTCACATAAATATGCGAAAAGTCCAATAAGGCAGCCATTTACAAGGCACACACTGCAAGCGTATAGTTTCACCGTTCGCGCGCGTCATCAACATAGTCTAACTTTATTCACACATCGGTCCATAAAGTTTTTTTTTCTTTTTGTTTGCGTGGCAGCTTCTACGGGGGTGTGTAGGGAGTGCGGTTGTTCGTCCAACATGCCCTCGCAACTGCGGCATCTCCGGGTCTCCTCTTCGTCTCTATAGTCCAAGGTGTCGCTACTCTCGGAGAGGCGCTCCGGTAGACTGTGTAGGGACTTCATTGGGGATGCGGTTTGTGCGGTTCCGACGGACAGTTGGTCGCAACTAAGTGAGAATACTGGCGAAGCTTTTTCTAAGGACGATTGGCGGCGTCTTCGCGGTCTGTTGAAGAGAAAAAAAAGCCATAAATACACAGGAAAACTAAAAAGAGTATTTAAAAAGTACTTATGCTTTCTAAAGTTGTTCGTCAGATTATTTATTTATTTATCGTATGGCAATTTATTTCGAACCGTGAGATCTTCCAGAAGATCATTCCCCATAACTCTAGCTAGATAATAGTTCTTATCCCTGTCCGGTAAAATCGGGCCGTATCTGATCGTGATCACAGGCCACGTTAGGTGTCCGTCACGTTGCGCGGCCAAAGACCGTCCAACTGGTTCGTTCACGTTAACGCAGCTTGCCTAAAATAAGCGGCCGCGTGATAGGCAATAGTTCTTGTAGCGAACCCGACTCTCGCTTAACGCCATTTGGGCAGGTTGCGGCCGACGGAGGCCATGCTGTGTGCACTCACACGCGGGCCACCCAGATCCTTCCATTGGGTTCGACTGTTTCACGTCAACCGCTTACCTAATAGGCGGCAGCGTGTAACCCTCTAGTCAATCGTTCTTGTCGCTGCCCCGGCTCTCGCACGAGGCCATACGTTGGTAGTTCGGAGGGCCGCGGCCAATGGTGGCTGTACTGGGCGTGCTCACGTCGCGTGACCGCAGACCGTCCAGGCGGTTCGACAGATTCGACTTGCCGCGGAGGAAACTGAAATTTTAATAATACAATATTTAACAAACATTTTTTTTATAACGACGGTGGCTAACAAGCCAGATGAGAGAGTCAACCTGATGGTAAGCGGACAGACGCTCGCGCACGTGGCTCCAAAAAAGTCACGTGCGCGTTGCCGACCCTTTATAAAATGTGAGGATTTACAGCAGTGTTGACAGCAGAAGGGTCAAATTTTGGTCCCTCTCTCTCAACACAGTGCATCCTCGGGAGCTCTGGCAACCTTGCTCACCCCCAGGAACACAACACTCCATGCTTGTATAGTAAAAAAAAAATATTATGGCTGTGTCTTCTGCAAGGTGGAGGTACTTCCCCAGTAACTTCATATCCATACACACACATGTCCATGAGAGAAGGTCTAATGGGACATATTTAATTATTAATAGGCTTATGATGATTATAATTAATTCAGCATCAATTGCAAGCATCTGATCATCATAACTTTCATAACATTTTCTGTCGTTGCATAACAACACGCTGTGTTCGCTAAATACTATCAGTTACTCTTTAAGAACATTTGCTGGTACTTAATTGGCCGATGGTATGATAAAGTAGGAGTGGTCCCCTCACCTTTCTAGTTTCTCGACGCAGGCGTCCTGGTAGTCGTGTATCCACCGAACGGCGTTGAACTTGGACACTGTCCGCATGTCTTCAGGCAGTTCCTCGGGCTCTGGCCACGCGAAGTTGTCGATAATCGGCACTATGTTGCACTGAGACTGTAACGCTGCCACTATCTCCTGTAAATGAAAATTATTCATTTAAGTTAGGAACAACAACAGTAAAATATTTTCTCGATGATGATACCAGAACAGAACTTGATTTTTAGCTGAAGATTCGAGAACGCTATGGCTTCATGTTTACATTCGCATTACTTTATCTTTATCTATTGGATTACACTGCGTTTCTTATCTGAATTATATGAAATCTGACAACAATTGCAATTCCTGTTTTCCCAAAATCATGATGAGGGTTTCATGACATTCAGTTCAGAGTTCTGAATCCGACCACACTCCGTCACATTACCTATATAATAAGTAGCCTTCGAGGCCCATAGAAGATCTTTAAGATTGTACCTAATGCGGTTCAATATTTTTACCGGCTATTTGCCCCAAAGCCAAAGACAACTAATGTGAAATCTTTGTCAGAGCAAGTCTGCATCTTTCATTTCAATTACGTATGACACGAACAATTTAATATAAAATAGGTGCGTTAATTGTAAGATTCTTCGCTTACCCGATGGACCCAGTCTTTCTGCTCATTATCATGCTTGCACCTGTCCAGTGCATGTGGAGTTAGAACTAGCAGGAAGTGTTTCGCCTGTCTTATGCTCTGTAGGAGGTTGTTGTCGAATTTGCCAGCCTCTAGCCTCTCAACGTCGATGAATACTGTGAACCCTCTCAGCTGCAGGTGGACTTTGAGAAGACTGGCCAGTTGGGAGCCGTTTGACCGTCGATAGCTCACAAATACATCTAAATTCTTTTCGAGGTTCTCCTCTCCTTTGCTGGGAAGAGTGCTTTCGTAAACTGAAAATTACAATTACTTTCATGTAGACCTTTGACAAATTGTAGCATAATTAACCATCAAAAACATTACATGTAAAAAGATGCAAGTCTCGCAACACAGTTCTTTTACAACAAAAAGTAATGATATGTAATCTTAAACCAAGTCTGTTATATTTTAGTCAATAGTATCGGAGGGGTGCCCACAGAACAAAATTTCCACCGACTTGCATCAGCATTAGGTACGTTATGTTTTTGTTCATGTCATTATATTATATATTTAAAAAAAAATAAAGTTATGCAGATGCAAGTCGGTGGAAATTTTGTTCTGTGGGCACCCCTCCGATACTATTGACTAAAATATAACAGACTTGGTTTAAGATTACATATCATTACTTTTAGTTGTAAAAGAACTGTGTTGCGAGACTTGCATCTTTTTACATGTAATGTTTTTGATGGGATCTCATCCCTTTTTTTCTTTTCAGGTATGACTTCTAGTAAAAACATGCAAACTGTAAAAGTAACTTTGTAATCGCACGTATTTTGTATAGGATTACAAACTTACTTATGCAGTTTGTATATCTCAGATACGTGACTGATATTGCAATATTTTTTAATTTTCTAGCAATTAATAGGCTAAAAACTAATTATGTTTGAAATTTGGAGCTTGTGGGTCTGCTAGAAGTACCTTAAACGATTGATGATCTGTCAGTCAGTCAGTGAGTCAGTGACAAAACTAAGGAATTTTGAGGGGCAATAGTTCTTAAAATAAAAGTTCAAATTGAATGTTATTGAGAATATATCTAACCCATATTATGCCCAACATGTTACTGAAAATTCAGGGTTCTAGCTTTAACTGGGACAAAATTACAGGATGTTGAAAATGGCCTGAATGGCTTCGAGAAAAGGATGGTACGGCCGTGCACCTTTTCGCTCGACTTGCGGGGGCACTGCCGTGCCCCCAGATAGCTAACATCAGAATGAAAAGTTGCAAGCAGTGCACGGTTTAATATGACTTTTGAATAAATCTGTCCAGTGTCCCTTACAATATTCATATTAATAAAGATTAGGATGATGTCATTGATGTCTACCTGATGGATCTATTAGGCTAATACATAGTTGTTTGCAAAGCTCTTATCATATATCTAGCTGCGTTGTTCTATCCAATCTACAATGCTTGTAACATCGACAATGTGATTTTCGTGTATAACTATTATTAAAATAATTGACCCAATATTTTATTCATATCTTTGATGTGTTGTATTTTGTACAATATTTACGGCGGAGACTGGCAGCATCAACAGTTACTAGGTTTATGATATTATGACCATCGTAAAAAATAATATCTTGCATAAGGCAGGAAATTGTTAAAATGATTAATGACCATCTTACCTTTGATAGCATTCAGGATCTGAAGACGGTGAATGCTGTTGACGATACGACATTCGTTCTCCAGTTGCTCGTCGCTGAGGCCACGAATGGACTCTTTGTCCACCCCCGCGTTTAGCATGGAATATGTGTAAATAGTGTACTCTGGACCAATTCCTTGTAAGAACTCGTTGAGGCTACCTGTGTCTCTTGAACTATAATCTGCCATTTTCTTCAATTGTTGAAGCTCTCGCGTGAATCTAAACAAAAAAAATGCGTTATTTACACAGAGATATAACTATGCCATATGTGAAATAGTGATTTGAGGTTTATAAATATGATACCTACCTTTTTCGTTTGATTCCATTTTGTAAACCTATATCTTCCTTGAGATTTTCTTCCGTTAGTTGCAGTAGCAAATCTCCATCTACTCTACTCTCGTAAAAGTTATTCGCATATTCAGAGAAACCTATTTGTTTGACCCATTCTCGGACGTCCTCAATAGACCAAAGGGGAACCTGTTGCGACAGTTTGTGTGGTACTTCTTCGCCAATAAGTCGCAAAGCTTGCGCCGCATATTTGGACGCCACCGCGTTTGGACAACTAGCTACTTTCTTTAAAGATTCTATCGCTCCTATTTCTCTGAATATTTCAGTGTTTCCCTGTTGTTTTTTGATTCCAGCCTCCATACAGAAATGGAATGCCGCCAAATTTCTTGCTTCCTCCCTCTTTGAACTGAGTACCGGGACAAGTCGTTGCAGCCAGGTTTTGCTCTGACCGTGAGCATGTGCAAGGTTTGATCGCGCAAACTCGGACGGATTGTGTGTCGTGACAAATGGTTCGACCAAGTCTAAAGTACCGGATTTCAGTACTGCCGCTTCAATTTCTTTGTTTGCTACCAAAACTGCGATTGCTAAGCAAGCGTAGTACTTGATATTGTCATCTGTGTGGAACGCTAGTGGGAATAGCCACATTGGAACTTTCCTTTTGATCATCGCCTCTTGGTTTTCAGCGCCTCCGTATAGAGACAGATTAGCTAGCGCCGTCGCACAATGCCTTAGGGTTTCCACGTCATTCTTTCTGCATTCAAACAGTACAGCGTCCAAGCCTCCTAGTTTTATCACATCGCTGCAGGTGCCTTCGCTGTGTTTGAATAAGTGTTCTAAAATCCCAGTGCCTATTCTAGAGTGGTCCACAGAGTTTGCGTGTTTGGTACAAACGCACGCTACATTTACAACCTTTTCTAGACCATTTTCTACTACGTGCGCCCTGTTTTCAGTAGTCAGACACTGTTCAAGAACTTTTGCGGACGAAAATTGTAAATCCGGATTGCTTGATTCTAAGCAGTTAGTCATTAGGATATCTAAGCCTCCGGAAGTTCGCAGCGTGTTGCAAAGGGAATACCCCAGCTCATGACCATATGTTGGTACTGCCCACGCTCTCCGCACTATCTCGTTTAATTTGTTAAAATGTACTGAAGCATTTTTCCTATCAATTTGGTTATTTTTAACAGATGTAATAAAGGCGTTTATTCTCGTTGAATATTTCGCTATGGCCTGTTCAACGTCTTTCTGATTAGAATTTGCATTCAGTTTATCTAAATCGTCAAATGTTAAGTTGGTTAAGTCTTCGTCGCCTGGTTTAATCGTTCCGTTTAACATCTGACTCATCTGAAATACAAAGTAAACAATAAAATAATCGCGCAAGTTTAATCAGGTTATAAAAACATTCCTCGCGAATTTGACATTTATCGTAGACTTACCTGTGATGCTAGCATTGTTTTCGTGGAGAGATTTTTGCTGGAGATCGTCATGTTGGAATGCGCGACGCTCGAGTGTTCCTTGTGGCTGAACATGCCGCTTGAGGTGACTGTATGGAGCGCTTGCGTCGACGCCATTGCCTTCTTCTCTGCACTAAAAGCCTCCGTCTGAAGCTTGGAACTCGTTGCAGACATGTTCTTTGCTTCTTGCGACGTCATTTCACCCGCTTTTAGCGATCGCTGCTCCTAAAACCACAAAATGCGTCGCATTAATAAATTGACCGGGAACAAAAAGGCTAATTACTTTCTATTAGTATTCTAATTTGATGCGGCATCAAACTTGTCGAAATCTGAATAACGTATAGACATAATGCGAGCATACATTCTGTAAAATACGTATAGTTTGACCTCAGTTACATGATGAACTTGTTATCACTGTTAAGCCACTGCTACACTAGAGAAGCACATTTTTTTGCCGCGATGTCTCACAAAACAAATATTTGGTTTGATAGTTACACCGGTTATGATGCGCAATTTAGGTCTCGGACGTCGTTTAGAAGACATGGTTAAAGGACGGAATATCACAGCGACGTGCTCCTAGCTCCAATAGCACTACTTTTATATCGAAAGACAGTCCCACGTAAAATGACTCGTTTATACGTCCAATCGCTTCTACTGGAAATAGGCCAATCGCGCGGAACTGTCGGGCTTTTCATGAATATTTTAAGGTTTGTGTACAGACGTCATGTGTTTAGAAGGTCGACTACGAGAACTATTCGGAGAAATTGCTCTCACCGAAGGATTCAGAGGGAAGCGCGATAGGACGCCTCGGTGGACTGGCCACGGGGCCCCCCCGCCCGCGGACATTCCGCTTCTATATATAAGCGGACTATTCGTGTACTCTAGCGCGCATGCGCAATAAATGACTTCCGCATGCGCTCGCGCGCTCGACGGTCAGGCGCCGACTGAGCGGCAACGAGTGCGCGTCCAGCGATAAGCGCGCGTAGATAATTGCTCACCGGTCCAGGCGATCCTCCGCGCAGCATCCTGTTGGCCCATGCGACTATCCGAGACATCTCCTACCGGTCAAAGCGATACTCGCTCAGATCTGCCATTTTAATGTTGTGCTTTCGAGGCAAGGAGTTGCGCCGTACTGAACATTTCGGTAGTGAGTTTTCGTACTAGCACTGATATCGATCGGCCGCCGTCTAGCGAGGTCACGTCCTTCGGCGCGCCTTTCCGACTCCTACTAGCAGACGCGGGGAAGACAACACTTACGTTATTTCATATACGTATTTTGTAAATCAAGCTTTGCGCATGCGTAAGTGCCTTTGTTGTGAGCGTTGCATAGATACCAAGTGTGATCACTGATCAGTGATCATGAACATGTTTTGCTGTTTGAATTAAATTGCACTTTGCATTCAGATCGGTGGGTCAAGATACAGTGAAAAAATTTTTAAATGTCGGGATTTCTGACTTTCTATCTGGACAGTCGGGATAAATAAAGATACCAACCTACTCGCATAAACACAAATGGTCTGGCTTGTGAGCTGTAGACCTCACGAGTTTTCTTTTCTGTTGTTTTTTTTATATTAGTAGATACTGATTCGATAAAATAACGATATAATTATCGAACCTGGGGATCTATGTATGGCGGTCACGTGATAGCTTTAAACGGCAAGATATAGCATCTGTCACATTCTGATACCAATCGATATAATTTATCACGCATATCACGTGACCATCACAGATCCACTGCTCACAATATTTCACAAGAATCGGTTGGGGATTGCGTCCTGTAGAGGGGGAACAGCCTACAATCCGGACATACGATAGCATTTTTGCCCAATCTAAAAGGGAGACCTTCGCTTCACTCGGTCAGTCATCAATTAATCATTTATATAAATTAAAATTATATCATATTATTTTTTCCTTTGACTCATGTATTTGTGATTCGCCCTTAGTCCCTGAAAGGATTTTAACTATTGAAAAAGTTGTTCTAAATTAAGTCGTGTTTTTAATACCGGTTTGGTTCGACAAACATTGTGCGCGCCGCGCCGTTTCGTTGCGTTTGAAATTTTGTCGAAAGATTTTATATTTTGGCAATAGTCGGGAGATGATACCTATGAAATATCGGGAGAATCCAGACGAATCCCGAACATCTGACAACCCTACTTGCATTACGTAACACTGTTATGTTTATATAATGTGCTTACTTGAAGGTACGCGGCGTTCTGTTCGGCAGCGAGTCCCTCCGCTTGCAGCAACTTTCTCGACGCTCCGGCGGCGCTTCTTGCCTCAAACTGCATGTCCCCATGCTGCAGGTGTTGCATCCGTGAACTGTTAGCCTTTGAGTTTGAAGCACTGTATCCATCAGTCACAACTCGCGTAGAACTGGCAGACGAAACTTGCGCGGCGCTGTATTTGAGCTTATTCGCTGAGTTCAAACTAGCGTTGATAGATGCAGCGTTAGCGACGAGCAAGGGATTCTCGCTGACAGGCGGAGGTGTGTCAGATTCGGGGAAGGTGACGAGTGGGCCGTCTTCGGAGAGCTCACACATGTTGCCCATGTCTGTAATGTCACCCATATCACTGAGATCTCGTATGTCAGGCAAGCTGCGATCGCCTACTATATCTCCTTGGTCCACTATGTTCTCCATTGAGCTTCTCAGTCTGAAAGCGATAAAAATATTGTTACTCACAGTTTAAAAATAAGTTAAGTGCTCTATGACTAATTTACTAATTACGTACACTGCACTAAACACAAATCGTTAGACGGTCTCCCGTGAACGGGAGCGTTGCTATTGTTTGCCGGCGTGGAACTGCAAACCCGGGGAGGGAAACATCGGGTAGGAATTGGCTTAGGGCCAAGGTCGCTCAGGTGAGCTAACTCCGACAGGCATGTGGCAAACGCCATTAAGCTGCTTAAATGTTCACGAGAAACCGTCGACGTGTTATCTTAAAGGCCTACGTATAAAAACATTCTCCAAACATTGGCATCTGTAGCTACACGCTGGTCTTACGCAAGTGTGAAGCTATTTCCAAATCGTCTTTTATTTGGGCTCACCTGTTGAAGTTCATTGAAGCCGCTGTGTTACTCAAGTTCTTCATCTCTGAGATGGAGCTCTTCAGCTCTGTGAGATCTGACTTCATCGAATTCGCTTTCATTTCGGAGGCTGTTCTGTGCTGGAGTCTCTGGGTGGAGCCCTGCAGTCGTTGACTAGATGCAGCGCTGCTAGACGTCGTGCTCGAAACCATCTGCAACAAGCAGAACATTCAGATATCAACGTCGTATACTATTTAGACGTAGTGCATCTAACGCAGTTGTGTTTACTGATAGCGCGTCGCTTGTAAACAAGATTATTAACCTCGGGAACACGGAAAATGCCACGTATGATCACAAGCCGCTGCCGCTCGTAAATAAATGAATACTTGCGGTCTGATAATAAAGACGTCCTCCGAATTCGTTATCTAGACTACAACTGTGGGTTCAGTGCCAATGCTAGAGGAGTTTGTACGGAGCCGTCACGCGTCTTGGCGCACCAACGTCCGAGGAAAATAAGAGCCAGGGTTACGACAAAATAGAAATACGAAAATAACGCGGTCGTTTTCAATGTTTTGTTTCAATATTGCTTAACAATCGACAGTTGACGACTAACGATACCTACGCATTTGTGAGTCACGTGGTCGTCGTCTCTTTAAATGTCTTCCTGTCGCTCGTCTACTGAATACTATTGTGTTAGCTGTCGATCATAGTGATCACTTCTTAAATTTAATTTTGCAAAAACCAACAGCTAAGTGACAACCAACCGAGCTTCGGGGACAATAGAAACTAAGCATATCAACTAATTTATTGTCTTGAAAAAACATGGCCAAGCATATTTTGGCATCAGAAGCCGTAATTGAGAGGTATAACGAATGAATCAGATCGTGTGGGCGAGATGCAACAAATGGCGGTAGGCACGTTCGAACTTTATCTCAGAGGGGCCTTGAACCTCGCGACTAAATCTCGGCGAAATCCAAATGGTCCTTGATACGACTTTGATGACTTACAGAGTGGGCCTCCCGTGTTGCTTCATACAATAAAATGTTGCCTACTTCAAAATACCATTGCATTATTGTCAACAAAACAGTGAACATATGTATTTACAATAAATTAAAACTAGAAGTAAACAACAGACGGCTAAAGAGCTAAGATGATTAAGGGGACAAATGGGACACTATCAGAAATAATCTTTGTAAAATGGAATTATTATTATATATTTACGATGGTATGGAAAACATACGCACGTGTCAAGTCTCAAAGGAGGAATTCTTTATTCATCCTTGCAATATAATGCATTTAGGTAAGAAACTAGTTAAAACAAAGGTCTCGTCATGAACAAAGAACAAGGGGAAGGGTTATTGACAATAAGGTCCAGTCAGCGCATAAAAAGGGTTACTATGCTAATCCCATAGCATAGTTTACTGCAGCAACATAAACATAAACATAAAACTATTAAATTTGAAATTCAAGACATAAACCATGCTCGTACATATCATAAACGTGAATGTCTGCTGCTCTGTCACTTACCTTTTGAGGACTAAACTAAATTAAAAATATGAAGATGATTAGTTAAAGATAGCCAATGAGTCTCAAAGAAGTATGTATCTACATTATGATACTGTTTATGCCCTAAGGTGGTAAAGTGGGGGCCCTAGTCTCTTTAGCAATGCGATTAACAAGTTGACGTGGATAAAACTTGAATTTCGAAAAAGATGGAAAATCTTTCTATGTCTTTATGCTATTAACAAAGTTGTATTTCATCTGGTATGTAGCAAAGATTTTTCACTGTAGCTTTACCTGTACTATTTTAATTGTGTTATTTTATGTATTCATAAAGCGTGAGTGTTAGCACGATATTACCAAATGTGCGCCACGTTACGCCATGTCTTGCCTTGCCACTGGCTCGCCGCCAAACCCCAACACCATGTCTTGCTGCGCCCATAAGGCGGTGGCATTAATTACTAGAGGTATCTCACAGACACAGCTTTTATGTTTTATTTATGTTTGCTAAACACATGTTGGACTATATCATTACATTCGGCATGCACGTCACGAATTTTAATTAAATTTAATGACAATGTTGCCGTACAGAGTGCACTGAGACGTAATCTTTCGGGTGCCAAATCTTGGTTTTGTTAGATCAAAGCTCAAAGGATTAGCAAATTGGATCTGCTTTTGGTCACGTTTTGGGCTTACGCGCAACTAGGAGTTGAAACTTTTTGAACTGAGCTTTATATCATACAACTTATCGTAGACGGCATCAGCTGGTAGTATATATTTTCAGCTGTTTACTTCAATTTGCGATAATATTTTTACCGTCTTGGGCAAAATGAAAAGATTATTGTTATGATAACTATATCCTTCAGTTTTGTTATGTAATCCCACTGACTCATTTGCAAACGAAGACTTCGCACCGTTTCTAAATTACTAGTACCCACATAGCGCTCTGTGATTTAGTCTTAAGACAAAGAAGAGCTAATTTCGTTCAGCTGCAAATGATATGCATTCCGGTGACCTCGTCTCGGTGTTCCCACAATAGGTACATCAGCCGGCGCATGCGTTATTTTATTTTAAATTTTACCACAAACACGGCTTTGCAAATTGAAAATAAACCTAACAGGCCGAGGCCGGTGTCGAAATAACCATCTGTCTATTTATAGCCATGGTATATTGATGATCAAGAGTTTATCATATTGTTTACAGCGCGGAAATATGAAATTAAATTATGCGGTTTAATAAAATTTTAACTACTCAGAAACGCTAAACGGATGTTCTATTTTGGAAGAAATTTTATTAAAATGTCCACTTTTTCATGCGCTATGTAGTTGATAGGTATTTTCTAAGCAAGTGAAGGCATACTTCATAGTTATTTACCTAATTGGTGCAGTGATTAAATGACTAGTGAGCGGCAGATCGCTAGTTTTCATTATCTTGTCAGGACTCCTGATGCCATTATGCAAAGTCAAAGGCGCGCCGCTCAGTTCTTGACCAGATACCTACCTCGCTTATTTACGTATAACCCTAGTGGTGTTTTAGTTATCTTTCTAATCTAGAGTTATTTGATGCGTTATTATCGTCTAGTGAGTTAAACAATGGACTAATCAGTCAAACCGCGCGTGAATAGATAGCTGATAATAATAGGCTAGTACGTTATGCTTATGGTTCAGAGGTATTTGCAATTTCGATTAGGTATTTTTGAAATAGATATAAAGTCACTTATCATTGTTTTCGTCATTAGATCTAAACAATTCTATATGCCTCCTTTTTCTGAAGTCTTCCTTTCCTGGGATTCTGAGAAACCTCTTCCGCTTCATTTACGTCCACTTACACTTTTCATGCTTGCTCGCCGGTTTAGGCCGCGGGTTTACTCTTGATCTGACTTTACAAAGTCATTGATTTAATCGGAGAAATTTCGGAGTGGTTCTTCCCCTTCCAGCTATTCCAACTATTCCTCCCTCACGCTTTTCAATTAATCTTTGTCAAAAAATTATAAAATCATATTATTATGTACCTGCTGCGAGGAAGAACTAGTGACTTGTGTGTTAAGAGCCTGCTCCCGGCGGGAGAAGCTGCTCTTCTTCAGGTTCTCCATCACGGAGGCCAGTTCCTTGGCGCTTCCGTTGTGCTTCAAACTGCTGTTTCCATCGAGGGAGAAATCTGGTATCTGGAAATAAACAGAGAAATATTTACATTTCCAGTGTTCATTATATTTCCTAAGTGCGTTCATGATCATTAATTCATGACATGACTTTATTGGTTAGATAATTTTGGAGTTAATATTATAAGAACAATAAATTATACACGTTACAGTCCTGCTATACCTACACCTACGTTATTTCTCGTTTATCCTTGTTGTCTTCAGGCTACATCAATTCATCAGTTGCCAAGATGTCATTCGATTGCATAATGATTAATGAACGTTATTTCGATCCCATTACACGATTAGTAGATCTGATTTATATCACCTATATTTAATATATTTAGACTTCGGTGGGGAATATTAGTTCTGAATTCGACATTGTGATCCAAAACGTAGAAAAGCTAATGTTATCGTGCGCGCCATCCACGACGACGCGCCCCTCCACAGCGAATTTCATACTAATCTGTTGCGTAGTTGCAAGGCTTGGGCTGAAAACAGATGAGAGTTTAGACATAGGAATGCGGTCTCTTTATCTGTATCTTGTAATTACTAAAGGCACTTACATTACAACCCCATCTTTGATAATCTAATCAATCGAATGCATCACTTTACTTCAGTGATTATTATTATCGTAAATATGGTAATTACATAAGTTCCTACGATTAGGTACAGATAATTTGCAAGTGCATATAAATAATATAAGTAGGTACCTACAATTGAGTTGGTACCAAGAGCTGTCGGAATATTAGACAAACGCTTTAGGGATTGTTTTTTTTATCAAAATGTTAATCCTATCTTCCTGGTCATATGGAGTGAGGTCTATCTAAGCTTTTGTTGATTAAAGTTGAATTAAAAAAAATGTCGTGGCATAATCGAATGTAATTAAATATACCTAGAGATTTTCCTAGCACGAACGACGTTTTGTTAGTGCTTGACAAAATAAAAACATCGACAATCCTGTTATCGATAAGTACCGCTTCAACGTCATAGAGGAAATACATCATTATATAGTTTTATAGAAAATATTCACAATGTCCTAGAACTCATTGAAGTACTTAATAAGAAAATAGCGAAATTATTTCATCAAGGAAATAATTACATCTAGGTTTGTGACATTGATATGTCATATTGTTCATAAAGTACTGCGTTAGAAAATAAATGAATAAGAATAACAAAACTATAAATAAATTCATATTTTTTTTGATGACGTTGATACTTATCGATGACAGGATTGTCGATGTTTTTATTTTGTCAAGCACTAACAAAACGCCGTTCGTGCTAGGAAAATCTCTAGGTATAGTAATAAACTTTATGGTTTCACTGTGTTACATTTGTTGTTAAAGTATTACAGGTTCTAATGGGAATCCACATCGGGTATGCAATATTCAATCAAAGCTCGAAAAACACATAATTTGGGTATTTTTATGGGTAATTACAATTCGATTGTCTTATGGAATAATTATCCTTTCTTAAGGCGATATATCGATTGAAAGAGACACCCTTTGTTTTTCGCTCACGACAATCGGTATTTGCTAGGTAAGCGCGTTCCATCCTAGACCGCAATATCGCTTACCTAGCTCTAGTATAAGTTTTTTCGAAACATTAACTAATTCGAACGCGTTTGCGTTTTGTCTCAAAATGTATGAAAACGCTCTCACTGAGTTTGAAATACGCGCGTTCATCGGTTAGCAACAAATGTTATACTCGCTGTTTTAGTTTCCACTAGTGACCACCAGAGGCGCTGTTCACGTTTTCATACCGCTTTCATACATTTTGAGACAAAACGCAAACGCGTTCGAATTAGTTAATGTTTCGAAAAAACTTATACTAGAGCTACTGGTGATTTGTGGTCAAGCGCAAACCTATAATGAATAAAAAAAAACGGGATGCAATCCTCCGAGAATGGCTTATTAGACAAATCTCTTCATAAGAGGTCAGGTTTATTAAATTTCCTCTTGTCAGTACCTAGATGAGGTAAAATACCGTCATATTAACTTAATCGTGTCTTTTAATAATGCGTTGTTTTAGTAGGCTGAGGAAAAAAAGGAAAATATAGATTCGACTTTGGATTTATTTTCTATCGAGAAAATTTTAAGCAATCATGTATCGCTATTGTCAGTACCACAATCATATAGTCAAGAATCATATATCTGAAAATCAGCCCCTACTGTTTGCTAGTCTGGGCAGGACAGCGTTTCAAAGTCTCCAAATTTCTCAGTGTAGCGCCTTAACTAGATAACAATTTTTATGGTTCCGTAAGTGTTGTCCTTCAGTCGATCTGCCAAGACCATTGATCTCGGGAACGCGTGAAGGTATCGAACTGAAATTAAAACCATATCCTCAGGTCTACAGTCCCTTGATGCTGGAAAAAATCCGACTTCTCGTGAACGTAAAAATGACACGGCCGTTTATGCCGCAAAAAACGTATATTTCGACAGTCTCAAGGGAATCAAAATTTATAGGGCACTTTCCGTTGACCTGGAACTGTGAAATTTGGCAAGGAACATTGTCTTATACTACCAGTACAAGGAAAAATCTGTAAACTATACATACATATTTAATGAATTTAATTCGCGTTTAAGCAACAGTATGCGCGGTCATAATTGTATGCCCTACAAATTTGTACGGAACCCTCGGTGGGCGACTCCGACTCGCATTTGTCCGGTTTTTTCAAGTGGCGTTTTAATTTCTATACTATCTAACATTTTTAAATCATTGTGAAGGATAACAGAGTCGGACGTTCTTGTGTTTAGCTAACGTAATCATTCACGTTGGATTGTATTTTAAATTATATAAAAGAAACAATTGACTAAGATGGGCAATTGCATAAACGACAATAAAACGCAACAGAATAAGCAGAAATTGTACTCCATACCCGCAATTGCATGATAAACGACCCACTAACGATCTACGCAGATTTCCTTGAACAATGTACTAAGATTGATGGACATATAAACCTTTATTGTTATCACTAGTGTTCTGTGAAATACAACATTAATATCGAATTCAGCGCAAGGACAGTAATTGCACTTACTGACTCTATAACTGGGGTCAAAGGAACTATCAGTGAGTCATTCTCATCGGGATAGTGGTTGATACTATCGGGAAACTGCTCACGCGTCACTGTCAAACGCTCGATTTGAATACCAATGAGGCTTCGCATGTTGATGGACTACTACTTACATATACTCGGACTGTCTAATAGAGACTTATATCGATATGTCATCGTTACTCGATAACAGCAAAAGACCTATCGAAGTCAAGTCAAAGTTTGCGTTATTTTACGTTGCCATAAAAAATTGTCAATCCAGACGGGGGAGCACAATTCGCAAGTTTTCTGCTCACAAGACACCTTGATTCATTTGGATTACACAACGGGTTATTTTTTTTTCCTCCTTGTACCTGCCGTGAGACCTCGCGTCTTTGACACAAAAGTCTCATAACAGCCAGGGTGACTCATGTAGTCAAGCGTTCGATTACGAAACCCTCACGATTCTCTATCGCCAATCTATTAGACACACCTGACTTAACTTACCGCTGATTTTGGAACGCCCATGATCATTTACATCCATTGACAGATAAGCAGTTTAAAAATGTGGTCAGATCAGCTCCCATAAAGAATCGATTACATCGATAGTATATTCGATTGTTAAAGGATTGGTGTGGGACGAGTATCTAATGACGTCAGGTGACGTGGATAGTGCTGATGTCATATCCACGCCGCACCGGCCGGCGTCGTGGCGTCACAACACAGGCATTTAAAGACAACCAATGAAAACACCACTAATAAAAATCGCTACATATCGCGAGAGGAGATTATTCAACTTTTTTAAATTCCGGTATATTTGTGATTAGGTAACCGGGCTTTCTTATCTAGCAGATTTCATGGCAAAAAGCGTAGCGTAGTTCAGATCCCGGATTACATGCGTCATTAGAACGGCTCATCAGTAATTTTTCGCTAGAACTTTTTGCAAACATTCCTTAACATATTACCTAACGTGTTCGTCGTTGCTGCGTCCGCACGGGCCTTGGTTCTTCATTGATAACTCCTATTCTATCCTGTCACTTCCAGCTATGAGCAATATGTGCAAGGACAAAAAATCCAGTGACAAGTGCTCGATCCTCTGAATCATGATTCATAGAAACTTCGTCACAAGCGAACTGTATCACTGTTGTGATTATGTTGTATTACGTCAGTGAATTAAGTGCTGGTGTAATGGATGCGTCACAGGTCGTAGTTTTACTAAGGTACACTGAGATGAAACGTTCGGTTTCATTCATATCATAATGATAACGCGTAAGCGTTGTGTTAGGTAAGGTTTTGGTGACATTTTGTATGTTTTTAATTTTGAGAAATAGTTTAATCAATCAACTTTAAGCCTTATGTCAGAGGCTTTATGAACTCTGACGCATACTTTATTTACGTGTATGCATTTTAATATATGTATATTTTAATATAATGATGATTAACATCGTTAGGACACATTTTATGCATAAGTTACGTGGAGTGGCGGTCGATATGAAGTTTAACGGCTATTTATGGTTAAATCACTATTGGTGACGCGACAGGGACCTTTCATAAATGTATGCATCCATGGAGAGTCATATAGGAAGGCCCTGATTTAAATCATATCGTATGACCTGACGGTTTCCCAAACTTTATTTAAAACAAGTAATTTAACAAAGCTAGACCTCTCGACCAAATAAGCCGTAAAATAACCCCTTTCAACGAATACATCCAATCCAATTACGAACCAACATGTATTAAAGTGCTGAATATGCAGCGATCAAACAAGGGCAAAAAAGAAGTGAACACGGCGGCATTGGCAGGACATCAGGACTTTCCTTAAGAGTTAAAAAAACCGATATCCATAAAATTATCTTTTCATTATTAGGTATGTTACGTAATAGGTACAGTCGGCCAAGAAAGTGGTCTACCAGTTTTAACAAGTTTCTGTGAGATCTAATAAAATTATCGCTAGGCTTGACTTTATAACGGAGTGTTAAGAGTTGCACAAATTGACGTACGTCTATTATCTAAGATGCCTGACATATAAAGTAATGGTTTATTTTATTTTGACCTTTGTTATCAATGCAATAGGCTATTATTTTGCAATAATAATGTTATATATTCTTCCCTTCAATTAAAACAATTACGATCTTTTTCAAGAAAATCTTTTTCCAACTGAAAAAGAAAGTATCACTGACAAATAGTGTCAAGTATTATTGTCAACGTAATATTCGACAATCGTGTTATTATATACGAGGGGCGTTCAATAAATTCTCGGTATGAGAATGAAAACAAAAGAATACGATAGGTTTTTTTATTTTATTTTTCAATATACTCCCCCCCTATGTTTATGCACTTATAAGATCGGTCAATTAGTTTGTCTAACCCCTCATAAAAATATTTTTTATCTTTAGTGTCAAAATGCTCCTCCACTGCTGTCTTCAAAGCTTCATCGTCAGAAAATCGATTTCCTCGTAGGTCCTTTTTGAGGTTGGGAAACAAAAAGAAGTCACTCGGGGCTAAGTCTGGACTATACGGTGGGTGTGTAATAGTTTCGAACCCAGATTCCCGAACAGCAGCCTTGGCGATATGAGCAGTATGCACAGGGGCGTTGTCGTGCAGAAGCAGAACTCCCTTGGTTAATTTTCCCCTTCTCTTCTCTTTGATTGCTTCTCTTAATTGGCGTAGAATATTAGCGTAGTACCCTCCTGTGATATTTACACCCTTTTCTTTATAATCGATCAGCAATATTCCATCACAATCCCAGAATATTGTGGCCATGACCTTTCCAGCTGAAGGCATGACCTTGAACTTCTTAGGGTGAGGACTTCCTTTAATGTGCCACTGCATGGACTCTTGTTTGCTCTCAGGGTCATAATGATGAACCCAGGTTTCATCTCCGGTAACAAACTTTTGCAGTATCTCATCAGGATTTTCACCACACAGCTTAATAAATTCGGAACAACAAGCAACGCGCGTATTTTTCTGAAGCGGCGTCAGCATTCGCGGTACCCATCTCGCACTGACTTTTGACATATTAAGATTGTCATGGATTATATTGTGTATAGTACCAATAGAAAGCTTGGTTATTTGAGCTATTGCTGTCACCTTTACTCGAGCGTCTTCCAATATATATTTTCTTGTGAAGAAGCTTCGACGGGCCGACCAGGTCTGGGGTCGTCTTCGATACTCTATCTCCCACACTTAAATTCACTTGACCACTTTTGAATTGTTGATAAAGAAGGAGCAGACTCTCGGTAAACATAATCCATTTCTTCTTTTATAGCTTTTTGATTTTTTCCTTGTTTGGTCAAGAATTTTATTACCGCTCGGTGCTCTAATTTAATTAACATTGAAAAATCGCTCATTGTGATCACGTTTGTTCGGCAGTTGCAGAAAAACAAAAGAACATCGCCGTTTGAATTTTACCTTTTTTTTATGTTGTGAATGACACTTACCGGCCAGTATTAAAAAGTTTACTAAAAAGGTTTAAAAGATATCAATACCGAGAATTTATTGAACGCCCCTCGTATTATTCTAATTTCTTGATTTCCTACTGCTGTAATGCCCTGTAATTTAACAAGAGCCGAACGAGCTAATAATAAAGCACTTCATAATGAGGGCTTCAATAATAGTGAGATTTCTAGAGATCTAAACTTAAATACATGTAATAAATGAAAGGAGCAATTGTCACTGTCATAATATTATTGCAAGGGGAAATCTACCTTGTTGTTTCATGACGTTCAAATGAACCTCGACCGTAGGGTGGTAGACCACATTTTTGCTGACTGTACTAAATTTTGCCCGCGATGCGTGGAATTCAGTTTTTGACGGGTTGGCGTGAAAAAAGTGACATTAATGAATTAATTATACACATCAACCATCGCCATGGTCTTTTGTGAAAGCAATATGAAATCCGTTCGATAGTTTTGGGATTTATCGCGTACATATACTGACAGACGCAAACGGGGTCTTTCTTTTATAATATTTAGTGACATGTAAAACATTGTGCATTAAGCTCTTTCTTAAAAACAACAAGTCAGCAGTGTCAAATTGTAGTTGATTCAGGGAAAGAGGATAATAAAAATTAATGTCTCACTTGTCCAGGAAATTATGAAACCTGATTGAAACCCTGTAAAAGGAAAATAACACCGCTGTGGAGTGAGCAATAGCTACTCATTCCGCTCACGTGCACGCGACCTGGTCCTGCGAAATGTGTCGTTGAAAGCTTTCACGACGCACACCTCGCCATTTCGCGAAAGAATAAATCGCACGTCAACTGAATCCGGACCTTGTGTGCTAAGCTGTTCATACGTTGTTCGGTTGAGTATCGCATCAGATATCCGCGAACATTATGCACTTTTCATGCTGTGTGCCAGATGCACCCAAGTTGACCGTTGCATGCGCGATCAAGGGACATTGTTAGCGAAGGTCAGGTCTGCATGCACAATCGCTCCATGAAGATAAATTAATTTTATTGTACAACACCAACGCAAACTTTATAATGGACAATAAACATTAATGTTAAGCACTCATTGTAACCTCCTAATGATCAATAAACTTATATTAAAACCGACCAGATGAAATGAAGATCAAACGTGAATTTTTAATTACATGCGAACCTCTTGGTTTACGAGGTGGGCTAGCTATATTAATATCAATTTACATAAGCGGCAGATTAAGTAATGATATACCTTACAGTGTAACCGGTAACCGGTCAAACGTTGCACTACATCGAGTAACTCCAGTCTAATTAAAGTTAAAACATGTCTCACGAAAGATTAAATTCAAGAACTCCAGTCTAGGTGGTCTTTTTGATGTTCGTTGTTCTGTATCTTTCTAAAATAAAACTTATTCCCATTAATTAATTGGCGCGATTAATTGCAAGGTATCACAACGAGTACTATCAATCTACGGTTATCAATATTAAATTTTAGACTTGTTTAGCAGTCCTAGAATTTGATACTTATAACCACTAATCAACTTATTAGTTTATCACAAAATTAATCCTACGTTGAATATTATATTATCAATTCCATTTGAAATGAAATAATTTCAAATGGAATTTAGAATATATTTATTACTGTATATATTTTGATATAATATTTTTCCTTTTCAGCGAAACTTAATTATATACACTTTTTGTATCGTTAAATTTTCAATCAAAAACTACTTACGTACACATTAACTGATGAGTACCTTTTGGATTCTTGCTTAAGTAATTTCCTAATAAGTTTGGTTACCGGCACCGATCCATGGTTCAATTTCAGTATTATAGGATAGCACAATGGTTTACCTTGCGGAAAGCCGACACCTTTAACTTTATCACTGAGTTAGTCCATCAACACAAATATTCGCATATTTTGCTCTCTGTTTATTTTGCTTGGTTTCTTATCTAGTGTATGCACTGGTCAGTTATCGTGGTCACATTCGAGCTCCGCGTGTCTAACTGATGCTGTTATGGGGCGACGCGTGCCCCCCGCGCGAAGTTCGCGGCGCGACTGACTGCCGGTTTGTATTCTTACACACAAATCCCAACCCGCAAACTTCGAACCACCAATGCTAGCTAATTAGAATGGCGAACGCGCCGGGTGGCGAGGTTCCGCCCACGGTACTCTGTATCCGCTTCACGGTCTTATCATTCAACAAATTCAATCGGTTTACACGAGTAACCCTAAAAACACAAATCGTTACGCTACTCGTGGGTAACTTGCCTAGATACCCCTAAGACCCCTAAGCCATGTACACCTGGTAAGTCTGTCTGGAAATAGAAGTGCATCTGCATTCTATCGTTACTTTGTGATGTGTGCCAACCAGGGATCGGATACCGGTATTATTTTCAAACCGGTTTCGGCCATTGACCCCAAACCGAAATGAATAGCGTTTGTGGTTTCGTTCTTGTTTCTGGTTTTCGTCACTCAAAACCGGTTAGTGAAGGAACTGTTCTGGGCCCAATTTCGTTTCCGTGGAACGAAATTAACCGGTTTTCGACGGAGACAACCTGTCTTAACTCGAATTTTTGACAGAGGCCGCCAAGGGTTACTATTATCCGCAGCGGGAGTGCGCTTACAATTTATTTAAAATCTAATTTTTAATTTGATATTAAATTTTACCACTAGACCTGATGTCGAGGGTCTGATGATGCAGCCGGAAGAGAGCCACTGGAACTGCCTAACGGAAAGTGATAAAGTAGTCGAGTTAGGGCTTGTTTGTTTTGTTGTCTTGAGTACTTACCAATAGACCTGATGTCGAGGGTCTGATGATGCAGCCGGAAGAGAGGCACTGGAACTGCCTAACGGAAAGTGATAAAGTAGTCGAGTTTGGGCTTGTTTGTTTTGTTGTCTTGAGTACTTACCAATGAACCTGATGCCGAGGGTCTGATGATGCAGTCGGAAGAGAGGTACTGGAACTGCCTAACGGAAAGTGCTACGATAGTCGAGTTTGGGCTTGTTTGTTTTGTTGTCTTGAGTACTTACCAATGGACCTGATGTCGAGGGTCTGATGATGCAGCCAGAAGAGACCCACTGGAACTGCCTAACGGAAAGTGATAAAGTAGTCGAGTTAGGGCTTGTTTGTTTTGTTGTCTTGAGTACTTACCAATAGACCTGATGTCGAGGGTCTGATGATGCAGCCGGAAGAGAGGCACTGGAACTGCCTAACGGAAAGTGATAAAGTAGTCGAGTTTGGGCTTGTTTGTTTTGTTGTCTAGAGTACTTACCAATGGACCTGATGTCGAGGGTCTGATGATGCAGCCAGAAGTGAGCCACTGGAACTGCCTAACGGAAAGTGATAAAGTAGTCTAGTTTGGGCTTGTTTGTTTTGTTGTCTTGAGTACTTACCCCTGGACCTGATGTCTAGGGTCTGATGATGCAGCCGGAAGAGAGGCACTGGAACTGCCTAACGGAAAGTGATAAAGTAGTCAAGTTTGGGCTTGTTTGTTTTGTTGTCTTAAGTACTTACCAATGGACCTGATGTCGAGGGTCTGATGATGCAGCCAGAAGAGAGCCACTGGAACTGTCTAACGGAAAGTGATAAAGTAATCGAGTTTGGGCTTGTTTGTTTTGTTGTCTTGGGTACATACCGCTGGACCTAATGTCGAGGGTCTGATGATGCTGTCGGAAGAGAGTCACTGGAACTGCCTAAAGGACAGTGCTACGGTAGTCGAGCTTGGGCTTGTTTGTTTTGTTGTCTTGAGTACTTACCACTGGACCTGATGTCGAGGGTCTGATGATGCAATCGGAAGAGAGGTACTGGAACTGCCTAACGGAAAGTGATAAAGAAGTCGAGTTTGGGCTTGTTTGTTTTGTTGTCCTGAGTACTTACCAATGGACCTGATGTCGAGGTTCTGATGATGCAGCCAGAAGAGAGCCACTGGAACTGCCTAACGGAAAGTGATAAAGTAGTCTAGTTTGGGCTTGTTTGTTTTGTTGTCTTGAGTACTTACCCCTGGACCTGATGTCTAGGGTCTGATGATGCAGCCGAAAGAGAGGCACTGGAACTGCCTAACGGAAAGTGATAAAGTAATCGAGTTTGGGCTTGTTTGTTTTGTTGTCTTGGGTACATACCACTGGACCTAATGTCGAGGGTCTGATGATGCTGCCGGAAGAGAGCCACTGGAACTGCCTAAAGCACAGTGCGACGGTAGTCGAGTTTGGGTTTGTTTGTTTTGTTGTCTTGAGTACTTACCACTGGACCTGATGTCGAGGGTCTGATGATGCAGTCGGAAGAGAGGCACTGGAACTGTCTAACGGAAAGTGATAAAGTAGTCGAGTTTGTGCTTGTTTGTTTTGTTGTCTTGAGTACTTACCACTGGACCTGATGTCGAGGGTCTGATGATGCAGTCGGAAGAAAGGCACTGGAACTGCCTTACGGTAAGTGCTACGATAGTCGAGTTTGGGCTTGTTTGTTTTGTTGTCTTGAGTACTTACCACTAGACCTGATATCGAGGGTCTGACGATGCAGTCGGAAGAGAGGTACTGGAACTGCCTAACGGAAAGTGCTACGATAGTCGAGTTTGGGCTTGTTTGTTTTGTTGTCTTGAGTACTTACCACTGGACCTGATGTCGAGGGTCTGATGATGCAGCCGGAAGAGAGGCACTGGAACTGTCTAAAGGAAAGTGATAAAGTAGTCGAGTTTGGGTTTGTTGGTCATGTTGTCTTGAGTACTTACCACTAGACCTGATGTTGAGTGTCTGATGATGCAGCCGGAAGAGAGGCACTGGAACTGTCTAACAGAAAGTGGTAAAGTAGTCGAGATTGGGCTTGGTTG
Source organism: Cenopis cana (assembly GCA_951800055.1). NCBI lineage: Eukaryota > Metazoa > Arthropoda > Insecta > Lepidoptera > Tortricidae > Cenopis > Cenopis cana. Next base: position 13,741,303 of record OX637478.1, read on the forward strand.
TTTGGTTGTCTTGAGTACTTACCACTAGACCTGATATCGAGGGTCTGATGATGCAGCCGGAAGAGAGGCACTGGAACTGCCTAACGAAAAGTGCTACGATAGTCGAGTTTGGGCTTGTTTGTTTTGTTGTCTTGAGTACTTACCAATGGACCTGATGTCGAGGGTCTGATGATGCAGCCAGAAGAGACCCACTGGAACTGCCTAACGGAAAGTGATAAAGTAGTCGAATTAGGGCTTGTTTGTTTTGTTGTCTTGAGTACTTACCAATAGACCTGATGTCGAGGGTCTGATGATGCAGCCGGAAGAGAGGCACTGGAACTGCCTAACGGAAAGTGATAAAGTAGTCGAGTTTGGGCTTGTTTGTTTTGTTGTCTAGAGTACTTACCAATGGACCTGATGTCGAGGGTCTGATGATGCAGCCAGAAGAGAGCCACTGGAACTGCCTAACGGAAAGTGATAAAGTAGTCTAGTTTGGGCTTGTTTGTTTTGTTGTCTTGAGTACTTACCCCTGGACCTGATGTCTAGGGTCTGATGATGCAGCCGGAAGAGAGGCACTGGAACTGCCTAACGGAAAGTGATAAAGTAGTCAAGTTTGGGCTTGTTTGTTTTGTTGTCTTAAGTACTTACCAATGGACCTGATGTCGAGGGTCTGATGATGCAGCCAGAAGAGAGCCACTGGAACTGCCTAACGGAAAGTGATAAAGTAATCGAGTTTGGGCTTGTTTGTTTTGTTGTCTTGGGTACATACCGCTGGACCTAATGTCGAGGGTCTGATGATGCTGTCGGAAGAGAGTCACTGGAACTGCCTAAAGGACAGTGCTACGGTATTCGAGCTTGGGCTTGTTTGTTTTGTTGTCTTGAGTACTTACCACTGGACCTGATGTCGAGGGTCTGATGATGCAATCGGAAGAGAGGTACTGGAACTGCCTAACGGAAAGTGATAAAGAAGTCGAGTTTGGGCTTGTTTGTTTTGTTGTCCTGAGTACTTACCAATGGACCTGATGTCGAGGTTCTGATGATGCAGCCGGAAGAGAGGCACTGGAACTGTCTAAAGGAAAGTGATAAAGTAGTCGAGTTTGGGTTTGTTGGTCATGTTGTCTTGAGTACTTACCACTAGACCTGATGTTGAGTGTCTGATGATGCAGCCGGAAGAGAGGCACTGGAACTGTCTAACGGAAAGTGATAAAGTAGTCGAGTTAGGGCTTGTTTGTTTTGTTGTCTTGAGTACTTACCACTGGACCTGATGTCGAGGGTCTGATGATGCAGCGGGAAGAGAGGCACTGGAACTGCCTAACGGAAAGTGATAAAGTAGTCGGGTTTGGGCTTGTTTGTTTTGTTGTCTTGAGTACTTACCACTGGACCTGATGTCGAGGGTCTGATGATGCAGCCGGAAGAGAGGCACTGGAACTGCCTAACGGAAAGTGATAAAGGGGTCGAGTTTGGGCTTGTTTGTTTTGTTGTCTTGGGTACTCACCACTAGATCTGATGTCGAGGGTCTGATGATGCAGCCAGAAGAGAGCCACTGGAACTGCCTAACGGAAAGTGATAAAGTAGTCGAGTTTGGGCTTATTTGTTTTGTTGTCTTGAGTACTTAGCACTCGACCCATACTCGACTACTTTATCACTTTCCGTTAGGCAGTTCCAGTGGCTCACTTCCGGCTGCATCATCAGACCCTCAACATCAGGTCCAGTGATAAGTACTCAAGATAACAAATCAAACAAGCCCAAACTCGACTACTTTATCACATTCCGTTAGGCAGTTCGAGTGGCTGTCTTCCGGTTGCATCAGCAGACCCTCGACATCAGGTCTAGTGGTAAGTACTCGAGACAACAAAACAAACAAGCCCAAACTCGACTACTTTATTACTTTCCGTTAGGCAGTTCCAGTGCCTCTCTTCCGGTTGTATCATCACACCCTCAACATCAGGTCCAGTGGTAAGTACTCAAGACAACAAAACAAACAAGCCCAAATTCCACTCCTTTATCACTTTCCGTTAGGCAGTTCCAGTGGCTCTTTTCCGGCTGCATCATCAGACCCTCGACATCAGGTCCAGTGGTAAGTACTCAAGACAACAAAACAAACAGGCCCAAATTCCACTCCTTTATCACTTTCCGTTAGGCAGTTCCAGTGGCTCTTTTCCGGCTGCATCATCAGACCCTCGACCTCAGGTCCAGTGGTAAGTACTCAAGACAACAAAAGAAACAAGCCCAAACTCGTCTACTTTATTACTTTCCGTTAGGCAGTTCCAGTGCCTCTCTTCCGGCTGCATCATCAGACCCTCGACATCGGTCCAGTGGTAAGTACTCAAGACAACAAAACAAACAAGCACAAACTCGACTACTTTATTACTTTCCGTTAGGCAGTTCCAGTGCCTCTCTTCCGGCTGCATTATCAGACCCTCAACATCAGGTCCAGTGGTAAGTACTCAAGACAACAAAACAAACAAGCCCAAACTCGACTACTTTATCACTTTCCGTTTGGCAGTTCCAGTGACTCTCTTCCGGCTGCATCATCAGACCCTCGACATCAGGTCCAGTGGTAAGTACTCAAGACAACAAAAGAAACAAGCCCAAACTCGTCTACTTTATTACTTTCCGTTAGGCAGTTCCAGTGCCTCTCTTCCGGCTGCATCATCAGACCCTCGACATCGGTCCAGTGGTAAGTACTCAAGACAACAAAACAAACAAGCACAAACTCGACTACTTTATTACTTTCCGTTAGGCAGTTCCAGTGCCTCTCTTCCGGCTGCATTATCAGACCCTCGACATCAGGTCCAGTGGTAAGTAATCAAGACAACAAAACAAACAAGCCCAAACTCGACTACTTTATCACTTTCCGTTTGGCAGTTCCAGTGACTCTCTTCCGGCTGCATCATCAGACCCTCGACATCAGGTCCAGTGGTAAGTACTCAAGACAACAAAACAAAAAAGCCCAAACTCGACTACTTTATCACTTTCCGTTTGGCAGTTCCAGTGCCTCTCTTCCGGCTGCATCATCAGACCCTCGACATCGGTCCAGTGCTAAGTACTCAAGACAATAAAACAAACAAGCCCAAACTCGACTACTTTATCACTTTCCGTTGGGCAGTTCCAGTGACTCGCTTCCGGCTGCATCATCAGACCCTCGACATCAGGTCCAGTGGTAAGTACTCAAGACAATAAAACAAACAAGCCCAAACTCGACTACTTTATCACTTTCCGTTGGGCAGTTCCAGTGACTCGCTTCCGGCTGCATCATCAGACCCTCGACATCAGGTCCAGTGGTAAGTACTCAAGACAACGAAACAAACAAGCCCAAACTCGACTACTTTATCACTTTCCGTTAGGCAGTTCCAGTGACTCTCTTCCGACTGCATCATCAGACCCTCGACATCAGGTCCAGTGGTAAGTACTCAAGACAACACAACAAACGAGCCCAATCTCGACTACCGTAGCACTTTCCGTTAGGAAGTTCCAGTGGCTGTCTTCCGTTCCGGCGGCATCATGTAAATTAGCTTCTAATCTAAATATTATAAGCGCAGTACGCGCCGCGGGGCCCGCGGGTGATGGTATTACCTGACGACAACGCCTTCAAAAGTGAGAAAGTGACAGTCGTGACATTTTAAACCGGTTTAATAAAGTTCCACGGAACGTTAAAATTCCGTTCTCCTAGAATACTGATAACCGAAATAATTCGTTCTTTCACTAACAGGTATTTTGATAAACCGGTATTATGTAAGAACGAAATCAAACCGGTTTAGGAATAAAATAATACCGGTATTTGGAAACCGGTTCCGATCCCTGGTGCCAACGAGCCAATATCGTGGGAGTGATGAACTGTGGTGATCCTCGACCTTATCAGTCAAGGCAGTTGCGATGCAAGAGGGCATATAAACTAACAACTTCCTGATAATGTAATATTTTTATAAACGAAAAAAAAAAGATAAAGCATTGGTCAGCACGTTTAATGTCAAGTCCAAGCAAAAACTGGGGTAAAATTCTCGAAAGATTTTGCTTCCACGCAAATCTAAGTAGATGCGGTTACAAAAAATTTCTTAGCAGATGTTGCACTTGAGACCCGTAAAGAAACCATAACCGAACGTCCAGGAAGATGCATAAAAGCATCGCTTTACATTCGCACACGTCGACACGAGATAAATGGCACGTAACCGACGTCTCTGCTGAAACACTATCCTAACCTAAGTGACTCGCATAAAAACTTATGAAGGAGATCTTCAGCTTCTGTCGCGGAGCATGAAGTCAACGACCTCTCAATGTCAGTGAGTATCGTAAACTAATCCTCGCTATTGATAATTAACGGATAGTAACAATCTCGATGTTTAGCCACCAGTTAGAGCGATAAAATCAAGATGTCATTACATTATTGGTACGTTATTTTAAGAAGCCAACGTATTGCTTTGAACGATAGCCGATCGTCGGGCCGGGCAAAGCTGTCCTAATTACACTTCCGAGCGAAATGAAAAAATAAATTCTTTGTCTGGGTCGTGAATTAAAAACTCCACAACAAACCAATCTAGTATTAGGTCAAACAAATGAAACCTTTGGCTTGCGCAAGTAGAAAATTTGATTTAAATCGCTGACTTCAAGAGTCGTCGATGATAATAGCGCTTAATGGAATAATAACAAGCCTGAACAGACATGGCCATATTGGGAGTTAAGTGTCTTCATTGGAGGATAAATTCCGATGATATGTACCATAATGCTAATAGCTGATTGAAGTATAGATTTTTACGCCCACTCGGACCGAACTACTTACATACGTACAGATAAAGCTGTACGCCTATAAGTTATAGTTGAGAAGTATTACACGTGATTCACTAATTGCGTTGTTAGGATGCTGCTTTTGAAATTTATCTGGAAAAACATTAAGACGATAAGTTTTTTTGTTCTTATTCCAATACCTACATCTTTGCTGGGATATGTTTGATGGTGATTACCTATTGGTGTATTATAACAGTTTTGTGTATAGTATCAAGATATCTGCATCGAGTCAGTAAAATAAAATATCAGTGCTAATTTGCTAAAACGTAAAACGAATGAAAAGAACATAATTGATAGCCTAAATATTAAGTAACTAAATTCCCACAGCTTGTTTATTTAAGAATTAAGCAACTTTATTGACCTAAAAAGTTTATGAATAATGAACCAACTAATGAGAGTGAAGTAACTATTTTAAGATTAATCGAACAAATTGAATGGAAATGCGGTAAGTAAACCGGTTAGGTTGAGATGAGTCACTCCGGTGCTCAAATCAGTTAGTCGCACGTTCAGAAGAATGAAGTTCGTCATAAAGGAAATTGAAATCTTTTCGCTCTTGTCACAATGCGAATAAGACATAAAACAGTTTCCCTTACGTACCTACATAAGACTTAGATCTGATTCGGCATTCCCCTTCCAGGTTAGCAAAGTGTACCGAATGGAGAATTAGCCGTGAGTCCGTGTCAAATTAAATGTTTAGTAAATAAGTGAGTAAGCGTGCCTTATTCATCTCGTATTATCTTGCGGTGTGGTATAACCGCTGTTTCAATGCGAATGGTGACTAAAATTGCAAACTGATGCATTTGTAAACAATTATTGAGTTGAAAAATGGACATGTTCATTTTTAAACAGGTCTCTTTAGCATCTCTGTGGAAATTTTTCCATATTTTCGGCGATGCTGCTTTATATGATTGTTCTGCCCTGTTGTAATCTAACTGCATACTTAGAAAGAAATGCCTATTTGCTATGATGGCATACCTACTCGTAGAAATCACGGTTATAAGTATAACAATTATTCGCTGTAGGCCGGATCTGATGTTATTTTATACATAAATAAAATAAATTGAGATAGAATTACAATATTTACTTTTATATTGTAATTCTATCTCAATTTATGTTAACTATATGTCATGTCTGGTGTATACTGTTAGTGACAATATATATTAAAATAAATAAATAAATAAATAAATAAATTTTTCCGTGTTACAATCTTTCTCTTATCTGAATTGATTAATTTTGCAATGTTTCAGTTAATGACGTTGTTAATAGGGAATGCAAACTGGTTATAGCCGTAACGGAAAAAACCGGTTATAACCAGTTAGTTATAAAATAAAATAACCGGTTATTGAAATTCTTAATAACCCGTTACGGTTAGTTTCGGTTATTTTAACCACGAAACAGCGAAGCATTCCCTTCCTTGGTATCAATCTTTCTAAATATACTTACCTACCTAGTCTACCTACCTACCTAGGGCCTACATGTTTATTATTTTATTTAGTGAGCTCTGCAAAGCGGAACTAATTTCTTGAAAACTACAATAATGCGCCTTATACTAAAGTGATAATATATATATTCTATGTTTAGTATATAATATGTTTTTACAAGTTAAAATTAAAATCGAGAAGTAGAAATAATTAGGTAGTCGAATGCCGAGACTTCAGTCAGTACCAACCAGCAAAAGCAGTTTTCTTAGCAATTTATACGGTCAAAAACTAAAGCCAAAAGCAAACACTGTCAAAAAGTGCTTGCGTGCTCACTGCTCAGCTGGCTCAACTTCCAGATTGCGTATTCTCTGCTGTCATTGTTATATAGTTATGTCCTTAATTATTTCCTAAACTCTCAGCGTTTCTTCATTTATCCAGTACCGATTTAAAGTGTCTCTGTTAGACCCTGTGGTTGACTGGAAGAGAAACTAGAGAATGCCATTTGGCATTAAGTCTGCCATTTGTGCAATAGAGACTAAATAAGTAAATAACCGGTTTTAACCGATAACCGGTTATTGTCGCGCCATAACCTAAACACTAACCGGTTTTTAAATTTGACCGGTTATTGCATTCCCTAGTTGTTAACGTTATCTCAGACGTAAACTACACTACACCACAATAACGCAAGTTTAAACCATGCGCCTGAAGTTACTTAAATCCAGTGTTGGCAGGCTCTGCTCTTCTCTTATTAAAAAAAAAAGGTAATATTCTATTCTATGAACTGTTGTAGTATCCCAACTAACGGCGACTTTGGGTCAGTAATTTCGAAAAAGACAGATGCTCCGTAGAACAACAATGGGACGTTGTGTTTCAGAACCGATTCACTTGTTGATAGCATGACTTAATCAATGAAAGAAAACAAACAAGGATAGCTGTATCGTCTGAGTCAGTGCAGGTTTTGTGCAGTTCGGGGAACGGCTCTACGGTTTCTTCGAGATGTGACTAAGAGCCGAGTAGTTCCATTCATAAAGCTACCTCTATAAAGCATTTCAAATGAGAAGTGACGTAAGTGTATAGAAGTTATACATTTGTACTACATTTTTGTTCTTAAGGTGTCACTATACTATTATGTTGATCTTGTTATGCGAAAAGTTGTGTCATCATTGATACCATATCAAAATTAGGGCGGTTCGACGGATTGTGTATTGGAAATTTGATAACAGCTACAGTAATGCATGCCTTCCTTATTCGTTGGTTGTCGAGCAGTTATTAGGTAGATTATTACTGTTTAGTATTCACATACTTGCAGTTACTATCAATATGTCAGTTAGCTGACCATTTTTAGACTTTATCTTGTTGTAATAAGGTGGTAATGGTCAGGTCAGTTAACTGTGACGTTGATAGTACATCCAGTTTTGGCAAAACCGATTTCATAATTTGGTTTCAGTCACAATGAATGCTTTTAAACAACATTTTAAAACGCTGCATTTAACATAAATGCATAAAATCATATGTCATGACCATGGGATTTCAAAGTGGAAACAGCAATTACGGCGCTTATGAGAATCTCTTTGTTATATTTCTTGAATGTCATTGTGACAATAAATATGTCACCAGGTTCAGTTTTTCTGTTTTTCTTGATTTTGTGGTTGTTGCAATATATTCGCTATCCCTTTCTGATCGTTTTCCTTCACATAGACAGAGTAGTATTTTATGACAGATAGGTAATTGTTTTCTGTTTTTGGTTGTATAAACACCTAAGCTATGCTAGATATCAACGAGATTTCAATGTTGATAATGAATGATTTTAAAAACATAGCTTGATTTTAAGAAATGCAGGCAAATCTTCGCATACTTCTCATTTATTAGATCATCGCCGTAGATACTTGTTTAGTAATAGTCAATGGTTTTCCTTATAAGGGTATCGCCGATGCAAATCAAATTGGGTAAGGTTTAATCATCTTTTTGGCATATGCTTTACTGTGCTATTATATTTAAAGTGAATGTGTCCACAGTCATACATAACATAAGTGATTGTGACATTTATTTTACCGTGTTACATATAATAACTTATCATCAGTTCTCAGAAACTACTTTTTGCTATCACTAATTTGTTTTTATTGGCTTTATAAATAAGTCAGATATGATTGGTTGATTCTTAATAGTTAGTCTCTGAGTCATCGTTCATTCACGTGGCCTCTTATCATAGCCCATGCAAGTATTATTACAGCACACACACAAACACGGAGGGTACCTGCGCGTGCGACGGTTACAACCAACTATGACTCACCTATAACATCCTGTTCTACCTTCGCAGCACTTTCACGATTAGCATGCATTTATATTTTTTATCGATTGAGCACAAATTACAAAGCTATCGATTCTTGGTAAACTATATTTCCCTTCTTATTCTATCAATCTATAGTTTGAAGTGGTTTCCGACAATTTCGACGTTTGGTTAATATTATCAATTTGTGTTGTATTATTTTTGGTCTAGATAGACCGTGATTATTTGGTAAACGAATGCTAAACTACTACTTCGGAATCTTCGGATCCATCCACTTTGGTTTGATTTTTGGGTAATTTCATTCGTACACTTCCACATACATATACTTAAGTGCTCGTACGTACAGTCTGATTTCATTTTGAAATAGAAAACTAAAACATTCAATAAGCTATGAAATATAGATTATAGATATTGTTAAGTGGGGCTTGAAACTCCTTTAGATAACGTTTTTCACACGAGTTAATTATTTCTGCTGTCCTCGCTATCTTATCCAAATACTTAATAAACAATGCGGAACCGTTTGTTTATTTACAACTAGAAGGCGTATACATAATTAACATTCCGTATTGTGCATGCCTTTTGATAAAGCCATTCGTATCTTCTAAATATATAAATGTCGTTTACAAAGTGACTCAAGAGTCGCGACTATCATTATCGATGGAGCGAAATATTTCACAAAAAATTCGATCGTTCGTCATGTAATCCTCGGTGACATTATGTCGCAATATCTTGCGTATGTTATGAATAATATTAATGCTAAATGCCACAAGCTTTACGAGTACACGGAGTTGAAGTTTTTATTGCGAACTTTAATACCTTACGTTACTTGTGGTGGTTTTAATTTTCGGAACCAGTCTTCCAATAAATATCTGGTTATGCGACCGATTTGGAGAATGATAAGGATGCGCAGTTTCAAAGTTTCAGTTGTGTAATTTTAGGTATTAATTGTTATTATGTTATTAATACCTAAAGGAATTCTGCACTGCTGTTGCATAATTGTTGTTTCGGTTCTTGCTTATTAAAGTCATTTATTTAAATTTCAACAAAGTAATTACAAGTACATTTCCATGGTCCACAATTCTTGGCTTAGATTCAGATTCTTGGTTTAGAGTTACGCTAATTTACTCATTATTTCATTCGTAGGTACTGTTTTCTGAAATTATGTCACCATAAATTAGGAACTTTGACTAAATGGTTTATGGCTGGAATGTTCTAGACGTCAAATGTCCTTCGCGGTAATCTGTCGTATCGTAGATAACAGACTTTGCGACGAGGTACGCCTAGTTGCCATATAAGTAAAATTGTCTAAAACACTATGTAAGGAAAAAACATCGACATATAGTTGGGTACGTAATTAGTCGTAATAAAAATCACTTTCGTATCACGCTGTGTTTTCAGCAGCTAATTTATTTTCCTTCTTTGAGGTTTTTTTGTGTCGTTTTCAGAAAATATCTTCAGTACTTCTAATACCTACCTCTAATAATTGTAAAAATATGAGAAGTATTGAGTTAAGACATCGGGTAACTATTACATGGTAAGCAATTTTGTGTTTCATTATTCTGTGATAAAATTGATGCTTGCTTTGCCAAAGGGCACACACTGGTATGTTTACTCGTGTACTAAATAGTAAATACTGACTAAGCTCGGAAGGAAGCTCCGAATTATGCTCTGTTTACATCCGCACAGTGCAAGTGTCGTAAGAACGGATGTGGCTTATGCGATATCAAGTCTATTCATTAGTGTCTTCTGAATCATTGTTTCAATAGTAACACCGTAAAATTATGTAATAAAAGCATGATTAGTCAGTCTCACTCATTATTCGTCAAATAATGAAGCTAGGAATAACTATTCTAGCGCGGAAAAATGGGAAACTGTTATGTAAAAGACTTCCGAAAAAGTTTGAACTTAGTCGGTTTCATTTTTGTATGGGAACCCTGCCTAGTGGCAGTGATTTTGGCGAGTCTTATCCATAATTATAGTTCAGAGTTTAGTTAAAGCAATAGTTAGGTTAGGTTAGGCATCAGTAAGCGGAAAGTCTGCTAGGCTCAAATGGGACTAGGCGGGTCACTGTCGCATGCATCCGGACAGGTGGGCTAATATAGCTACCAAGTGGATGCCACAAGAGCGACGCAGACGGGGCCGGCCTAAGGCTGCGTTTCCACCAGAGATGTGCGAGGAAGTGTTTTCATATATTTGACACCTCGCTCGGCACGTTGCGAGGTGTCAAATGTATGAAAACGCATCCTCGCACATCTCTGGTGGAAACGCAGCCTAAACGGAGATGGCGGGACGACTTAGACGCCTTCCTCATCAAGTTGTATCTATACAACATATTCAGCGTATATGGAAACTGGTCGTTTATTTAGTGCTCAACTTCAGCCTATAACGTTCACAAACCTTGAACAAATTTACACGCATACATGTAAATCCGATTCGATTCCAAGAAGCGTAGCTTGGTACTCAACTCGGTAGCAACACATGAACTTGGAGGAAAACCCGCGTTTGCATAACATGCTTCGGAATTCTCATTAGGTACGAAAACAGACTAAGTTACAATAGTTATGTTTCATGGTGAAAATTGTTTCACGAAGTGTTTTTTTTGTTCTTGAATAGGTTCTATTTTTAATTAAGTAGGTACACCCGTCTCGGTGAATTTATGACAGTTGTCGTCATATTATGTGATGTTCATTGTTAGATTGTGACTCATTTCATTCGTATTCATTGTTTAAAATATTCTTTCGACTTCAACACCTTACAATGTGCATTTCACATATTTTGTGTTGTACAACAATATGAATTCAGAACTATATCGGTCGTCCGTTAGTCTAGAATTTCTACGTTATTAAAACAGTCAACACGTGCAAATTCGCCATCAAAGAAAAAGTATACACCTTATATCTTACACCTTCGTGATATTACAGTGCCAACATTTCCAGTTAACTGCGTAGTTTATTTATGAATTTACGCTCGTTAGCAAGGTATTCACTTTAAATCAACTTGCATTTTATTGTTACCATTAAATACGTCAATAAAACGTGATTTAAAAAATAACTATAACAACGCAGTGTTTATACATAAATAGGTTAGAACCAGAACGTGAGGTTATTTTGTGGCAGAAGGCTTGCGCCGTGTGTTTGCAAAGTGACTAATTATAAACATAATATTATACATGTTTTCCGAGACTAGTGTGTTACTTCGTAAACTTGATATAATAATCTTCAACCACATCGAACATATGGATACGAGTCAATAAACTAATGTAACATTTATAATTAACTAGAATTTGGTCAGTACCTGAGTACTATGTTCGTTTGTGTTTCGTCGACCGCTCAGACATAGCTACGTTTCATTAGTTCTTATTTTGTCTTGCAAAGCTGGTCAAGAGCAACCCCTTTTTAATAATAAAAAAATGACACGATAACATAACAATAACAGAAAAAGTTATACATTTGCCGGTGGTTGAATTTCTGATTCTGACAATAAAATTATCTTTATAACATTGGCTAAAATAGATCTTAGTCTTGACTTATTAATTAAACAATACTATTTGAACGATTTTTATCGCGTTATTTGAATTATGAAGTACCTAATTTATTACAAGTTCTTTTGCTACCATTGGAAACTAACAGCTATGCTTTACTTTGTCTTAATATCTACGACATGACTCAATATATGGTGATCTAATTTTTCAAACAAAGCTAAATGTTCAGGTGACCGTGCTACCTGCATGTCTTCAATGAAATTTATGATTTTCATGACCAGCTCTACTTTTGTAATTACCGTGTTATGTCGCGACGGAAATATTTTTAATCCTGCCTTTGTTCATTGAAAATAATTTGCGACTGTATAATCCATAACCAAATTGAAAGACAACAATAAAAATAAAACATATTCCGATGTCTGTGACTTTTACGAGCAAAGTACAATTAAACATCGACATAAATAATTATAAGTAGCTGGAAAATAAAGCCGCCATGTTTTACTATTGTATAACTTCAGTGGGTTATTCTCCTCATCCTCATTTATATTTTTCATGCACATGCAAATTATTTTGTATCTTTAGAAACGTTGAATCTTCTAAAAGGTAATTTAAAATCCCCATTACTTGTAATATTTACTATTATTATAAGATATTACGACTTGCACAATGTTATTACGTGCTTGCATGCATATAATCTATAAAATAAATTGATGATGCAAAATGTTTAGTTGGGTAGATTTAGCAAGTGATAAAATCTGAATAGTTTTTGACAAATGTTAGCTATTAAATATACGGTCTCACTTATATAAGGCAAAGAGAAACTTACATTAGTTCCGTGCATTTTTTATTACTAAGGTAGATATTCAAAGTTAATTAATTTGAACCTTTAAAAAACTCATTCATAATAAATAGGTATGTACATGTACTATTCGCACACATCCTGCTTCATCATTTCGTATTTAATATACAAAATTGTAAATTAGTTTTGAGTAATTTAATAAGAATTGGAGCGTGACATTGTGAATGTACAATATCTAAATCAGCAGGTGCAATCAATCAATCAACGTGATCAGAAATTAAAACAAGTGATAAAAGAAATTAAATGGGATACTGATTAAAGTTAGTGCCGAGGTTAGTAGCACCGATATTGATTGATTAGTCTAATAAATTATAAACAATAAAATTGATATAATTTGGTCACCCTACTACACAGCGTTAGGTCACGGTGAATTATTGGTTAGGACAAGGTGACAACAACGAAGAAACGACTGGTCTAATTTCGTATTGTGTTGATATTTAAGTATACCTGTATCGAATTTAAAATGGTGATTTCTGATTACGTCGTACTTGACGCCCTGTGTTAACTATGACAGCTACGTCTTCTATACTCTGTATTTTATATATGAAGTACTATGCTATGCAAGTTCTATGCTAGAAACAAATGAACTCGCATTTTGCAATGAGCAGTACTTTAGAGTAAAAAAAAAACGGAGTACAGTACAAACTTAAGCCACCACCTATTAATTGCAGGTTACATACCCATCGTGCAATTTTCGAAGACTTTTCAGGCGCAAGCAACGACTCTTCTGAACGTACCTGAAATCAAACGATATAATTAATAAGCAGATATTGATGGCAACATGATTGATGAAAACTGATAAGTATTTTGTTTAGATTATATTTGTTTGTTGCACACATTGGATTTTAATATAATTTTACTAAATTCAATTGTTTGCTAGGAATACGATATGATATGATATGATTTAAATATCATATATATTTTTATATATATAATTTTTTTGATATATATATATATATATATTTTTTAATAGTCGACTGAAATCGTTTTCTATTGAGTTACATTTCAGACTGTAAGAGTATCGAGTGGCAAACACAATACATCGAGACGAATTAAATAAAAAATAAATATGATAAAATTTCATATTTACTTATCACAGGTCAATGACTATTACTGTCATCGACCCATAGAAGAAACCAATCCATGGAATAATCCATTTATAAATAATTCAAAGGCCTATGGCGCTTAGGGCGGGTGGGAGATCGAAGAAAAAGTAAAACGCTAATTAATATGTAGTCTCACCATAGGACGAGAGACATGTAGCGCTCATCGCCAATGACTCATCCAAATTATTGTTACTAATAAAGTGAATCACAGTTCGTTTACCTGCCAATGTTTACATCGATCCTCATCTTGGTTGCTCATAAATTTTTAGATGTAATTTAAAGAATTTTGAAAGTCTTGTTGCATAAGTAAAGCTGCCCGTTGAGATTTTTTGTCATTAGTGAAGATGCAAATCTTAATAACTGGTTTAATGCCGTTAACGACATAAAGTTAATGGCTTTGATGAGGCCTGTCCTGACATGTCAGGACATATCTTTATTATCAATTTGTCTGGTCAGGTTTGATCACAACTGAATATTGCTAGATAAATTGAGAACCATTTATTCATAAAACAAACTAAGCACAAACAGTCCACAAAATCTAATCCACAAGTCAAAACACAGGCTTCGTCAGGTGCGTACATAAACAAAGAATCACAACACAGAGACAACAGAGATGAAATCCGCCACAGGCTTCGTCAAATGGACTTAACATAAAGGACCGTCCCGGATCGTAGATGGCTCAAAAGTTCCCATAATACTGGCGGCGTTGCCGCGCTGGATGGCCAGCGAAATCTGTTGAGCCACAAACGACCCGGACCGAGGATCGCACACCTTTCCCTCAGTCGTCGACCCAAATCCCTCACAAAGTCCCTGGCCTCTGCGCCCCATGGTCCCGCAGTCTCCACCGCTACTGGCATGAAGTCGTACATCGGTTCCAAGACAGAGTACTTCGCATGTTTGGCCCGGGCCGCCGACTCTGCGGCCGCTCCGGCGGACCTGACGGCGTGACTCAAATGGGACTGTGAAAAAACGTGCTCACACACGTAGCGTCCCACAAGAGACACCGACCTTTCTGCCATGGAACCAATGAATAATAAAGATAAATACCTAGATAAATTCAAGTTGCGCTTGAAGCATTTTAAAACAATTGCAATTGTAATCCAAATAGAGAACTTAATAACGTCCTCAGCTCCTTATTGGAACATGTACTGTACATATATAAGCGATCGGAAAAAAGTATGTTTAATTGAATAGAAGGATTCTCTCTGAAGTATGGAAGGATTTATAGGATTTATCGATCATGTTACAATTAGTACATTTTTAAATGTTTAGACACTCGTATTTTTAAAGTTGTATCATTGAAAACAGAACGCGTTATTCCATCTCGTAGGTAGTTAATTTATTTATTTATCACAAGACTTAATTGCTTCAGACGTCTAAAGTTTAAAGGAAAATGCCGAAATTAATCGGTACTTTTAAATGTCTGAACGCATGACGAATTCGCACAATTTTTGGACGAATAAGGATGTGGCGAGTAAAAGTGCGTAGGTGCGATCCGTATTTGGTGGCTTTGTATTATAACCGTTACTTAAGCAGCACAATTCTGCGAAATACACAAAAAAATATCGTTCAACTGCTTCGAAAATTGATGGATTTTGTCTTTGTTTGGTTTCTGTTAAAAGAAATTTAATTAAGACGAATGCGTGTCTTTGAACTGTTTGAGAGTTCATTAACAGTGTTCTTGAATATTCAGTTCGAAAACTTAAAAAATACAATAGGTACATTATTAAAAAAAAAGTATGTTGTTGCTTCATTGTAATAAAACTTCTATAAAGACTCATTAGCGAACTGTAACCGTAGCGTAACGAGTTCAAGTAAAATTGTTTCTTGTTCAGTTCATTGCTAGCCGTTTGCGAAGAGATCGCGAACTACGTAGGGTCGCCAGGCCGGCCGTTTACGCGACTCAGCTGAATGTCGAAGTTTTTTCAAAGATAGGTAGGAAATGTAGGTAGGTAGGATAGGTAGGTATTTTTACAGACCCTACAGATACACTGAGTTGTATGAATTTTACTTCGAATTATTGAATGGAAATCCATGAAAAAACTAGGAATTATCCATTCAGTTCACCATATCATCGAAGTGGTCGCGAACCGGCACAGAAAATTAGCCGGTCGCTAACCGACCTATTGATCCAATACATTAGAACTATTACAGATCCAGCTAGCTAGTGTACCGGTGCTCATCAGACGATTAATCGTCGCTTATCATTGTGAATGGGCAGCTTGAATTACCGTCGCGCTCGCAATGTTTTCAGCTCGCTTGTAATTTAATTCACATTACGATTATGAGACAGACGTGTGGGCAAAATGCAGCTCATAAGTGCATTGTCAACTCGATAAGCGTCGAGACGCCAGTAGGCGGGCGGAAGGGGCCAGTAGTTGACTTCCTACTTAGAGAGCTCGCTCGTTCGGACGGAAACGCTATTTTTGGCGCCCACCGGGCTTCCTCTGTGGAAAGTCCACTTGATGAATATAATACAATCACAGTTAATGTGATCAAATCGGGCCGTCTTCCTGTCTTGAAAGCATAGATGTACTATAAAAGAACTAGATACAGTCAGGCGAAAAAAATGGCACCCTCAAATGCGGTACTTTCGTGTTGACGGCAGACAGTGACAGTGACAAAGCGTGTATGCAACTGACAGTGTCAATCAGTGCCACATTTTCCGTCATTTTTGTTCGGCATTGTGTGTCTATTTCTATATTATAAGTCAATGCTTGAAAGTAATTTGCTTTGGATTGGAAATTTTAGTCGGGTGCGTGTTCTTGCAAACAGTGCCAGTTTCGTACAATTGTGTAAGATAATTGTTTATCAATTTTATCATGTATTCCTTGTTATCTCAAGTTTATTAACATTTATATCCGGAATAAAAAAAACCTATACGTACTTATTAGATGTAATACGCAATTAAGCCATTTTTAGCTCCTAGGGATATATCACCGTGCTGCAAAATACTCGAAGCCGGAGTAATAAGTATGACATATATAATTTTATAATAATTTTGTCATAGATATTTCTACTCTATAGAGCTCATGTAGAACTACACCTAACTTTAAAATCTGATTGTTACATGAATGCAATAAAGAATCTGAATCTGGCAGTTTCATATTTGCTGATTAGACTTTTGCTCATAATTAAAGATAAGGCCAGGCCCCTACAATGTTCACGGAATCCATATCTATAATCCAGATAAGTTGAAAAGTGCGGAAGAGTAAATAAAGGTGGTCCAGCCTTTTCATCCAAAGATAACAAGTGAAATTAGGGATTTTGGCTTTTTTACGTATTAACGGTACTCACTATAGGCGCGCCTCAGAATGTTTGCCGAGAATAGAAGCAGGCAAGGTAATAAATACCTTACATTCCATTTGCAAGACGTATCGAGATAAAAGACAAAGAAGACTGCTACTATCCTAGACGATATCGCACAAACAGTCATATACGTTTTTTTTTTTCTTGAAATCAGGAAGATAATTATTATATAGGCGTTCCGGTCGACATTCCAATCTGAAGGACTTGCAAACGCCCGTCTCTCCCTCTTTTTTAGTGAAGAGCAAGAGAGATAGATGATGGTGCGAAATTGTAATTATGGTGTCGAGACTTTTGATATATCCAGTACTTAAGTACCTATCTTTGAATATTGTGCTCTTTACACCTAAAACATAAGTACTCAGACGCTTCGATTACACAGAGAACACTGCCTGATGTTCTGTTTTGCGTGCGTAGACACTAAGTTGTTGGTTGCGTCCGCAATGTGCCTGTTGTCTGTGTTTTGTGACAATTGTGACTGTATTTTATGAAGGTAAGTTAAAAACTAACGTCCGGGCTGGGTGTGACAGTATCGCACAGCACCGGTTACAGGGTTTTTGTTCCAATAAGTGCAGCGGGAAGACGTCCGCGGGCGCTCGCAACCGCATTCCAGCGGCTTCCCTTGGTCACGGTACAAGGATCAATCAGTACCGTTACTTCATACAACCGAACAGCCGCAATTCAAACATCAAAACAGACGCCAAAATTTCGCTAATTGTGCTTGAGTAATAGACACGCCATCGTTATCTCTGTTAATCAAAATACAAAACTTATCCTTTCTTATCAACGGTTTGTCTGCACGTGCACAAGTGTTTTAATAAGTCGAGTCCTCTTATATGACGCAGTTTTTAAGTATTAGTGCGCTTAAATTAAACAATGTTCCAATGTATTGCTGCTTTATACAGCTCGTAAATTGACATAAATGAACTCGCTGTTTTAACTGATATTATTACACTAATAGGTACCTATACATAAATCACTATTATGCCCGAGATGGTGTTGTGTCAAGAGTAATTGAATACGGAAAGGGATGTGTATACGGAAAAATATGTCTAGTCCATTTAAAACAAAAAGCAACCTAACTTATAATGACATAAGTTGCAAACTGGCTTCGAAATTTTAAAGGACTAGACATGTTCTTTCCGTGTAGGTACTCTTCAATTGTGTAACCATGTGTATCCTTGGAAGTATGCATATTAGTCAAGACAAGGTACTGACTTACGCCTGTTTTGTGCCTCGGAATTCCCTTCATTGTGTCCACACTTGACGCAGGAATGCGCCGGACCCCTCATTCGGAGGAACACCGGGCTTGTAAGGTGGACCAATTTTGTACTAACATACTTTAACCATGAGTCAAGGAAACGGGAAATTTGGCATCATTGGAACTTTGTAAAAGTAACAATGAATGTAAAAATATGTCGGACTTAGATAAAAATAAAAGACTGGCTTTTTTTACGTATTACATCCACTTGTCACATCCACCTCACGTCTACCGAGAATAAAAAATAACAATAGATAACAATAACATGTGGTCGCGAATTCGCGGGCTCGGTAGAAGACGGATTAAAATGGTGGCAGCAATATTTCGTAATAATTGCAGTATTTTTTAATTAGTCTCAAATACACTAAGTTTTGATTTTGAGGTTTTAGCATAACATTTTCGTGTTCGCCGGCGAATACGTCTAAGCGCCATAAGAAAATTTGGTTTGAATACCAAATGTAAACAAAGGTCAAAACACGCAGGACACGCCTAGCATAAAGTCTAGAATAGGTGTGTGATATTATCTAAATTTATTATGCATCTCGCGGCTGATATTATGCTTTTATGTTAATGTCAACAAGAGCAAGGCACGATTTAAGTTTACGTCCTTTGATTCCTATCTACTTGGCAACCGTGACCTATTTAGAGATACAATTAATTGTAATGTGTGCTTTAAATGGCGTGAGTGCAGAAGCTAATGTGCAACCATAAAACCGACATAGTGGCAGTTATCGGGCGGTGTATCAAAGGAAAACGTTAAACATCTATTGGGTGCTTTGTTATCAGGGCTAGAGAGTTCTAATTCGTGTGTCAGTGGTATATCAGATGTGGACACGGGCTGCACCCTTTAACCCGTGTGTGTAAGAATTGCCTCTTTTGTGGGTTATACGGCGGATACAATCAATGTTTTGATACGCACATTTGAAATACAATTATATATAAACACGAAAGAAAAAACGTAGTTTGGTAAACCATAAAATAAATATAGAGATAATTATTTATAGATATGCTGTACTTCAAATACTGATGGATCGATTTTAATTCAGTCTCGTATTATTATTTAAACTTCGTCAAATGTTGGCTCGATTACTACATCTATTTAATATGTATAAGTAAATTGAAAATGTAATGAACAATACTTACAATACAAACACTAAATCTTCATGCGTAGGTATGTGCGCATCGAAAGAAGTGGTTACTCCGATTTAAGAATTCATCCCACCTCCGTCCTGTCACCTAAACAAATACAACGATGATGGAGTGGTTTCTCAATCATACTGAACATCTGTAGGTGTCGTTGGGTGATTTAGCTCAGGGACCGTGATGATATTTACTTGTCTCTATCGCATCTAACTTGGGTCTCGTCATGGTTGTCTATCTTAGAAGAAAGCTGATGGAATTAATAATAGTGCCACCTAGTCTTAAGGTTATTAAACTTGCACGAATTGTCTTCTTAAATGTGGCCTGTTAAAAAGGTATTCAAAAATTAGATGCCTCCTAGCATCACACACGTGGCCCTGTGGTAAAGTATACTGCCTTTAGGGTCAATGTACCCGGGTTCCATCCATCCCCAGCGGCAGATGCACTTTTTGTATGTTTATTCACGTTTATCCAAGATAATAGTTACTAACTTTGGCACTTGGTGGCGCTTTAGTCGGGATCACAATATGCATGAAGTTAGCTATCTATTTCCAGTCATTACACTCTTATCTAATGGGTCTCGTTATGTAGGTAAAGAATTGAAGAGTGCTGTAAAAATGCGTAATAACACCGTACCCTACAATCACGCCCTACCCTACAATCCGCCCAGTAACCAGTTTCTAGAACAACTTTTTAAAGACATGAATAGAAAGAAAAGACTCCTTTCTTTATTTCTAAACATATATCAATGAACGTTTTCGGAAACATTATCCTCGTCATTCGATAAGATAAGTCAAACTACCCAGAAACCTATAAGATCGGATAACACTTGAATCTGTCAGATAATTTTAGCTGCTATACTTTAAATCAGGGGTCGGCAGCCTTTTAGCACCCACGGGCCACATAGTAGCTAAAAAAATCTTAGCGGGCCGCAGATGACAATACCTAATGATCACTGTCTGTAATGTTGATATCAACTCGAAACAAATAGGTACGCCGTACGCGGCAGTAACGTAGTACAAATTCGCGCATATTTCTTTAAAAACGAGAAAGACGAAAAAAATCTAGTCAAATTTTTCGAACACTGATGCAAGCAAATGCAGAAAATACTTCATAGGCATCAAGTTATAACACATCTAGATGAGAATGCGAGCGTAGCGAGCGCGAAATTTTTCGAACATTATGATGCAGGTGCGGAAAAACTTCATACGCATACACATCTACGATGTTAATGCGACAAATACTTCATACGCATCAAGACATAACATATCTCGATGAAATCGCGAGCGTAGCGAGCGCGAAATTTTGCGAACATTATGATGCAGGTCTGTAAAATACTTCATACGCATCAAGTCATGTAGAGGCAACGAAATTTTTTGAACATTGAGATGCAGGTGTTTTTTTTATTTAAAATGGGATTCCACAGCGTCTAGCCAGGGGGCAAAAATGAGGCCAACGATGAAGTGAGCTCACCCAGGAGATGCCTATTCACTCGTGCCTTAAAACTGTAAAATATACAAACTTACAAACACATATCTCGTCCTGGCCAACTGTGAATACTGGTTGGCGATACAGACGCTTTCACATATGTTCAGAATTTCAATTTTTCTAAAAATTATAAAAAATCTTAACACTATAACCTTTACAAACAATATAATATATAATAAATACTCGGATGCCCTTGAATCTGTACAAAAAAAGTTTTTAAAAACAATGTACTTTCGATGTTTTCATAAAAGATTATCCTACTCACAATTATTGAACAAATATGATTTATTGGAGTTAAAATCCAGGCGTATGCTGCTTGAGGCAATGGTATTATACGGCTTGTGCAACAATCAATATGATTGTATTGCACTTAATAACAAAATTTGTTTTAAAATACCTAATTCTAGCAGACAGCGAGAGGCGCGCCCTCACCGACTGTTCGCGACCGGCTTCTGCCGCACCAACGCCGGTGAGCGCGCTCCTCTGCGCAGACTGGTCCATACTTACAATACACGCTTTAATCAGGTAGACATTTTTGGTTGCAGAGTTGGTGTATATAAAAAACTTATAACAGATATACTTAATGATACTCAGTAATTTAAATATTTTTTGAAGCTGATGTAAAAGTGAATATAAATATCTATATATATATGTACATATATATATATATCGTTAACTACACCTTGTACTAGTAATATAAGTAGCTAAAAAAATAAATTGGAAAAAATAACAAACTAAATTCATACTCAATATTTAGCCATTTCACAACTGTTTTGTAATGTTGAATTTCTCTTTGTTGAACGTATTTGTATTAAAATGTTATTGCATTTTGAACTTTATTGTTTGAACGGTAAAGTAGCTTTTTCAAGGAATTGTTTAACTGAAATGATTTTATGATTACCTAAATTGTGAATTCAATACATTAAGAGGATATCGATCCAACTTTTAGAAAATAACGATACCTACCGTCTAACACTTTTGTCATATGTAGTTTTTTAGCATATTTATATAATGTACTTTTGTCGTTGAGACACTAGGAGCTACTGTGCCTCATCTTTATAGCTCCGATTGATCTTAATTGTTTAAATTAATTAGTGGTAAACGGTGTTGGTCACACATATTGTAAAAATTTATTATCAACAAACTATACCTAAGCCTTTTTGTAGTGACTGTTTGTTTACCCAAATAAATTAAAAAAAAAAACAACGGGTTGCACTCCGGGAGTGCCGGCAGAAGTGAAAACTCAATAAAGATAGTAAATGGGTCATTGTCAGATTTAGGTGCGCGTCTTTTCGGTGGACAGGACATGCCAAAAGTTAAGGGCTACAAAGCTTAATTTTCGATTGATCTGATAACCCGCATAATCTGTAATTCCGTGTCTATAAATCCATATAATAAAAACGTAAATTACATGCACACAAGCCGTTAACTATTGTCCACCGAATGGACAACTTTTGTTTTTCCGAGTGACAATGACCCAAATAACAAAGATATTCATATCGGTATCGGTATCCGTATCGGTATCCGTATCTGTACTGTACTCATACTCATGTTCATATTCGCATAATCCATTTACATAATATGTCCCGAGTATCATTGTGTCTTACGCATCTAAGACCAGGAACCTGTACCACAATACTTTACAAGCGTACAATTCGACAAATTTGTGAACTTTTTCTATGGAAAATTGTGCAATTTTGTCAAATTGTAGACTTGTAAAGTTTTGTGGTATAGGGGCCAGCTGAGTTTAGCTGAGTTGACACCTCCTAACATCGCAATCACGATTACTAGGAGCGGTCAACTAGCTGGTCTTAGAATCTTAGAATCTGTCGCGAGTTCAACAAATTTTCCCCAGTACAAAAGTGCTCAGAGCCGCTAAAGAAGTTTTCACTTCAAAAATTGTAAGCAATACTACCTATTTCCCATTTTTATTTCTTTAGATTCGTTGAGTGTGCTCAGGAACTCCATGAGCTCATACCGCCTTCCCCCTTCTTCCATCAGATATCCAGACGACGTACGACTGGCTACTTTCATTACCTGGTCAAAATCATCTTTTTTTATAATGTTTACTGGTTTGGTATTCGAATGGCGTATCGTATGTAGGTACTTCCGAGTTCAAATAACCTGGACCTTTTTAAGGTACGAGTGAATCTTCTGGGTGAGCTCGCATAAGCGTCGGCCTCATTTTCAATTTAAAAAAATATATATGACTGGTTAGAATTAGGCGTTTATTTAAGAAAATTTAATTTAGCTGTTTGCTCTAAGGAAGAACCCAAATTTGGTGTATTTTGAAAATTAATTTTATTTTTTAGGAAATATTATATTATTAATATCTATTCATTTAATGTGACTCGTTTACTTTCTTTGACTATTCTAACAGAATCGTGCTCTATCAAGGTCATAGGGGCCCCATTACCCTAATGTGCCCAGGGCCTCAAATTGGTTAAAGACGGCCCGGCCCTGTGCGTTTCCGTTACAGTCACCCGGGGAGGTACCCTAAAAAAAATTTTTTTTAAAGATTTTATTCTACCGTTTTCTCCGCGTCATCGATATGTATACTCATGCCAAATTACAGCTTTCTAGTACTAACGGTTACTGAGAAAAACGGGGGTCGGACGGACGGACGGACGGACATGGCGAAACTATAAGGGTTCCTTGTTTACTACGGAACCCTAAAAACTGAAAAAATCAAATTACTTGAATTTCCCGAAACGTGGGGTAATCTTCAGGGGATTTTTTTATTATTTGTTGGTATCCCGAAATCGAATTATAAACCGACTGAATGATGGGACGTCAATTCTAAGCTGGCTTCTATAGTAGATTTATACTACGCGATTTGATCGGTTTATATGTGAAATGTTTGGAGGTTATTTTTGAATTAATTTACATATTTTTCCTATTTCATCAAGTGTCTCATGATATAACTTATGATTTAGCTCAGTAACTTGGTACCGGTGAGATTTTAGAAATAAACACGGGTCCAAAATGCAAAGAAAATGTACTTACGCAAATTACGCATGGAATGTAACATCCGCCTTTTTTCGGTCGAGTTTGCTTTTACAGCCCAACACTGAACACCCCACCATGTTTGCACTGAACACCCAAACACTACGGATCTGATAATTGGTAAATTATTATTAATTCTCCATTTATAAAATGCACTACCAAATATTGCCAATTTGTTTTGCAATCTTCTTGACACAAAACTTTGACACAAATACAAAATTTTTCGAACGGTGATAAGGACAAAACATCGCACTATTTTCTACTTCCTCTCATAGGAATCGCAATAAGGCTATCTTTCTCTTACAAAGCGTGTCGGGCCCTTGGTATTTTATCCATCACTCTTGGCCACTAGGTATTTTGAAGGGAACTGTCACCGTATTTAGGGACAATAAGAACTACTTTCCATGAGAATTTATTTGAAATATGATCTTTACGGAAATCGGTCAGTCTGGCTATCCGATATTGGACTTTGGAAACGCTTTTTTTGGGACAATAAGAGCTACTTTCCATGAGAATTTATTTGAAATATGATCTTTATGGAAAATCTTAGGATTGTCTTAAAACAGTTAGAACCTTGGCTTTCTAAGAAGACCAGCTGGGGACCCCTCGTAACATAGCAATCACGATACTAGGAGGGGTCAACTAACCTGGTCTTGGAATTTATCGCGAGTTTATACATTTTTCCCCAGTACAAAAGTGCTCAGCGCCGCTAAAGAAGTTTTCACTTCAAAAAAAAAAAAAAAAAAAAAAAGCCAGGGAGGCTCGCGGGACGCCTGTTGCCGACCGCTGCTTTAAATCCTTAAGTTTTATGATACTCTTAGTAAGTAAAAAAAAGTTCCCATAAGCTACCACCAAGATTCCTGTGACATGTGACTAAAGAGTCCAGTGCAGAAGGACCCATGTAGGTAAATTGCGAAAGTATCTCTTACTTTATCTTTACTGCTGTTGCTGCTTTCACAATGCGACCCACTATGACCACGACCACTTTTGTCAAGAACGAACGAATAATCATTTTCTACTTGACAAGTCACAATATCCTCATTATTAAAGTTCCATACTAAATAGGTAAAAAAAGAACCTTTATGAGGCGAAACCGCTGCCCGTCTGTCACAACTTTTGTATCTCTGGACCTACTTATGCTATCTATTTAAGATTGTTGTAAACAAAAATATAAGCATGTTATAATTGTTGTCTATCAAAACTTTCCGATAAGGCGGGCGGGGCCATATGAAAGGGCTTGAACTGTCTACACATTATAAAAACCGGCCAAGTGCGAGTCGGATTCGCGCACCGAGGGTTCCGTACAAACCTGTAGGTATATAAGTAAAAGTTCACTTATCACGACAATCGAGTCATAGTTATGGTCCAAGTAAAAACAAATAAATTATTAAAAATATTTTTATTAAATATATGATGTGACTAAAAGGTAGCGGGTAGCGGACCCAGGCATCCTTCAGGATGCAACTGTACTGGGATAACGCTAGGAGGATGATGTTATGATGTGACTAAAAATTTACAGTTTTCGCAATTTTTACTTTATCTGTGCTATAAGACGTTGCTTCGTACCAAATTTCAAGATTCTGAGTTCACGGGAAGTACCCTGTAGGTTTTGATTCCCTTGCGAGTGTCGCAAATTTGCGGCATAAACGGCTGTATCTTTTGATTGCGTTGGCTAAGATGTTTGATGTTTTCATAGCTCCAAGGGACAGTAGACCTGAGTATTTGATATAAATTCCAGCTTGATACCTCCTGAGAAAAAGGGTCTTGACAGACAGACAGACAGGGTTCCGTTTTTTTCTTTCGAGGTACGGAACCCTAAAAATTTCCGATTTATGAAGGAAAATCTAAAAAAATACCTTGACATGGACACCGGCTCAGAGTAGCTTAAACCTAGACATAAATAGCCACAGAAAGCGCTATTTAAGTAGTTATATGTTCACCACACCAGTTATCAAGTATTTCCGGAGTTAGAGGCAGGCGGCTAATCAGTGGGTTTTTTTTCTATTTAACATCTGTTTCTAATAAATATAAAGCTATTTTATATAAATGAGAAGAAACCTGTTTGCTGGTAATTCAGAAGCACATAGCGTAACGTGCGTTTTATGTATAGGTATAATCGGGTCGTAAAGGGATTATGTTAATTTGTTTTTGTTAATCCTGACGATTAGTGACAGACAGTATTTTTTCTATAATGACAAGTGTCAGCTCATAATACAAACCCGTTTAGATATGTTTGAGAAGCTTTAACATATAAGTCGTATTTCTTAACACAATTTTCAATATGGAGTAAGTAGTTACAAAAAATGGTCATTTGCATTTCGCCTATTATGGCATTTAGCTTGTTGTAAATGGAATTTTAATAACTAAATTCCAAGAATTGTATTCATGTCAGTCTCGCGGGTGTTAATAAATAATGTGGACTCTACGTAAAGAGTGGTCTTACCTTCTTAGGGAAGAAAATCTTCGGTTTTCCCGTACTATACGTGGAATAGGACGCCATGTTATCAATTTCAACAAAAACCATAATTCGACGTAGAACGCACTTACTGTACGAGCAGACAAGTAAACGATACCTATATGTCTGTTAACTACGCCAGAACTAGAATATTCGATCACGTGCTGTACCGTGAGAGTAATCACTGTAACACGGTGAGATTATGACCGATTTCTGTACGAAGATTGTCAATTTTTTGTACAGCTTGTTTCTCGTCACAATAAACTTTTTATCCTTGCTCGCGTCGCTTCCACGTCACTACCTCGAAGCGGTTAAACCATACACGCACAGATGTATACTGTTTAATTCGTAAGTCCACAATACTTTTTATTGGTATAAATAATATATCGCACTAATACAAAATTGTTGTCACATTTTAACCTCGCGCGAGTGCTAGTGAACGCAGCACATGCCCGCACTTTGCGCACGTTTCATTCCAAACTGAATTTTCGTTGTGTTCAACTGTTGCTTATATCAATTCACCGGAGTCTCCCCTCCGCTTGCTGTCCCTGTCTCACTACCGGACACGTGTATTGGAGGACGGCGATAACATTATACAGAATACACGCGCCTCGTTCGAATTACATAACTGTATAAATAGTATAGAGCACAGACGTTAAGTTGATATACGTCGGTAGAGTTCTTTTAGACATTTTTGGATGAGTTTCAGTCTTTCAGAGTAGATAAAAAGAACCATTGAACTCGTACATGCTAATTGTTGATTAGGAAACATAGCAAGCAGTTTCTATTTTAAGAGATTTGTGGAATTTTGTGGTTGAACATTATATGAACAATCGCAGGCTATCTCTACTATAAGATGTCCGATTACGCTATCAATCTTTGACTTACCCTATGAACATACGATACTAGCCAATTTACTGTTTATCCTAAATCCGCATTATCAGTTTTTCCAGTTGAAATTGTAAACAACTTAAAAAAAAACATGACTAAACTAAGTATATTTTCCAATTTTTCCATACAGTGATAAACTAAGTAGGTATACCTAGGTGGTAATCTGATTTGTAGACATTAGATACCTATAGTTTTGTATCAAACTGTCATTGATCTAAAGTACATTATTAAACGTGTCAGATATCTATTCATAAAAAGTGATCGGATCGCGGGCTTGACAAATTAACCTACATAATCTGAATATAAAAGTATATTTTGTATACTTCTAATTTGTGAAGTAACGCTCAATAGCGTAAGGTGTATTTTTTTAGTTCCAATGACTGGTGTATGGTTTCTTCAGAGAATAATTAATTTCTCTAACCAGTCACAAACATATTCTTCGCCTAATTTTTAATCTAATTAAGATATATGGTAAGTACTTCTAACTAAACTTACAATATACAGATACTTATATAACTTATTGATAACGAATAAAACTGGACCTATGTACGCTAAAACTTTATTTAAGTGCAATGCAAGAATTTGATATAAATCGTAATACAGCCTAATTCCGCTTTCTGTAGGGACCTATTCTAACAAAACCCTTAACAACGTTTATTTTCGCAGTAGTTTCAGGTTTATTCTTAGTATTTTAGCGTTTCCAGAAGACAACCCCAGTTCTAATTTCAAAAGCGCCAGATCCAGATAACGATCCGTTCCGACATCACTGAATCACAAATTATCCGTTCAAAGGACTATTTCGTTTATTTGACGGTTTCTCGGACCATATTCATTCACGGCGCCTGTTGGAAATAGAAACAAGTGACAGTCGGGTGTCGCGACGACTGGCGCCCGACCGACAGTCACCGTATATTTAAGATCTGCCTACCTTTATAGTCATCGATGAGATGTTCTGACAATGTCTGTACCCTTTGAAGGACTCGATACCTATATTGTATATAAAGGATGGACTTTGTTCCGACATTTCATTTAGATATGTGTTCCCTAATTTCGACCCCGGCTTTTGCAGAATAGCGTTAGTTAGACTGTTTCCCTGACTATTAGAGAAGTTGCCTCAGCCACTGATCATTTGCGCTCATGGGGGTTAGTCCCGTCGAGAGTTCGTCGATTGAATAACAATCGAAATCTCAAATTTTCTATGGTTTTCGATGCAAAGAATATTCGATCCAGTAACTCCGAGTCCGATCATCGCAGGTACACCCTATTCAAAAGTAGGTACGGTACATATTATATACACTTAGTAACCGATTGTTTAATCATACGTTTTATTTATTTAGTTTAAGGAGTACCAACGGCTACTAAATTATGATAGAGAATTAGAGACTTAGGTAGTAATACAAGCGAATGAAAAGAACTCATAGACAGACTCCCTGTACTTTCCCCCAGCTACTCTCCCAACCCATCTTTAATCTCATTATTTTAGCGGACTCCGCCCATAGCTTCTCGCACGTAGACGGAACAAAGAAAGGATGCACCACAGTACAAAATACGCTGATGCACCGGAACGGAAACGCAGTGTCGTGACTAATACGTGACTTTCTTAACTTCCCTTCCCTCTTGTCACTGCGTTTACGCCGCGTCAGCGTTTGAGCAGCTGTGTGGCACATCCTATACTCGTCAAGTTATTGGATTTGCAAGCAGAGTGATTGGTTCTGTAAAATGAATGAAACCATGTTACAGTCTCAAAATTCTACGATTTTGTGCCTCAACCTCGTTCATAAATAATATAGCAAAGAAATATGTGACGTTTCACCGAAATTAGTCCGTTAATTGATATCGAGACACCTGTTACAATGAATGACGCAAACAGTTCTTTAACATGTTTGATGGAATATGTTTAATTAGCTGGTGTTTTGCTTTCTATATACTGTATATACAAAGGTCGAATTGAGCCTTGGAGTTAATTGTAAATGCTAAATATACACATGCCTGTGATAGTGAGGCAGTTTCATTCACTGGACACAAGCACCATTTTTTCCAGGGTCTAGTTAGGTAAATAGCTTTATCATAGCATAGAGTGTTTGATAGGAGAACTAACTCCTCTATCGGTCATCTTAAATTTTATAGGAGTGGAGAAATTGTATAGCAGAACATATTTTTAACATAGAAACTTGAAAATTCATTAATAAATAAATAAATATTTGTGGACAATCTTACATAAATCAACCTAGTCCCAAACTAAGCAAAGCTTGTACTATGGGTACTAAGCGACGATATACATACTTATATAGATAAATAAATAATTAAATACATAGAAAACATCCAAGACCCAAGAACAAATATTCATGCTCATCACACAAATAAATGCCCCGGCCGGGATTCGAACCCGAGACCTCCAGCTTCGTAGGCGGGTTCACTACCAACTGAGCTAAAGCGGTCGTCAACGGCGGTAATAGACTTAGCATTAAAATGGAAGAAAATTGTTTTAGCGTTTAGTAAAATTTGAACTTTGAAGGGTTGAAGACGGGGTATGAAAGTTTGTATGAGGATGAATTGTTTTTAAAACGAGGAACTTAAAACTTTGTTCGGCTTATCATTAATTATAAATACTTAACAACAACTATGACTGACAGGGATGTCTCTGTAGCTAAATATAATAATGTATGTTATTGACTTAGTGCCAGTTGCACCAACGTACGAACACAGACCGGTCATCGTGAAATATGGCGCCGGCAGCTGTCATCCCATAGAAACTTGTCAAACTTTCCATACAATCATATTTGACGAACACCGCTTACGATTACAGACGGTTTGGTGCAACCCAGCCTTAGTGTCAGTTGCACCAACGTACGAACACAGACCGGTCATCGTCAAATATGGCGCCGGCAGCTGTCCCATAGAAACTTGTCAAACTTTCCATACAATCAGATTTGACGAACACCGCTTACGATTACAGACGGTTTGGTGCAACCCAGCCTTAAACTCCCATGAGTTAACTAAACGTAAACCATTTAACAGCCGTTGCACTATGTATATGTATAAAAATATATGTACCTATTCCAATTAACGTAAAATGCAAACAGTTAGTCTCGAATATACGGAGTGGCTCTATTTCTAATCTTCGACTGATATGGACCGGATATAAAACGAATACGATTATGGACATTGTTTTCTTCTTTAGGCTTTATATTAGGAAGCCAAATACCACTGCAAATAACCACTTTCCACAGACAAGTCGCCACTCTTTGCTCACTATATTATCTCATAAGGGGGCTCTATCATCTCGTATATATCTATAAGGTGCAGCGGGGCAATCTAGACTGCGGGAAATTAAAACTAATCGAAAATATTTTCCTTGTTTTACATTATTTACTAGAGTGATATCTATGCCCGGATAGCGGAGAAGTGCTTTCACAATTTCACTAAGATGGCACTGTAGTAAATGATGTAAAACATTAAAAAAAAATCGATTAGTTTTAATTTCCCGCAGTCTAGATTGCCCCGCTTCACCTTACCCCGTTTTTATAAAGCTTAGAATTGTAATGTGCATTTTCGCTTACAATTCTGCGTTTCCCTATCTAATACATCAGAGGATAATAGGTATTGTACTAATTTTACTTATTTCAGTAGCTTTTATCACATGTCAAAGATAGCACGGCGCATATTTTCTCGTTTCAAGACTGTTTTCCCTGAAATCGCATCGACAATCGCACAAATTTTCTAATCTAAAAAAAAGAAGTCAATCCCTCAAAGGTTAGCTGGAAGAGATCCCTCATAGGGATAAGTTCGCCTTTGTACTTTAATCTTATGTGACATGTATATTTTTAAGGTACGAGTGAATAGGCATCTTCTGGGTGAGCTCGCTTCATCGTCGGCCTCATCTTTGCCCCCTGGCTAGATGCTGGCCAAGAGCGATCCCATTTTTAATAAAAAAAATATATATATTGTTTTAACCTGTTTTGTGTACAATAAAGTGCTTACATACATACATACATAGAAGTGTATGTAACAAGCAAGGCATATCAAGAAACTTAAGAGAAGTTAGTGTCAAACTGTAGATAGTTTATAGATATAGAAATTTGTGTTGGTATGTAAAGTGTGTGTTGTATGTTACGGTTTCAATAATATTTCGAAGTGACCTTACGGTACATTATAATCGTACTTGACAGCATGCCAAATATTCATGTTGCATTTCTGTCTTTATCAAAAAAACCGGACAAGGGCGAGTCAGACTCGCCCACCGTATATAAATATATATATAAAGACTATATTTTTTATGTTTTAATTACAAACAGGCACTTGTAGTATAAGACGACATTAGGCGCTCGGTTGTTTTATGCGTCAAATGCATGCGTTTCCATACAAATTCATTCAACGCAATGCGTTTGACGCACAAGACAACCGAGCGCCTTGCTTGCTTTTTCATAGTTCTAGGTCAACGGAACGTAGGTACCCTATAAATTTTGATTCCTTTGAGAGTGTCGAAATATACGTTTATTGCGGTATACACTGACGTATCTTTTTACGTTAACATACAAATTTGATTTTTTTACAGCTTCACTGTAGACCTGAGCATATGGTTTTAATTTTCTCTACACGCTCTCAAGATAAAGGGTATTTTCAGACAGACGGACAATTAACAAAGTGTTCCGTTTTTTTCCTTTTAAGGTACGGAACCCTAAAAACGAAAAGCCCACAACATTACATTTACCAAATATTTACAACATAGGTACATCCAGTGACCCATGGTACAGTCAGCGTCATATAGTATGTAGCATTCAAAGTGGCTAAATAGTTCGGTACACCGTACCAAATATATGGTGTACCGAACTATTTGGCCACTTTGTCTGCTACATACTATATGACGCTGACTGTAAAAAGGCTAACTAAATGGATCTTTAAACGTACGTGCCATTGCTGCACAAAGTCTGATACATACGTATATTTTAAAAGTATATCATTGACGTAAACAGCTAATCAATGTTGAGAGACGTGATGCGTCCTTTCTACACCAGATGTGCTGTGTCTAGCAAAAAGATTGAACATCTAGGTCGACGAGAGTTAATTAATTTAAATGCAATCCCTTTTTTACAACTTCTGTGTCTTGATTACGTGTGTAACAATGCAGATTCTGGTTAAAATTTAGCGTTTAGAAAATTTCACAGATGATTCTAGAAAGCGCAATTGTTTATTTCAATACCGGGTTCCAAAAACAAACGTGTACAAAAATGCGTTGAATTTCAACATTATCATTATTTTCACAAACGGCACGCCTAATCTTTCTTATTCATCTCGTCTCGCCTTTCCACAATTTCACGGTTTGCGGTCATACGTGATACGACTACAGTCATCGCTTGTGCCTCATTTATGATTCACTGAAAACCCATTCACTAAGTCCTGTTACGTGATTGTTGCCTATATTCTAAACAGATCTTTAAGCCTATTGTTTTTTATAAACAATCAAAAAATCCAAAATTTAAATCACTGAAATGCATTTTTCCTGAATAAAATGTATAAAACAAATCTAAATATTAATTAACATTGTCATTGAGATCCATTTCACTGTACCGCTTTTAGGCATATATACAAAATTAAAAAAGTGCCTATTCAACACCTGTCTGAATCTGTTAATTACGCATAAGCACCGGAAAGTGTAATTATTTACCTGAGGCACTATTTTCGTAGAATACCTGATGAAAAAGGTATTCCCTTTAATGCAGTAAGTCACAGTTTTCTTCAACTTCATGATTCACTCAACTATTCGTCCCGATACACGTAGTTTCGCGTTACATGCTCCCAACGACTGAATACTCACATATTTACTCTAAGCAACAAGAAAACCGATTGTATATATAAAATCCTTAATCAGCATACATCAATGTGCAGCCGGCTTTAATTTACGCTGCACTTTGTCCGTCGTTAAGCAACTAAATCTAGCACAGATTATGGCTACGTCTGTTTATATTATACATGAATAAGGTAGTTATGAAAAAATAATGAATTTTAATGGTTGTGCTAATGCTGGCTCCTAGGTGCACGTTGATTGTCACGCATAAGCGCTAAAAAGAGCGTTTCGGTCAACGTACTAGAGACACGGTTTCGCTTTTTCATATGCTTTTTGATATCAATAAACAAAATAAATGCATTAGCAGCAAAGTACATACGTTTACGTTGACGCAAAGGCTGTAGAATAGAATACTTACGTGCTAGCTGGCAGATGTGCATAGTCAGGTTCCTGGGTGTCTGTCACACAATGTTCTTTTAGATGTCAAATTTCCTAAGTATGAATTTTAAATTGATTAGCAGTTTTTGTGGAAATATGTGAGAGATTTTTATTTTGGCCAAGTTGTTGATTTAATGTCAATGCTTTTTAGAATCCATGCCAAGTTTAACCGTGTCTGTTAAAAAAACCGTCTCGGTGCGTAGGCCAACAATAAATTTGCTTTAGAAAAACCCATGGTCATGAAAAAGGTGCAAATGAACATTAATCAACGCTACCAACTTACAAATTTAGTTAATCAAATGCGGAAATACAGACTTAACACTTCAAACAATGGACGGGCAATTTGCGTAAAAAATTAAGGAGTTCTAGGTAAATCCTTAGATAAAGGCTTTGGTTGTTTTAGATTCTTATCTAATGGAAATGAGCCCTTTGAAAGTGGAAAATGTCTGTTGTGGCTTGAAGCGTATATTTTGAAACTTAATTTTATAGGTTGCTAGCTTATGCCCGCGACTTCGTTCGCGTTTACTTCCAATAACTATTTCATCTCTTCGAGCGATGATTTTCGGGATAAAAAGTATCCTATAATTTAATCCAGGCTGTAACCTCGTTGTACTGTTGTATTATGTTTTATGATAATGCGTTCAGACGTTTTTGCGCGATTGAGTAACAAACTTCTAAACTTTCGCATTAAATTTATAATACTAGCTTTTGCCCGCTACACTGAGCGAAAAAAATACTAATTATTAGTAAGTTTTAGTGAATCCCAAGACAAGGAGATTATATACTAACGGTTACAAAACAGTTTAGTAGTTACAAGGACAAAGTTCTTGGTATTAGTAAATAACTACTATTATCAAAAACTGTTTTGTAACCGTCAGTATATAATCTCCTTGTCCTGGAATTAACTAAAACTTACTAATAATTAGATTTTTTTTTCGCTCAGTGTACTTCGTCCTTGTAAACTACTCCCTATTTCATCCCTTCTAGGAATGGTTTACGGGATAAAAAGTATCTTATATGTTAATCCAGGCGGCTGTAAACTCGTCATTATAATCCGTTCAGCTTATTTTGCGTGATTGAATAAAAACATCCAAAAATTTTAACATTTGAATTTATATATAGGCAGGCCGTATGATCGTTTGGCACCGTAATGGTATACTTAATCATAATCATAATCTTTATTTGCACGATTTAGGTCAAGTAAGATAACAAATAGGTACTTATAAAACAGGTATTACTAAAATCTACCTTATTAGGCATGCAAATTAATAGGCAACTTAAATCTAGGTACATGCTTACTTATAATCTAGGAATTCTTGTACGCTATAGAAGCATTTGTCTTCAGCCATTTCTTTAAAGCCTTTTTAAATTTTATAAAAGGTAGGTCTTTTATTACATCTGGAATTCTTTTATAAATTTTTATGCACATTATATATCCATTTTTTGCAACAAGTGATAGGTTTGTTGCAGGTACATATAGTTTATTACGGTATTACGAACGTACGGGGTTTCGGTATATTTCTTTAACTTGTTGAAATAAATGGCCGTGTTGGAATACAAAGGGCTGCGTTGAAAATGTAGATACATGGGAGTGACAAAATATTGTATCGTCTAAAGTAAGGCCTGCAGGAATCTAACACTTTGAGACCAAAGATAGCCCTGATACATTTTTTTTGCATAATAAAAACATCATCTAAGTTTGTAGATCTACCCCATACTGTTATTCCATATTGTAGTATGGATTGTATGTAGCCATAATAGGAAGTGAGAGCAACTTCTTTTGAAACTACCTGACTTATTCTTTTTTAATGCATAGACAAATCGGTTGATTCTTGAACATAGGTCTTTAATGTGTTCATTCCAAGTACAAAAGCGATCTAATGTAACACCTAGAAATTTTATATTAGTTACTGATTTAATTTTTTGGCCATTGTAGATAATGTTAAGGTTTTGTGCCTGCCTTTTTGCTGTATGAAATTGCATTAACTTAGTTTTTTCTAGATTTGCCTTGAGATTATTGAAGTTTAACCAAGCTATAATTTTTTGCAAAGTTTCGTTGATTTTCGATTCATACGTAGTTAAATTATCTCTTAAATAAAATCAAGGCGTGAATTTATCTGCCATTGTTTAAAGTTTTAGCGTCTGTCATTTAATTACTTACATAAGCTATGTAATGACAGACGAATTATGAGGGTGTTCGTAATTTAGTACCTACCTTTAGGGCTCAGCTTCGTTATGGCCTCCATTCCATGTGTTGTCTAAGGAACACCTGTTACCTTCGAGGGGCTCGGGCCAGCGCACTTAATTCAGTAATTGGCGAAAGGATTCAGTAAATAGACCAGGGAGTGAGATGTTTCTACTGGGTTTCCTCACACATATGATACTGAAATCTAGGAAAGGGAAGGAACCGTCATGCTTAAATGTATTTTTCATCTAAGACGTCATCTAGATATTTATGTGAATTTCTGTATGTAGTAGGTATGTGTTATAAAAAAACGCTTTAGTCAATTTTATTATCTCTTATACCCAAATTAGTTTTATTATTTTATTAACCAAAAGTTGTCTGGAAGAGATCGCTTTTTAGCGATAAGACCGCTTGTTGTCTACCATCAACAGGTTTAATTTTAATTTAGTTTTTCTTTTACATTTTTTGGTGAACAATATAAAATATTTGTATTGTATCTCTTATATGTCTTTGAAATTAAAATGGTAATGGCTGAATAAATGACGATGTTTATGCCTATGATGACGTCAAAATGGTATAACAGATGTGGAAAAATAATTACCAAATCCTATAAAACTACAGAGTGCCTTCTTGCCACAAGAAAGGCAAACATTATTTATAAAATCTAAATTGAATAATATTCAACATAATTCTTATCTGAACACTCGTAGGTAACTCTTGTTTATGAAAGAAATCACGTTCGCTGTTGGCACGTGAAATGCAAAATGATTGACAATGAGATCTGAATTAAAATTAAAACTAATAGATGTGGGCGGAGAGGCCAATTTGTAGTGTATATTTTTAGATTTTCAATGAAACATTTTGAATGCTAGCAAGAAGGAAGCAACGAGTGTTACCATGGTAATGGCCTGAAAAACGCCTACGCCTAATTTTTTTTAATGCCCCTTCTATTTAGCATGCCAAAGTAATCTTGATACCAAAGGCATAGGGGGTTACTCTATGGATTCTGTGATGAGTCATGGACATAACTTTGTTAAATCAAATTGCTAGTTTGCTGCTACACACGCTACACGACTTCAACCATCATTATAATATCATAGTCGATTAAGAAAAAAACAGCCGATTTTTTTCGTACGATTAGGCTAAATTATCTATACATGACATATTATCGACGAATTACTCGATACAGTAAAGCTCAAGCCACACAGAGAGCGGGCGGGCGGTGGCGGCGCGGGCGTGGGCGGTGGCGGCGCGGGCGCGGGCGGCGGCGGCGCGGGCGCGGGCGGCGGCGGCGCAGGCGCTGGCGGCAGCGGCGCGGGCGCGGGCGGCAGCGGCGCGGGCGCGGGCGGCAGCGGCGCGGGCGCGGGCGGCAGCGGCGCGGGCGCGGGCGGCAGCGGCCTTTGGCGGCAGCCGCCACCGCCAAAAGCAGCTCCCGCGCCGCCGCCGCCCGCGCCCGCGCCGCTACCGCCCGCCCGCTCTCTGTGTGGCTTAAGCTTAAACAACAGTCCATACGGAGTGGAATACATTATCTTTGATATTTAACTTGAATTGCATGCCGCTTTTACATATTGTACAAAATCTATGGAAACTGCGTAATATCACGTCGACATAGTAAGCGAGTATTATACGCATGGATAATATAATAATAATAAGGGAAATGTGATACCGCCGCGAGCTGTACGTGGGAACCGAGCGCTGACATCTGAGTCAGGACCAGGTCAGGACACATTGCAATATTGATGAGATGATTAACATAATGCTTGTTAAAGTATCAAATGCATATTTATAACTCTTAAATTAACTGAATCGTATGGAATACTGCAGAAAGATGTAGATACCTACCTAATGCGAGAAAAATATATATATTTATGTGCTGGCCATAAAGCGGCAATTACCGCACGCTCCGCGCGCGGGAAATCCCACTTCCTGGCCAGGGGGTGACATAAAATTTTGTACTTAACACGGGCGGTAATAAAGAAAGCCTCAGATCGCATATTTATCGCCCGTGCCTTCGGCTCGGGCGTCAAATACCTGCGATCTGAGACATTCTTTGTTTTACCGCCCTTGTTAAGTAATGTAACTATTGTTTATGTCACACTTGGTCATAAACTGCCATTTACTGCACGCTCCGCGCGCGGAAAAGCCTACTTCCTTATGTATTTACGTTATGACGGTAATTTTCTGGCCAGGGGAAGACATTAAATTTTGTATTTGCCACGGGCGGTAATAAAGAAAGCATCAGATCAGATATTTATCGGCCTTGCCTTCGGCTCGGGCGTCAAATACCTGTGATCTGAGACCTTATTTGTTTTACCGCACTTGGTACTATTGTAGCCGACTGTGTATGTTACTGTCCAAATTGTAAATACGAGTATAATATGTATCTACGCCTTTACGCTTATGTCATGGTCCGTAATAGTACATTACTTACCAAGGGCGATAAAACAAATAATGTCTCAGATCGCAGGAATTTCACGCCCGAGCCGAAGGCAAGGGCGATAAATATGCGATCTGAGGCTTTCTTTATTATCGCCCGTGGTAAGTACAAAATTTTATGTCACCCCCTGGCCAGGAAGTGGGTTTTTTCGCGCGCGGAGCGTGCGATAATGGCCACTTTATGGCTAGGTGTGACATAAAGATATTTCAATGTTCTTTGTACATTTTCCATGTGGCGTACCTTTATAATACTATAGAAACCTGTACCCTGTGTTAATACTATAGAAACTAGTTAATACGAGTATTATAGAAAGTTATACCGAATTAACCATTTGATGAGAATTGGAGAAGCATAATAGGAAGCATCTCAAGTAATGTAGCTTATTAGGTACTTTACTTGTTTTTACATATGGAACCTTATTTGCCTGCCTTTTTTGCTGGTTTGCCTAGTCCACATCATAACAAACCCTTATAGGTATTATGATAAAGTATCCATAGATATTTCTTAGTATACTTATACAATTTCCATATAAGCGAACCAGATGCAATTCTCATAATGTCCTTATCTTCGTAGCGCGTGCCTCCAAAGACAATAAAAATGGTATCAAGTGTCATTACTGCCGCTTCAGTCTGCAACGATCCAAGTACATTCCAGTTTGTACTACATAAGACCTTTGACCAGTGTGGTAACATAGGAAATGGTCCTCAGCAGTAAATGTTGGTATCTCTGGTCTGGATATGCTAAGCAAGCTGGTTTAAGCAAGGTAGTGTCAGGTGCCTAGTTTTGTCAGTAGATTTCATGCATTGTCAGTATATTTTGTAATTTTATAGATAATGGTTGTTACGGAAAAATATTTATTTTATTATTTTATTCACTGGATAACAACAGCCGTAGATATAATTATGAAGTATTGATAATTACTTAAAAGAAGGCCAATAATAGACATCCATTAATTACTTATAGTGTAAATTTCCCAGTGATATTGATTTAATGTTTGGTCACCTATGTTAGTATTAATATCTGTATGTCATCAGTTTATCAATTATACATACCTACCTTGCTACCTTACTAAAAACTTAATTTATTTTCCCGTAAAATTGAATGAACCTATACCTACCTTATTATGCTCAAAAAATACTTACCAATAAACATTCAAGAAACCTGGGTCATAAACAGATTTAGGTTCGCGTCTTTTCTGTGGACAAATCAAAAGTTAAGGGCTACAAAACTTAATTATGGATAGGTCTCGTAACACGCATAAACGCCGGCATCTCCGTTTCTATAAATCCATGTAATAAAATCATAACTTACATGCTCATAAGCCGTTAACTATTGACCACAGGAGGGACGACTTTTGTTTTTTCAGGTGTTTATGACCCACCTATGTTTTTAAATGTCCTACGATTTTTAACTTCCCATTGACCTATGAACTTGAAATTTGGTAATAAAGTTTAATATAATGTATGTTTTACTAAGAATACTAATATATTGATGTGAATATTCATTTTTGAAATTTCCTAATTTTTGTTATTAAAACCGGTCCCACTGGCAAACGTCCCGCTCACGTCCCGCTCCAACACGCGTGAGTTTACAAACCATCCCGCTCTCTACGGAACTCTGCGCGTAGTTTTCGTGATTGGTTTTTGGAATACTGGATCATTTATCAAAAATCTATCCGGTTATTTTGTTAGAACAATGAAAAAGCTACGTAATAATCAACATGAAAGTATATTTTTACGATGATATTTAAGATTTTGTTCACAGTTACCAAGGCATTTTTCAATATTTTCTTTTGTTGTTTTCTTTCTTTTTCAATCTACAGTAATTTTTGTGTATTGTAATTCTTCATTATTTCTTCAAACTCTAACCTCAAACTTTAATATTTTCGTCGATTCATGAACAGGCCTCGCCATAATATTACGGTCGGTTCGGAACCCTAAATGTGCGAAGCCGGAACCCTAAGAACAGAGTATATCAACGTTATTAAATGGTTGGTTGGAGGATGTTTGGTTATCGTGCACAATTAGTTTTCCCATAATTATCATATATGTTTCAACAAAAACATCATGCGTGTTTTAATAGCCTTCGTTTTAGTTTGTTTAATAGTTTTGTCCAAATATTTTTATACTACGCTTGGACGAAAAGAGTATCGAATCATAACAAATCTTACACAATCAATCTAAGCTAACTGTGTTTGTAAATCTATGGAGATCTAACCAAAGCATAGGGCCTTGTTACCACCCGTACTTCACACGCAATAATATACAATCATCACTCACGTGTACAACTTATTTGTAGATTATAGTATATTCTCGTAATTATCGATCGATATGCCTAATTAAAAACATTTATTGTTTTCATACATTTTACCAATTAATCCTTTTTTGTCACTTTTAAACTTATGCAACACTGAACTGAAGTTATTATTGTTTTGTTCTAAGACGCGTTAGATCAGGTGTATATTCAAATGACCGCAATAATATAATAATGTTTGTTATTGCGAACTCTTCCTCCTTACATTTGTCTGTGGCAACCTAAATTGCATTCGTCAGCTGTAGTTTTCCTACTACCAACTCAACAAACACGGTGTCATAACAGCAAAGAGGCATTTCAAGCGTTAAAACGCTTCGTTGGGGCACAGTGTCAAATGAATAAGTCGTCTAGCATTGGTAGTGGAACAGGACATCCCAATAGAGTAAGTCGTAAAGTTATTTGTTTAAGTTTACTGCCAGCCCACGTGGCACGCAGTAGAATATACGCTTTTATTGTACCCCTTATTGGCCACTTCCACCGAATGAGCTGACCTTAAGAGTGTGCTACATTGTTGTTCTTGGAAGTAGTTATCTTCGTTATACTACGTATGGCAGTTGATCTCTCACTTATATTGTTATATGGATGTTATGAGATAATTCGCAATTTGTTTATTGCAACGATATTATAAAACACGAATGTTTTCTTGGGTCATATTTTGTTCTAATAGTTTGACGAGCGTTGATAGTCGCAAGCGTACTTGCAGCCCATACTTAGTTCAATAGCATTTTACACATATACTGCGTTAAATAGTTAGTTAGTTAATAGTTAGATAGTTGTATATTCTAGCGTATAGGCAAGCCGATATAAATCATAGATGCCTTATCAAT
This sequence comes from Cenopis cana, assembly GCA_951800055.1. NCBI lineage: Eukaryota > Metazoa > Arthropoda > Insecta > Lepidoptera > Tortricidae > Cenopis > Cenopis cana. Next base: position 13,782,750 of record OX637478.1, read on the forward strand.
ATTATGTGGAAAAAATACTGACGTCAGTCTTAAAATAGCATAAGATTACATGGATGTATAAAACAAACTATGATTACTCGTATTAGTGTTCGTATTATATCGTTCAAATTCTGTTGCATTGTCTACATTAAATATATCTTCAGAGAATTTTATATTCTGCCCTCCAACTATACAGGTCTATAATTTTCACATTATAATTTATAGGAAGGTAAATGTTTTAGGTAAGTGCGTAGAATTTTCCTTTACCTACAGAATTAATACTCATTTCGTGGGTTACTTTCGATTCGCGGTAATTGCTCAATGCAATTCGGATACGATTTCATACTTAAAAACAATAAAAAACAGTTTTCGTCGTATTTTCATGAACGCGCGTGATCTATTTAGTTATTACTTATGTTATGCAGTTTTGCTAACACTCATTGTCTCATACCAAGAAGTTACGAGTAACCCAGCTAGCTAGTGTTAGGTAATATAGCTATCTAAATATTTTAATGAATTTTCTACTAAGCGTTGTAGGTTACAAATTGAACTTTTACGTTTTTGTTATGTTTATTTTCTGAGAAAACTGGCTAGATATAGCCAAAAATGTAGGTACGTAGAGCATTTTTCTGCGAAAACTCCCGATGCCAAATGCTTAATGGGGATATGTATTTTAAAAATATTGTTACGCTGAAGATATTTTCATTATATCTGAGAACAGGGTATTTTATAGTTTAAGAGGAGGGGTAGGGCAAGCTCTCTCCATACAAACTTTGTGCAAGATTTTCTTCGCGTCAGTATGCTTATTTTTTTGATAGCTATTTCCTGATGTAATTTTTTTTATTGTTTTTTTTTTTAAATATTTGAATATTTCCACATCACTTTCTTCGCATATCTAATATTTACAAGCAAAAAAAAAATTGTTTAGTGCCGAAACCTACGAATAAAATGTGCACAGAGTTTGTACGGAACTACGGAGAATGCCTTGCCCACCCCTGCGCCTTAAGGGTTACACTTGGATTGTATTTGCGTTTAAACCTTTGAATAATTATATTTTTCAAAACCTGTTATTATTAATAGAATAACATAATTTATAGCACACAACTCATTAAATGTATATATTTAGCTTAAACTTCACACTATTCTTACAGAATACTGAAGACCCTATTATCAATGTTTTCCGACACTTATTAACAATTGAACATGTAACTTTGACCTTTTGATAATGACTGAGTTATCAAAAACGGATTTGTCGGCGAACTTCTATAAACAGTGTTCAATTATTTTTCAACCCAACCCGTCGGGGCATATGAAGAAATCAAAAAAGTAAAATCGGTCCTGTTGCTGTACCTAAAGCGGCAATTACACTGCGTCGTTCACCTAATGCGGTCGCCGAATTTATTTTAAACTACTTAGGCCAACGAACGTCGTCTTTACACTAGTCTGTCCGCCTACTACGGCGACTTGGCGGCTGTCGATCGCCGAATGCGACTGACTAACGTGTTCTTTACACTTTTGCGGTCGCCGCATGCAGCATGCGGTGAACGACGAAGTGTAATTGCCGCTTTATTTGTACAGGTCTCCCTCTATTTATATTTTCGATTGTCATAACACTTTACCTATAAAGTTATTGCTCATAAAAATCTTTTGTCATTCATGATTATGCGCCTAATACTTTCATTTAACAATTATGACAATCAAATAACAACAATAAACTACAGTGTTCATCGAATTTCTAACAACAATACGCAATCGCAATTTTGCTAGGCATTTATACTCAGAAATCACTTCTACTAGTGACTCAAAATTAAGCTAGCTAAGCATTATGTGAATCTTCACTACATCACTTGTATTGTAACACAAATGAAGTAATCACAATTATTCGAATATCCATACTAATATTATAAATGCGACAGTGTGCCTGTCTGTCTGTTTTATCTCTTCATGCTTAAACCGCTTAACTGATATAGGAGAACTTTGGTATGGAGATACTTTCAGTCCCGGGGAAGGACATAGAATATTTTTCGATCTCGGATATCATTCCTTAAGAGGTGGAAGTATATATGAAAAAGCGATAACTAAGTAAGCGCCTGAAATAAAAGAATAGCAATTAAATTCTAACGCGATGAAAGAGTTCTACACGGACAATGTCGCGGGAAAAATCTAGTTATACATATGACCTGAATCAGTATTGTAAACTAGATACTATAGGCCTTATTCATAAAAATCATAAATGTTCACCTATACTCACGAGAAAAAATAACGGGTACACTTTCTATGAAAATACAATACAAAGTGTACCCGTTATTTTTGCTCGCAAGTAGGGTTGCCATATGGAAAATTGAAATGTCCTGATAAAAATCCGGACATCCCCCTAAAAGTCCTGACATTTCTCTAACAAGGTGCGAAATTTCGGTTGCCTCGAAAAAATAATTTAATTTGGTTTCTACTATCACTGTGCAAAGTGGCTTGCTTTCATCAAAAAGTGCAGATTTTTTTCGTAACCCATATGACTATGACCTCCACAATTCAATATCATAGTTCACAAACCTATTTATACTGTTTTTGCCGTTTTAGCAATGAATTTGTTTTTTTTTTTTACTTTTTTTGAAAACAAATTCCAAATGTTCTGAGTGTGCTGAGATAAATTTGGCACTCGCGATTGATTGAGATCACTTTGGCTGTAATTTATCCTATTTTATATTGTTTTCGAAGAAGTATTACTATTTTTTGTTGATTACTTACTAATTTATCATTACATTTATTAAAACTGTGTAAACGTTAAAATAAATGTATCGTAGAACCATTTTTTAATAGGGTCATTCCTAAAAATCCTGACACTTGCCAAGTCCGGCCGCAATCCGGACAAAGGGTCAAAAATCCGGACATGTCAGGATAAATCCTGACGTATGGCAACCCTACTCGCAAGTATATTTTAGCTAAAATTCGTTTGCCTTCATCTGTCATTTTGACATTTGTGTTTGAGAAAGGGACAAAACACATTTTAGTTAGTAGAGGTTTGTTAAATTTTATGAATCAGGGGGTTAGTGTTTACCTATTGCCGGCTTCCTAAAACGAAAAGGGTACCAAAAGGGTAAGGGTACTAGGTAGGGCAAGTAAAACTATCGACACTTTAGCAGAAGAAGAAGATTACTTCAATAGAAGGTTGCAACTTCAAAACATACCGTATACCTACACTGGCAGAGGCTGAATTTTTTACAGGCACACGAGTTCAACCTTTGTGTGAAAATGGTGAAAACCAGCCTATTACATTCATACTTTTGTTTATAATAGGGTTAGGCTGAGCTCATTACATTTAATTTGCTAACTTTTAGCAATTGCAGGTGACGACCGCTTTAGCTTAGTTGGTAGTGACCCTGCCTACGAAGCTGGAGGTCCCGGGTTCGAATCCCGGCCGGGGCATTTATTTGTGTGATGAGCACGAATATTTGTTCTCGGGTCTTGGATGTTTTCTATGTATTTAAGTATCTATTTATCTATATAAGTATGTATATCGTCGCTTAGTACCCATAGTACAAGGTTTGCTTAGTTTGGGACTAGGTTGATTTGTGTAAGATAGTCCACAAATATACATATACATATTTTTTACAAATGTGAAAGGCTAGTAAAATGGCAGTTTTTCGAACGAATACCTTTTTTCCTACTACATTTAAGTATTTTACGATCCTGTGCATTTTTCAGCTTCTGACTCACCGTATTACGGTGCATTACTACTATGATTTCATAGTAATAAGTTAGGGAACGGAAATTAGTTCTGGTATCGTTCTGATTCATGGCGTATTAGTCAAGTACAGAGACGGGCCCGTAAAATTGTTTGCGCTGTTACTAAGGTTCGGATAAGCTTTGAAGATTAGAAACGGAACTGAATGTATTTATGATATCTTTGTTTTGTTTCAGTTTCTAAGAAAACTGCCTAGGTGTAACAAAAAATGTAGTGCATTTTTTGCGAAAGTTTTCCCGCGATCGTAATTTTACCCCGCGGTAGAAAAATGGGTGGTACCAATTTTTTTTTCAATACTAGCTTATTGAAAATATATACCTACTCCCATCAATGTTTTTAACTTATATCTATGTTAATTTTCTTTCATTCATCCAATCCATTCCGTCATCTGTCCAAACCTAATACTTAGGATGTCTTTTTAAAAAATTTTCACTACAGTCTCAGTCACTTCGCGCTTCTATCTTGTCACACTGTTTTACGAGTAAGTATTCTATGTTACACACAACAAAGTGTTTTATATCTTCATAACCAATATCAAAATTCTAAATATTTACCTACCTACTAACCCAAAAAATATTAACCAAAGAGTTTTTAGAGACGTATCTCTATAAACTGTTTGGTGTTGTTTTTTGGGATCATTAGCTAAAGTTTTCAATAAAATTACAGACTAGTCTTTTTATAAGGCAACCATTAAGGGGCTTAGTGGATTTATGTAAGCATTTTAATGCTGTAATAATAAGATATTGCTCAATCCGAGTCACGGCCAAACACTTTTAACAATAATACCGTATTGAGGTCTGATGTAAATATAATGTTTGCTTTACCATCGACGTCGGTCGTTTTGTTCAATTTACATTTTATTTAAATATAAGTACCTATGTTATTAAAGAGGCAGGTATTATTAATTCTAGAAGTATGGAAAAGCCTACACACACTGTTTTTTTATCTATAAGCATCTACTATACTATGCTATAAAAAATATATTATTATGCTAGAAATAAATGAACGCGCCGTAAATTTTACTATGAGAAGTGCTGTATAGTAAAAAAAACAGATTGTAGTTAGACCCTATTAAACATGCAAGATAGAGTTTATCCTGATTATAAAAATGGTTAGACGCCATTTCTAACGTTCAGCCATAAAAGGAATGAAGCTGTTGACCATGCCTATAAGTTTGATACTTAGGTACCGATAACTATAAGCTACAGGGTTTACTACAGAGTTTTCCTTATGGTGGATTTAGACTGCTTTAGACTAAACGTAGGATCATTCTTGCGCACGGTTCATTATTCTTTAAGGAAACTTGCATGATTATGGCAGAATCGTTCGCATCGCTTATTTAGTCTAAACCTGCCATTTAACGCCAATCCAATGCGGACCCATTACGATCAAACTTAATAATGTTTACCTCTTTAAAATGGTAAGGATATGATAGGTTAACACGATTAGAAAGGTGCATATTCTTGGCTAGTTTCGGTGATTGCTAATAATTTTACACTTAGGTACGGTACGAGCACTTAAATTGATTAAAATCGTGAGCTTTTGAAGTACCTACATATACATTGGCCGTTAACTAATTTGTTAACTATGTAATGTAGTTTTAATGTTATGTCATATTAGGTATATATAATCTATGGACCTTCGTTCCCTGAAAATAAAGATTTTATTATTATTTATTTTATCAACGAGAAATATAAAACAATGCTATTAGAAATTCATCGACATTGGGATTTGTTAGATTAACTAATGAATTACTTTAAATTAAGTCTGGTAGCTTTGAATGCCTGCCTGTCTAAAAAACCCACAATTACACAAAGTATAACCACTACATTTTATGCCTAGTGCATATGTCCTATTGTCTCTGGATTATTTTTAAATTCGAAGCTTTTGTATATGATCAGGTCTTCTGAATTATTATGATTGTATTTCTACTAATGATGCCTCAATTAGATCGAATTATAATCCCCATAATATAACATCCAACGTATCTTAAATCGCTACTACCACAGGAAGTAATTAAACTTAAAAATATTCTGTAACGATTACTGCCAATTATTTTTAGATCGGTATTCAGGACACCAAAACACGTCTATGTCCCGGCCGTTCAAGCATGTTTGTAGTTCCGAAGATTATATCATATAAATAAACACGCAACTCCGTCATATTAATGGACTGCTGTTGCAATCTCGTGGTATTTGGGACCAACAAAGGCCCTTTGTATCATTTTTAGATGGCAACCTAAATACTTTTAATTATAGTTTCTTTCGTCTGGCGAATTTAACTTTCTAGATATTTGTTTCCCATGCCTGTTCAATGAAATAAAATGTCTTTTTCTTAGTAGTTGCTTTCACATGTAAGAAAAATTCTTATGGGCAAATGTGATAAATCAGCAGTCATACTTATTTTCAGTATTCGGTTTGTTTCGTAACTTTTTAATCCTTCTGTCGGCTAAACAAAACATTCGTCATCATCAGCAATATGATAGGCTGATCTATCATAGTCGCGTTATTCTCGCAAATACGTGAAACAAGACATTTCACGAGTTATTGAGAAATTGTTATAACTGATCGCAATCAGTAGATATTGGCACGTAGGCGTAGCCATAAGATAAACGGGTTATATGACAACGTTTGAATGACGGCCTGTTACCCGTCGACAAGCGGAGATAACTCTAGACTATGGTCCCAGAGTAAACCAGCACGTGCTGAGAATAAATTACCGCCTAAACTCCAATGCGTTCTGCTGTAATAATATCAGATGTATTAATGGAACTGTAGAAATTATTTAGCACCTTCTCTCTTATAGACGGAAAAAGCTGTATATGAACATTATAAACGATGCATCAAGCTGCCGAGCGGCGCTCGTGGGTAGAAGTTTTGCGAACTTATGTACGAAATATCACTTGATATAATTTACTGTTAGTTTTTCAGTGAAGGAAAATAGCGTGAGGAAACTTGCATAAGTACGTCCGCGAATAGATAATAACAATATTTACAATGAACTGCTTTTGTTGGAGAAATCAAATGTCCAAGTCTAAAACATTACATACATACACTACTACATTACATACATTGTGTAACATAACATAACATATTTAAGTGTAGACATATTTTAGTGTGTGTGTTTAATAAATAACATATTTAAGTGTAGAGTTCCAAAGGTTGTCTGGAAGAGATCGCTCTTTAGTGATAAGACGGCATGTTGTTTACCCTCTACCTGCTGCTGTTATGATTCTGTGTAACTAATTAATATGTGTGAGATGTGCAATAAAGAGTATCTTTATTGTATTGTAATGTACTGTTGCCAACAAATACCCTTATACCTATGAGCGATCAAGGTGTTCGACCTCATCGTCGTTGAGTTTTTAAAGCTTGTCTATTTGATTCTATGGTAGTCAAATAATTAATGTTTAATGTTATGTGTGGTTAATTTGTCGAAGCGCCCGCTGTTAATACATAAGCTGTGCGTTGATGTCGTCGTATAGTAGCGGCGTCGGACCGGCGCCTGCGTTTACAAAGACACATTGTGTCAGTCTATTCTAGGGGCTTTTAACAAAACATTGTAGTTTATTGGAATGTACAAAGTGTGCTACGAGGTCGAAGGTTTGGTTTTCATTATCAATTGAAACTTAGTAGAGTTCTTTTATCTCACCAGCGCGGTTGAGCCATGGTTGTGTGTGGAGCTATATATGCGCATTGTCTATGCGTGCGTCAGCGCTGGAGCTATGAGTTCACGTTGTCTATGTGTTCGCATGTATGTCACAACTACAACAATGGCCAACCCGCGCTCGTGAGGTAAATACTAGTCATTCGATTATATAAATTTACGGATTATCTACCAATAAAATAATTGAATAGGTAGTCTAATGTTAGAGGTATACCGATTTAAACAGAGTATCCTTACAAAATAATATAAAAAAAAAAAATTGTGTACAATCTTCACAAGTCTACCTATAGTCCCAAACTAAGCAAAGTTTTGCTATGCGCAATTGCGCACTAAGCTACAATATACACACTTATATAGATATATAATACATAGAAAACATCCAAGACTCTGAAGTGGTCGTCGAAAAGAAAAAAAGTCAAGAAATTACTTGAATCTTCATAATCACTCCTGAAAATTTCGTACAAACAAAGCGGGGTTCGGCGGCAGCGGCAAGATTGTCTCGCTAACTGAAGCGCCTAGAAAAACTGTCTCGGCAAAGTGTTAGTGGCGCTGTAAGCTAAAAAACTGCCCTAGGCGTAGTAAAAATCTGAGGTAACGGAGAAGCGACCTCTAGTAGTCATTTGATTTATTTGTCTTGTCGGTGGAGCAATTTCCTTGTATTTTTTTCTTGAGCATATCGTTTGACTGCCTGATACGATACGGCCTTTACTTTTTCCTTAATTTGGTCCTTACTCCTTATATGTTCTTCTTGGTCCTCTCTTCCTTGTACTTTCCCTTCCACAGTATTTCACAGTAGGTGTCCAAATTTATTTTCTCTTCTGTTCTCTATGTTTTCGAACAGGGACCTCGTTTCCTTTATTTATTTAATTATTCAGTGCCATTGAAATCAGGACAATAGGCACACGCCAATGACTTCATATCGAGTCGATCAAGTCGATGTAAAGGCAACTACGTGATATCCAAGTAAGGTTCATTTTCAGTCTTTTGCTACGAAGACTTTGGCGTGTGAGGCACAACTTACAGAATCTACTGTGGCGGTGAATAGGTGAACAAGTCCAAAACATGTATTTTATACAAAAAAAAAGGCGTGATCATAAGATTCGCTATTAAGGTAATCGACATGATCTTCTCATAATCAATTTGTTATTTTAGGCGACGTACTATGTAAGTACTACGTTTTTGTAGGTATTTTTGTATGACACGATATTTAGATTGAAGCATATGCCTATACGCTGCCTGCAAGCGGCATTATTTGAGTTAACGGTAGGCCTACAACTTTATTTGGGCGTCTACGAAAGTACAATAACTAGATGACGGAAGATTTCTATCCAAAGAGAGAGAACACATTTGTAGTGATGTTTTAGATTCAGATCGATGCCGCCTTATGCTAACCGTGCTAGCTAAACGTCTTACTTCTGTTACTCCTGGTATACCAATGTCTCTCATAATAATTTCATCATTTCCGCAAGCTACTTGTAAGTGCTAAGCCATACTTACATGAAAATAAATACCCGTTACACATCCCTAATCCGAGTTAACATATGCCCACGCGCAGGACACGCCACTCTAGCGCAGGAAAATGAATAAAGAAGAAACATGATAGCAGACTTGCGACAAACCGTGATAGTGCGGCTTTAACGGGTCAGTGAACTGCCATCCGGAGAACGCTAGTTTATAGAAAAACTGAGAAAAAATTAGTAATAGATGGACTTTGAAATTGGTATTGTATTCTTAGCTTATCCGATGTGACATTTAATGTTGACTTTGACGGCGCGGTAAAATGTATAATTATTTTATAAAGTATGGTAATATGTTAATAGTCAAACATTCTTTATTCAAATAGGCCTAGCAACAAGCAGTTTTCGAATCTTCATTAGCATAATATATGAATTCAAATGATGTTACAATATACAAAATACAGACCAATTTCATCTTCAAAATCTGAATGTCAAAAGGAAAACCACAATCAAATTAATCTAATGCCATAATTATAATAATTTATTGATATTGATCTCAGGCAAATATCTGTGTAATGATCGTGCAGAATATTATATCCGATTCTGGGATTGCGTCATGTGTGTTACTTAATTCACTACGGGGGTTGGTTCAATTTGTGCAAGAATAAGAACATAGAAATGGATTTCCTCGTAATACTGAATAAAAAAAAACTGTTATAGGTATAATATAATATTTAATAAATTATTATTATATCGTATGGCTTTAATCTTGCATTACAAAACATGTTACAAATATAAATTACAATTTTAAGTCTAAATTCAGTAGCCAGGTCCTTGCTGCAGGGGTCAGCGCCAATAGGTCTCGTCTCGCATACCTCCCGCAAATTTTCTTCTCGGACATTCCTCAACAATGTGGTGGATAGTTTAATAAATATTTTTCCCAGAGAATACTAAGTTGAAAGACCATGTTATTCGTGACACGCGTAGCGCAATGAAAAACAGGCAGTCAATATGATAACTTGGGTAAACCTAATCAGTGCCCGACGCTGATTCAATACTGGTCTGGTCTTAATACATTCGAATAAAGATGAACAGTGTTAGCATTAATTGGAATAAACGTGTCTTATATACACTGGAAAGTTTACCGCTTGCCTCTCCTGCGAACATTCGAAAAATCCAAATGATCAGCGGCTGCTGCCGACCTAATTTCTCCTATTCACAATAAACGTATTTACAATTCGCGACATTAAAGTTGAACTATATTAGATTAATTGTAGTAATTTATCTAGTTAATTGTCAGCGGCGTATTTATGTATTTGTAGAATTGACACGTTAACGTGTCGACTAGCGACCTCGTGGAAATTAATGGATGTCAAAGGCAGGCAATCCTATTTAAAGTAAAGCTGTGTATGTATTTGAGCATGTGTCTATTGATAGTGTATTTGCCAATAAAAACGGGTCATAAATTAAAAACAATACAAAAAATATCACCGCGTATAACGTAAAAGCAATTTTAGAATGATTCTTTAATTGATTGATTACCTAGTAATCATGTCAAGTATGAGAATTATTATTTATGTTTATATATGTTTATAGGTACTAATGTACTTGAGTATGTATGCGTCGACAGAAAGTAGTAGAGTAATTTTCAATAGCTTTTCTGCACTTGAGTCGTACCTGAGATTTTTTCAGAATGAAATAGATACCTATATATACGTCGTCAGTTGATAGCAAGCAAGCTGGTCTAAGTATCAAAATCCATCATTCAAGTTTAACCATCGTCATTCACTACATTTTAAATTTGAATGGTTCTTGACAGAAACTCCACAGTGCAGTCAGCTGGTGACATCAGGCATTCCGGTGACACTCATTTACCCTAAACTAGTTTTTAGCTGCGACTGCGAGCTGCGAACTAACTTAAGTAGCTTTTGCCTGGCCTGCAACTGCGTTCGCGTGGACTTCCTCATATTTATTCATCAATTTCCTTCTTTAAGAGGGAGGGGTGGGATAAGGATTTCAATATTAGAGATCGATTATTATAACATATTAGTTATTTTATTATAACGATCTCTGCGCCCAATGTCATCTAGACTAAATCTGTTTAGCTGTTTTTGCGTAGTTGAGTAGCTAAACTGAGAGAAAAGACCACCCGAATTCGGAAGGTCCGTCCTTCCTTTTTGACTCAGTGGGTAATCTGTCTGGGCAGTGGGCAGGGATTGGAGGAGAAGAGCTGAAGACCGAGCTCAGTGGCGTGCCATGGGAGAGGCCTATGTCCAGCAGTGGACTGAAACAGGCTGATGATGATGATGATGGGTAATCTACCTTCCAGAACGGAAGGAAATGGTTGTGAAATCTTACCGTCCAAAAGTTTATAACATCCAAACACATTGTACAACTTGAATATAATAAGTAGGATACATACAGGAAACAACGAATATTCTAGGTGGTCAGTGTAAGTGCGACCTATTCCGTGTCTGTCGAGACCACACACCGCCAAGTCAATTGTAATTGACGGGCAACGCGTATCATAACACTCAATCGTCTGTGGAACTGGGTCGTGATGTTTTCATATGGCTATTATGAGCTATTAGACTATTATAACAATGGGTCGTACGACTAAAAATAAGATTCCTATTTTTACTCGGAAATTGTCGTGGTACTTAACGAAGTACCAGCGTAAACGTTTATGAAATGGTAAAATGATAGTATAATTTATTTGTCATTACTACGATAAGCAGTTATCTTCGTATTCTATTCTTGGCTTTCGAGATTTGCAACATGTGTTTAAAATAAAATAAAAATAACATATATACAACAATATAACATATATATTGTTTGACTAGTATATTTAGCACGAAACAATATTCCCTTTTAGTTCTTGCTTTGTAGTTGGATGTATGTACAAAAAATATGACAAAATGAAAACAAACAAAAAATCGGCACAAAGGAGAGCTTAGACCTTTGAGAGATCTCTTAAGCTAACCGTTGGGAAAACAATGTTCCCAGAGCTCCCGAGGATGGACTGTGTTGGGAGCGAGGGACCTAAATTTGTCCCTTCTGCTTTCAACATAGTGAATCCTCAAATTTTTACAAAGGTTCGGCAACGCGCACGTGGCTCCTTTGGAGTGACGAGCGTTTATAGGCTGCGGTGTCCGCTTACCATCAGGACCGTACGTGTGTTTGCCACCATCGTTCTACTTATAAAATGAATGAGTAAGATAGGTAATTTTCAGACGAATGAAGAAATTGTTTTGGGCCCCAAAAATTAAACTCCGTACCTACACATGCCATACGCCTGGCTTAGAAACCAAATATAAACCAAGTACTAACAGATTACGTGAAGAGAAGACATAACAATAAAGTCAAACGGCTCATTCTGATCGGGAAAAAACACTCGTAAACTTTACGCCTGACGATCGGGGCATGCTGTACGAGTAGCTACAGATATAATATAATTAAGCTTGGTTCACTAAAGATCGGTTATACTGTTACTGAGTTGCTGGGTATTGAAAGATAATAAACGGGTCACTCACGTCTTTAACGTCGAATATCGCTCGACATGTTTCGGACCAATACGTGGCCCTTAATCATGAGGTCTAGCCGCGACAGCCCCGCGTTCGCGTCTAGCACTGCGCGCGAGCGCGCGGCCCTTGCGGCTGCTCGGTGTTGACGGTGGCGGTGGCTATAGTAAAACTAAGAACATGTCTTTCACTACACACACATTTTCCACTGTCCATTCAGGAAATGAACGTGTTTTTTACGCACACATAAATAAACGCCAACGGTAATGTGTTATTAATGATTGTATAATATACTTTCACTAGCACTATTAATTCAATATTCATCGGATTATCTTAGTTTCAGTAGACGCCTAAGTGTTTTAGTAAAGCTATAATTTAATCCCTTAGTAATGAGAAATACATCGTGGGCGGCCTTTTCTCTCAACCGGCGCGTGAGTTTGATCCAGAAATATAACAACACTGAGTCATACATATTAGACTAAAAACCGGCCAAGTGCGTGTCGGGCCACGCACAATGTAGGGTTCCGTAGTTGTCCACCCGTTACATAATGTGGACTAAAAAGTTTGCGAACTTATATTTACTATGTTTTTGACAGAATTATCTATCTAAGGTATCAATGGAAATTGTACGAAAGTTTGTTTTTGCAAAGTACGTTTCCTATTACTCGTTAACTAGTAATGTCTACTTAGCTGTGATAGTTTTCGTTTTAAATTCATCGTATATACTACTTCCATGATTTTTTTCACATGCCTAGTAGAGGGGTGGGGGGGGGGTTAATATGACGCCAACCGATTCTTGAATCAAAACATGCTTTTAGAAACCTTATAATATTTTTGAAAGACCTATCCGAAGATTACTTTTATTACTACCACACGATTACTTTTGAAGGAAAAAAAAATGCACCACCATTTTAAATGTAGGGGAGGATTTCAAGATTTTATTCTACCGTTTTGTCGGCGTCATTGATATGTATACTCATGCCAAATTACAGCTTTCTAGTACTAACGGTTACTGAGAAAGACGGACGGACGGACGGACGGACATGGCGAAACTATAAGGGTTCCTTGTTTACTACGGAACCCTAAAAATGGGTCCATCTGTTCCTATTGAACGTCATACTAAATGAAAAACGGCAATGAAGGTATGGGCACCATAGGTATGTATGTATGAGTTGCGGCTGTTCGCGTCAGTGCCAGAAATATTATTTTGCGGATTGAGAGAATGAAGGAGAAACTAACATTAGACTGTATAACAAAATTGGAATAAAAGTGTCTCGGTCAATTTCCATAATGATTGAAACTGGAAGATTTCTTGATGATTTGAAGAAGATCCTTATCGCACTATACAGTTCAAACACCTGTCAAATTTCAGGGAAGTCAATGCCATTTCTTTATGTGTAAGATGCCATCAATTCGGCGGGCGGTGTGTGCTTTTCACCTCCTAATATACAGGTGAATTTTAAATCGTGAATCGAAATATTTTTTTCTAACTCCATAAACAACGAGCAATTGTCCCAACTCTTACTAAAATCTGACAAGTTTTTTTTATTTACATGTTTATTTTTTTTCATTTATTTTACTTTTAAAAGTGGTAATGTGGTGTTAAAACAGCTTTATAAGATATTTCAGATGAAAAAATTAAGTAAATTTCAATTCTATCTGGGACAAATGACAAAATTGATGTCAATGACAGTTCCGATTCAAAGAGACGATTCAATTTACTAATTTAAATATCTTAATAAGCCGTTGTAACATCCTAAATCCACTGTTGAAAGAAAAATAAATGACAAAAAAAAAACTTGTCTGATTTTAGTAAGAGTTAGGGCATTAAATTGCTCGTTGTTTATGGAGTTATAAAAATATTAATGATAGAGACTTTTGGACTTCAAATAACCCCATAGAAAGAAACCTAATGGTGTTAAATCACATGCCATAGGGGGCCAAATCTGCTACCGAAACCACTGCTACCAAATAGTTTTTTTAGGGCTACCAGCGCTAAAATACAAAAATGGCGGCAAATTTAAAAGATTCAAGGCAATTTTGAGATAGAATTAGTCATTGAAAAGGCACGTGAATTTGAAACTATTTATAAAGTACAAACATGAGCTCATCTCATTACATTACGCGAGAACAGTCACGAAATCTAAGTCCGTTAACAGCAGTGAGAAAAGTAAAGAATTTACAAAGTGATCTTGCGTTGACTATGGGTACTAAGCGGTGATATACATATTTATATAGATAAAGATGTATAACCCAGCTAAGACTCAGTAACAAATATTCGTGTTCATCACACTAATAAATGCCCTGACCGGTCAGGGCTTCGTAGGCAGGGTCACTACCAACTAGGCTAAAGCGGTCGTCAAATTGTCCCAACTGACCAAGAACATCATTACTTAACTATATGTATGTATTCTATGTACACCTACATATAGAATTTGCGTGGAGGCTACTTATAGAAACTATTATCTGCTTACTTACATATATTACTCTGCATTTACTGAAAGAACCAATTTGCATATAATAATAATAATATAGCCTTTTGTTCCGAACTTTGTTTCATTTGTTCCTTATATTACTTGTTTGCTATTCACAATATGTCTCTTTGCTCGGTGTGCCTTACGGCATAGCATAGGCCTCTTCCAACTCTTTCCACTGTTTGCGATCGATCTGTTGCCACTCTTTGCCAAAGGGGACCCAGGGTCAGTTTCAGATCATCCTCCCATCTTCTCAACTTGCGGCATCGGCTTCTGGCTCCGTCTCTAGGGTACCAGACAGTCACCTGTTTACTCCATTTTTCTTTTTTGCAGCGGAGCAAAAGAGCAAACACACATACAATTTACATACTTCGATCAAATCAAAACTCTGGTTATACAGTATTCATCCTTACGTGTCCTATTATGTAAACAAACTATTTTTGAAGACTTTAATAATAGGGATGATGACACTATAAAAGAAAATCAATAAATCCAAATTTTCTACATAATGACTCAAATTCTCAATCAAATGGCAAAAAAAGTAATTCAAAAAAATAAATAATTACGTAATTATAAGTCTTCAAAGTTTTAAAAGTGGGTATTTTCTGTCGCTTTTCCGCAAAACGCACCTTTGTATTGAACGATTGTCATTTACTATGGCGCTACTCAAAGGTGACGTCACGGTCGAGTAGCACTTTCTCTCTCTAACTACGAACATTCTAACCGTTGTTGCTTCGTTATTTTTTGAGATATTTGAATAGGATTTTCACTATTTGGCATAGTTTTATGTCTTCTTTCTATTGAAGTAATAATTTTTTTTTGAGTCATCATGCCTATTATCACACTTTTCTCTAGCATTACAATGCTTTGTGAGCTTCTTTAAGTAGGTATACAATAACATTTTAAGCGATTGTTATAGGTATTGTAAAAAGGTGATAATTGACCGAGTGAAACGAAGGTCTCTGTTTTAGCTTCGACAAAAATGCTTTCGTATGTCCGGATTTCCGGTTGTCCTCCTCTATAGGTCGCATTTTTAAACCGATTCTCGTGAAGTTTGGTGAGCAGGTTCTAAAATAAAAATAAACTTTTTATCAATGATTTTGTATTTTTCTGCGGCCGTTTTTCCTCTACAGGTCGCATTTCTAAACCGATTCTCGGGAAATTTTGTGAGCAGGTTCGATAACTCTATAGAATTTTTTTATCGAGTCACTTTTTGGAAATTTAATAAAACAATTTTTTTATCAATGATTTTGTGTTTCTCCGGCCGAATTTCGATTTGTTCTCCTCTAAGGGTCGCATTTCATGACCGGTTCTCGTGAAGTATTGTGAGCAGGTTGTTTGACTACTTACATAGAATATTTATGTCGAGTAATTAAAGAAAATTCAATGGTTTGTCCTTCTCTACAGCGTTTCTCAACCGATTCTCGTGAAATTTTGTAAGCAGGTTCGATATATGTAACATAGTTTTTGGAAATAAAAAAAGGGGCAATCGAACGCAATTACCTATTATGAAAAAAAAAAACAACGGGTTGCACTCCGGGAGTGCAGGCAGAAGTGAAAACTCAATAAAGAAAGTAAATAACAAAGATATTCATATCCGTCTCCGTATCGGTATCGGTATCCGTAAATCCGTATCCGTATTTATATTCATACTCATGTTCATATTCATATTCGCATAATCCATTCACATATATACATAATATGCTCAGCGCCTTAGATTAGGTGTAAGTTTAGTATTTTTGGTGGTATGTATACAATGACAATTTTTTGATGCGATTATAAAATTTCTGGGAACACAATAAGAATAGCAATTTGCTTAAGACTTGGATCCAGAATATGTGTCTCCCACACATGCACCTGCGGCAAAAGTGTGGATCAGCTGGGGCGGCATGGGCTCTCTTGTATTAAAAGCGCCGGCCGCTTATATCGCCACGGCACCCTTAACGATTTGGTCCGCCGTGCGCTCGCCACTGCCTCTGTGCCCGCGGTTTTAGAACCAGTGGGTATGGCAAGGGATGATGGCAAGCGCCCGGATGGCGCCACATTGGTGCCGTGGAAATTAGGTAGAGCCTTAGTGTGGGACGCGACGTGCGTCGATACGTTGGCCGCGTCCCACATCCAGGCGACCCGCTCACAAGCCGGCGCTGCAGCTGACCAGGCCCAAATCCTCAAGCGCCGCAAATACTCGTCGCTAGTAAAAGACTACGAGTTTGCGGCGCTTGCGGTAGAGAACTTGGGACCCTGGTCAGCGGACATGAAGGCATTCATTAGGGCCCTGTCGTCACGGCTGATCCGCAGTTCGGGGGATCCTAGAGCTGGCGCATACCTCTCACAACGCGTTGCCCTTGCAATACAGAGAGGTAATGCCGCCAGCATAATGGGAACCATGCCTCAGTCGGAGCTGTTGGAGGGGATATTCTTTTTATAACTGTCAGATTTTAGTTTGTTATTTATACTTTTTATTATTTTAGGTTTCGTTTTTTTTTCTTCTGTATATAAAGTATTTTATTATAAGTAAATAAAATAGCTTTAACTGCTGGAATAATAGGTATGACTGTTTAGGTGACCCGAGATTGATGATCGATACATTTTTTTGAGTGTTGAGCCTTATTTTAGGTTTCGAAAATTTGGTGATATCAAAAGTTATTTAGGTGATCATTTTATTTGTTCCCGTTATATAAAACCATTAAATATGTAATAAGTTCCTAACAGCTGCAAAATATGTAGGAATACAACATGTAAATCTCCAATAAGCTACTTTATGTTCTTGCTATATGAAACAAACTTGAATAAAATGAACTGACAATTCACGAAAACAGTGCAGACTTGTCAGTGCATATGTTTGTCTCACATTTTGCGATCTACACGTCATAATTGAAAGAAGAACGGTGGTTTGTGTCAAACTGTAAAGATATTTACGTAACAAGAGTTGTAAGCAAAACAATGTACGCTTGAACGTAAAGTTCCAAGTGCCATACTGAAAGTAAACCTATTTATGGCACATTGACAGTAAATCTTATTCTGTAACATGCAATGTAAACCTATTATATCACAATGTGTGTAGGTAAATGATTTTATGGAAGAAAAATTGTAAACAGAACTTTGGTGCATTAAGTGAAAAGATGAAACTGTCATATACGTTGTAAGCATGATTTTCGTCATGTAGTGTGTAAACTTATTTACTTAAATGTAAAGATATTTTTGTCACACTCAATTGTAAAGATATTTTTGACCTCGACTGTACCATCTACCTACTGTGACATCTTAAACTTCCCGTGGCAATTTCCCACATTTTAAATTGAATAATGGTAATAAAGTTATTCTTTTCAGAAGTCATAATTTACTATATTTTTTTAGTATGACAATGGGGAAGTTTATACGGGAAGGTTAAGATGCCACAGTAGGTAGATAGTACATGAACAGTATTTTATTGTTTACTTTTATCTATAAAAAATCTTTCTCGGATTGGCGTGTTAACTCGTCAAATTTGAGTACAAATTATAATCACGCCGTACTGAAAGGGTTAAGTGATTTGTACACAAATAATTATTCCAGTCAGGAGACTAATAACATTAAGTTGTATATATAATATCATTTATTTATTTTTGACTAACTTATTTATGAGTAGTATATTAAAAGAAGCATTAAATACGATTACCTATAACTTGATAGCGATTTGTTTAACTTCTTCAATCACTAACTGGTAAACGAATTAGTGAAGTACAATCGTCTACAAAAAGATGTTTCCATTTTTTTTCACCTTGAAATGGATGCACGTTGTAGATATCTTCCTGATTTCATGTATTGGCCCAGGCTAAGTGTTGTTTTCTCCAACAATTGACATCCATGTTGAAAATACCTCTGTCCTGACTTTTTCTCAGCATGAGGACGTGGCACGATTGTATGCACTATGTACCTGCAAAACATAACATTAAATAATGAGATGAGAGCGTAGGAGGTATGTGTGTATTTTTGAAATTATGTCCCTAATTATCTACTATACCTATTTCAAAGACAACACGAAGAAGAAAGTGGGCTTCATATTCGTTTATCGTATAGCTCACGTAGTTCAATACTCAAACGTTTATATTGCTAAGTAATCAACTGTTTTCGTTGATATTCATTTATGTATGAGCTGCATAACCACCCGGCAAAACAGACTACCTACCTAAATAAA
Organism: Cenopis cana; assembly: GCA_951800055.1. Classification (NCBI taxonomy): domain Eukaryota; kingdom Metazoa; phylum Arthropoda; class Insecta; order Lepidoptera; family Tortricidae; genus Cenopis; species Cenopis cana. The sequence continues at coordinate 13,801,766 of OX637478.1, forward strand.
TCAATTGATTGGAATATAAATATAACATCGCATCGGTGTAAACAGGGATAGTAAATAATGAATTAAAAAATACTTACTTTACTCGGCGGCGTATCTGATAACTGCTTTTCACAAGAATAATGCAGAAAATCTTATAATTACGATTGTTTTATTTTCAATATGTTGACACGTTATTGACACACGTGTTATTTCAATATTTAAAAATAACCATGGCAACCATACGACCATAGAGTATTATAACATCTGTGACCATAGAGTTGAAAATTAAATTTTTACGATAAATTGTAACGTTCCTTTTCACGTTCAGCTTTGATTAATTGTATTGGGAAAGATGAAATAAAAACGAAACCTGCTTGAGACGGATTACACAAAATATGTCGACACCAAATATAATAGGAGGCAGCACTTTCTACGCCAAATTCACGCGAAACTGGTCTTTTCTTTAAGTTTCCTCCCCCTGTCCATCACTCTTGGCCATTAGGTATTTTGAAGTAAACTGTCACCGTATTTAGGGACAATAAGAACTACTTTCCATGAGAATTTATTTGAAATATGATCTTTACGGAAAACGGTCAGTCTGGCTATCCGATATTGGACTTTGGAAACGCTTTTTTAGGGACAATAAGAGCTACTTTCCATGAGAATTTATTTGAAATATGATCTTTATGGTAAATCTTAGGATTGTCTTAAAACAGTTAGAACCTTGGCTTTCTAAGAAGACCAGCTGGGGACCCCTCGTAACATAGCAATCACGATACTAGGAGGGGTCAACTAACCTGGTCATAGAATTTATCGCGAGTTTATACATTTTTCCCCAGTACAAAAGTGCTCAGCGCCGCTAAAGAAGTTTTCACTTCAAAAATTGAATTACAAATGCGTAAAGGTATCGTTTAGGACATGCAAATTAACATCATACAACATGGATACCAGTCTGTATATTCTCTGTATATCTGTTCATATTATTCATACAATATAATCTTATTTTGTGACTTGGACAGTAAAGCTTTATTCTTCTACTAGTCTTTTGCCCGCGACTTCGTCCGCGTGGAACTCGTTTATCGCAATAGAATTCAAGTAATTGCTATTGACTTATATCAGGCGCTTAGCCGCTTACTTACTCATCACTCTTTCATACAAACTTCCACCCCCTTAAGGGATGATTTTCGGGATAAAAAGTATCCTATGTCCTTCCCCAGGACTCAATCTATATCCATACCGAATCTCATGTAAATCGGTTCAGGAGGTAACAGGCAGACAGACACACTTTCGCATTTATAATATTAGTATGCATGGATGGATTATGTGCATGGCACTAAAATACAACCTAAAGCCATTATATATATCTATATATTATATAGACTGCTGAAATGATAATCTTTCCGTATGGCTTAGTCGTAATCGGGTAATCTTTAGTCGAGCGTAAAGCAATAATAAATACCTAATAATAAAAGTCTCACGCTCACAAATGAGACGTCATTAACGACCATCTATCATGTTTTCTACTGATGCCAAAATAAATGTATAAACTATATAAACACGATTTATTCTTGATGATTCACGAAACCCAGACACGATTAAGATTCAAGTATCACGGAACGTCTAACGATCGGGGCGCGGTCGACATTCGAACATCGTCGGATTCGTCGGCGCAAGAGCATGCATCACGTTTGAAAACGAGATATGCTAGCCAGGGTTGCCAGTTGCCAGTGTTGCCACATTTTTACTACATTGAATTACATAAAAATAACTAATAATAAACAGCAGAGGCGTACATATATACAACTCGATTTCCACAGACTAGCCTTAAAACGAGAATTTTAGCTCCTTCCAAAAATAAAAAATAGATTATTTTATAAAATGTAGTGTTTACGATCTAAGGGATATAGTGCCGCCAGAGCAAACAGTTGCCTGTGTTGGGAGACACCCACCGCTCTTACTTAATACCACACTTTAAGACAATGTGAAATGAGTTCTAGTTTCTGTTTGTTTGTTAGATGCCCCGATGATAAACAGTACCATCGACCTCACTTCTTCTTCTTTCTTAAGTGGTTCACTCTTGCCAGAATGGTCGTAGTAGTTGTTACAATGAGTGTGTGTAACCAGCTTGCTTATATGTCGCTATTTTCTTGTAAATAACTGTTAAATGCAGTTTCGATCTACCATATGCTCACTATTTGTATTAAAACTAATTTTTAGGTCATTATCGTTGGCACATAAAATGTAATTCTGTTACAGTTGGTGTCGTCTCTCTCTCTCTTTCAGCATATTTGCGTCCACTGCTGGACATATGCCTCTTCCATGCCTTTCCATTTTGTTCTGGACGTAACGGTTCTGGTCCAGGTTGGCCCTGCCGTCTTCCTGATGTCATTCGACCATCTGGCTTGCGGCCTTCCTACGCTACGGCTTGCCGCTCGAGGTCTCCAGGGCAGAACTCGTTGGCTCCATCGGTCGTCGTCTCTTCGGCAAATATGACCGGCCCATTGCCATTTTAGTTTTGCCACCCTCTTGCCAATGTCGGTGACTTTGGTGCGTTGGCGGATGACTTCATTTCGCACTCTATCTCGTAAAGAGATTCCGAGCATTGCGCGTTCCATAGCTGGCTGTGCGCATAGTTGGTGTCGTACCTATACCTAATTGAGTGATCTGTTTATGAGATACATTATTAGATGAAAGAAATGCTAAAGTCAAGTAAACCAAATAAACTGACGTTTACGGGCACATCGGACTTGATTATTTCATAATGGTTAAAGTACAGTATTTTTTATGAATTAAAGTTACTTGTATATTACCGGTTATACATAATTTTAATGTACACACTTGCATCAGTCCACCATCTGTCAGTTTACTTGGTCTAATTAAAAACGTGACTTCAATGACAGTCCGAAAAGTGTAAATTCATTATTTCAATTAGATTAATGGTTATGACAACACGTAGTGTTATATATAGGTCTCCGAATAAAAATCTGTAATATTCAAAGTGGACATTGTTTAATTTGTTGATTACGTAGCGTTTATTTATGATATTATTACGCCTAATGCAAATTGAAGGCAACCCTAACAAGTGACGTCACGCACCATTGACCTGCCGTGCCTAGAAACAAATTTACACACAAATAGAATAAACCCTTGACAGCTTTTAATAATGATAATTATAGAATTGAGGTAATAAAAATAATCATTCAATTTATTTACAAATAAATTAACTGTTTGCGTTCGTTAGCAGGCAATTGTTTCGTTTTCCTCCATTCATATTATTATTTCGTTCCGTTTAATTAATATTATTATTCCATGTATGTACACTGAGAGCAGTGGCATAAGAAGAAGAAGGGCGAGGCCTTTGCCCAGCAGTGGGGCATATTAGACTCTATAAAAAAACGGATTGCACTCCGGGAGTGCCAGCAGAAGTGAAAACTCAATGACATGATAAAGAAAGTAAATAACAAAGATATTTATATTCATATTCGAATAATCCATCTACATATATACCTTAGAGCATTTAAGAGCCGATATTGATATACCTACTTACCCCTCTGCCAAAAGCATAGGAGAAAAATCTGCCACGTTATTAAAACTACATCATTAATCGATTATACTTCAGTCTCAGAATCGTTCCCGGCGTGTGAAGAGCTCCGTCAAAATGCCTTAACGTGCTGTTTTTGAATGCATAAAACGTTATAATTTATCAAATTAACACAAAGATGAATTGTCATTTCACATGCACGTATATTTTGGATTTAATTATAATTTTCTGCACAGTTAAAGTTTTAATTGAAATCGGAAACCAAGCATCGATTACAAAGTCGATTCAAAATTATTCGTACTTTGACCATCATGCTTGGCCACTATTTTGACGTGAACTGTCACCGTATTTAGGGACAATAAGAACTACTTTCCATGAGAATTTATTTGATATATGATCTTTACGGAAATCGGTCAGTCTTGCTATCCGATATTGGACTTAGTGGAAACGCCAGTAAGTGGAAACTTCATTTCTCAAGTTTGGTGTTTAAAGTCCAGCTGAGTTGGCCCCTCCTAACATCGCACTCACGATACTAGGAGGAGTCAATTCAGCTGGTCTTACGTTACCAGCTACGTGACCAGCTGAGTTGACCCCTCCTAACATCACAATCACGATACTATTAGGGGTCATCTCAGCTGGTCTTACGAATCGTCGCGAGTTTAAAAAAAATCCCCCATCACAAAAAGTGCTCAGCGCTGCTAAATATTTTCACTTCGAAAAACTTTTTTTTTCAAAGGAATTAATCTCTTTGGGGGAAAAAGATAATTGTTTCAGGTATAAAATAAACCTACGTATAATTTAAAATACATTTCCGAAAACTGTCAAGTAGCCAATTGACAAACATATGGACAGAGTTAGTTTAGGATGCTCAATTAGGCAGTCATGACGAGGACATTTTGATCACATGTTTTGGCAGCATATTAACCCATTATTTTATTAAATTATGCATTGGGTTCCCTGAAATAGTCTCGAATCAAGCTCAATAGGCTTGTATGAAATATATTTTGAGGACGATTTTGAAAGCATCATAAAGTTTCTAAGATACAATAGTTAACCACATTATATCAGATGAAATGGTTAACAAACACCTCCAGATCATATTCTCAGAACATTGTAATTCAAAATAATATTACGCATTTCAACAGTCAGACTAGGTTTTGTCTGTATTTATAATTAACGATACATTCAGTAATCAGTAATCAGTCATTTATTTGCTAAAATATGGTACAAAATAGGTAATTATCGAACAATATAAAGAACTACATGCTTGGTCACAAGGACATGCAAATATTTAAGGAATGTCATGTGTAATTCTTCACTCTTATTGCACATCTCAAAAAGAATACAGTACAGAGCATTAGGCTTAAAGTAGAGGTAAACAACAGGCGGTCTTATCGCTAAAGAGCGATCCCTTCCAGTTATCTGGAACCTCGCAACCTCTTTTATCTCACAAGCGCGGGTGAGTCTTGGTTGTGTTTGTGTGTTGAGCTGTACATACATGCACATTGTCTATGTGTGCGTCGGCGTAGAAGCCATGAGTTCACATTGTCTATGTGTTCGCATGTGTCACAACTGCTACAACTAATTATGGCTAACCCGCGCTCGTGAGATAAAAGAACTGTAACTCTAGTATAAGTTTTTTCGAAACATTAACTAATTCGAATTTCGAACGCGTTTGCGTTTTGTCTCAAAATGTACGAAAGTGGTATGAAAACGTGCACAGCGCCTCTGGTACTAGTGGAAACTAAAACAGCGAGTATAATATAACATTTGTTGCTAACCGATGAACGCTCGTATTTCAAACTCGGTGAGAGCGTTTTCATACATTTTGAGACAAAACGCAAACGCGTTCGAATTAGTTAATGTTTCGAAAAAACTTATACTAGAGCTTCTGAACGATGGAAGTCGCGACAGTGATCTTTACCATGATCCTGTTGCGTGTTATATATATAATATATAACCATATACCTATTGTTATAAGTATTGTTAGTTAAGGTACGTTCCTTGTACATTGCCTTGTTTACCTTTCCCATTAGTTAAGATAATGATTGCTTATTTTACATTTCTCATTGTTAATTTGTAAACATCTAATATAACACGCGTAACATAAAGCATAACATACCGATAAAAACCCAATAACATAAGCAGTGAGAAAATGTATTTACTGATTTTTAGGGTTCCGTTTTATCTTAAAGTGGTCTCCGAATAACAAGGACGTTACAAATATTTTCAGTAAACAGTCCGGCGGCTAGGTATGTGATTTTGTCGAATGATCGATGTAAACATACGACTATTTGACTACATTTTTACAGGCTGTTGTAAAACGATAGGAAAATGTTTTTCGCATGTAGTATAACTGTTAAAAGAATGCAACATGCAAAAATGCTGACAGCACTGACGAAATAACAACCAAGGACAACAAAAGATAAAGTTGTCGTCTATCGGAAGATATCTAAGTTAAAACCTAATTTTATTTTAGGCTCTAACCCGTATCCTCTTTGGTTCATATGTAGGCTGATAATTCTGACACGGTTTTCGGTGTATATAGTGATATCCTACCCTATCGAGTGGGGTATCGTAGTTTAGAGCTCATTGAGTATATACTTACTATATTTGTTATTAAAAAATATATTGGAAAACAAAGGAAAATGAGAACCCACCAAAGTCAGCTTTTTTACGAAATTTTGTTCCGAAGATTTTTTTAACTTCCCAAATACTAATTGCCCATCGGCGCTCATATCTAGCCCGAAGGCCTCCAACTTGGCTTAACGACTGATGTCATAGACAACAGCCGGGATCAACGGCTTAACGTGCCTTCCAAAGCACGGGAGCGCTCAGTTAGTAACCACTCAAAGCGGTCACCCATCCATCTACTGACCCCGCCCGACATTGCTTAACCTTGCAACCGGTTGCGGCACGCAGGCGCCGCTGGGCCATGAGCGCTCCAGCATATATGGTAAACATCATGTAAGTGAATTTCATGTATTTTTTTGAGAATAAAGTTCTTTAAACCTCTTGAAAGAGGGGTAAATGTGAGTTAGGGAGAAAGTTAGCCACGTGAGGTTGCCCGTCGGGTCTTCGGCCCTTAGGTTGGCTTGTAAGACATTCGGGGCTCGAAAGTATTAAATTAGCTCACCCTTCGGGCCTTCGGCTATTGGGCTCGCAAAGCGAGCGCGCTCTAAGTAGAAGCTTCGGGCCTTCGGCCTTACAGGTTACGCCTTCCGACCTCGTATGCCTCGCTCCTTACCTTTGGGATTTAGGCCCTCAAGTTCGCTTGTATGGCACTCTAGCCTTGAAAGTGTTGACTTGGGCTCACCCTACGGACCTTCAGCCCTCGGGCTCCTATAGTGAATGCGCTCCAATAAGAAGCTACGGGCCTTTGGCCTTTAAGTGGGATGGCTTCTGTGCTTGACTCGCCTCTCACCTTCGGGCTTTCGGCCCTCAAGTTCCCTTATAAGACACTCGGGGCTAGTAAATGTCGACTTGGGCTCGCCCTTCGGACCTTCCACCCTCAGGCTCGAACAGCGAGCGCGCTCCAAGGAGAAGCTTCGTGCCTTCGGCCCTACGCGATTCGCCTTCTGACCTCGTATGCCTTACCCCTCACCATCGGAGCTTCGGCCCTGAGGTTCGATTGTAAGACACTCGAGGATAGAAAGTGGCCACTTGGCACCTATTTTTATAGTTCCTTAGGAAAACCTCAAGAAAAAATCAGGAAGCTTAGGTAGGAAGCCGACTCTACAAACGGCGCGTTCGAGGGTTCATAATAGACAATTCTTTCTCTAAAAAGATTAAAATAAAAACAAAATTAAAAATTTTGAAAATACCCCCGACGGATGTAGCTAATTGAAAATTAATTAATTAATTAATTCGGAAATACCCCGACTGTATAGGAAATAAGTACATAAAGACATCTTTTTTTTTCAATACGGTTAATTGGTTAAGAGTTTATTTACAAGCCCAGAAAAATTCGTCGGGGGCTGCCATTGCCATGTCTGTTCCCATTTCCATTAAAATAGTAATATAAGTTATTCGAGATTACTTTAACGAAGGTATAAGATAAACTGCAACACGCTACAACATTCTACGTAATTTCAAGGCAGGCAATGGCAGCCCCCGACGGATTTTTCTGGGCTTGTAAATAAACTCTTAACCAATTAACCGTATTGAAAAAAAAAGATGTCTTTATGTACTTATTTCCTATACAGTCGGGTATTTCCGAATTAATTAATTAATTATTTTTCAATTAGCTACATCCGTCGGGGGTATTTTCAAATTTTTTAATTTTGATTTTATTAGCTGAAGTGGTTTGGCTTGATGATGCCTGAATTATATATATTTGATGGTCTTTGTCTGATTTATATTCAGTGATTGATCCAAAAGTATTAAATTTATTAATTTTAGCCAATACTAATTTTCTTTTGTATATTATACATGATTTATAAAATTTCTTGGTCTAGTTACATTCCAGTTCATTTAGACATTTTAGAGCATGGTTAGGAGATCTGGACTATACTTGGAAGGTTTTACAATACATGTGCTTATTAAAAGAAATAGTATACAAGTAGCATTACACTCTGTATAATTGTATATGCTGGTGTTATTCATAGAGAGCCTCCAAGGCTGGCCATTGTGCTAAACAAGAGCGCAAACACCCTTGAGTGGCTCGAATCGCGAGAAGTGCCGTTCTGTGTCAGCCTGTATGTAAGTACTGTCGACTAACACAGTGATTGAACAGAATAATGATAATATGATTTATAGTAAATTCGGAATTAAGGTCAAATTTAGTCATAAAAAATTTAATAAACCTAACTACAACGGAGTTTTTCACCTTATACATATCTGACGCTTTTAGGAACACTATAAATGCGTTTCATTTTATTTTTTTATTTCTGTTCCTAGAATCGAAATAAACAATTGATTTGTTGGGGATTAATGGACGAGATTTAGAAGGAAATGTAATAAAGGATGAATGATTTGAATGTGTCATTCCCAAAAAAGCTCCGAATCGGAAACGGAGTCCCCGACTGTCCTGTTGCTTGAATATACAAATGTGACAAAGAGACAGATACATTTCGTTTTCAGTTCGTTGTAATTTCTATATTCTATCTGTTGGTTGATGTTGCTTTGCATGCATGTTACTAAACTAAATGATACTTATAATTGTAACTGTATTGTAATTTTGTGACATGTTTGAATTTTGAATTTGAATTTATAGAAACGCCTCATTCACTCCCTTAAAAGATTGCAACTACTTGAGAATAAGGCAAATCAAGAATTAAACCGAAATAATTCATAATGAGAAGTACATCCTAAGTAACACAGTCATGCCGAATAAAGTTTGAGTAATAGCAATTCGCAAATGTTTACAGCTATAATCTCCATAACGTGTGAGTACTCGTAAAGGCTATTAAAATAGCCAAATTCTGAATAATGTTCTCTTTCGGCCTTTATGCTTAGTAAAAGTTGTATTGTGTTGAGTATTATGCTAAGCTATTACCCGGACTTTACATCGCTGTTATACCTACAGACTAAAGCATTTAAATATGTGCCGAAATCGAAATTGCGTTTACTCAAACTTTATTCAACATACGACTGTGTTACTTGCGTTATTTCATTTCTAAAACATATATTCTAATTATTCTGGCTTATTACCGCGAAAATAACGTCAAAATCCAAAATTCAAGCATATATTTTGCAAATAGGCCACAAGGGCACTTTTACATGTCATAATGTTAATTTACAATTTAATAAAGTCTGACAATATAAGCATATGATACATTTTTCATGAGAAAATATTTTCATGAGAAAATCTTAATTTACAACTTAAGATATAATAAATTTATTAATAAAATTATAATAAATAAATAAATTTTTCATGCCAAAACATTAATTATCAATGAAAGAAATTGGCACCTGCCGCGGAAAGCGTCGTACTAACGACGATACCTACTTATTTATTGCGATATGTCGATGCCTTGGCAATGGCTGCGTTATTGGAGCAGAAAATCCATGACCAGAGCAGTGCCAGATTATTGTGAATATTTATAACTTAAACTTGTCAACAGTCAGGCAAGAGTTAATTCAAATTGTTTAGATCAGATTTTACTGTTACAGTACTTTTATTGAGATGATGAGTACACGAGCGCGGGAGAGCCATAAGTAGTTGTCTTGACAACAATGAAACAAACTGTGTCACGGTACTTTTATCTCACGAACGCGGGGTAACCATAGTTTTAGTTGTTACATATACGAACACATAGACTAGACAATGTAAACTCCTACGCTCCTACGCGGATGCACACATAGAAATTGTGCAAAGATCATTCCGAAAAAGTGATGCATGCACATTCATGGGATTGGAAACCTCTTCCTATTTTCTTAAGATAATCTATACCTACTTAAACGATTTGTTTTAACGGGTCTAACGCGATGTTTATGTATTTACCTTTTTTTACCGACTTTTCGACACGAGTTACACCGGGTTAACCTATACCTATTATAATATAATACGTCAAACAAAATTGGAGCATGTATAAACATCCGTGAACATTCGAACGGGAGTTTATACATGGCGAGGCGGGTGCAGACCGTTACAATTTTCCTCAATCTAGGATCCAACAAACCCAGGCACACGATCACGTTCCTGTTCCGAAATAGCTTTCCTATTTCCACGGTACAAAAGCATGCATCGACATCAAACATCGCAATTACATTATAAAGCGGAACCAGCGTTTGCTAACCGCTTATACATTCCCGAATGAATTCGGAACACCGGTTATTTCGGGAATATTCTGGACTTGTTCCAAAAGCACACTCGGTCACTTTCCAAGCTGAGTCAATGACATAAGTGAGTAACTCTCTCTAGTGACGTGCATTACTGGGAATATTCTAAATTCAAAAAGTTTTATTCACTACACTATTTTGATATCGGGCACGATTCCGTGAGTCAGTTTTGTAGAAGAGTAAATCACCGTGTTTACCTTCCGCAAGGAAACCCATGCTATGAGTCTGTTTCCTAAATATACAATCAATTTATTTAACCATTACCGGATCTGAACTGTAATTAATATATGGTTTGCTGTACATTCTTCATTTACCGAGCGAGCGAAGCGATCAAGGTCTCCGTTTCAGCTTGTTTCAAGTTGAGTAATAAATTTCTCTTTCATTAGCCTATTGCAGGATATCCTCCTCTTATAAATGCCAATTTCTTTCTGCCCGCGTATTTTAAAAATAATCATTCTCATGAAATAAAGATTAACATTATCATATTATTATACCAAGGATTTCAGTTTGGAGCATTTGGACAAATCAATTGCCTTAACTACACGATCCTCGCGTACTCAGTGTCTTCGAGAGACAACAATAAATTGGCTTTGAACTCAATAAAGAAGGAATATTTTGTACGAAGTTGTTTCAAATAGTCATAAGTTTTCGTACCACATCGTAGTCTGAAGACAACCAACCAAATACAAGCCACGAAAAATATTTTTCCTCAGTAATCGGTGTACAAATCTGTCATTATTTGTGTGTTTCAATATTTTGTGATGTTTATGCTAGTACTTGTTCACCTTGACGACTAAGTAAAGTACACATTGTCTCAATAGTTATTTCCAATTATAATGCCGCAATCAATATTAGGGATTAAAATATGTATATTGTATGTTTGAATACCTAATTATAAATGTATAAATATGTTATACACGACATGATGTTAAAACTTGTTTCATAGTTGATACTGACACGTCTACCGATGTTATATGATGTTATAGTGGATACAATTGGACTGAACTAAGTTTAAGTGCTAGGACATATAATAAACAAGTACCTGTCAATATTATTACTGTCTTGGCTCGCTGTTTTCATAGCTAAGTTGCTATAATTAAGCATAAGAAGCAAGATTTATGCTTATGTGCGCGTTTACGGTGCCACGGTCCTTGACAATTAATAGATGCAAGTTAGATCATCGCTAGAACCTGTCCACGCGTTAAATACACCAAGAAAAGTCCAAATTGAAGGGAAATTTTCGGAAATTAAAACATTAATATTACACGCGAAATAGCTTCTTTATACCTAGAATGGCAGTAATTGAAATCTTGTCGGATTTGGTATAATTATTTAGTTATCGAGATCTTTGTCGAATAGACATAGCAAAAACGAGAAAAGTATTCCCCGTGAGTCCATGATATTAACATATATTAGCATATGGTTGGATATCATCAGGCCCGTGGAAAAGGTTTTTACGCTGAACTTATAACATTGTACAAGTGATAAAATAAATAGAGCCGTTAACTTACTTCCCGTTATTGGTCTTACTTCCTATGATAGATTATCCATACACGTATACCCCATAACGTAAATCATTCATTTTATAAGCCTTGCATTGTATAAAAAATTATAGTTTTACATACCTACTTCCACAGTGACATTTTATAAGACTTCCTATGACATGACATATAGTACTTGACAAACATAATTACGAGTATTATCCAACGATCTTTGATAAGGACAAATCGAAGGACTAAAAATGAGAAATTTGAAACTACATATATAATCTGAGAAAATTAATAAAATCAGGGGAAATAATTCGTGTAAGTAGTTTTGAAAATTGGTATACCGGATTTTTTTGGATACCGGAAGGTATAACAGTACCAATTTTCTAAACTACACGAATTATTTCCCCTGATTGCCCATATTCGGCGTAATTTTTTTAGATGAATAGATAGAGGATGCGAACTTGAGCATTGACCATACATTTAAGAAAGTGTCAATACCTATTTTACAACGGTTCAGTGTAATACTTTCTTCATGGTACCGTCCCAACCCTAAACATTCCGATGTACGTTTAAGTTTATATTCTACTTTTTTCACCCAAAAAAGGCGAAGGAGGTAAGCTGAATGCCGTTTGGTTATTTTCGTGCGAGTCATGTTTTTTATTTAGGTACCTACTTAACGAACTTGTTTAAAGAGATGATATTAGCTAATAACCTAATATTATGTACCTAGCCTTAATATATATCGCTGTGTTAAAAATGGCAATTGTTCATTTGTTTAATAATTAAATTCTATTACCCCGCCTACTATGTCTTACTTGGTATCTTAGGTACCTATAAAAGATTCAACTGCTGCTTCAGAATTCCGGAAGATTGTATAATACTTACAGTTTAAAAGACACTGTTTTAATTTACAGCGCCCACGAATAGTCCACTACAACGCGTTAAGTTAATTAGTCAATTGTGACTGATAATGATAACACCACTGTAACTATATCGCCGTACGTCTAAAAAGTATTATGCACAATATTCATTCATACGGTCACTTCACTTTTTACATTTGTAAGGTGTTGTAGTAAACAAGCGTCAAGCATCTGTTTTATTGACATAGACCCTCACGATAAGGAACGTAAATAAACAGATAGCGCTTGAGAGCCATTATCAAGAGCAGCTGATGCAAAGCAGAAGTTGTCGGACGTCGGAATGATAAAAGGATTTAATGAACCGTATTGAAACGTGCCAGAAAATATTACTGCAACATTTAAAATGAAATGTATATATGTTAGATAAAATAACAGTTTGAGTAGAAAATAGATATAGGAAGGGAAAGTCCGGTTCGAGAGCTGACCTGTGCTGTGAAGAATCGCTCCCTCGCTTCGGCCATGCTTTCGTTGCGTTGTCCGTCGTTGTCGGTGGCGGTGGTTCCCTGGTCCTGGGATGGTTGCTGTGGAAGGCCGTCAGGCACATCCTCGGCGGGAGGCGCGGCCTGCTGCAGCGCTTGCGCCGCCACAGCGGCTGGCGCAGCTCGTTCAGAAGAGTCCTCAGCCATCACTTTACTCTCCACACTCGGTTTACCACCAACACCGTTATTCTTCGCACTGACTCCTTTAGATTTTTTCTCTTTCTTTGGTTTCTTCGGCTTCTTCGTCGGCTTGCCCTCGTGGAAGCGTCCGCTGGCGCAGCACTGCACATTACCCATGTCTGGTCGAGCGCATGTCGCGTTCACTTGGTCGGCGGGAGTCGGCTCGGTCGGTCGGTCGTTCGGTCGCGTCGGCGGCGGCGCCGGCTCGCGAATGAGGCTGAGCGTCGCGGCGCCCACCCGCCGGTATTTTTGACGCAAACTTCGGAATCGCGCTGACCGCCGATTACGCGGATGCCGCCGACGAAGGATCGCATCCGAAAGCCGAATCGCGTGTCGGCCGCGGTGGCGTCATCGTGCCCCCGGCCCCCGCGCCGCAAGGTCAAGGCGTGATCATTGTTCCCGATGCTGGCTAGACGCGCGCGCACAGATGCCAACCGGCAGGCATATCACGGTTCACCAACAGCAGTCGATCGCGCAGAACACCACAGGCCGCCACCAATGACCATATTATCGATCACGCATTGTAAACTTCACCACGGGAACCGATGTAGGCTCTATAACTCGTTTGAAGAAAGCTTTTAAGTATATCGTTCCTTGTCTCGCATATAATCAGCCAAACGTCGTGTGCTGAACTAACTCGTAAACGAATGGCAAGGCTCGGTATGTCCTAAGCGACCTTATTTCGTTTTATTTGTTATCCGCGATGTTGATACTGCACGTGTTGTGGCAGCGGTTGCCGGGCGACCGCTGATAAACAGTGTACGCCACGAGAGAGCGCCTAAAGGCAAACATATACATTACAATTTACAACGGTTTCCAACCATGGCGAATCAAATGATTCTAACACGTAGGTAATTAAGTTCTTAGAAGGAACGTGACATTCCTAGTTCTTTATGATATCTCCTAATATATCCACTAGTATTACTGTACAATTTTTGATGTTTGTCACGCAAAACGGCTAGGATTTGTGTGAATTAAACAAGCTGATAAGTATTTTATAACCTAGATTAAAAAATAGTGTCCTTTTTATTTTCGAAATCATCCTCTAATAGCAACTAAACTGAACGTTGATAAAGAATGGAATGCCTTCTTTCGCGTAAAATTTCTTTATCAACGTTCAGTTTAGTTAACTTATATCGGTTTGATAACAATTCATTTGGTACATTGTTGTCTGTAATAGCAACCATCCACGACGGCAGCGGCAGTTAGCCCACCTACGCCACTGTACTGTAGCTCTAGTATATTTTTTTCGAAACATTAACTAATTCGAACGCGTTTGCGTTTTGTCTCAAAATGTATGAAAACGCTCTCACCGAGTTTGAAATACGTGCGTTCATCGGTTAGCAACAAATGTTATAGGTACTCGCTGTTTTAGTTTCCACTAGTGACCACCAGAGGCGCTGTTCACGTTTTCATACCACTTTCATACATTTTGAGACAAAACGCAAACGCGTTCGAAATAGTTAATGTTTCGAAAAAACTTATACTAGAGCTACTGTACAACTCATAAATACTCCTCTAAATAATCTCATCGATCATTGCCCCGCTGCTGCGTGAAAGGACAAAGTACAAACATTTATATTAGGTACCTAACAAATGTTTCAGTGCCTATACACAGTTTTTACTTTTTATTAATCCGCGTCGTTATCAAACAAATACCTGCATGATAGTAAGTGGTTGACCCTTTAAAAACCTATAACCACAGAATAAGTAATAGTACAGCTAACCTCACTGGGTACAAGCCGATGTAGCGAAATTTGTTTGAATTTTTACTAGTTACTTTTGTTCAACTCATAACAAGCTTGACATAAATTGATTGGATTGAATCGAAATAGATAAAGGTATGCACATGGTATGTATTAGGAAATCCTAAAATACCAGTAAGTACCTACTGTTACTATGTAAACCTTAGTACGTAAATTTACTACGGGATTGTATACATTATATATTTCACACATTGTTGATAGATGTATCAGTAACTTTATATGATATATAACTTACGAATACCACATCTAGATTCATGTGGTATTTAGACTGCAAAACTCGTATCATTAGTATGGGTAACATGTATGCCATAAATTCAACTATTCTAAGTATAGCCATAAAATCAGACATTGTGTTTGCCTGTAGAATGTATAATGAATTAAGAAACTGTAGGTAGATAGATAGATAGATTACTTTCTTCAAAAAGCCGTGTATAAAATTTTTAAACGTATTACTGGGAAATAGATCATCTCAACCTGCAGACAGTGTCAACTCAACGCAGCATCAAACATACGACAGATGCGAACTGGGGCACGCGACGCAATTTCATGTCGCAACCCACAGTTACAAATATCGATAAATGTTACATGTCTTTTAAAAAACAACCTTAAACCAACTACATGGGCTTCATTATAAATTAGCAGCGTGGATGTTTATCCAGGAATCTTACCTCTAGTTGTACGAAATTGGGACACGTGTGAAGCTTTTAAAGTTTGAGTGAAATAAGATTACTTTTTGACAGGCGCGCCATAGCATTTTAAGTAAGTAATTTAAGAACTCATAATAATAATAAAATAAATATTTGTGGACAATCTTACACAAATCGACCTAGTCGCGAACTAAGCAAAGCTTGTACTATGGGTACTAAGCGACGATATAAGTACATACTTATAAATAAATAGAAAACATCGAAAAACCAGGAAAAAAAAATCGTGTTCATCACAAAAATAAAAAACCCTGACCGGGATTCGAACCCAGTAGGCAGGGTCACTACCGACTAGGCTACTACTAATACGTGAAAATAAAACTTATAGCACGTGAATTCAATTGAGATTTTAACACATTTATATAATTCATTCTATAGATGCGTTAGAAATGAAGTACTAGGTTAAAATAAACATATTTTATAGGCAACTAAACACTAACTACTTAACTACAAAATTCTACACGAATACCTATACAACCCCACCGTAGGCGCAACCGCATCGTTTAGTGATTTACCGAGTAAGAGTTTTCTGTAGACTTCAAGTAGGACAGTATGAAAATGTGAAATACATACAACTTGAAAACAAAAGAAAAACAATGACAAAGTCATGAAAGACAATTGATAAGGATGCACCCTTTTGGCATTAATACAACTGACTGGGCCCCAATCACGCTGTATTGATTGACAGAAGGATGTCTCCTAGAATCTCTTTAGTTTTATTTCCCTGCCATACTGATTTTGACAGACAAGGACTGAAAGTGGGAATATTTCAAGTAAGTCCAGACAACAGCTGTGGACGTTTCACGTTTTTAAACTTAAGTTTTTTTGTGAAAATTATATTGTACTTGTCGTCGAGAATTATTTATCCGAAAAAAAAAGTGTTTTCGATTTAAAATACTTACGATTTTTTAAACCATGTAGCGATGGTAAACAGCGGTCTATTTAAAATAACCATTTCACATGAAAAACCAATGTGTTTTCATAAATAATATTAGTTATTTTTCAAGTCATTAATTATCCAATTCTCATTTGGCAGTTTTCCGTGAAGTGCTTCACGAAAATGGAACACACGATAATTTTTGTGAATCTAAATCAGTTTCAATGAGTCACAGAGTATTCAATATTTATTGTCTTTGGTTCGGGGTAGGAGCTTTATGTGCACATGACACACAGACACGTTTGTGGTAATGTTTTCCGATAGGCATATATATGTTTGTTTGATTGTTTGTGCATAGAGTCTGTTCGGAATGAGAAAAAGCGTAGGATATAAGGGCGCCCTCATATTCTACGCTTCTTCTATTTCCGAATAAACAGACTCGATCTGCGAAGGTATGCAGACAAAGACATGTTTCAATTTATTTAAAACTAACCCCTTTTCATTTGCTCCTGACCTGAATATATCAACTGGGATAACCTGAAATTGGTCCTATCTTGTAGTAAAATGTATATTTAGAGTTTTAGAGAAGATATTTATAGCAGCGCACTTTGTTGAGTTAAAAATAAAAGACGCAATTTTTGAAACTCGAGGTATTCAACACACAGCTACTAAGCGTAATCAGGCGCCGTATTATGGTCGTAGATATCGTGTGATAAACAACGAGATAAAGCATCTGTCATTTTCTATGTAAGTGGTATTCGAAAGTACAGTCAAGCAGAGAGACCATTAAAGACCCCCAGAATCATGTAAAATTTTGGACGTGCGTTAGGAAACATCAATTATCATTTTAGGTGAACAATGACATTATATTATGTATCTTTTGGGTCAGCCGTGTTAAGGGGATATATATATATCGATTCGATAAACCACGCCCCCCGTGAAAGAGACACGCTTATGTGTTTTGCGTACGGCAAAACGGGATACAACACTCTTCGGGAATTACTTTTTTAGACAAATCTCGATAAATATCTGACTGTGCAGTTTTATGAAATTTCCTCTTGAAATGCCATCTTATTAAATAATTTGTGTCGTTTAATATTGCGTTGTTTTAGTAGGCTGTGTAAAAAAAGGAAAATAAGACTCAATTTTGGATTTATTTTCTATCGAGAAAATTTTAAGCAATCATATTTCGGCTATTGTCAAAAACACAATCATACTCGTATATTCAAGAATCATATATCCGAAAATCAATCCCTATATTGTTTCCTCGTGCGGAAAAAACAGCGTTTCAAAGAACACGATATTTCTCGTTGTAGCGCCTTAATAACATTTCAGGACTCACCGTGTCAGCATCGCTCTCCTCTGTAGCCATAGCCACGCCTCGCTCCAAGAGCTGCTGTTCGGAATGTAGTTGCTGGTCCATGTCTTCTGTGTCTAGCTCCAACTGTGGAGACGCCTGCAGCTCCTCTTCTTGTGAAAGCTCGTGGTCGGATTGGGAACGAGGCAGTTTGACCGTCAGCTGTCGGAAGTTTAGGCGAGCTGAAATGAAGGATGTTTAGTTATAAAAACTGAACCAATGGCCATTGAAGGTTCTCGAGTGGCGGCCACGTACTGTAAGGCGCAGCGTGGGTAGACCCTCGACAAGGTGGTTATTGTGGCACTCTTTGGGGGAGGCTTATGTCCAGCAGTAAAGTTTGCATTTGTTACTTGCGAAGCCTTGCCTTATTTTTATTGCAGTGTTGAAATTTCTTGGACTATAGGTCTATCATGCATTGAAATATATTGGAATCGGGAAATGTATTTGATTCGATCCATTTCTAATCGAATTGCCTATTCCAAAAAGATATCCACTACGAAATAATACAAAGCGAGGCGTCACGATTTTTAAAATGCTTGGGTACGTGACTCCTGTCATCCATCTGCCGGACCAGCGCAACTGTACCCTAAAACTAACAATAGGTTAAACATTGAATTGAAATGAATTCCAAGATACCGATGTATTTAAATAGCATCCTATTTGAAAAGTCTATAAACAACTACAGTCGACAGCAATGACAGTCATTTTTTTATAAAATTTATAGCAGTTGAGAGTACTATAAACATACCTTATTATCGTCTATTAACTCTACATCCACTTTGCTTGACTCGTATGTTTGCTAGTGTTAAATTAACGGTTAACTTGAACTGCTTGTTGTTTTAACCATTTAAAAAGCTGTGTCATAAGCTCACGGTTACGGCACTTGCGTATCAGTCGATCTGGCCACTGGTCCGTTTCGTATCGATATTGAAATGCAAATATTTAATCCTGCCAGTGTTTGTCGTCAAACAAATTCAATGACGTCATAGAGATAAGTGTCTCATTGAAATTCATATGGTTAGTATGGAAAGCATGCTTGTTATGCTTTGTTGAAACAGTTAGTAAGGACGAATAACTTACAAAGCATAGATAACAGAATATCCACAGTCAACAAAAATATATGCATTATTGTGAGAATGTGAGTATTGTGATTATTAAAGGACAGTATTGTTAGTGCAGGTTGAAAAATTACTGCCGTTTCATTGAAAACTTACCCTTCTGTTCATTTCTCTGAAGCTCCTTCATGGCTTCTCGTGCATTGTACAACGTCTGCGTGGTGCAGGACGAGACCGGCCTAATGGAGATTTTCTGCAGCCCGCTGCCTTGAAGCAACGTAGCCATCACTCGTTTAGGCTCCTCTTTCTCCGCACTCCTCCCATACGTCCCGTACACATTCTGTTCTTGGTCGTCATCCATATCAATGAAGCTCTCCTCAAACTGCTCGAAACTCTCTAGATCAGAGTCCAACTCGCTCCGTGAACCGTGGGTCTTTGGACGATAGAAGGAGTCAGAGTTCCGACGGTATTCTACCTGTTTGGGCTCTGGAGTGGAGTAGCTTCTCATGACGTAGCCTCTTTGACTGGGCTGAGGCGAGCCTTCGTTATCGCTTTGTGCTGAAGGCGAAGAGTAACTTCTAGGAAGCAAGCTTCGGGATGTTGGTATCATCTTGCGTTGCTGCTGTTGATTAGTTCTGATCGATATCAGGCTTCGGCCTCGCCCAGCTGCGCTGTGCACGGGCGTCGGATCCTTACGCCGCATGACTTGTTGTCTTTGCGAAGCGTGCGATACTCACTAGATGCTGGAACTAACTGAGACTGGAAACTGTTGGACAATCACATGTAACTTCACCCGTGCACCATGCGTGTCGGAACCTAGATCTTGTTTCCAATATTTCTGTATAATGAGTGATATCGATCTGTCAGGACACGCATAGCGCACGGATAGAATTGCAAAGGTTGCGCAGATGATATATCATATGGTAAGCAACACGATCGTCCTGGAGATAAAGCTGGGCATATGTATGCAACAATTAAGATTAATTACGGAGATTTCGCCGCGGTCAGATCCGCGATAAGTTTTGGAGTTAATCTGTCACACACGTGAGCACGCGTTCTTGTGAATAATCCAATTTCATGGTCTCGTTTTAAGTCGCAATTAAATTCACGATATCGATCGATACTGGTATTTAAAGCTTAGCATGTTTTTGGTAGCTAAATACTGTAATAAAGGTACACATATATACAATACACGTAACACAACACATAAACATAACATATGTAACGCAACGGTTTGAGGCAAACTTGAAAATTCTGGTATCTTCCCATTTACACTATATAGCCCGGATACGTACGTGGTTAAACTGGATGCATTATGCTATACTTTCTGACTAAAAAGCTTATGTTGTAAGCAGCCTACGACACTGAGCTTTCGGCACTTAATGCGAAGAGGCTGCGCAGAAGAAGCCTCGTAGGCGGACAACTTTCACTTCACTCGTGCTTACCTACATGATGGGCTAATAACTCATATTAAACTGCGTTTCGGTGAACATTTTTATCGAGGAAAATTATAGAATCACACTATAATTTATCGCGTGAACTTTATACTAGTAGTGGTGTCGTAATTTAAGTATGTGTTATGCCCGTTGTACCTACTCGTTAAGATCTGCCCAGCTAGCACGATCGGTTATGCCGACTACCGGCATGTTTCACGTGGCGTTTTAGTATATTTAGGTCATGGTTGTTATTATACGGTGATACCTATACTTAGTACGAGTATGTCAAAAGAGGACGTCTTATTTTATTAATGAGTACTTGTGGTTTAAGCGCGCCGTCAAAACGGCTACCAACGCCTTCCATAAGCATTGAAGATGAAGACTGTGTCTAAGCAGAGTAATTTGATTTTACGTCCAAACAACATTAGTGCACAATCACACTGAGAAGTGTTGTTGTATAGTGCCTATTAGATCTTCTAATAAACCAAAAAAGGACGAAGGGTCACATCACGAAAGGCGAAGGGTCAAGATGTTGAATGAGGCGACCTCAATTGCAAACGCCAGCAGTGTGAACTGGGATAAACGAATAATTGGTTAGTAAACACCATATCTGCAACATATTATAGTTCTTATTGTAACGGCACAGGAACTATCACTGTTTAGTTTGTAAAGGATTTCAAAAGACCACACGTAGGTATTTGTAGCGTGAAATAACTAGGAAAGATTCAATGAAATTTAAACCCTGATTATGTAACGTAAAGTTGCTTTTTCATATCCGTGGCTCAGCGACTTACGAGCTTGATAAAGTTATTAGTTAGTTGAAGTGGCTCGTCCATCAATCAGGGTTGATGGACATTACGTTTTTAATTGCATCTTGACAGGTTCGTAAATACGAGTAAACAACTTGGTTAAAATGGGAAAGGTTAAATAAAAACGTCGTTTCTCAGCGTCAATACACTGAAAAAACGTCTGGGTTAAAAATAACAAAAATACTGTCAAAAATAACCCACCGAGTTTGTCAATATAGCACCTGCAAACTTTGTAGCTAAAATTAAATAAGTCAACTTTGTTGTTCTCACTTATCAAATAGTAACCGATACACTTGGTTAAAAATTGTTAAAGTTAAATTGGCTGCAATTAGCCAATTTTTACTTTGTAATCAGATAAAACTAACCCAGTTATTTAGTATTTTTAAACGATTTATTCGGTAACTACATGTTTAAAATTAAATAATGCAGTTGTCAGCTAATACCAGAAGGTTGCGTGTTCAAATCACGTCGGGGTCACCAATGTAGAAGAGAAATGTGCTCCTATATAGGAATAATATACAGTGTTAATATATACATGAAAGGGATATCTACAAACAATATACATATATACAATAGATAGGAGACACAGGAAGAAACAACAATAGAGAGATCTCTCAGGGACCGAAGTCCAATGAGAGTTGGTTGGAAGTTCTATATACGCAACTGACTTAAGAAACTTCGATAGCGCGATGCAGAACATGTCAGATTTGACCGTTGCCTAGGAAGGATTATATTTACTAAAGCAACTTGTTTGTTTCTTAGTGATTCACGCAGTTATTTGCAACAAAACAACATATCTAATATTAAGCAAGTCGTGCAAGGTCTGTCATTAAATAATGCACTATTTAAACAATGACAGTGTAAAATTCGTTATTTCTAACTGAGTCGGGTAAAGATTATCTTTACCGGGATCTTCATTCGGAAATTAATAAGTGTTTTGTTACAATAACCAAAAACGTTTAACAGAATTAGCTTGTTTATCTTTTACTAAGCATTTTTTCGCATTTTAATTAAATCTTGGTTGTATGTAACTATTTTTTAACCGAGCCAAATTGGTACTTTGCTAGCGTTTCGTTTTTTCAGTGTACTTCAAAATTATACCAAACTGTAGTGGAGTGCAAGCTTTGCTCAGCGTCTTTTGGATTTTCCCGGAAATGAAACCTTTGTAGTTGAGATTTTCCGCCCCGTAAATTACATTATACTGTAGTGGAGCGCAAGCTTCGCTCGGCGTCTTTTGGATTTTCTTGAAAGTAACGAATTTTCCCGGAAATTAAACTAAACATAGTTCGATTTTCCGCCTGGTAAATCCATTGTATCTACCTCATCAACATTGTTTTCGAGAGTCATTACAGTACAGTAGGTACATTTGACTGAAAAAAAGTTTTTCTCTGCCAAAGTACTCTAGTGTCTCTACCTAAGATTGTATTTCGGTTGGCTAGTGGAAAAGGTTTTTCACGACATCTCTAGAGAATGTCCAGCTGGAGAATAGAATAAAAGGGAGTACTTATTGTTAACTATGTACCTACCAGGAAGATGGTAAACAAGGAAAAAACCTTGCTTATACATGGCTGTGCTTTACGCTACGACTCCAATATGCGTATGGATTGATTTGAAAGCCATCTAGCGAATTATCTTGACTCTATCAATCCTATAGAAGGACACAGATACTGGACTGGTATACATGTTAATGGTACGTTGGGAAGCCGGTGTGAATGCAGTTGGATAGATGGTGCTTGCTACGCTGTATTTTCGTTTTTAGGGTTCCGTAGTTATTCTAAGTTGTTTGGTCGTGTTTTAGACGATTCACTATGAAGTAGCGTATAGACGGCAACAGCATACATATTTCTCCGCAGTTTCGTCCACATTTTGCAAAAAAGCACGTGACTGTGGGTTGGCTGATATATCATCCGGAAAAAAGTCTCATTTAGGTTCTGAGAAAACTCCCCGACGTGTTTATTTCCGCCGTTGCCATTCAGGTAATAGTGTAGCCGCTCTAAATATTTCATTGCCTAGCCTACTCAGTGACAATATTTATTTTCTTGAATGAGTTACCGGTGTCTAGCAGATCAGTCTGCTGTTCAAGGGGAAACTGAAAAAGTAGTGAATGTCAGAATTTTGACTTTGGATAATATTGAATACTTAATATTCATTAATTATTTTACTATTTATCATCCATATATTTATGTGAAATATGTATTTATCTGTATAACATATGTATGTGTTAATTATGTAACAAAAGATTACAAGCCCCCTCGGGTCCAGTCCGACCCAGGTCGGACATAATTTATAGTTTCTTGATGGACTCTTCTCAGCTAGGCTAATAGGTTTAGCGAAACAGCGACAAAACACCCTGTAGCTCGATTCTGCTCAAACCTCAGATTCGGTTGCAGCCGCTTAACCAATCTCACTGGAGCGCAAACTCTTAGAGTATTCCAGTGTTTCAACCGCTCGCGTGGTCGTGTCGGGTTTCCAGAAGAATTTTCCCCAGGCCACTCTACAACCGCGCACTTCTATCGCTTTATTGGGTCCAGCCTATACAGCCTATAAGCCACAGTCAGGTACAAAAACGCCTGAAAGTAAACACTAGTCGCTATATAAATAGGCACCATAAATAAATAGGGCCTTGCAAGCCCATGGCCAAGAACTTTTGTTTATCAATACAAGTGCAAACCTTACATCAGTTCAGCCAATACCATTGCAAAATCTGAGTGTCAAGCATCGATTGGTTCACGAGTACAGGTAAATTGCTTTAAGTATGACACTGACATTATGTCTTATTCGATGGTATTTTCTACTTTAAAACTAATGCAATAGAGTTTCTATTACATTAACGCTGTCTTAAAATAGTATGTTTGTAATAGAAGCTCAATTATAATAGCGTTATAGTAGAATATCCAATGGAATAAGAGCATTATGTCAGTGTCAAACAAGTAATCGTACTGTATTGAAGTTTTTCGCAATGTTTTTCGTGGACGCTCTAACCTGCTGCGTGAACGGGCGGGGTTAGCTTAGCTTATACAACCAAGTTAGTCGGCGTATACGACGCTCTACAGACACCCGCGCGACGTTCTAATATAAATAAACGCGGGTAAGTTTTTACTTTTTTGTTTTCTAAAGCGGTTCAAAGGTTTTTCGTTTTTTTTATTTGGTGATACAGTTTTTTTTATTTGGAATTAAATGATGTTAGGGTTTACCGAAAGTATGACTTGAACTGGTTCAGTCGCGGTGTCATGCATGTGATAGTTGTAATGTTTGTGTTGTGTTACGTATACGTACTGGATTACCTACCTATACGTGTGTAATTAAGCACCTGCATACTGCGTTATGTATTTTTATATAATACATTATAATATAGTATAAAGTGAATATACTATGCACGTTTGAGGAGAAACGAGTTTAAGTAAACACGAAAGTGAGGTTCTGGTGACTAAATAGGTACTATTGGTTTTATTGATTTTTTTTAATTAAAGTTAAATATACCGTCCCCTTTTATCCACCGTCGTTGTCGTTGTATAAAAAAAAATTAATATCCAAGAAAACGTTAGGAACAAAGTGTACTTCACGTGACTAAAATCAGTCCAATCATTATATTACCCGGAAGTGACACGGTAAAACGTAGAAAGTGTATGTAATTATCACTTTACTACGTCGTGTTACGTTAAGACATAATAAAGCTAACTTGATTATGTCTAAACACCATACTGCCGTGACTTATACCTAAGTAACTTCATACTATTTTATGTATAAGTTTTTTCGCGACTTGGTTCGGGTAAACTCCGTTTGGGGACAATTTTCGGGATATAAGTACCCACCCTACGTGTAAGTTGATATATATTCTAAAGATGGATTTCTTCCCGACCACCTTTGATTAGCGGAGTTATAGGTAACAGCAGGAGCAGGGCTGTTATTCACAAACTGATTCATCGTCACCTGTCACCTCCCACCTCAACCGCTTGTTTATATGGAAACTGTCAAAAAGTGACAAAACATTTGACAGTTTCCATATAGAACGGGTGAGGTGAGAGGTGAGGAGGAGGTGAATCGTAGCAGGGCACCATGTTTTTTTAAGTCACAAAAACGCATACCTACTTTATTATTTTGTTCAAGAAGTATTCGAAATCACATATATTTAAATTCTAGGAATTATACCTATGCCTTAGGTTGTGTTACTCGTAGTTAACGAATGAACATATACCTACTACTATAATTATAAGGTTGGAAACGTTAAAGCAAATATTTTGGTTGTAATACATATATTATTATACATAGGGTATATATAATATAATATTGGTTGTATATCACATATTTCATGTCGCAGCACTTAATTTTATGTGTAAAGGTAGCTCTATTTATTGTACTAGGTACAGTTACGACATCTTTTATCTGTCCCGCGTCTTTCATGATCTAACCTGTAGATCACGTACTTAGTGCAGTTACTGATCCTAACCTAACCTTACAATATATTCGTTTTATCCGTATTCGTCCTATTCGTTTTCTTTATTGTTGTTTATGCATTTTTAATTCGCGTCCTTCAATTAGAAGTGAACAAATTGCTAGATAATAACTATTGCAATGTCTCCTCGACTTAAGATTTTCCTCGTAGTAAATACCTAATTAAGTCAGAATCTTTAATCGTAGTCATACATAAACCTCGTGAAAAAATATTGAAATATACAACAATGATAGGTGTTGGGCCTGAAACAATTCAGGGTATTGTATTAGCTAGGTTTTTCATTCTACCGTATACATAATTATATTATTAGGTTTTTTTTTTGTTGGATATGTACAAAGTCTATTTTGATAAACCTCTATTTTGCTCGGATTGGCTTACTTTATTGCTCATATACTTATTAAAATAGTCTTGTCGTAATACAATTTTCGGTTGGCGAAATTGGCTTCTGAGTACCTAGGTCATTTCGATTTCACAATAATTTTGAAAAATTCTACTATATGCACCCATAACTAGAAATTATTATTTTGCAGTATTACAATATTCTGGCACTTGAATATAATTTAATATATTCCAAATCATGGTGAAAAATGAACTGAGCATCTGAACTTGGCAAACATTTACAGTAAGAGTGTATTAGAAGAAGAAAATTCAGGAATTTGGCCGGTTTTCTAGTTGCAATCTCCCCCAACTTGTGCCTTGGGTACGTCCCTAAAATACCAGAAAGTCTTTATGCTGCTCCATTCAAGAATTTAAAGGCCATGGCTATGATGACATTGCCTTATGACGTGATGAATTTCGCAGTAAACTGTGTAGGCCACAGCCTATGTGAAGAAATATTGCAGACTCTATGACATTTCTTAATATTTTTGCGGTCAAGATGGGTGACCATGAATTTTTATTTATTTATTAGTTTCTTACAAAGCTGCAATTGAAGGGTACGGAACCCTAAAAAACGGCTAAGTGCGTCGGTCTTCGCACATTTAGGGTTCCGAACCGAACCTACCGCAAAATTAAGTTGGGTTTAATAGGAAAATAAGGACATTGAAAAGAAAAAATCTAACGTTATTACTTTTTATTGGTATTTGTTGGTAAAATATACGTAACAATAAATATTATCACCAAATTTCAAGTCAAGGAGAAATAAAATAAAAATTTGAAATAACATTTTATGACAGATGACGGAAGAACGAACGAACGCGTGATTGACAGCAGTTCCGTTTAAATCCTAAACAACAAGCATTTGATTCTTATATAACACAGTATGTACTGGTACCTATAGTTTTTTTTGTATATGCACTCTTATCATCTTTAATAACGCATATACCCGATAATAATACGTAAATAGACTATGCAGCACAGACAGAGGGCCTACCGCGAACCGAAAACGAAATATCTGCCTCTCTGTCGCACTTGCGTATTGGAGCAACAGAGAGGGAGATACTTCGTTTTCGGTTCGCGGCAGGCCCTCAGGGCTGTTATTCACAAACCGACTCGTCCTCACCTGTCACCTCACCCCTCACTCGTTTTTATATGCAAACTGTCAAAAAGTGACAAACGGCATTTGTTGACGGTGTCCATATAAAAACTGGTGAGCTGTAAGGTGACCGCCGGCTGGTGAGGACGGTGCTTAGTGAATTGCATAGCAGTACGTCAACATAAACTTTTCTGCCTATTTAACATGATCGCGTTCATATTTGGACATAATAGCATTAGCAGATATATATGTAAGTGCGAGAGGCGAATGCTATAGACGCAAGCGGCTTGATTTTGGAGCGTAGCAGCGCTAGGGCGTTGAAGCGATTTGCGCAACCGTGTCACGATTTACCAGTTTGTGTGGCAAGCCGCAAGCACGCAGCTATGTTATGTTTGTAGGTAGGAAAGATTCGTACTGGAACCAGTAGAACTGGGCCTTTATTCGATATATACGAATATGGTGTCGTATAGAATGCCTGTAGGTATTCTAAGTTCTAACTCCGACGAGTGGTAAATGGCGATATTGGCGATGTCGCAGCTATATGGTCATTTAGGTGTGCTAAATGTAAGATAAGTATGTAGATGTACCTGATTGGCCCAGAATCACGATGGAGAAAATGTGACTGTCATTTTCTCCATCGAAGCCGTCCTCTCCCGGCGAAAAAAAAATACAATGCCATTCTTTTATCTGCCCTGGGATCCCAGGGACTGGTAGACGACGGGTTAAAAAAACCTACAATTGCTAAAAGTGGCATTAAAATAATTTTCATGTGCTCTGCCTACCTCTTTTGGGAATACAGGCGTGAGTTTATGTATTGTATGTAGTAAGAAGTTCGGCTTCCACGCTGACAAATAATGGGCCTACTCACCTGTTTCCAAAACTTAAGGCGCTACACTGAGAAATTTGGAGACTTTGAAACGCCGTCCTGCCCAGACTAGCAAACAGTAGGGGCTGATTTTCAGATATATGATTCTTGACTATATGATTGTGGTACTGACAATAGCGAAACATGATTGCTTAAAATTTTCTCGATAGAAAATAAATCTAAAGTCGAGTCTATATTTTCCTTTTTTTCCTCAGCCTACTAAAACAACGCATTATTAAAAGACACGATTAAGTTAATATGATGGTATTTTACCTCATCTAGGCACTGACAAGAGGAAATTTAATAAACCTGCATACAGTCAGATATTTAACGAGATTTGTCTAAAAAGCCATTCTCGGAGAGGGTTGCATCCCGTTTTGTCGTGAGCGGAAAACAAAGGGTGTCTCTTTCAATCGATATATCGCCTTAAGGACACTGTAGCAAATTGTAGTTCGTGTAGGATCGAAATCGTGGGTACACGGTAAAGACAAATTGATCTATTTTTACACCGACGTGAAGGAGAAGGGTATGCCACGGTATTTAAATATCAGTTAGACCTTATGTCGGTAAGTAATTTCAAAAAATGTACTAGGAGTCAGAAAAAAATGATCTGACATTTACTCTAACGGATGGTTATAAAACCCGGGCTTAGTCCGTTGCTGCCATATTTTCAGTTGATCGATGAAGCAGCCTTCAAAGATTGTCCTGTTATCCACTCGACCCTATACGTAAATGTGGTTGTTTAAATTTACATTACATTAATAATAAGCTAAGCCTACAATCATAATATAAAATAGTGTTAAAGCGAGTGAAGATCGCCTTACGCACGATACCGGCGTTTGCGTCACTTGCCGTTGCAAAATGGCGCAGGAAATCGAATGCACTTGCAATAACCCACGCTTCCCTATTTGCGTTACTGTAACGTTACATCCGATGATTAATCTTGAACCGAATCACGCTTCAGTTTTAAGTGGTTACGTTTATTTCATATCATTAATGCGTAAGGTACTTATCGCTAAACTTATCGAAAGACTGTACTGGGTACAGACTGGGCGAACGTATATGCAGCTATTTGTTACTTAATGTCTATAATTTATAGACACATATATTTAGGTAGTCGGCTGATGTTCCAAATTTATCATGCACATTGTGTGATGTGTACCTACCATGCTATAGTCAAATGTGGCGGAAAAACCTGGCCTAAATAAAGTTTTTTATGAATTTGAACTTTGAACATGAGATGTAGTTCGATTCGCTTTCGATCGCTAAGAAAAAGTTTTTAGAATCCCAGATTTGCAGTCATCGAACTTAAATTGAATTACTTGGTTCACTCTTCTACAGATAGGCGATCGCTTTAGCCTAGTTGGTAGTAACCCTGCCTACGAAGCTGGAGGTCCCGGGTACGAATACTACGAATCCCGACCTCATATACGGGAAAACGCCGAGCAAAGCTCGATCGCCCAGATATTAAGTATGTACCCCATAATAAAAGTTTTGCTTAGTTTGCGAATAATGTTTATTTTATTTTTTATTTTACAGATAAAACATGACATCAGAGATCAACGAGTGGTACCGAGGCCGCTCGGTCCTCGTGACGGGAGCCTCCGGCCTCATGGGCAAGGTGTTAATAGAGAAGCTGCTATACTCCGTGCCTGATGTGGGCTGCGTGTACGCATTGGTGCGGAGCAAACGCGGCAAGACGCCGGAGTCGCGTATCGAGGACATGTGGAAACTACCCGTGAGTTATTTATTTATCGTATGGCAATTATTTCCAACCGTGAGATCTACGAGAAGACAGTATGGTTGCCATTTTTCAGTTTGCAGGACTTGACCGAGAATTGTAGTATGTGGCGATCACAATAGATCAGAAATGGTCGCAGTGATACGAGGGCTGAGAAGCCCGGGAATAGCCACTACTTACATCTAAATAAATATATAATGGTTGCCATTTAGGACTTAGATTGAAATTTTGGGACTAGTTCGATTTATGTAAGATGGTCTACAAATATTTCTTTATTTTAACTCAGTAGGTAGGTTTAGTGAAGTAAACTACGCGGCAACTACCGTTTTCAGTAAATTAAGTCTATATAATTGCATAGTCACGTATTACTCGTTTCAAATCACCTTTGACCTGAGTTTCACTTTATCAGCCATGCAATTTCATACCTGTCTTCTGATACAATCTAAAATGTCATCATATCAAACAACTTTAGAAAATACATAGTATCAACATTAAGATCCTATGTTTAATATTGTCATACGTGATTTAATGTTATCTGCATAATTGCATATATGTATGTTCTTACAGATCGGCATATAGTAGTACTTATACACTTTTGTAGTTACATTACACATACATACAATTATAATGTATTCATACTATATCCGAATACATTCACATTCAATTATAGCTTAATTAAAATGACACATCAGGTGTGACTCCGAGCGAGTCCCAGACCAGAGTCCCTGGAAAATCATTTGTTTCCAGCAGAATGCCGCTTTGACAGGCATTCCAGAATATATTCAAATACGAATATGTTACTTTATGATTCTAGACCAAACATGGCCAGCCTCATGACAGTAAAAACCTCTACACTACTTATTCGATTCTGAATATGATCCTCATCCTCCTAGCGTCATCCCAGTACCTACAGTTGCATCCTGAAGGGTGCCTGGGGACCGCTACCTAGCAGCCGATAGCAGCCGGGATCAACGGCTTAACGTGCCTTCTAAAGCACGGGACTCGATTCTGATTATGATAGGAAAAAAGAAATGAAAATGAATGATGATGACGAATGAAAATGATATATGTTTCAGTTATTCTCGAGGCTAAGAGAAGAGAAACCACATGTGATGAAGAAACTGGTGCCCGTGACAGGAGACATCTGCTACGATAACCTCGGGATCGACGATCAGCTGCTGAACAAACTCTATAACGAGGTATACCATTCCACCAATTATTAATAAAGTTTCTTCAATTAGACTAAAACGGTCATCATTCTACGACGTGAAGAGGCCGCGTATGCTCAGGATTATGAATCGCGGATCGATTCGAAACATGTTGTAACTTGTAAGCTCAGGAGAGTTTTCTATTTAAAGTTACGTGGATGCCTTATAAACATACCGACGAAATTATGACATCACTTTCCAGTCTTCCCCTCATTCCTGAGGATAACCACGATGCATCGCTGTCTTCACCGCTTATTGGAATTGCTTGGGAAGGTACAGTATCTCTTCAACAGAGTCAAACTATTTAGTTGGCGAGTACCTTTGGGTTCTCCTTTCTTCCACTTCTTTAAACACGACACGGAGGACATGTAGGAGACAGGATGAAGGATAGAGGAGGAGTTCACTTGTTTAATCCAATGTGGGATCTCGACAAGTTATTACTATGATGATACTGATGATAGCTTTCAGTGTTATAACATAGGTACTCACTAAAAACTCACTAAAAATCCACTTTGTTATTTACCTGCCCCTAAAATGGTTTCTTGGCGCCCTTGGTGGTAATTCAGACGACTTCGCATACTGTTTCAGGTATCAGTAGTATTCCACTTCGCAGCCAGCCTGCGTCTAGAAGCACCACTGAGGGAAGGCCTGGAGATGAACACCAGGGGAACCCTGCGTGTCCTGGAGATCGCTAGGAGAATGAAGAACCTCGCAGCATTCGTACACCTATCCACCGCTTTCTGTTACCCTGATTACAAACGCATGGCTGAAAAGGTATGGGTTTTGACTATTCGAAGCAGCAGGAAGGAGGGAGTCTCGTAGTGTTTTTTTTTATTCCGGTATCATCTCATCAGAGTAATTCCTTATCTAAGCTATTCAAGTTTGTTGAGTTAAACAAAAAATACCAAACAAAAATATTTCCTGTGCCTTGAAAGTGTCACAACGTTGAAGTAGCATATCAGAATAAAGCATATTTAATATTTATTAATCTCCTCTTTATAAAGGAAAATATTTACTAAATATATGAGTGAAAATTTAACAGTGCGATTACTGGTAGGTGTTGGCAAGAAGCACTGTATATGTATCGTCACTGCTTTTACCTTACGCGTAGGACAATAAGAATCTAAGCGACTGCCTTTCGGGTTTTCAGGTGCACGATCCCCCTCACGACCCCCACGAAGTCCTGCGCGCCTCCAACTGGCTCTCCGACGACCAGCTGAAGCTCCTGGCTCCATCCATCATGAACATGCACCCCAATTCGTACCTGTACTCCAAGCGGCTGGCTGAGGCGTTGGTGCGGGACAGCCATCCCGAACTGCCGGCGGTTGTTGTTCGGCCCAGTATAGGTGAGATGTTTTGAAATCTTTAGATGCACGGCACATTTTGGAGAGATAGGTGACATACATAAACATAATACGGGGCCTGAAAGGGTCACTTTTATCTACAGCTGGGTGCAGCTACATCTGTCATCTCTTTGACGACCGCTTTAGCTTAGTTGGTAGTGACCCTGCCTACGAAGCTGGAAGTCCCATGTTCGAATCCCGGCCGGGGCATTTATTTGTGTGATGAGCACGAATATTTGTTCTTGGGTCTTGGATGTCTTCTATGTACTTAAGTATTTATTTATCTATATAAGTATGTATATCGTCGCTTAGTAGTCTTAGTACCCATAGTACAAGCTTTGCTTAGTTCGGGACTAGGTTGATTTGTGTAAGATTGTCCAAAAATATTTATTTATTTATTTTATTATTTATTTATTTAACTTCCCACTCAAATTGGTACCTACACTACGAGTACCTACTTATATTACCGAGACTAGTTCCATATATTATCTATTCATTTGTTTTTCTAACCCCCAATGCGCAACGCAAAATAATAATTAGTGTAAGGCCTGAGTGGACGCTCGGAGCGGAGCGTCCGGCGGGGCGTGCAGCGGGGCGAGCGAGCGTGCATACTATTTGTGCAGCGGCGACTCAGGACACCAGTATGAGTTTCAATTGTTTAACATGCACGCCCCGCTGGACGCTCGACTCGAGCGGCCACTCAGGCCTTAGTGTTAGGCTCCGAGCAGGATTTGTACCTGCGAGATTCTGGCATACGCGGCCAATCGCTCTAGCCACTGTGCTACCAGAGCAACCATGCTCGGCCCCCAAAATCCTCAACCACTTGGAAGTGCAGTTGTAAGATGGATCTTACAACGCGTTAGGTAAAAGCGAAAGTCTTGATGCCAGGATTGCCAGGATGGTTCGACAGGTGAAGAGAGCATACTTGGGCCGACCGACCGGACGACGTCCTGTGGGTCGCCCCAAGTATCGCTGGAGCGAGGCCGCTGGATGCGGGTGGCGCAGAGCCGGTCATTGTGGCCCTCTTTGGGGGAGGCCTAATATGATGATGATGAATGATGATGAATGAAATTATTTATTTATAATAAATAAATATTTGTGGACAATCTTACACAAATCAACCTAGTCCCAAACTAAGCAAAGCTTGTACTATGGGTACTAAGCGACGATATACATACTTATATAGAGAAATAAATACTTAAATACATAGAAAACATCCAAGACCCAAGAACAAATATTCGTGCTCATCACACAAATAAATGCCCCGGCCGGGATTCGAACCCGGGACCTCCAGCTTCGTAGGCAGGGTCACTTATGTTATAGTTTAGTCGCGAATACATGTTTAGCCATTATGGCATGCAAAATCTATGTTAATTATAGGTACATGCTAAAAATTAACTAAAAGTATAGGTACAATACAATAATACAATTATTATTTATAAGGATACATCATTAGTATAGTTCGTACAAAACTGTAAGGCCAAGTGCTGTCAAATTAACGCAAGCATAAATCTACCTTACAGTCAGAGCTCTAAGTCTAGTTTTGCTAGCGTTAGTTTCTAAAGCCTTAGAGTTGTGTCCGAACTATAATAACTTTTTTATACTTTCAGTGACGCCTTCATACAAGGAGCCAATACCGGGCTGGGTGGACAACCTGAACGGCCCCATCGGGCTGATGGTGGGTGCGGGCAAGGGCGTGATCCGCTCCATGCACTGCTATGGGCACTACCACTGCGAGGTCATTCCCGTCGACATCGCGATCAACGCGATCATCGTCATCGCGTACCAGATCGGAACGCGGACGGAACGGTAAGGTTGAAATTCTGCGTTGGCCGAATTTCTATAAAAACGTTATTGGAATTTGAGCCTTATGGTTTGAACGGTAATATAGCTTTTTGAACGAATTAATTCGATGCAAACGATTTCAAGTAGGTATAAGGGTGAAAATCTAGTTTTATATGGGTGTGTTTCTAGTCTGTGTTTTATAGGTAAGGACTTAATCAATTAGGACTACAATATACATTTTAATTGATAGTAAGTATTTCGTAACGAAAATTACAAATAAAATAGAGATTGGTGACTTTTGTAACGAAATAGTATCAATTAAAATGTAGACCAAATTAAGTCCTTAACTATGATAAAAAAAATCTTTTCACTCATAACAATATTGCATAAGCCTCACCCAGTATTCGACGCGATACACGGTTGTAGTCTTTCAGAATTGGGAGTTTTCTACTCGTTATTGACATTTGAATGGTTTGTGGTGGATAAAATGCTTGTACTAAATAAAAGCTTGATGTGCGACGCAAGATATTTATAATTACTTATTGGTTATTAATATTGACGGAACGATCGAGAGTTTATTTAATTGATGTTTTATTGACATTGAAGCACTCCGATATTACGCAAAATAATTGGTTGGCAGAATTAGAACCCATTATTTTATTAATTTATTACGGGACTTCTAACTTTATGATGACTTTGTAAAGTTCACGAATTAAAAGAATGCAGCCAAAGGCGTTGATTACAAACTAGTACCTGTGTGGCCATGGCCACATCAGACAGTATCCAAATCTTTTCATAAATCGAAAAAAGTGAAATCACGCTGTAAAACTGATTTGCCCACCTCTTAACGTACAAGCCAAACCCAACTTTACGTATTCACAACACGTTTGATTTTATATTCCAGACCTCCAGAGCTCCCCGTCTACAACATAACTACTGGAGACGACAGGGATACGACCTGGAAGCAAGTACTTGACAACGGGAAGGCCACGATTCGGAAGTATCCCTTCGAAGGGCCCCTGTGGTACCCCGATGGCAACATTCGGCATAACAAGTTCATCCATAGCCTTTGCGTTTTCTTCTACCATCTTGTGCCGGCTTACCTGATTGATTTCTTGATGCTCATATTTGGACAGAAACGATTGTAAGTACCGTATTATATAGTAGTTCATTAAAAAAAAAACATATTCCATTTAAATCATAAGGCACTTTTCCCATCGTTATCTCGCTCAAGCGAGTAGAATTACTATAACAATATTCGTTGCTCGCCGGCGGTAGGACGAGTGCCTAAAATTAGTAAGATAAGCTTGTATCAAGTAGCTCACTTAAGAGGAGGGGTAGGGCAAGCTCTCTCCATACAAACTTTGTGCAGGATTTACTTCGTTTGTGTTTGCATTAAAGTTATGATTTTTGGTCAGTATGCTTATTTTTCTGATAGCTATTTCGTGATGTAATTTTTTTTTATTAACTTTTTCTTTTAATTTTTTAATTTTGATTTTATTTGAAATATTTGAAAATTTTCACATCACGATCTTCGCATATCTAATATTTACAACCAAAAAAAATATTGTATTTGTTAGTGCCAAAACCGACGAATAAAACGTGCACAAAATTTATATGGGGAAGGTCTTGCCCTACCCTGCGCCTTAATCAAAGAGGCCAATTCATTACAAAATAGGGTACCTACTTACTTTATACTGGTCGACTGTAAGTATATTTCATATCAGTAAATAATATTGTCCGAATTGGTACTTGCAGCTTTCAATATGACGCGCGCAAACACCATTATCCTGGCCTATTTCACAAAATCACACAAGTTAAATTGACCCTTGTATATCTTTTACAGCATGGTAAGAATCCAGAACAGAATATCCGTCGGTCTCGAAGTCCTCCAGTACTTCACCACAAGAGAGTGGTGGTTCGATACAAACAACTTCAAGGCGTTACCCAAATCCTTGAACGCTGTGGATTTCAAACTGTTCCCCATGGACCTGACCATCATCCAAGATGAGCCGTACATCGAGAGCTGCATGATCGGGGGGAAACTGTACTGTCTGAAAGAGAAAATGGAGAATCTGCCGAAAGCGAGGTTGCAGAATAACATGTAAGTAAATAATATCACAACGTTTATCTTATATCTTTAAACGAGCAATTCTTGTATATATATGTATTTAATATCTGGGTGACTTCCCAGCGTTTTCCCGAGCATGAGACCTAGCTAAATCGATTGCTCGTCCCCGAAAACCCCCACATACCAAATTTTATCAAAATCGTTAGAGCCGTTTCCGAGATCCCCGAAACAAATAAATAAATATACGAGTATATACAAGAATTGCTTGTTTAAAGATATAAGATAGCTAGGTTACATGTATGTGTGTTGTGTGTAGGGAATATTACTACTACTACTACTACTACTACTACTACATGTCCGGGAAAACGCCGAGCAAAGCTCGGTCGCCCAGATATTGATTACTTATGTCACACACCTGGCCATACATTAAAAATACGCTTCCCGATTCCTGGCCAGGGAAGACATAAAATTTTGGACTTACCACGCGTGGTGATAAAGAAAGCCTTAAATCGCATATTTATCGCCCTTGTCTTCGGCTCGGGCATCAAATACCTGCGATCTGAGACATTGTTTACCGCCCTTATGTACGGTCATCTGCAGAGAAACCTGACCCCCCGTGCATACATTATGCACGGGAGGTACGTTTTCTGTGCTGCTGTCTGTACTAAAGTTTAGGTGTAGGGTTTGTAATTATTGTATTTTATGTTCTCTTAAGTAATTGAATTGAATAAATCGTTTGCGACGTATAATACGTACTATATCAATGTTAGAAATTAATAAATAGGAAGGTTTTTATCAATTTCCTACATTGAATAGTACGTTTTATATATACGTCGCAAATGATTTATTCAATTCAATTAATTTAAATGAGAAAAAAATAACAATGATGGATTCATAATTTTATGGTAGGCCATAAAAAATGATGTTTAGCTTTAGTGTCCAATTTAGAGAATAATTAAGTAAGTTTTTTATGGGGTTATGCCTGATCCAAAGGCAATAGTTTCTAAACCATGGTACACTGTACCTAACATTCTTCCTTGCCAACTTGTCATGAAACAGGTATACTTAACCTAGATAGCAGTGACCATGCCTTAGCAGTTATGTCATAATTGTATAGAAGGTTATGGAAATTACCAATTCAAGGAGGAGGGAGTTACCTATTCACTTTTACTCTAATTGACTCTCCATTAAGGTTAACTGCGTGGTTAGATATCGCAATCGCAAACGTCGCTGAACCATTAACTTTGAACGGCGGCAGAAGGATTTCCTCTTGCGAATCAAGCAAATTGCACTGTTATTAAATGCTACGATAACCTTAGATAACGCTTTGTATTTACTTAAGTAATATTTAAAAGGATAACTGAAGAAATAAAAGAAACAGTACATAATGCTCTGTTGCAATTTTTTGCCTTCTGCTGTCAACACAGACAAAAAAAAAACAGGGTCCATGTCTGTACCAGCTAGCTTGCAAGAACACCTTGTAAATACCATGGTTGCAACGAATAAATGAAAATGAAATGAAACGATGAAAATGTTTTGGAGTATAATTCCGAACCAGCGTTTTTCTACTTACCTATTTTTAAAAATGCCTCGGAGACACAAAACTTTTATAACTTTTAATGAACTTGTTACCTAACTTTTATTCCTCACTTAGCACCACTTGACGACCGCTTTAGCGTAGTTGGCAGCGACTCTGCCTACGAAGCTGGAGGCATTTATTTTTGCGATGAGTACGAATATTTCCAATTTAAGTGAAAAATTGAAAAATTCAACGCCACAGGTGGGATTTGAACCCACGACCTCTGGAATCCGTCCGTTGCTCTAACCAACTGAGTCACCGTAGTAATCCTTTGTGACGGTTAATTTCACGGTGGCTCAGTTGGTTAGAGCAACGGACGGATTCCAGAGGTCGTGGGTTCAAATCCCACCTGTGGCGTTGAATTTTTCAATTTTTCACTTAAAATGGAAATTGTGATATCGTTATAGTGCGCGCCATCCACGACGACGCGCCCCTCCACAGCGAAGCTCATACTAACCTGTGCGCAGTTGTACGGCTTGGGCTGTGGATGGCGCGCACTATAGCGGACGCACCGCTTGACAAATTTATTTAGTACGAATATTTGTTCCTTAGTCTTAGATGTTTCTATGTTTTTGAGACTAGGTTGATTTGTCGAATATTGTCAGTGTTTATTTAATTTATGTTTATTTCTTTTTCCAGTCTGTGGGTATTGGACCGACTAGTGTCCGTGTTCTTCTACCTACTAATCCTGTACTGGATCGCGTCTTACTTCGAGCCTGCGCGAGAGTTGCTCTCGTACGTGCCGCTGGTGCGCCATCTGCCGCTCGTTGGGAAAGTCGTCTTTCCACAATAAATATTAAGGGTGATATTGCCTTGATACTGCATAATCGTACTAACGAGGATTTTATATAATAGTGGTATAATTAGTAGGAACGAAACTCGGAGTAAATCCTGTTAAACGGACTCGAGCAAGAAACGATCATATGGTCTCAGAATTAGGTAGTTTTTCTACCTGCTTACCCTGTACTGGTTCGTCGTACTTGCAACGCAGTTGCTCTCATACGTGTCTCTGGTACGCCATATAATGTGTTCGGGAAAATCGTCTTTCCTCAGTAGCTATTATTAACACTTTCACTGCTAAGGTCAAATCTATAGCGACAGCTTTGCCTAGCGGACGCTACATACCGGAGCATCGGATAAAAGATACACAGCGCCCGTTAGGCGGGTTCTTAGCAGTGAAAGCGTTAGTGTAGAACCTTAGTGGACGCTCGAGCGTTGCGTCCAGCGGGGCTTGCATGTCAAACAATTGAAACTCATACTCGTGTCCTGAGTCGCCGCCGCACAAATAGTATGGACGCTCGGCCGCAACACTGGACGCGACACCGAACGCTCCGCTCCGAACGTCCATTCAGGCCTTACATTAAAGGTGTTACGTTACGATATTACTTATGTGCTATCATAAGAAGGTATACATATGGATATAGGTAAAAAGCATTCTACCTAATATCTATAATTATGTATACCGTCATTACGCGGGCAAAGCGTCTCATATTCTCATAAAACAACACGATCTATAACCATTATGTACCTTATGTAAATATACTTAAGTTGTATAATCCTATGTAGTACCTAATGTTAGCAGAGGTAATTTGCATTTTCACTTAATTCCATTCCGCACAATGTGAAAGATCTACGGAGTGGATTTATTTGTCAACTCAAACGTACTTCTTTATCAGCTTTAATAATAATCAGTAACGTTGTCTATGTCTATTA
The DNA here is from genome assembly GCA_951800055.1 of Cenopis cana. Lineage (NCBI taxonomy): Eukaryota > Metazoa > Arthropoda > Insecta > Lepidoptera > Tortricidae > Cenopis > Cenopis cana. Next base: position 13,841,374 of record OX637478.1, read on the forward strand.
TTAGTAGGTATTAAGAATGAAAAAGGATGAAATGACAGAAAAATAAAATATACACCAATATAATAGTGCGTTTCATAGATTAGGTGCAGCAATGAAAATAATCTATACCGGATGAACCTACCGACTCATTGGTCCTTTGCGTATTATTAATTTCAGTATTAAAATCAATGCAGACCTTGAGTTGATTATTAAGAAAATATAATATCGTCTCTGTATAGGGGATTGTAATAAATCACAACTTATGTTAAGTTTGTAATTTTTTTAATAAAGTATAGAACTTATTATTTGTATTTTTTTATTATTATTAGTGAATTGAGTGTATTCCAAATTCGATACCTACCTACGTACTATTCGTAACTCCATTTTTAAAAGGATCGCTACTTCTAATCGACACTTGTATGTGAGCGGAAACACTGCAGGGATGGTCCTCCTATCGCTTTAATGGGCCCGATCTATAAAGCCACAATCAAGTTAAAAAAAGTGTAATGAAACTCGCATTAGAATGGTTGTTTGTATCTAGGAATATTAAAAAAGTAACAATATTTAGGTCATCAATAATATATTTGGCATCTTACACAATATAGGTCTATTATGTACTTATAATGACTACTGGTTTCAAACGCCATGTAAGAATAAAGACTACTTACCTATGAAACAATTCACAATAATTGTTAAAAAATAAAAAGGGAGTACTGTATCAGTATCCTATTGTCCTATTCACTATTGTATTGAATTTAGGTAGCTACCTACATACTAGATTTAGTCTCTTTTTTTATCAATTGTTCTTTGATTCACTCTAGCGCTCCAAAAAAATCGTAGCTATTGCTTATTACCAATTTATTACCTACAGTTAGAATATCACACCACACTCTCACCCAGGGGGGGGAAACTTAAAGAAAAGACCAATTTCGGGTGAATTTGACGTAGAAAGTGCTGCCTCCTATTATATTTGATGTCGACATATTTTGTGTAATCCGTCTCAAGCAGGTTTCGTTTTCATTTCATCTATCCCAATACAATTAATCAAAGCTGAACGTGAAAAGAAACGTTACAATTTATCGTAAAATTAAATTTTCAACTCATGGTCACAGATTTTATAATACTCTATGGTCGTATGGTTGCCATGGTTATTTTTAAATATTGAAATAACACGTGTGTCAATAACGTGTCAACATATTGAAAATAAAATAATGCTAATTATAAAATTTTCTGCATTATTCTTGTGAAAAGCAGTTAGTGATATAGATCTACAAAGTCAAGTTGATTTATCATTTTCTTAAAATTGCTTTTTTATGAACTTTTCGGAAACGCCTTTTCCCAGATCGAATACGATGTGTTATCGGATACGCCGAGTTAAGTAAGTATTTTTTAATTCTTTATTTACTATCCTTTTTCATACCGATGCGATGTTATATTTATATTCCAATCAATTGATTTATTTAGGTAGGTAGTCTGTTTTGCCGGGTGGTTATGCAGCTCATACATAAATGAATATCAATGAAAACAGTTGGTTACTTAGCAATATAAACGTTTGAGTATTGAACTACGTGAGCTATACGATAAACGAATATGAAGCCCACTTTCTTCTTGTTGTTGTCTTTGAAATTTGAAATAGGTATATTAGATAATTAGAAACATAATTTCAAAAATACATACATACCTCCTACACTTTCATCTCATTATTTAATGTTATGTTTTGCAGATGCATAGTGCATACAATCATGCCACGTCCTCATGCTGAGAAAAAGTCAGGACAGAGGTATTTTCAACATGGATGTCAATTGTTGGAGAAAACAACAATTATCCTGGGCCAATACATGAAATCAGGAAGATACAGCGTGCATCCATTTCAAGGTGAAAAAAATGGATACATCTTTTTGTAGACGATCGTACTTCACCAATTCGTTTACCAGTTAGTGATTGAAGAAGTTAAACAAATCGCTACAAGTTATAGGTAATCGTATTTAATCCTCCTTTTAATATACTATTCATAAATAAGTTAGTCAAAAATAAATAAATGATATTATATATACAACTTAATTTTATTAGTCTCCTGACTGGAATAATTATTTGTGTACAAATCACTTAACCCTTTCAGTACGGCGTGATTATAATTTGTACTCAAATTGGACGAGTTAACTCGCCAATCCGAGAAAGACTTTTTATAGATTATACTCTTTGCTCTCACCCAAAGAGTATAATAATATATATCAGGTAAAGAGAGCCATCTCGCGTGAAAACTTGGATACTCGTGAGCACAAGCGCCGCACACGGATTTGGTGTGGACTAATTTCGTGTGTCTGTGTGCGTGCACACACACACCCATAATATTATCCGTTAAATATTGTTCATGTACCATCCACCCACTGTGACATCTTAAACTTCCCGTGGCAACTTCCCACTTTTTAAATTGAATAATGGTAATAAAGTTATTCTTTTCAGAAGTCATAATTTACTATCATTGTTTAGTATGAAAATGGGGAAGTTTATACGGGAAGGTTAAGATGCTTCAGTAGGTAGATAGTACATGAACAGTATTTTATTGTTTACTTTTATCTATAAAAAATCTTTCTCGGATTGGCGAGTTAACTCGTCCAATTTGAGTACAAATTATAATCACGCCGTACTGAAAGGGTTAAGTGATTTGTACACAAATAATTATTCCAGTCAGGAGACTAATAAAATTAAGTTGTATATATAATATCATTTATTTATTTTTGACTAACTTATTTATGAATAGTATATTAAAAGGAGGATTAAATACGATTACCTATAACTTGTAGCGATTTGTTTAACTTCTTCAATCACTAACTGGTAAACGAATTGGTGAAGTACGATCGTCTACAAAAAGATGTATCCATTTTTTTCACCTTGAAATGGATGCACGCTGTATCTTCCTGATTTCATGTATTGGCCCAGGATAATTGTTGTTTTCTCCAACAGTTGACATCCATGTTGAAAATACCTCTGTCCTGACTTTTTCTCAGCATGAGGACGTGGCATGATTGTATGCACTATGCATCTGCAAAACATAACATTAAATAATGAGATGAAAGTGCAGGAGGTATGTATGTATTTTTGAAATTATGTTTCTAATTATCTACTATACCTATTTCAAATTTCAAAGACAACAACAAGAAGAAAGTGGGCTTCATATTCATTTATCGTATAGCTCACGTAATTCAATACTCAAACGTTTATATTGCTAAGTAACCAACTGTTTTCATTGATATTCATTTATGTATGAGCTGCATAACCACCCGGCAAAACAGACTACCTACCTAAATAAATCAATTGAGTGGAATATAAATATAACATCGCATCGGTGTGAACAGGGATAGTAAATAAAGAATTAAAAAATACTTACTTAACTCGGCGTATCCGATAACACATCGTATTCGATCTGGGAAAAGGCGTTCCCGAAAAGTTCATAAAAAAGCACTTTTAAGAAAATGATAAATTAACTTGACTTTGTAGATCTATATCACTAACTGCTTTTCACAAGAATAATGCAGAAAATTTTATAATTAGCATTATTTTATTTTCAATATGTTGACACGTTATTGACACACGTGTTATTTCAATATTTAAAAATAACCATGGCAACCATACGACCATAGAGTATTATAAAATCTGTGACCATAGAGTTGAAAATTTAATTTTACGATAAATTGTAACGTTTCTTTTCACGTTCAGCTTTGATTAATTGTATTGGGATAGATGAAATGAAAACGAAACCTGCTTGAGACGGATTACACAAAATATGTCGACATCAAATATAATAGGAGGCAGCACTTTCTACGTCAAATTCACGCGAAATTGGTCTTTTCTTTAAGTTTCCCCCCCCCCTGCTCTCACCATTTCTCAAATATAACGAGTAACGACAAATCAATCTCACCCATAAAGACACGCAAACGCTCTACACAGCAAATACAACGGCATAGTACTCCCAATGGTTCCTAACCTTTTCAGTATCGTTACCCCCGTGACCATATTTTACCCTCAATTTAAGTAACAACTCATACCCCTATTCGTCCATTTTACCATACCAACTTTGATACCCCCCCAAAAATAGCTGTTTTACGTAGGTAACCCCATGGTGGGTAATTTTAAGTAACCCCATAGATGTACCACTATGGTAACCCCATCAGGTTCGGAACGGTATGCCACATGTATCGTCGCTGGTTGCCGGGTTGAACGGTTAACTGTCTGAAAACCTCTCATTAATAGCCCCGCCAAGCAACCCAATGTCGTGTTCACAAATAAAGAAGCAGCGCTGGAAGCAGCCTAGGTCGTTGAGACGGCCGTTGTAGAACATGGAGCCGCAAGTCTCGTTCTCGCCGCCGTCGGGCTGTTGGTTGCCCCAGCCGGTGTAGCCGCTGTCTTCTAGGGTAGTCCCTGGAATTGTGTATTAGACAGATGTTAATATTTATAAGATGGTGTCAGTTTATGGGTACCAAGTAAACCACATCGGCACAAACTTTCACGTTTATTATAATATAGGGTCGATAGGTCGGTTTGCGTTCAGCTAATATAATGCGCCGGTTTGCGGCCACTTGGATGAGTTTATGGCCACCCACCACTTGGATAAGGATATTTACTCGTTTTTTTAAATATATTCCCATTCAATAATCACTTTCTTTAGGACATGTAAGCAATGTAACTTGACGCTGTTCGCGTAAATGGCCTAGCGAACCTGTACTCACAGTATAATATTACCTAAGTATTAGGATTATAATTAGGATTAGGAAAGTCATCCCTGATGTAGCACATTTCAATTGATAGGGTGACCAGTTTTTATGTTGGTATTGGACAGTTACTTTCTTCTAATGAAATTACGAATAAAAAAATCTTGTTTGTTTCTAACCTATGTTGTGCTATATGTTACCACAGTATTGAAATATAGAATGTAGTTACCTTTAATAGTCTTCCAACCGTCATCGTCCCGATTATGATATCCGAGATACACAGCTCCGCTTAAGAAGTTGCCTTTGACTTTGCTCTTCGGTGCTTCCTCAGTGATCTTGACGAGGTAGTCTGCTTCAGTTTGGCTGTTGATGATGGCTAGATACGACTGTTCTGCGTTGCACATGGCGTGAGCGTCCGTCCAGTTCATGGGGGTAAGGTGGAACTTGTAGCATTTGCCGAAGTCCTTGTTGTAATGGTAGCCTGGAATTTAAGATGTCAATGGTCATAGTGTGCTCTGGCAAGCATAATAAGTAAGATGCTGCACATACTTTATTGCATTAAATGTTTAAAAAAATAAACTTCAAAAACGGGACAAATCCCTTGAGCAGGGTCAAAACACAATCAGTTACAGTTATATAACATTAAATATTTTACACGTTTTCGATTTGTAGGTATTCTCCACGACAAGTTTGTGGTACTTATCTGGTGATACCCAGAGCGGATACCGCATCATCATTGAAACTTAATTGCAATTTGCAATTAAGTAGGTAGATGATTTCCTGTACCACTTATTTAAGACACCTACTTTATGGTAGTAGGTATAGGTACAGTCAGTCAGTCAAATAAATTGAAACGCGTATTTTTTCGCTCTCGTCGCTATGGCAAATGTGCTTCAATTTACCTAATACCTCCACCTGACAGAAAATTACCTATTCCTGGTGAAAAAGTCACCAGGGTTTTCGATGGTGTTTGGATTAGGTACTGAGGCTCTTTCAGATGAAGATTTATATGGTATTTGTGGGGTGTTACTATTTTATAGGGTATGGCGATTCTTAAGTTCTATTGCGTAACCGCCAGAGGCGCTGTACTTTTGTCAATACTAAATCGTTTACGCAGTCGCTAGCGAGTACGGTAGGTAATGCAAACATTGCAACCTCATGGGAAGGGTACTGGCCGCACCAATCTACGTAAGAAAAACAAAATATTTATTCAAAATAGTTATGTATTAGAAATAAAATTAAGCGCACGTAACTTTTCACCGAAATTCAATTCGATTTAAACCTTAACTTTGGGTATTAAGGTTGAAATTTTAACTACACGCATGTGGTCGATAAATCTTACTACTCGTATGTCTGCATACTTAAGGGTTAATGTTGGGCTCGCTGGGGCCGGATTGCTGTAAAGTAGATGTCTAATAATGCTTGACCTAGTGCTAGTGTGTTAGTACATTGACAACAAATAAGGTAAACGTCGATTCCCTGTGCTTCACACTGACTCAATACATTACATGGCACTTTCAATCTTATGCCATGATGTCGGAGGTGATTAATAAGTGTCGTCAATTGGGCACTTTAAGGTGTTGATCAATGGGACGTTTACTTTATAATTAGTAATTACTTGTATCCGGTATGTCACAAAGCGTGTTCCAATCCAGATCGATGAGGCTCTTCTTGCAGATGAAAGGGTAATTGCGCTCGCAGCTGTTGTCGTTGAGCGTACTGTCGAAACGCATGATCATGCAGTCCTCGACATTGTCCACGTCGTTGGGCTCCCCTGGACCCCACTTGCTGTAGACGTCTAGTAATGGTCTACCTGTGGTTGTCAGTAAGAAATACTTAGCGGGTAAAATTAAACCGTACCTATAGTACAGTATCTGCCATAACAAAGCGCGCATAAATATCCATTTGCAGGGGCCGTTAGGACGTGTCAGATATTTATGCCGCTTTTGTTTTGGTAGATTTAATGCGTGTAAGTACATAATAGTAAAAACATTCGTTACCACCGCCTCGTCTCAAGAGCCGTAAGAACTTTATAAGATGTACTACAGCTGCCAAGGTCCCCCCTCCGAGGAACAGACTCACACACTGGCAAAATACACGCGCACCGCCCGATAACTTTGTACGCCCTGCTGAAGCACTTCCTGCTGGGTATAAACAGCCGTGGCCAACCTGGAGGTTCCTAAACAGTCTGCGCTCCCAGGTCGGCCGCAGTAAAGATAACCTAATAAGATGGGGGCTTCATAAGCGACTCGGATCCTCGGTGTGTATGCGGGACGGCTCCGCAAACTATGGCGCATATGTTGTCTTGCCCGGCGTGCCCGTACTCCTGCTCCGAGCAAGATCTTCGTGACGCAACAGACAGGGCTCTAGCTGTAGCCAGCTTATGGTCCCGTACGATTTAACCAGAGAAGAAACCATATCGACACGAGAAGAAGAAGAAGAATAGTGACTGTACGTGTGCCATCTACGACGACGCGCCCCTCCACAGCGAATCTCATATTGCGCATTATATCGTTATTTCTTGTAGATAAAATTGATGTCCTTAACGCTCTTGCGAAGTCATGCCATTTGTCACAAATTAACCAACATAACGCACTATTGACCACATAGACCTGCAGTGCTTTAAACGTAAAAAGAGCTATGATTTGGCTATGACAAGGTACGTATTATCAAAGAGTATAATAAGTATACGTATTATTTACAAATTAAAGGACTGCTTCAAACGTATAAAAATAGATTCTTCTTTCTATGTCTCTCACTTTCTCACTTCTCTCTCTCTCTCTCTCTCTCTTCACTTTCTTGACACCCAACCCAATCCTTTTCGATACATTAGGCTAGGTATCAAAATGTTCGTTACCAAATGCCGACATAAATTAACGCTGATGAGCAAAACAGGAAACTTTACCTAAATAATGCGATTTATAAATTCATTGCTAAATAGGCATGCTCCGGTCTGCCCGGTTTTGATCTGTATTGTAACCGAATTAGCCTACTAACTAATAGTATCTGTAGGTATTTTGTTTTTAGGAACTTACCGTCAATCGTTTCCCAAACTCCTTTGGACAGCAAATCAGAAATGCCGATATACACCCACGAAAACGGTTGCGTCCTATTCCAAAAATCCAGTACAGCGTTGACCTCAATATCGTCTTCTGGATAGAACAAACCGGCTCCCTCCATAGTACATCGCTTCCTTGCGTCCTGCCATGTCCTGTGTATCGTATGAATTTTATAGAAAGCCTGGGAGTCTTCTATGAAAGTGTAGTCTTTACGAAAGAACTTCTGCTTCGGCTGCCCCTCTAGAACCGAAAAAGGCGACTTAAAGATGCATTAGCTATAGGTATTCGTCTGCTGACCTATTCTTTATTTTAAACACTTACGCGTACACTGGCATATTAGTTGCACTAACAACAACACACATAAGCTCTTAATCGAACTCATGATGGAAAATTAAAGTAAACAAAACACTAAATAGAAGGCACTGATGCGCACATGCGAGCAGTCGGATGACTGGATAAGCAGTGAAGACAGTAGCAGTAGCCAGCGATGTGTCGTCGCGACCACAATGAGCAAACAGGAAAATCGGCCCGATAGGTTCACCTCAGTGAACCGGTTGCGATAACATTGTACCCCTTTAATTAGGTGGCTCGCAAGACTTTTAAGACGGAATGTTCAATTTTAATGGTTTTTTATTTTTTTGTTAGGTATCCCCTAATACCTAATTGACAAGGATATTTGCTCCATACGAGCTTCACTCGGGCCTTGAAATCGTTAATTTTAATAAAAGAACATAGGTATCATATAAAAATAGGTAATATATAAATCTATGATCATGATTCGAAGATTGTTTTAACCTTTTCGACGCCAATTAACGAGTAATATCCGTCACGACGTCCAATGCGATATCAACATTATCAACCTACATGCATACAGTAGGGCCCAACTTCGCGTTTAAAATTCCCATATCATGGCGTGTGAGTGACAGCGTTTGTATTTGACAGAGCGCTGAAAAGGTTACATAAGTAGTATATTAGGATTTTACTCGACGCCGCGTTGGTGAACACACGTGCCCGGAGCGACGACGAGCTGAATCCACTACCCTGTCTTTGTTGCCTACTAGACTGTCACGGCGTCGTTACCGAACAACGTCACTGAACAAGTATTAATTGGCGAAATAATCATAAATTTGATGGAAAGCCATTTTTAAAAGAAGTAGTATCCTACTTATTATAATAAGCACACCGTACTAGTACAGAGTTAAGAGTCTGGTCCAAGTACTTTTCGATTCTATGGTCTTACGTAAGGTTCAAACGTGCATGGTAGACCATTTTCTTGACTCTCGAGGCTTCACTTTCGTATGGAACTATTTCATCAATTTGGACCTATCCTGCCGACTGTACATAGGTACTATTTTGCGCCTGCCCGGGGTATACATATGTATATGATTACTCACCAGCAACAATTTATGTAATTAATATTACCTCGTCTGCTATTAGTAATAATAGTTGAGGAACATTTTCCCCATCTTTTTTTTAACACTGACTGATGACGATTTCGTAGCTCTTCAATAGTGAAAAAACGTATGTAGAGAAAAGCAACTACAAGGCGAGCTCTTGGCCTGACACTGAAAGTGTTATGTCGTGAAAAGGGATAAATAAAAGACTAGAATATTTTTTATAATTTTTAATATATTTATCTTGAGGTGTAAGTTTATTCGCATAACAATGTTTCATACAAATTTCCTCATTTTGTACACACCTTTTCATGGTTTGTTTTGTAGTTATTATCTTTTATAAAAGTTGACTCTCTAAAATTTAACATATCGTCATGTCTGTTCCCTATATCTAGTTCGCTCCACCACTTCAGTTAAATCATACAAAACAAGAGGGTAAACAATTAAGGCGAAGTAATAACGAGGAAAAGAGTAATTTATTGCGGACAGTATACGAAATAAAATACGAAATTGTGTTTCGATGAACACGGAATGGGCCCTTATCGCTTACTATCAGCCTTCACATATCGTTCGACGTGGCACTAGAAGTGTGTTGGAGAGTGGCCTGAGCTGGTGGCGCGGGCGGCCGAATAGGGCCGAGCCGAGATCCACAAGGACGGGTTATTCCCATCTGTTACCACTGGGATTTTTCCCATATATTCACAGTGGTAACTACTGGGCAAAAATCGCAGCTGGTACCACTAACGTTAGTAAATAGTTACCATTAATACAATTAGGTGGTAACAGCTGGGAATTGGGCGGTAACCCCAACGGACAGACTCGATTGCGCGCACTCGGCAGACCGCGCCACACGGTACCCAATAGATGAAGGGTACACGGAAAGAACATGTTTAGTCCTTTAAAATGTCAAAATCAGTTTGCACCTTATGTCTTTATAAGTTAGGTTGCTTTTTGTTTTCAAATTTAAATGGACTAGAAACGTTATTTCCCGTGTACCCTTCAGTTGTAAACGACATTGCACATCACACTGGTATCAGTGGACTCGGAGCCCGTCCACGAGGCTGCCAGTTACACCTAATAAGACAATTCGTTACTAAATAACAACTAAATCACTTTAAAATCAATTCAAAATGTACATTATTCATCTTATACAAGTAAACAAATCTAATCTGCTACCAAAAATTAGCAAATTTAAATACAAAGATCACCTAGTCCATCTATATAAAATTAATCACTTAAGTATTAGACAAACACAACAGTGAGAGTTGCGGTGCGTCGCACCCACTTGTGATAGGATAGTTATTATGCCGGGCCGTGCACTCAGCGAATGCACAGCGAAGATATTGCGTTGACACATTAAAACTAAAAATTGACTGTACATTATATTTAATATGTAAATATTTTGTACATATTGCACTCTGAAGTAACAAAAATTATTAAGAAAATCCGTCGAATTGAAAATCATAACTATTCTCGGCGAACGAAAATATCGCCGCAAATACAAATTAAATGAAATTTGCAATCACAATGTTCGTAGCTCGTTCACTTATCTAAGTCCCTATGGCTTACAAAGCTTACAAAAGATAAATACAGAGGTCATTTACAAAAAATATAATTCTACCCAAATAATATAAAAATAACAACAGCCATCTGTACTTTCTTAGATGAATAAAATTAAACATATGTCAAACATATGACGATAGAATCTAAAGGTACCTATGTACAATATTGAATGGAAACGACGTAGACTCCCCAATAATATAGTCCTCACTTTGTAATAGACTGGATGCGCCACGCTTGGTCACCGATACCTACTAGTCAATGTCAAATTAAATATTTTCAGAAAGGCAATGAAGTGCAATAGGTTGAACAGTCCATCCTGCTCCCTCGCCCAGTCTTATCGAACGTCCCCGTCTCCCCTCTACTTCCCACCCGCACCCGCCACGACTCTGTCGCTCCACATGCCTCCATGCTGCTATGTGCCGTCTCACTTTTACATTATTATCCCAATAAGCGATACAAACTTATTATCATACTAATATTTTATTACCAGCTAAGACACAAATTATATTAGGGTATCTCATTACTTATTACTTTTCATGTAACATTATTACATACTTAATAAATCTATTACAATTTAGAAATTGAATAATATGTATCAAATACGACCGGCTGGCTGTGCACCGAGGAAGCCGAAAACTACGAAGCTATCAGTATGTGACTACGCGTCCAATCGACGCATGTATGTACGTAGAACTATTACTTAACGAATGGCAGTTATATTTGTCACAAACCGAGCGCGCCGGACGGAGGGCCGCCGCGCTCGCAATCGCGGGTATAAGGCATCGTATCGTAAAGTTACTCAAACACTGTCTTTTATATAACATTTCACAACAACTGAAAATCCAATAGAAAAACCTGCTAATGATCTCATGCATACAATACCGCACCATGAACATACGATTATAATGGCAGTGTGTTCGTTATTTATCAATCGCCCCTTAGCAGAGCCTAAGACACTCCAATAACATTTGTGCTTCGTTTTTATTAAGAGTCGCCTACTACTAGAACAAAATACCGAATTATGGAAGCGGACTAGCAGTGGCCCACGGTGCAAGCCGATCGACACGCTGACGCTATACGTATATTAGAAATGCGTTTCCAAAATCCCAGACATACGTGTTATGTAGACTTACAACACAGTCGCATACTCATACTCATTCTCATTAGTAAAGAAGACACATTCGACACGCACCTAGAGACACTAACATTATTTTAACGCACATTATGTACTCGTTATGTTGTTTGGTGTTCAGCGATGGTATGAACGTAAGTGAACACTGAATAAAATCGGTGTTGATTATATCTAAGATTTGCGATAACAGATTCAGAGACGGACACTGTACCCATAGAACATGCACACTCATCTACCAAAAAACTGCACTAAAAGATCTGATACAAATAAGAATGCCCAGAAAACGATGAAAATGCCTAAGGTATGAACAGTGCTTATTGGTAATTGAGATCTATTTTTTTTTCTCTATATACTATGATTTCATTGATCAACAATGTAGGTACGCAAAACAGGTACCGCGAAATAAGGCATTATTGGATGATTGCTAGAGTACGGGCAGTATTTTGTTGATCGAGTACTTAGAACATGTTACGGTGTATAATGTACAGATGTTACTACCGAGAGGCAGGTTTGGTCAAGTCTGGCGCACTTGCGTTACGTGCATGGTAACATAACACCTCGTCTACCTTATATTGCTCCCATTGAGTAAGCTCGGCCAAAAGTTCACTTATTTTTTCAAACTATAGATTAAATAAGCTGCCATTTTGTACTTTTATTGTGGTAGTATACTGGAGGAACGTAGCTAAGTGAACAAAATCTGGAGAACTTTTTACGAGTGCTACCTCTAGACTTTCTATACAATTTCGTACCTACATAACAGCTGCCTTTGTACAACATGCACGCAACGCCACGTGTGAACTAATAAGTAGATAACAAGGAACGCATTAATTTAAGTATTATAATAACTCACTCCAAAGATAACTGGGAATTTATAGCCAAATCTGCCTCTAAAACCTAATTTAAAATAAATACGACAATTCGATTAGGCACTACAGATTTGTCTTAAGCGAAATAATCGTAAAATGCTCATCGCAGTGAAAAGACTAATATTAGTAATGATGTTATTCCTAATTATTGAGGTGTTACGCGTAGTGAGAACGTCGTACTGCGGCCCGCCTATGCCGAAGGCCCCGAACAAGCGACTAGCTACAGCAGCTCGTTGCTCGCTGCGTTGTTAACATGAATCGAGTGTATATATCGTCATTATTACAAAAGTACCTAAACAGAGAGACGAGAGACTCTTAATGCTTTCAAGAAAGCAACCGACGGCAGTAGAATTTTTATATGTAATAAGACACACTTATTTCCGCCTAAGTAAGTTTAACATGTTATAAATGTAATCACAGCAATAAATTATAATTATTCGTGTAAAGGGACGCGGGACAGGACAACGGAACTCGAATCGGAACAAAACCGGACCCGACACGACGTGCCAGACGTATACTATGTACAAACAGACGCCGGAGTCCGTCAAGATATATATCGATCGAAAAAGTTAATCAACGCATCGTTAATTTTGATAAATAAACATAAGTATTTATCTTTTCATCCAATAGAAACATTCTTCATATATTACTTTTTTTCTCTATAAACTCTCATAGTGTATGTACGTATGATTATTTTAGGAGGTGTACTTATCGACGAAGTCTTATCGTAGAGTCGTATCCGAGTGACCAACTCAGTACCAGTCGTCAACGAAACACCCACTAAACGATCAACACTAAATATATATTCTCCAAACGTTCAACAACACATATATTCACTAATCTCCCGCACATTTTCGTCGTCGGTCACCGAATACGTACGAAATGGGGCCTGCGCCCTTCTTAAGTGTTAAAATTTGCACAATCCTTATAAATACATTCATCACGTCCGACTAAGTGTCCGCGCACTTCACTAAAACTAGCCAGTCTATGAGCGTTCTCTCCGGAGTGTCGGCGGTGGCGGCTCAATGCAGAGAGATGGGTAATCTCGACTCCGCGCGGTGATCCGAATCCGCTTTCGGCACCGACTCCACTTAATGACTCTTTAACTCTTTTGAATCCCTGGCTCTTTTAAATAAACCCGCTCTATTGGAGGTTTCGTTTACAGTGCCGACTTAATATGGTAAAAAACGAGTCTACGAAATTTTTAGCTCATCTAAAGCAACAGTGAAGTTGCATAAGTTCTGATATATAATGAGATTTTAAGCTAATGCAAATGTACCTGCTCACGACAAAGCTTTGGGGCACTTTTACTGTTTCGCACAGCCAAATTATTTGTGTCGAAGTCAACGACTCCTCGGATTCGATGAGTCGTAAAGAGTCGATAAGGGAATCGGATTGAATAGTTTAGGTTACCCATCTCTAGTGCAGTCCGCGTCCGCAGGGCGAAGCGAGGGGCTAGAGTGTCTGCGCATCCATAGCGGCCGGCTGTTGCACCGACGTCGCGTCGGCCACGTCCCATATCTCCTCGAGGAACGGCGGCAGCTTCCTGTTCTTGAGCTTCAGGGAGATGCACATGTTGGAGTTCTGCGTGCCGAGCGTGCGCAGCTCGGAGAGGATGGATAGGATCTTGCCGTACATTACGGCGGAGCGGGGAGAGCCGCTCGTTTGGTTCAGGATGTATATGCGGAGCGTGTTTAGGTAGTACCGCTGGATCTCTTCTACTAGCTGCGGCTGCTCCAGCCCGGGCCGGTCTGGAAGCAAAATACATACGGATTAGTTAGTGCCAGTTGCACCAACGTACGAACACAGACCGGTCATCGTCAAATATGGCGCCGGCAGCTGTCACCCCATAGAAACTTTATTTTACTAAACGGGTAAAACTCACGTACTCACGTGAGTTTTAACCGTTTAGTAAAATAAAGTTATAACATGTCTCACGAAAGTTTAAATTCAACCATAGAAACTTGTCAAACTTTCCATACAATCAGATTTGACGAACACCGCTTACGATTACAGACGGTTTGGTGCAACCCAGCCTTAGTCTCCCGGCGAAATAAATATACAATAGGATTGTTTTGTTATGATCCCTCACTTTGGCAACACCGGGAGGTGTCATGTTAAGGATCCGGAAACTAAAAAGAATGTTGGGTAGTTGTTATCGAGACCAATGTTTCAAGAATTAACGTTATACCATATTTTAACGACGTATAGTACCTACTTTTATCTCACGAGTGCGGGTTAGCCTTATAGTTGTGACACATAGGAACACATAGACAATGTGAACTCATAGCTCCTACGCTGATGCACACATAGACATTGTACATGTATAGATCAACACACAACCATGGCTCACCGGCGCTCGTGAGATAAAAATACTGTACAACCAATGAGTGTGGTATGCAATGCAATCACGTAAATTTTTAAACGTACTGTAGGCATATTTTAATGTAATTTTTATTAGTATGGGATTTGACATATAGATATAGATCTCCCTTACGAACGGTCGAAAACTTCCGTAATCGCACCGCTGGTTGGTATCTTCTATGCAGAAGAGTTTATTTTTCTATGTTGAAGGCTGTACAATATTTTTAACGCATATAATAAATATATATATATTCCAATTACCTGAGAAGATGATAATGGCCATCAACAGCGCGTAGTGCACGTTGTCCAACGACATGGAGTACATGCACCGGCAGAAGTGCAGCAAGTCCTCGATGACGTAGGCCATGCCGGCCTTGCGGTAGTTGTCGCGGGTGTACGCTTGGTTGTTCGCGAAGAGCACGCTGTCGCTCGCCGCGTCGTATCGCCGCGCCACTCGGAGCATCATCACCTCGCTTGAACAGGCCTGGGGGAAGATTACTCAGTTAAAACATAAGGTACGTGATATTCCGCTTATGGTACGGTTTCAGAGGAATTTTCTCCCTTGTACGCTCCGGTTGAGGAATGAGCTCCCTGCCGAGGTTTTTGTTGGAGGATAACGCTGGCCATCTATATGATTCATATTTTGAATAAGGTTTGGACTGTCAGTGCTGTCTCTGTATGTCGTCTTTTGATAAACACATTATGTCATACTAAGTTGAATAAATATTTATATTCGTACATTATATTTACATAGTTCCCACTGCGCCCCTTCTGGTGAAACCGCAAAATCATAATAGTTTTGCCGAGGGACTACAGTATCGGACTCTTCAAGAAAGGAGTGTATATAAATTCTTAAAGGGTCGGCAACGAGCATGTTACACTCCTTCAGTTGCAAGCATCCATAGGCTGCATTGATCGCTCGGCTTGTCCGGAAGCACGGTTCAGGACACGTAGATTTGATAAGGTGGAAAGAATTAAGCTAAAATGTATTTAATTTCAAGAAATATTGTGCAGTATCAATACAAAGTTTGAATATTACAAAGACACCGCTTTTAAAACACGCTTGCGTGGTAGTTAAACGATCAATTAGCTGATTCTTCTATGGAGCCTTGTCCTTAATGTCCTTGCGCATTACGTCATGAGTTAGCGTATTCATTGAGTTGGTTACGCGTGTACATATTGGTCATTATCATCATCATATCAGCCGTAAGAAGTCCACTGCTGGACATAGGCCTCCTCCAAAGAGTGCCACGATGACCGATCCTACGCCACCCGCATCCGGCGGACTCCCGCGGCCTTTACATATCGGTAGTTTGCTGTTTTTTTCCAAAAGCCGGCGTCATCACAGACATTTAGATATAATTGTAAAGCAGATTTGTTTAGATACCTTTAGCAGCGTGATTTGATCAGGCTGCGAGATCTTAGCGAAGCCAGGTAGCCCCTTGGCGAACTCCACGATCAGTTGTACCGTGAGAATGGTCATCTCTGTGATCTGGCGGAAAGGCGTGTCGTTGTCATCCTCGTCTTCTACGTTCTGCCACGTCTGTAACACAATAGCTGTTTGTTTCACTTTTCCTATTCTGATGTTTATGAAGAAGTTATTTTTGTGATCGGGAAATTATCTGTTCTGTGTAAACCTAATATGTTTAAGCCGACAAACAGAATTAATGTTTATGTAGTATCAAAATTGCGATCAAAGGGAATGGAAAATACTTAACAGATATGATTGGTATGTTTGGGCGAGTTAAAATATTTTTTGTTTATTTAATTGCATGAGAATGTTCAAAGAGATTTCGTGTTTAAAAAAATATCAACCACAATTTCACAAGCAGTTAAACACCTCTGCTTCTTTGGGTTTTATATTGTACAGCTTTTAGATGAATGAACCGAAATGAGCGTAATGTGAGGTGCTGTACCTGTGTAACCCTCTTAAGGTCCTCTTCAGACGGCTGTTCGTACCCGTCCTGGTACCACACGAGCCTGGCGATGAGGAACTGCTGGTTTGGGGTGAGCGCTGGTACGTTCTTCAGCCGGTTCTGCTCCATGAGCTTGTCCGACAGGAAAATTCCATTCCGCACAATGTGAAAGATCTACGGAGTGGATTTATTTGTCAACTCAAACGTACTTCTTTATCAGCTTTAATAATAATCAGTAACGTTGTCTATTATGTCTATTATTAGTAGGTATTAAGAATGAACAAGGATGAAATGACAGAAAAATAAAATATACACCAATATAATAGTGCGTTTCATAGATTAGGTGCAGCAATGAAAATAATCTATACCGGATGAACCTACCGACTCATTGGTCCTTTGCGTATTATTAATTTCAGTATTAAAATCAATGCAGACCTTGAGTTGATTATTAAGAAAATATATCGTCTCTGTATAGGGGATTGTAATAAATTTTGTTGTCTTATGTTAAGTTTGTAATTTTTTTAATAAAGTATAGAACTTATATTTTGTATTTTTTTATTATCATTCCAAATTCGATACCTACCTACGTACTATTCGTAACTCCATTTTTAAAAGGATCGCTACTCCTAATTGACACTTATGTGAGCGGAAACACTGCAGGGATGGTCCTCCTATCGCTTTAATGGGCCCGATCTATAATAAAGCCACAATCAAGTTAAAAAAAAGTGTAATGAAACTCGCATTAGAATGGTTGTTTGTATCTAGGAATATTAAAAAAGTAACAATATTTAGGTCATCAATAATATATTTGGCATCTTACACAATATAGGTGTATTATGTACTTATAATGACTACTGGTTTCAAACGCCATGTAAGAATAAAGACTACTTACCTATGAAACAATTCACAATAATTGTTAAAAAATAAAAAGGGAGTACTGTATCAGTATCCTATTGTCCTATTCACTATTCACTATTGTATTGAATTTAGGTAGCTACCTACATACTAGATTTAGTCTCTTTTTTTATCAATTGTTCTTTGATTCACTCTAGCGCTCCAAAAAAATCGTAGCTATTGCTTATTACCAATTTATTACCTACAGTTAGAATATCACACCACACTCTCACCATTTCATAAATATAACGAGTAACGACAAATCAATCTCACCCATAAAGACACGCAAACGCTCTACACAGCAAATACAACGGCATAGTACTCCCAATGGTTCCTAACCTTTTCAGTATCGTTACCCCCGTGACCATATTTTACCCTCAATTTAAGTAACAACTCATACCCCTATTCGTCCATTTTACCATACCAACTTTGATACTACCAAAAATAGCTGTTTTAGGTAACCCCATGGTGGGTAATTTTAGGTAACATTATGGTAACCCCAGGTTCGAAACGGCATGCCACATGTAACGTGTCGCTGGTTGCCGGGTTGAACGGTTAACTGTCTGAAAACCTCTCCTCAATAGCCCCGCCAAGCAACCCAATGTCGTGTTCACAAATAAAGAAGCAGCGCTGGAAGCAGCCTAGGTCGTTGAGACGGCCGTTGTAGAACATGGAGCCGCAAGTCTCGTTCTCGCCGCCGTCGGGCTGTTGGTTGCCCCAGCCGGTGTAGCCGCTGTCTTCTAGGGTAGTCCCTGGAATTGTGTATTAGACAGGTGTTAAAATTTATAAGATGGTGTCAGTTTATGGGTACCTAGTAAATCACATCGACACAAACTTTCACGTTTATTATAATGTAGGGTCGATAGGTCGGTTAATTTGCGGTCAGCTAATTTGATGCGCCGGTTTGCGGCCACTTGGATGAGTTTATGGCCACCCACCACTTGGATAATGATATTTACTCGTTTTTTTTAATTATATTCCCATTCAATAATTAGTTTCTTTAGGACATGTAAGTAAACAATGTAAATTGACGCTGTTCGCGTAAATGGCCTAGCGAAACTGTACTCACAATATAATATTACCTATTAGGATTATAATTAGGATTAGGAAAGTCATCCCTGATGTAGCACATTTCAATTGATAGGGTGGCCAGTTTTTATGTTGGTATTGGACAGTTACTTTCTTTAATATGTTTGTTAAGCGGATGCGTCCGCTAGCAAAAATCTCAATTTCTTAATCAAAGTGAAAATTGAAAAATTCAACACCACGGGATCACCATTACAAGGGATACCACGGGATTTGAACCCACGACCTCTGGAATCCGTCCATTGCTCTACCAATTGAGCCACCGTGGTATCCCTTGTAATGGTGAATTTTTCAATCTTAACACTCATCTATTAAGCCTTATTAGGGAGGCTCGTAGGGTTTCCAGAGGTCGTGGGTTCAAATCCCACCTGTGGTGTTGAATTTTTCAATTTTCACTTTGATTAAAAAATTGAGTTACTTTCTTCTAATGAAATTAGTTACGAGTAAAAAAATCTTGTTTGTTTCTAACCTATGTTGTGCTATATGTTACCACAGTATTGAAATATAGAATGTAGTTACCTTTAATAGTCTTCCAACCGTCATCGTCCCGATTATGATATCCGAGATACACAGCTCCGCTTAAGAAGTTGCCTTTGACCTTGCTCTTCGGTGCTTCCTCAGTGATCTTGACGAGGTAGTCTGCTTCAGTTTGGCTGTTGATGATGGCTAGATACGACTGTTCTGCGTTGCATATGGCGTGAGCGTCCGTCCAGTTCATGGGGGTAAGGTGGAACTTGTAGCATTTGCCGAAGTCCTTGTTGTAATGGTAGCCTGGAATTTAAGATTTCAATGGTCATAATATGCTCTGGCAAGCATAATAAGTAAGATGCTGCACATACTTTATTGCATTAAATGTTTAAAAAAATAATCTTCAAAAACGGGACAAATCCCTTGAGCAGGGTCAAAACACAATCAGTTACAGTTATATAACATTAAATATTTTACACGTTTTCGATTTGTAGGTATTCTCCACGACAAGTTTGTGGTACTTATCTGGTGATACCCAGAGCGGATACCGCATCATCATTGAAACTTAATTGCAATTTGCAATTAAGTAGGTAGATGATTTCCTGTACCACTTATTTAAGACACCTACTTTATGGAAGTAGGTATAGGTACAGTCAGTCAGTCAAAGAAATTGAAACGCGTATTTTTTCGCTCTTGTCGTTGTCGCTATGGCAAATGTGCTTCAATTTACTATATCTACCTAATACCTCCACCTGACAGAAAATTACCTATTCCTGGTGAAAAAGTCGCCAGGGCTTTCGATGGTGTTTGGATTACTTAGGCTCTTTCAGATGAAGAAGGGGTATTTGTGGTCACAGTGCACAATTAGTTATTTCGCAGTACTTAAAAAGAAAACTTGACCCTTACAACCCCTTAAAACCCTTTTCCAGCACACTTACCATCATCAGTTTGCATTATCATACTCGCTGGCGACTGAGTAAAACGATTTAGTATGGCGATTCTTAGTTCTATTGCGTAACCGCCAGAGGCGCTGTACTTTAGTCCATACTAAATCGTTTACGCAGTCGCTAGCGAGTACGGTAGGTAATGCAAACATTGCAAACTCATGGGAAGGGTACTGGCCGCACCAATCTACGTGGTTGTAAGAAAAACAAAATATTTATTCAAAATAGTTATGTATTAGAAATTAAATCAAGTGCAAGTAATTTAAACCTTAACTTCGGGTATTAAGGTTGAAATTTTAACTACACGCATGTGGTCGATAAATCGTACTACTCGTATGCCTGGAAAAGGGTTAAGGTTGGGCTCGCTGGGGCCGGATTGCTGTAAAGTAAGATGTCTAATAATGCTTGACTTAGTGCTAGTGTGTTAGTACATTGAAAACAAATAAGGTAAACGTCCCTGTGCTCTCTCTCACTCAATACATGGCACTTTCAATCTTATGCCATGATTTCAGAGGTGATTAATAAGTGTCGTCAATTGGGCACTTTAAGGTGTTGATCAATGGGACTTTTACTTTATAATTAGTAATTACTTGTATCCGGTATGTCACAAAGCGTGTTCCAATCCAGATCGACGAGGCTCTTCTTGCAGATGAAGGGGTATTTGTGGTCGCAGCGGTCGTCGTTGAGCGAACTGTCGCGACGCATGATCACGCAGTCCTCGACATTGTTCGCGTCGTTGGGCTCCCCTGGACCCCAGTTGCTGTAGACGTCTAGTAATGGTCTACCTGTGGGTGTCAGTAAGAAATACTTAGAAATACCAGTATCTGCCATAACAAAGCGCGCATAAATTTTTGGTTTTGTTTTGGTAGATATTAATGCGTGTACATAGTGACTGTATACGTGTGCCATCTACGACGACGCGCCCCTCCACAGCGAATCTCATATTGCGCATTATATCGTTGTTTCTTGTAGATAAAATTGATGTCCTTTAACGCTCTTGCGAAGTCATGCGATTTATCACAAATTAATCAACATAACGCACTATTGACCTGCTTTAAACAGTTTAAACGTAGAGAGAGCTACGATTTGGATATGACAAGGTACGTATTATCAAAGAATATAATAAGTATGCGTATTAAGCTTAAGCCACACACAGAGCGGTTGGGCGGGTGGCGCGCGGGAGCGGGCGTGAGGCGAGCGGGCGGGAGGCGGGCGGGCGTGTGGCGAGCGGGGCAAAGGCAGTCTGTTTCTTGAAAGCCGCCCGCCACACGCCCGCCCGCCTCACGCCCGCTCCCGCGCGCCACCCACCCGCCCGCTCTGTGTGTGGCTTAAGCTTTATTTACAAATTAAAGGACTGCCTATACTACCTAACTAAAACTTATTACTTATCCAAATCTACTTATAAAGATAGATTCTTCTTTCTATGTCTCTCACTTTTCTGTCTCTCACTTTCTCACTTTTCTCTCTCTCTTCACTTTTTTGACACCCAACCCAAACCTTTTCGATACCTTAGGCTAGGTATCAAAATATTCGTTACCAAATGCCGACTTAAATTAACGCTGATGATGTTTACATGACTCAAACCAGGAAACTGATACCTAAATAATGCGATTTATAAATTCATTGCTAAATAGGCATGCTCCGGTCTGCCCGGTTTTGATCTGTATTATAACCGAATTAGCCTACTAACTAATAATATATATCTGTATTTCCCTCACATTGTTTTTAGGAACTTACCGTCAATCGTTTCCCAAACTCCTTTAGACAGCAAATCAGAAATGCCGACATACACCCACGAAAACGGTTGCGTCCTATTCCAAAAATCCAGTACAGCGTTGGCCTCAATATCGTCTTCTGGATAGAACAAACCGGCCCCCTCCATAGCACATCGCTTCCGTGCGTCCTGCCATGTCCTGTGTATCGTATGAATTTTATAGAAAGCCTGGGAGTCTTCTATGAAAGTGTAGTCTTTACGAAAGAACTTCTGCTTCGGCTGCCCCTCTAGAACCGAAAAAGGCGACTTAAAGATGCATTAGCTACCCATTCGTCTGCTGACCTATTCTTTATTTTAAACACTTACGCGAACACTGGCATATTAGTTGCACTAACAACAACACACATAAGCTCTTTATCGAACACATGATGGAAAATTAAAGTAAACAAAACACTAAATAGAAGGCACTGATGCGCACATGCGAGCAGTCGGATGACTGGATAAGCAGTGAAGACAGTAGCAGTAGCCAGCGATGTGTCGTCGCGACCACAATGAGCAAACAGGAAAATCGGCCCGATAGGTTCACCTCAGTGAACCGGTTGCGATAACATTGTACCCCTTTAATTAGGTGGCTCGCAAGACTTTTAAGACGGAATGTTGAATTTTAATCGTTTTTAATTTTTTGTTAGGTATCCCCTAATACCTAATTAACAAGGATATTGGCTCCATACGAGCTTCACTCGGGCCTTGAAATCGTTAATTTTAATAAAAGAACATAGGTATCATATAAAAATAGGTAATATATAAATCTATGATCATGATTCGAAGATTGTTTTAACCTTTTCGACGCCAATTAACGAGTAATATCCGTCACGACGTCCAATGCGATATCAACATTATCAACCTACATGCATACAGTAGGGCCCAACTTCGCGTTTAAAATTCCCATATCATGGCGTGTGAGTGACAGCGTTTGTATTTGACAGAGCGCTGAAAAGATTACATAAGTAGTATATTAGGATTTTACTCGACGCCGCGTTGGTGAACACACGTGCCCGGAGCGACGACGAGCTGAATCCACTACCCTGTCTTTGTTGCCTACTAGACTGTCATGGCGTCGTTACCGAACAACGTCACTGAACAAGTATTAATTGGCGAAATAATCATAAATTTGATGGAAAGCCATTTTTAAAAGAAGTAGTATCCTACTTATTATAATAAGCACACCGTACTAGTACAGAGTTAAGAGTCTGGTCCAAGTACTTTTCGATTCTATGGTCTTACGTAAGGTTCAAACGTGCATGGTAGACCATTTTCTTGACTCTCGAGGCTTCACTTTCGTATGGAACTATTTCATCAATCTGGACCTATCCTGCCGACTGTACATAGGTACTATTTTGCGCCTGCCCGGGGTATACATATGTATATGATTACTCACCAGCAACAATTTATGTAATTAATATTACCTCGTCTGCTATTAGTAATAATAGTTGAGGAACATTTTCCCCGTCTTTTTTTTAACACTGACTGATGACGATTTCGTAGCGCTTCAATAGTGAAAAAACGTATGTAGAGAAAAACAACTACAAGGCGAGCTCTTGGCCTGACACTGAAAGTGTTATGTCGTGAAAAGGGATAAATAAAAGACTAGAATATTTTTTATAATTTTTAATATATTTATCTTGAGGTGTAAGTTTATTCGCATAACAATGTTTCATACAAATTTCCTCATTTTGTACACACCTTTTCATGGTTTGTTTTGTAGTTATTATCTTTTATAAAAGTTGACTCTCTAAAATTTAACATATCGTCATGTCTGTTCCCTATATCTAGTTCGCTCCACCACTTCAGTTAAATCATACAAAACAAGAGGGTAAACAATTAAGGCGAAGTAATAACGAGGAAAAGAGTAATTTATTGCGGACAGTATACGAAATAAAATACGAAATTGTGTTTCGATGAACACGGAATGGGCCCTTATCGCTTACTATCAGCCTTCACATATCGTTCGACGTGGCACTAGAAGTGTGTTGGAGAGTGGCCTGAGCTGGTGGCGCGGGCGGCCGAATAGGGCCGAGCCGAGATCCACAAGGACGGGTTATTCCCATCTGTTACCACTGGGATTTTTCCCATATATTCACAGTGGTAACTACTGGGCAAAAATCGCAGCTGGTACCACTAACGTTAGTAAATAGTTACCATTAATACAATTAGGTGGTAACAGCTGGGAATTGGGCGGTAACCCCAACGGACAGACTCGATTGCGCGCACTCGGCAGACCGCGCCACACGGTACCCAATAGATGAAGGGTACGCGGAAAGAACATGTTTAGTCCTTTAAAATGTCAAAATCAGTTTGCACCTTATGTCTTTATAAGTTAGGTTGCTTTTAGTTTTCAAATTTAAATGGACTAGAAACGTTATTTCCCGTGTACCCTTCAGTTGTAAACGACATTGCACATCACACTGGTATCAGTGGACTCGGAGCCCGTCCACGAGGCTGCCAGTTACACCTAATAAGACAATTCGTTACTAAATAACAACTAAATCACTTTAAAATCAATTCAAAATGTACATTATTCATCTTATACAAGTAAACAAATCTAATCTGCTACCAAAAATTAGCAAATTTAAATACAAAGATCACCTAGTCCATCTATATAAAATTAATCACTTAAGTATTAGACAAACACAACAGTGAGAGTTGCGGTGCGTCGCACCCACTTGTGATAGGATAGTTATTATGCCGGGCCGTGCACTCAGCGAATGCACAGCGAAGATATTGCGTTGACACATTAAAACTAAAAATTGACTGTACATTATATTTAATATGTAAATATTTTGTACATATTGCACTCTGAAGTAACAAAAATTATTAAGAAAATCCGTCGAATTGAAAATCATAACTATTCTCGGAGAACGAAAATATCGCCGCAAATACAAATTAAATGAAATTTGCAATCACAATGTTCGTAGCTCGTTCACTTATCTAAGTCCCTATGGCTTACAAAGCTTACAAAAGATAAATACAGAGGTCATTTACAAAAAATATAATTCTACCCAAATAATATAAAAATAACAACAGCCATCTGTACTTTCTTAGATGAATAAAATTAAACATATGTCAAACATATGACGATAGAATCTAAAGGTACCTATGTACAATATTGAATGGAAACGACGTAGACTCCCCAATAATATAGTCCTCACTTTGTAATAGACTGGATGCGCCACGCTTGGTCACCGATACCTACTAGTCAATGTCAAATTAAATATTTTCAGAAAGGCAATGAAGTGCAATAGGTTGAACAGTCCATCCTGCTCCCTCGCCCAGTCTTATCGAACGTCCCCGTCTCCCCTCTCCTTCCCACCCGCACCCGCCACGACTCTGTCGCTCCACATGCCTCCATGCTGCTATGTGCCGTCTCACTTTTACATTATTATCCCAATAAGCGATACAAACTTATTATCATACTAATATTTTATTACCAGCTAAGACACAAATTATATTAGGGTATCTCATTACTTATTACTTTTCATGTAACATTATTACATACTTAATAAATCTATTACAATTTAGAAATTGAATAATATGTATCAAATACGACCGGCTGGCTGTGCACCGAGGAAGCCGAAAACTACGAAGCTATCAGTATGTGACTACGCGTCCAATCGACGCATGTATGTAGGTAGAACTATTACTTAACGAATGGCAGTTATATTTGTCACAAACCGAGCGCGCCGGACGGAGGGCCGCCGCGCTCGCAATCGCGGGTATAAGGCATCGTATCGTAAAGTTACTCAAACACTGTCTTTTATATAACATTTCACAACAACTGAAAACCCAATAGAAAAACCTGCTAATGATCTCATGCATACAATACCGCACCATGAACATACGATTATAATGGCAGTGTGTTCTTTATTTATCAATCGCCCCTTAGCAGAGCCTAAGACACTCCAATAACATTTGTGCTTCGTTTTTATTAAGAGTCGCCTACTACTAGAACAAAATACCGAATTATGGAAGCGGACTAGCAGTGGCCCGCGGTGCAAGCCGATCGACACGCTGACGCTATACGTATATTAGAAATGCGTTTCCAAAATCCCAGACATACGTGTTATGTAGACTTACAACACAGTCGCATACTCATACTCATTCTCATTAGTAAAGAAGACACATTCGACACGCACCTAGAGACACTAACATTATTTTAACGCACATTATGTACTCGTTATGTTGTTTGGTGTTCAGCGATGGTATGAACGTAAGTGAACACTGAATGAAATCGGTGTTGATTATATCTAAGATTTGCGATAACAGATTCAGAGACGGACACTGTACCCATAGAACATGCACACTCATCTACCAAAAAACTGCACTAAAAGATCTGATACAAATAAGAATGCCCAGAAAACGATGAAAATGCCTAAGGTATGAACAGTGCTTATTGGTAATTGAGATCTATTTTTTTTCTCTATATACTATGATTTCATTGATCAACAATGTAGGTACGCAAAACAGGTACCGCGAAATAAGGCATTATTGGATGATTGCTAGAGTACGGGCAGTATTTTGTTGATCGAGTACTTGGAACATGTTACGGTGTATAATGTACAGATGTTACTACCGAGAGGCAGGTTTGGTCAAGTCTGGCGCACTTGCGTTACGTGCATGGTAACATAACACCTCGTCTACCTTATATTGTTCCCATTGAGTAAGCTCGGCCAAAAGTTCACTTATTTTTTCAAACTATAGGTTAAATAAGCTGCCATTTTGTACTTTTATTGTGGTAGTATACTGGAGGAACGTAGCTAAGTGAACAAAATCTGGAGAACTTTTTACGAGTGCTACCTCTAGACTTTCTATACAATTTCGTACCTACATAACAGCTGCCTTTGTACAACATGCACGCAACGCCACGTGTGAACTAATAAGTAGATAACAAGGAACGCATTAATTTAAGTATTATAATAACTCACTCCAAAGATAACTGGGAATTTATAGCCAAATCTGCCTCTAAAACCTAATTTAAAATAAATACGACAATTCGATTAGGCACTACAGATTTGTCTTAAGCGAAATAATCGTAAAATGCTCATCGCAGTGAAAAGACTAATATTAGTAATGATGTTATTCCTAATTATTGAGGTGTTACGCGTAGTGAGAACGTCGTACTGCGGCCCGCCTATGCCGAAGGCCCCGAACAAGCGACTAGCTACAGCAGCTCGGTGCTCGCTGCGTTGTTAACATGAATCGAGTGTATATATCGTCATTATTACAAAAGTACCTAAACAGAGAGACGAGAGACTCTTAATGCTTTCAAGAAAGCAACCGACGGCAGTAGAATTTTTATATGTAATAAGACACACTTATTTCCGCCTAAGTAAGTTTAACATGTTATAAATGTAATCACAGCAATAAATTATAATTATTCGTGTAAAGGGACGCGGGACAGGACAACGGAACTCGAATCGGAACAAAACCGGACCCGACACGACGTGCCAGACGTATACTATGTACAAACAGACGCCGGAGTCCGTCAAGATATATATCGATCGAAAAAGTTAATCAACGCATCGTTAATTTTGATAAATAAACATAAGTATTTATCTTTTCATCCAATAGAAACATTCTTCATATATTACTTTTTTTCTCTATAAACTCTCATAGTGTATGTACGTATGATTATTTTAGGAGGTGTACTTATCGACGAAGTCTTATCGTAGAGTCGTATCCGAGTGACCAACTCAGTACCAGTCGTCAACGAAACACCCACTAAACGATCAACACTAAATATATATTCTCCAAACGTTCAACAACACATATATTCACTAATCTCCCGCACATTTTCGTCGTCGGTCACCGAATACGTACGAAATGGGGCCTGCGCCCTTCTTAAGTGTTAAAATTTGCACAATCCTTATAAATACATTCATCACGTCCGACTAAGTGTCCGCGCACTTCACTAAAACTAGCCAGTCTATGAGCGTTCTCTCCGGAGTGTCGGCGGTGGCGGCTCAATGCAGAGAGATGGGTAATCTCGACTCCGCGCGGTGATCCGAATCCGCTTTCGGCACCGACTCCACTTAATGACTCTTTAACTCTTTTGAATCCCTGGCTCTTTTAAATAAACCCGCTCTATTGGAGGTTTCGTTTACAGTGCCGACTTAATATGGTAAAAAACGAGTCTACGAAATTTTTAGCTCATCTAAAGCAACAGTGAAGTTGCATAAGTTCTGATATATAATGAGATTTTAAGCTAATGCAAATGTACCTGCTCACGACAAAGCTTTGGGGCACTTTTACTGTTTCGCACAGCCAAATTATTTGTGTCGAAGTCAACGACTCCTCGGATTCGATGAGTCGTAAAGAGTCGATAAGGGAATCGGATTGAATAGTTTAGGTTACCCATCTCTAGTGCAGTCCGCGTCCGCAGGGCGAAGCGAGGGGCTAGAGTGTCTGCGCATCCATAGCGGCCGGCTGTTGCACCGACGTCGCGTCGGCCACGTCCCATATCTCCTCGAGGAACGGCGGCAGCTTCCTGTTCTTGAGCTTCAGGGAGATGCACATGTTGGAGTTCTGCGTGCCGAGCGTGCGCAGCTCGGAGAGGATGGATAGGATCTTGCCGTACATTACGGCGGAGCGGGGAGAGCCGCTCGTTTGGTTCAGGATGTATATGCGGAGCGTGTTTAGGTAGTACCGCTGGATCTCTTCTACTAGCTGCGGCTGCTCCAGCCCGGGCCGGTCTGGAAGCAAAATACATACGGATTAGTTAGTCTCCCGGCGAAATAAATATACAATAGGATTGTTTTGTTATGATCCCTCACTTTGGCAACACCGGGAGGTGTCATGTTAAGGATCCGGAAACTAAAAAGAATGTTGGGTAGTTGTTATCGACCAATGTTTCAAGAATTAACGTTATACCATATTTTAACGACGTATAGTACCTACTTTTATCTCACGAGTGCGGGTTAGCCTTATAGTTGTGACACATAGGAACACATAGACAATGTGAACTCAGCTCCTACGCTGATGCACACATAGACATTGTACATGTATAGATCAACACACAACCATGGCTCACCGGCGCTCGTGAGATAAAAATACTGTACAACCAATGAGTGTGGTATGCAATCACGTAAATTTTTAAACGTACTGTAGGCATATTTTAATGTAATTTTTATTAGTATGGGATTTGACATATAGATATAGATCTCCCTTACGAACGGTCGAAAACTTCCGTAATCGCACCGCTGGTTGGTATCTTCTATGCAGAAGAGTTTATTTTTCTATGTTGAAGGCTGTACAATATTTTTAACGCATATAATAAATATATATATATTCCAATTACCTGAGAAGATGATAATGGCCATCAACAGCGCGTAGTGAACGTTGTCCAACGACATGGAGTACATGCACCGGCAGAAGTGCAGCAAGTCCTCGATCACGTAGGCCATGCCGGCCTTGCGGTAGTTGTCGCGGGTGTACGCTTGGTTGTTCGCGAAGAGCACGCTGTCGCTCGCCGCGTCGTATCGCCGCGCCACTCGGAGCATCATCACCTCGCTTGAACAGGCCTGGGGGAAGATTACTCAGTTAAAACATAAGGTGCGTGATATTCCGCTTATGGTACGGTTTCAGAGGAATTTTCTCCCTTGTACGCTCCGGTTGAGGAATGAGCTCCCATGCCGAGGTTTTTGTTGGAGGATAACGCTGGCCATCTATATGATTCATATTTTGAATAAGGTTTGGACTGTCAGTGCTGTCTCTGTATGTCGTCTTTTGATAAACACATTATGTCATACTAAGTTGAATAAATAATATATTTATATTCGTACATTATATTTACATAGTTCCCACTGCGCCCCTTCTGGTGAAACCGCAAAATCATAATAGTTTTGCCGAGGGACTACAGTATCGGACTCTTCAAGAAAGGAGTGTATATAAATTCTTAAAGGGTCGGCAACGAGCATGTAACACTCCTTGAGTTGCAAGCATCCATAGGCTGCATTGATCGCTCGGCTTGTCCGGAAGCACGGTTCAGGACACGTAGATTTGATAAGGTGGAAAGAATTAAGCTAAAATGTATTTAATTTCAAGAAATATTGTGCAGTATCAATACGAAGTTTGAATATTACAAAGACACCGCTTTTAAAACACGCTTGCGTGGTAGTTAAACGATCAATTAGCTGATTCTTCTATGGAGCCTTGTCCTTAATGTCCTTGCGCATTACGTCATGAGTTAGTGTATTCATTGAGTTGGTTACGCGTGTACATATTGGTCATTATCATCATCATATCAGCCGTAAGACGTCCACTGCTGGACATAGGCCTCCTCCAAAGAGTGCCACGATGACCGATCCTACGCCACCCGCATCCGGCGGACTCCCGCGGCCTTTACATATCGGTAGTTTGCTGTTTTTTTCCAAAAGCCGGCGTCATCACAGACATTTAGACATAATTGTAAAGCAGATTTGTTTAGATACCTTTAGCAGCGTGATTTGATCAGGCTGCGAGATCTTAGCGAAGCCAGGTAGCCCCTTGGCGAACTCCACGATCAGTTGTACCGTGAGAATGGTCATCTCTGTGATCTGGCGGAAAGGCGTGTCGTTGTCATCCTCGTCTTCTACGTTCTGCCACGTCTGTAACACAATAGCTGTTTGTTTCACTTTTTCTATTCTGATGTTTATGAAGAAGTTATTTTTGTGATCGGGAAATTATCTGTTCTGTGTAAACCTAATATGTTTAAGCCGACAAACAGAATTAATGTTTATGTAGTATCAAAATTGCGATCAAAGGGAATGGAAAATACTTAACAGATATGATTGGTATGTTTGGGCGAGTTAAAATATTTTTTGTTTATTTAATTGCATGAGAATGTTCAAAGAGATTTAGTGTTTTAAAAATATCAACCACTATTTCACAAGCAGTTAAACACCTCTGCTTCTTTGGGTTTTATATTGTACAGCTTTTAGATGAATGAACCGAAATGAGCGTAATGTGAGGTGCTGTACCTGTGTAACCCTCTTAAGGTCCTCTTCAGACGGCTGTTCGTACCCGTCCTGGTACCACACGAGCCTGGCGATGAGGAACTGCTGGTTTGGGGTGAGCGCTGGTACGTTCTTCAGCCGGTTCTGCTCCATGAGCTTGTCCGACAGGAAACGCGGGACCACTTCGTGCTGCAAACATTCCAGCTTCACGTAGGAAACAATGGGGGGTTAGCGCTTCTGATGGAAACCGATTCAATGTCCCTACAGGCAGATTTATAGAGAAGGGGAGTTCTTGGACCGCCAAGAACTTTAAATAGAAAACTCCCGACAGACATTGAAATATAATAAACGAGTCACTTTAACGTTGAATATCGCTCGACATGTTTCGGACCAATACGTGGCCCTTAATCATGAGGTCTTGTCGCGACGTCTTCCGCAACCGACAGCAAACGGCAACTGCACGTTCCGCCGACACGAAAAAACCGTAATCATAAGACAAAAAGTCCCAATTTAGAGTGAGCGGCGTAAGTGTCG
This sequence comes from Cenopis cana, assembly GCA_951800055.1. Classification (NCBI taxonomy): domain Eukaryota; kingdom Metazoa; phylum Arthropoda; class Insecta; order Lepidoptera; family Tortricidae; genus Cenopis; species Cenopis cana. Next base: position 13,872,986 of record OX637478.1, read on the forward strand.
TCGTGCCGTTGCGACACTTGTCTGCTCATTTCAAATTGAGCTTTTTACGAATATCATTACGGTTCAATTTGGAGTGTGGCGGAACGTGCAGTGCAGTTGCTGTCTGCTCTCGGCTGCGGGATTAAACCTTAACACTCCCGTGAGTGACGCGTTTATTATATTTCATTATATCCAAGAACTTGCCTGCAGTTTTCATTGCATTGCGGGACTGAGGGCTACAGAGATGGGAGGAGAACGATCAAACGCTGCAATGTAATGAAAATCGCTTACAATTTCTTGCACCGTGTAACCATGGGGCATTGCACAAGCTATTTCACAATACTTACAATTACAATTTACATATTAAATTTTAATGTTTGTGAACGTCATTATGGAATGTAGGTATTAGGAAAGCCAATAAATTTGTTGATTTGTACAGTTGTAAAGTTTTGTGGAATAAAGCTTGTACTATGGATAGTAGACAATTATAGATAAATAGATAGATAATACATATTCGTAGTGATCATTAAACAATTAATGTTCAGCGGGAGTCGAACCCTGGGCCGTCAATTTCGTAGGCAGCATCGTCACACATACTAAGTACCAGAAATTTAAATATGACCTCGTCTATAATTATGAGTATCATCTTTAGTTCTATTGCAGTAACATTTATACAAGACAAGGTATAAATCAAATTAAATCTGAATAACTTTCAACCGAGGTAGTACTTTTATCTCACGAGCGCGGGTTGGACATTGTTGTAGTTGTGACACATACGAACACAGATAACGTGAACTCATAGCTCCTACGCAGCATACATAGACAATGTGCATGTATAGCTCAACACACAACCATGGCTCACCCGCGCTCGTGAGACAAACGTACTATAGCAGCCACATGCATTTAGCATTACAAACGCTATTTACAGGACAGGACAGGCTCACCTGCCTCATTTTTTTTTTTTTTTTTTTTTTTTTTTTTATTCAGGACAACAACAGCCGTAAATATGCGATTTTACAAGAGTTTGATTACCTAGCAGGAGGCCAATAATAGTTATCCATTGGTTACAGTTGTTACAACTTATACATGTATTAAGATTACCTAACTCAGTGATTAATTAAGTGAAGTGAAATACTGTTCAAACAATAAGGTACAAAATCCAATATTATTGTAATGTTTTATTTTATTTTATTTTATCTTTAAATACTAACATAGTTCGTAAGATTTTTTATCTAACCCATTTGTATGGATCACTGGTCTGAAATAAACGATTTTTTTTTTTTTAAACATACGAATATCGCCAAAAGAATATTTGAGAACAAAATCTACATACAGACAAGATTGCCTTGTTTAGTATACATAAGCAGCTACAAGATATCAGAAAATGAAATCTGATCTCCCATTTCGGTAAGGCCTCTTGTGTAGTTGATTTATCATACTCTAAGATCAGTTCAGTTAATCTACATCGCGGTTTAAGTGACCGCCTTGTCTTTAATCAAGATACAGATACTTACAATCCGAGCTGCTTCGGGCGGTGGAGGTTCGCACTGCATTATGGGCGGCATGTGGTCATCAACCGTCGTCGTGCTGACTGGCAGTTTGTCCTTCTCTCTCTGTGCTTTCTTCTCTTTCCTCTTTATCGCGCATTGATTCTCTGGCACCACGCACTCTGGCCTCATGCCGACCGCTAGGCACTTCTTCAAGCGGCACTCTTGGCATTTCCGTCGCATGTACATGTCCATTTCGCATGCGTGGCCGAATTTGCAAATGTATACTGCGTTTTTGGTAACACTCCGTCTGAAGAAACCTGGAAATACGATTTTTTTATATCACGTTTACCGTACAGCATCAAATGCGGCCGAGTGTATAGTATGTTTAGTTATTCTTTTATGGACGTACTGAACGGCGTCGATCAACAAAGTCGATATGACATCGTGTATGGCATAGTTAAATACAGTACGATTACTGAAACTGACACTGACACGTGATGTTAATGCAATTGATATTCTGTCTCAATATTACAGTAGGTATCGATTACAAATATAACGATTTTCAGACAGTGTATACGACATAAAAACTCTATTACATTAGTGTTATATGAAGTAGAGTAGCACATATCAGTGGTAAACAAGTAATTTTCCTTTACAGTTGACAGAAAAGTGTTGTGAAAACTAATATTTTTCCATTGTCTTCATTCTCTGTCTCATATAACGGTGAATTAACGATATGATGATATGACATATGACGTGACAGTTTTTTTTCGCAATCGTACCTACCTATTGTGTTTGCGATAAGATAATGTATTGGTGCTTAGACACAAACCCGCAAGGTTGACTGAAAGGCAACGGTCATTGACAGCGCTCGGCTCTGGTTTTGGAGGCAATCTCATTGCTACGTACGAGGATATTTGACACGAAGGCTATCTTATAACTAATTTTATCCGCTATAGTCTCCTGACACTTTAGGTGGGTACATTTATATTACGACTAACTATGTCCATCTGTATTGTAGTCAATTGGTCATAATCACAAGGAATGGTAGTCATATTTCACGATTTAATTGCTTGATAACATTCTTTTACAACGTATCAGATGACGTTGATGAGGGTTGGTTGTACGCTGGCGCCGATGGCAGATAGCGGCAGTGAATCAGGAGGCAGACGTGCTGCAGACAGCCATTGTGACGTCTCGTCTCGACTATATGAATACAAAATGCACGCGCATCCACCTCGACACAATGCGCCAATTCACCACTGAATTGGCACGTTCGTGGGCGACCAGGGCAAGGACAGCGTCTAGCTTAGCGACAATTGCCACGATAATGAAGGTCACTCCTACGCGTGAGAGTAATGGTACTTGGCGCGCCATTTTAGGTTACGTACGCTTGTTGTCTTACCTTTACACCCTTCACACGTGAGCGCGTTGTAGTGGTAGCCGGAGGCTCTGTCGCCGCACACCAGGCATAGCTCCTCCTGCTGCCGCGGCGCCGGCCCCTTCTTCTGCCGTCGCGCCTCGCCATCTGTACTGCACCCATTTATACTGGACGCCGGTGACAACTCCTCGCGACCTGCAACCAAATATATAAAGGAATGTTAATGTTGTTTACGCTGCAACTGCGCAGAAAAATTCGAACGAGTCCGGTGGCCCAGCGGCGTCTAAAATCGGACGCTATAAAATTTGCATACATTTTCATGAACCATTTGTCGAGTCGGCGGGCGAGTGAAGATCGTTTATTTTTCATTTTTACATGCGGGGCGATGTTCCTTCGCAGAAGATGTTTGTGAAGCGAATTGCACGCAAGTGATTTTCGGCAGTCACATGAGCGTTTCCTGTCCAAACAAAAGCTGGCCAGAGCCACGCAGTGCATAGCAATAGGGAGCAGGACTATTTATGTAGTCAAGACATGGGCGTGTCTGGTGATGGAAATGTAATGGCAATTGTCACTCGACAGTCGGAACTCCTTATAAAGTAAGCAGAGGCTATAGAATGATATTTTTGTGCCTTGGCTTCTACCTACTCCCTAAATAAGATTCGGTTAACGATCAGAAACGAGGGTAGGTAAAAGGGAAAGTATAAAGATTCGTTGAAAGCTGCGTGGGTGTCCTATGTAATTTCGTAACGTAAACAAAAAGAGATGATCAAACACCCGGAGGGACAATAAGCACATTTAAGAGGGAGGGGTCCATTTAAGCCTGTTGTCCCATTAATTTTATTTGCTTTTTTATTGTATCCATTAGACGGCGCGGGCGCGGGTCGGTGGCCGGCGCTGTACCTGGTTGCGCAACCGACAGAAATGGTCGCCGCCAAAAAACTAGTTCCACGTGGGATCCCAGCGCGGAGGCCATGGTTCGTCATACTCGAGCTCATAATAACACGTCAGTTATGCACGCAACGCCAACGCTTCCACTGACATGTATACCTTCTTTTAACAAGACACAGACTGGCATTTCAGACATTACCGACGATGACTGTGGTCTAGAGCTAATGGAATTGCTTTTTTATGAATGCGTCTTTAGATTATTTAAATGGAAGTCAACCAGCAGTCTTGTTTGTTCAACGATAAAAATACTTCAATAAAGAGGTCAAGTGCGGCACTTTATCGCTATTTCTGTGATGAGTGCCCAGTGCCTACCTCATGTACTGACCTGCTCACAATACCACTGTCACGCTTCGGTCAGTTTGATATATCTTGACCTGGTGACTTCAGAGAACTTCTTAAACTTTCTTAAAATTGCAAATCTAAGGAAAACGTTAGTCACGTCCGTTTTCACAATTCCGGATCAGATCCACGGTCAACTTTCGAGGTCAGATTACATTTCACGACTCAGTTTATCATTATCAAGTTAGGTACTGGCTGAAGTCAAGAGATCAGTCGCGTTTGACGTTATTTCAAGTTGGTAGGTTTTTACTACTTTAATAATAACATTAACAATAGATAAGAGCGGTCGTCGGCCTCCTACTAAAACCGATTACAGATTGCGAGAGTTAAATAATATTTTCATGGATAACAATGACGCAATCGACGAGAACTGTCCGGTGAAAGTATCAGAGACAAGACCAACTGGTTTGGAGTAGCCGACCTGTCCGAATGGTAATTAGATTCAGGGAACTATAAATTCCAATTTTAAGCTAACACGGATTTTGAAGACTCACTCTTTTATATATGCAATAAAAGTAGATCATCATAAAACGCCGTAGGAAATTAATTTTATAAAATATTGCGTTAGTACCTTTTTATTAATGGGAAGTATATAGTTGTGCCGTGCGAAGGACGCGATAATATAATAATGAAGTTGTAATCGTCATATACACATACGTAAACAAAATCTCGCTGTTTATTTAAGGTAAAATATAAGTACTTATACTAATTGATTAGTGCTAATGCTAACCCGATTATAACAATGTTTATCAAATCAGTGTTCTTGAAGAAGAAAGCTAATCAAAAGTTGAATGCACGGATGACCGAGTCAGTGTGTTATGTTATGCCTCAGCTGTTCAGTGTTGCGCTCGCGCATCGGATGGAAGGTCTAGTTCGTGGCGCGTCGGCCGCGTTCGGCCACGGTCGGGTCCTCGAGCGAGAGGCGCCGAGGAGCGACAAGTGGGGCGCGAGCGACGACCGGGGGCAGCGTGCGGCCTTGACTCTTACGGTCCCCCTCGCCCCGCTCGCTTCTCCGCGCCTCGCTCACCGCGCAGCCACATTATTTATGATAGCATCAGAGCTCGAAGCAAGCTCGCGATTCTCTACTAACTATATACTAATAATAACTCGTTTTACCTCTCACGCGACTCGCCTTTTTGCTTGATTTACTTACTTTTTAAACCACAATTCTATTGGAATTAAAGTGCCTATTAAATCGAGGAGCGGGAGCGTAGACGCCATGGAACGCGCTTTGTAATGGGAACGTAAGCCGCTCAGCGAGGCACGTAGGCAGAATTCGATTAAACAATATACGCGAAACTTTCTACTGTGACCGACACAGACAACGCAACCATTTCGCAGGCGGGCGGCGTCAGCAAATAGTGAAAGTTGCCCAAAATATTGCACAATCTGCACATAGCACACGTAATTGAAATTCGGGTGTGGCGAAAGTAAGCCTAGCGACCACGTGAGCAGTAAATGGGGACATCGATTGTAAAAGTAAAACTTTCGTTGCGTGCAAGATTTTAATGATGCATGTTCGAATTTATGCGCGCATTATTAGTTTTTGCACAGAAAGACAACGAGATCAGGTAAATTGATAATAATGATTGTGAAAATCGAGCAGCATTCCGATAGCTGTCCATCCGCAGATGTTGATGCACAATGGACGGGGAAAAACTGCAGAAAAAAGTGCACGTAAGCGATGCATCGGCTGGGCGGAGTTCGGCTCGCGATCTTACTTTCTACGATACTTTCTAGTAAGAGATGTGTACCGGAGCCGGCGCAACTGGAGCGATCGGTTTCTCTACGCCGGGAAAATTGGATTGAAATAGAAATCGCGAGGTGAAAATTGCCATTTTCTCGCACGCTATCGTGGAAACTGTTTTCATATCGTAGATTAGGGCGTTGGGAGCACGCGGTTGTTAGAGGGATCTTTTAGGAGGGCGGACGTGGCACGTGAAAGTGTTTACATCCGCCAGCCGTCGGGAGCGCAGCGTATCCGTACAGAGTGGGCGGTCTATCCCAAACAGCAATCTGAACTATATGGCGGGTGCTCGCACTGCGGAAACCGTCCGGAAACTGCACGAGTGTGACAACCTGACAACCGCCTTAAGATATCGTTAAGTGGTTTAACATCCTCAGCTAGGTACAGCAATAAATCATCAACACAAACGGATTACCTAGCTACCCAGTAACCGTCCTTTTGCGTCTAAATGATCGATTTATATGTTTATTGCTTCGTGTCGTAAATTTAAATTAGGCTATCGCCACCTAATATTCCTGTCATGGGCGCTACGGCAGCTTAAATGATAAATTATTTAACATTAAAACGAACGTCGAGGCCGTGAAGTTTTATATTCGAACTTCAGCTTTCTTCTGGCATTTTAATGAACGAATTAGGAGATAGCATGAAACAGTTACAGCAACGTCTTCATTAAACCTCTCCAGTGTTTAAACTGTGACTCGTGACGCGACTATCAAAGACGGAGAATTCTTGAAATTCCTTGGTCGAGTAAAATAGAAAGCGGTCTCCTATCACTATCACCTAATATAACAAACGTAAACACAATGCTTCAGCCACGAGTTTAATGGATAGGAGCCCCAACAGATTTTTTTATTGGTCAATACTGGTTGCATACATACCTTCTCTTTTACACATGGTGTTCTGATAGATGAAAGCGTACTTTGTCTCTGTCTGCCCCCTAATTTAGTGAGCAGTCGTGGTGAACCCACGCTCTGGCGCGCCTTTTCGAGTAAACATGGGAATGGTAAGGTAAATAGAAAACCGGGGGAGATATAATTAGAATAAGTACTGCACGGTTCCTTCCACTGCAAGTTTCAACACGAGCGGGGCTTTTAACGAAGAAAGATAACTTAAAACATGCTTTTAAATTAATTATCAAACAGATGGTCTGAAGAGTCTGTTAAGTTCTGTTCCATGTTATTCTGATAGGATGGAAAGTTAAATTTGTACCTGGAATTAAAAGTTTTTGATTCAGTTTCAAGAAACTCTTTCGAACAGCTGTTACAAAGCTTTTTTCCGATTTAATTTGCCTACATTATTTATATTTAACGTGAAAGTCCTATGCAAATGATAAATTAAGAAAAAAAATGATTAGCATGTTTGGAAGTTGTCTATGTGTCAGTTACCAGTGACTCTTTTCACAATATTTGTCAGGTCGCATTGTTACGAATTGTCAGTAACATGTGCAATAGAGCCCCAGAGTCTATAAATCCACATTTAACTGATAACATAGTGCTCAAATGACGTCACAATCCAGTTCAGTTGGCATACTACAGTGATAGAGTAATAAAGCTTCTATTCTAATTAAGAACAAGAATTAAAATAGTTCATGTACATATACAATACCTAAGATAAATCTCAATTAAACCCTATTAACAACTGCACTATCAAGCTAGTGTAGCGCTGACCGGTCGTCCTAGAGCCAAGTAAAGCTATCAATGACCTTGCCCTGCTCCGGATTGCACCGGCCTTCATTGCATTTACTGCGAAATAAAGGTGAATTGGAAAGTAGCACGCGCAATGAAAATAGCACTGGTTTAGTTTAACTACTGACCTAGTTTCGTTGTCCGCAGGATGAACGTAAAATCCTGTGGTTTCGAAAGACATCTCTGGCTTTCAAAATAGGTCTAGGTAAAATTGCACTCATCAGGTTTATAGATCTATAATCTTCAAAGAACTTTTCAATTCTGAATATAGTCTCAACATGATTTGACATAACTACCTATTTATCTCCGCTAAGACATCATTATTACACCATTTTAAACTGAATATGTATCAAGAATATAAAGTGCAACATCAGGCATACTAAACGCACTACATTTCGCGGCTGTCTCATTAACCCAGTTCTAATGGAATTATTATAAACAAATTTATTTCATATCACAGTGATTCCGCTTAAACGACCGATTCATTGGCCTGGTTCTACGAAAAATACCACAAGTGGGCCAAGGCGATGACTGTGACGCTATATTCACTCACGAGGTTGTATACATGACTACTATGAGACTAATTCGATACTACCTGGGTCAACGACACTCTTGTACAGCTGATAACACATTAAAAGCGAATTATGACACTGGGTCGGTTAGACAACGAGTCACGTGCTCATTTACTAGGACACACAGACACACTGTGTAAGTCTATTTTGACAATTGTCATAGTCAACATGGCAGTATTACACGTGCGTCTGTCAAATAGAGGTGGAAAGTACATCCCATTCATCATTCATCTTTTCTGAAAACTGCTTATATGAACAACAAATCTACCCACTAACAGACCATTAAGAAACCTACTTCGGATTGACGTAAGGTCCTAGAAATGGCCAGTCCTGTGTGTTGCTTTCTTGCTGTAACGTTTCGAAAGAAACTTATGTTATATCGATACTACTGGTGCCCAGAGATGGGCATTATTCGACCTTTTTTCATCTGAACAATTTTTCGAATAAAAAATAATGCACGATTTTATTATTCGCGAATGATTTATTCGCGAATAATTTATCCGAAAATAAATCAAACAACCACCTTTAAAATTACGAATGATCTATTCGTTATTTGATTCGGATAAATCCAAAAATAATATTTAAGAAGGTTTCAGATATTCAAACAAAATTAATTATTCGTGATAATTCATTCCACGAATAAATCATTCGCGAATAAGAATAATCATTCGAGAAATTTATTCGCCATTCGTGAATAAATTGGTTATTCTTATTCGTTATTCGTCATTCGAATTAATTTTGCCCATCTCTGCTGGTGCCATTGTGTGGCAGATTAAGAAACACTTGCCGATCGTTCCTAGGTCTTTAATTCCCTCTGACTCGAGCCTATTACGCCTAAGCCATTAAAAGGATGGTGATGTGATGTAGCAGCCCCAGAGAAGCCGTAGTAATCTTTATGTTTTTCATGCGAAACTGTAACAATACAGCTCGAAACGCACTGACAGCGGTGGCGGCGCGGTGCGGAGGCGGTACTGGTTGCGATAATCGAACTAATATGCAAGGGTCCGCACAGAACGCTTTTTTCCCGGCCGGTTTTCTGCGCGGACCCTTTCATATTAGTTCGAGTATTACAACCGGTACCGCCTCCGCACCGCGACGCCCCGCCTCGCTACCGCTGTCAGTGCGTTTCGAGCTTACAGTGTAGAAGAAATGTTTAATTCGTTAGGATTATAGACACTAGGCCAATGACAAAAATAACACGAGTTAGAATCAACGCAGGATAATTAAAACAGGCGAAACCATTGGAAGAAACCTAGTCTGAATTAGGGCACGTAAACAAGGCTGGTCGTGTTATTCAGACATCCTATGTAGGTCATTAACATCGTGTTTCCAGGAAAAAGGTACAAGTACAAATAAACAAGGATAATTCGGTACAACCCGATGCGGATAATGTAGGTCGAGAACTTGCTAAGGCTGAAATAACAATGGCATATGTGACTAACCAGCATTACGACACTGTGTTATGAAATCGGATTCTTTTAATTTCTCCAAAAGATTACGATACTTCATGATTATGCATGTATAGTCGTACTACTTACTTTACTATTACTTGTTACTTGTAAATGCTGTTTTATCAAAAAGCATTTTGGGAATGTGCCCGAGAATTTATAATAAAGTTCCTAATTATATTAAAGAGAGGCAAAATATAATGCACTTCAAGAAAGATTTAAGTCGGTTTTTATTAGAAAAGGCTTACTATTCAATAAGCGATTTTTTTACAGACAATTAAAACTATAATTTAAATTTGAGTAATATGTAATTATTATGGACATGCCTGAATTAAATTTTTAAGGACATACATATGTGATAATCATGTAATTTATATAGTGTTTTAATAATAATAATTTTGTATAATGTTGACATAGATATTTCTATTAGTTTAATTTTAATTTATGTATTGCAATGCTCGGAAGAGCTCATGTAGAACTACACCTAACTTTAAGACCTGATTGTTACATGAATGCAATAAAGAATCTGAATCTGAATCTGAATCTGAATCTGATGTTTGAACTTTAGCTTTTAAGTAAAAGTGATTAATATTAATACTCACCGTAGTACTTAAAATATGTTGGATGTTGACACCAAATAAAAAAATCAATAAGTTAGAATTTTCTATAAAAAAACATATCAAAAAAATGGCGAAAAAAGTAACTCAAAATACGTCAAGGACTACGAGCGCTCTCTCTAACTAGAAACATTCTAACGATGGTATAATAAAGGTTTATAGCTTTATTATTTTTTGAGATTATTTGAATAGGATTTTAAGCATTTGTGAATGTTATGAACATTATGTTCATTTTATTCATACTTGCTTCTCGGTTTATCATGGCCTTCACATAATACAGTAAGGTTAGTATGACATTAACTTTAAAGCGGCGTTACGTGACAAATGCCTTGGTTATGGATGTCACGCTGCTGTTTATTTACCTACTGGGCACAATCGTCAAGATGGTAACATTTCGTATTGCAAACTTTAAGACGCTAAAGGCAGAGTTGTAGCAACTTTAATAGCGAAGTTGACGGTTCTCTTTCGGATGACTGCTGCTGATACAATATTTAAGTTTTGGCAATTTGACTGACTTTGGGTCAACAAGATATACTGTGAAAATTTAAAGACTGTAGCTTCAACCGTTTGGCTGTAAAACCTGTGTGACACACAACGGACGAACGGACGCGTAGACAGCAAGTGAGCGAGTAGTTACGGAAAACTTTTTGAATTGGCGCAGACTTCAGTACTCATACTCATTGATCTATTTGACACTTAAGTGTTGAATATGTAAATTCACTACCGTCACTACTACGATGTTCCAGTTAAAAGAATATTAATCGCCATTAAACTTATCATAGGACAAAGCGCGAACAATAGAAATTGAGATTTATTGCAAAGGCAACAGTGTCGATTTGCTAATCGGCTGTTTAAAAGGGTTAATTATTTTATTTGTTTTTAGGTCTGTAGTGCAGTGACAACGCCGGGAGCGGGGGTCGCTGACCGGGTATCAGCACAGATAAGCCGGCGACGAAACTGTTATCGCTTGAAGAATGCTTTGTTTTCGAATGATTTGGCGTCAAACTTTGATTAGATCGATGGTTATTGGAATCGCAATATCACGTTACCTAGGAAAATTACTAGGACTTTATGACTTATGCTGTCATTTGGTTTATTACACCTGTCAGTATACCCACAAAAATACCTTTCCTCAAAGTATATAAATATATTAACTACCTGTGTTCTAAACCAACATAAAGATATGCGTACGAAGTGGTCATACCGCCAGGGCCTCTCCGTGACCAGATTGGAGTAACGAGCAAAAAACAAACGACATCCGACTACGAGAAAAAAAATCGCTGTATCACTTACACCTAAACCGAAGATACAATGTATATAGACAGGGGTCGAATAAACTACTTCCAGTAACTTCGTAAGTTTTACTTGTAATCTATAGAAGCAAATTTTGAGGCGCTTTTCACAATCCCCTGTTACTCTTAAATTGACTAACTCGAAAATCCTCTTAAAATACTTAAAGAGAATTGCTAAATTATTCCGAAGTACAGAATAAACTCCGGGCAAAGTCTCGAAATGTATGTTATTAAGCTTTTTGTTGGACTGAAACCAGTTTGAAATAAAAGTGGAGTGAAATTGAGTGGCCAGTAATAAGGGTGTCCCTGTAAATGGACTTTTAAAGCTAAACCCTAATTGTATGCTTTAAAAAATAAAATTTCTTTACGCGTTTTAAGTAATTTGACATTTAAAGCGACCGAGTAAGTAAGTAATTATGACGAAAATATCGCTTCGAATGGAAGCCGTAAGACTTACTTGATTAAGTCTTAAGATCTTTAACTTTATTCAAAACAAATTCGAGGCGTCAAGTTATTTCAACTTCTCCACTCCCACTTTTTATAGGCTAATAAAACTTATTTCATTTTGTTGAAGAGGGTTGCAAAATCTTTTTTCTTAATCCAATTGCGTAGAAAACAGCGAAAGTGTGAAGTTCAAATCACGCAAATATAGAGATTATATCATATTATTAATGTTTCTTAGCCGTATCAAAAGGATTTGAACGACATTTTTGCGCTCTTTTATGTGAAAAGGTCTTAACATCAAATTAACGTTATTTATCGCAAACTCAGTGAAGCACCATTACCAGCAGCGCCCGTAGCACATGTTGCGCTCCAGAGCATCTCGACTTATCTCGAGCTATTATACGCGTCTTTTACTGATTGGCGCTGTTAGAATGTGACGGATAGCTCGAGACACGCCGACATACTCTCGAGCGCAACACGTGCTAGGCCTACAGACCATGATTGAAACTGGCAGTCGGCAGCCGCGGCAACATTGTACCGATTTGCACGTGGAACGACCAAAATAATCGTCTCATCCCGAACTGTGTCATGGGCTCGCCCACACGGCGGAAGGTCGGCCCTGCGTCCGGGCTGCGCCGGTTACTTAACCACACTGTCTGGGACAGTATTATGAGACTCAGTATTATGCGACTCACTGCAATTGTATACCTAACAAAAACACGCCTTTGCATAGAATGATAAACGTATAAATATAATAAATACGTAATGCTTATCATTCTATGTAAAATTAAAATTAAGTGTTCAAAGAAAATTGTGATTTGTTTTAGTCGCTTTCTCTTTGGGTTTTTGTTCAAAAAAGCCTTAAAAGGAAATTTGAGTCAGTCCATAACAAAAGGGCCCTTATGGCACTTTCTAGTTTCGTAGATATCAGCGTTTTAGTAAAATTCGGTAAAATCACATATTTTTTGTTTTTTGCATATTGATAAAGTATAAGACTAGATGTGTATTTCTAGCTTGGTTTCACACGTATAAGTTAAGTATTTCTACCTTTAAATTAGTTGTAAAGTTTAGTAAAAAAGGGCCCTTATGGCAGAGGTCAGATAATAATGATATAAAATAGGTTAATAACTTATTCTAATTACTTCTAACCATTTTCTGTATAATTTATTTGCCTTTTCTGTTTACTGGATTCTAGTGGTACACGTTACAAATACCTATTTCTAGTCTCAAGTCAAGTAAGTTCTAGTCGTGCATGACCGTTGCAAAAATTTTTGTTTCTTATTACATTTCCTATTAATTGTATTTTTAGAGTTCCGTAGCCAAAATGGTGAAAACGGAACCCTTATAGTTTCATCATGTCTGCCCGTCCGTCCGTCCGTACGTGCGTCCGTCCGTCCGTGCGTCCGTCCGTATGTCACAGCCGACTATAAGCTCTCTAATTATGAAAATATATGGTAGGAAAGTATTATTCTATGAATTGCTACATAATAGTAACGTGAAATTAAAAAAAAGGTAGAATTCTGAACAAATGAAGTGGTGTACAGTCACCAGCATTAATATCTGCCAAAACAATGGTGGCATAAATATCCGACACAGCTCCATTTGTAGGGCCGTAAAGACGGGTCAAATATTAATGGCGCCTTTATTATAGCAGATATTGATGCTGGTGACTGTACATTAATAAATACTTAAGACGATTTTTGGTTTGATAAAAATACGGCTACTGGTTTTTGAGTAATTGCTGAAAAACTGTTTTGCCCAAACAAAAGGGCGTAAGTGCCGTGAGTTTACTATGAAGATACGACCTTTTTCGATTCGACGTATCGGATAGTGGGTTTAAATATGGACTAGTAGTCGTCGGTACGGAACCCTTTATTGTGCACGGTCCGACACGTACTTGGTCGGTTTTTTTTAAATAGAGTTAAAAAATTATTTTTACTATGCGAAATTGCTTTTTTGTATAATTTAAAAATTACGCATAATTCAAAAAACTTGTAATGAAAAGATTTATTCAGAATTACGTTCTAATACAAGATTGCTACTTAGACTATGTAAATATTATTATTTACTTACATTTTTGGTTACATTCGTCCATAAGGGCCCTTTTCTCAATTGTATGGAAGTAAACCTTGATTTTCATGTAACTTTAATCGGTCATAAAATTGAAACTAATTGACATAGAAAAAAAATAAAACCTGTGTAATGCTTGTCTAGACTTATTAAAGGTAAGTATGGTATACTACACGGAAATTGTTAAATTTATTCGTGACGAGATAGAAAAAATATCATTTTCTATATTTATAAAAAAATATATATCACGTTAGGATTTTGTTTTTATTTTCCATTCGATGTGTTAAGTAAACTATTTTCTAGCATACACTATGACAAAGATCACAAAATACGAAATAATAATTCACCTATTACAAATTTCCTTACTTTTTTATGATCGGCGCCTTGCACTGATCAAAGGCCATTTTTTCTCAACGGGGTAGTGGAATTGAAAAATCTTTGATTGTTTCCTATAGAAGAGAACCTCAAGATTCAGGATCTACCATCATCTATGTAACTTCCCACGGGAACATACTTTAAATGAGTTTAAAACTTCTCTTAGTTATTTCTCAAAAGTGCATTTTTGGGTTGAGTAACTTTGACGATTTATAAAAAAAAAAGTATGGCACTTAGGGACATGGTGATCGTTGTTTTTGGTAGCCTATGTATTGTAGATTATAGATCCGTGCGTAACTCAATACCGACCATAAAGGCCCCAGTGAGCTGGACGGTCACATTTTATCAAAATAGTCATTTAATCATATTGACAATCATTAGATACAGATTTAGTTACAAACAGTAAAGATCGTAAAGACTTTACAGGAAAAACATAATGTGTTGAAACTGTTGAAAGAGGATAAAGTAGCCGCCTTGTCGGATACTGGCTGCATTCAACTGCAATTTATAAAATAAAATGATGACGTATTCGCAATAATATGTTGTTGTGCACATTTCTTCGTTCATTGAGTCGTTCCTCGTGACCCCATTACATAAGTATCTCTCAGCAATTGTATATCAAAATAAGTACTAATTAAATGTCCATGTAAACCAGTTTCGCTGTATTGTTTGAAAAAAAAGAACACGAAAACGCTGAATGTGTTAAAGGAATAATATTAAGGCGAAACACGTGAAGCAAGCAATTATCTACTGAAAACACACATGTAGATATATCGATTACGTCAGCTATACTTTTAAATGTCGATTAGGGTCATTGATTTCCTTGACGACATTGACATTATAGCCGTTGACTTATAGAAATAGGATTTCTTTTAAGGCGATATATCGATTGAAAGAGACACCCTTTGTTTTTCGCTCACGACGAAACGGGATGCAACCCTCTCCAAGAATAGCTTTTTAGACAAATCTCGTTAAATATCTGACTGTGTGCAGGTTTATTAAATTTCCTCTTGTCAGTACCTAGATGAGGTAAAATACCATCATATTAACTTAATCGTGTCTTTTAATAATGCGTTGTTTTAGTAGGCTGAGGAAAAAAGGAAAATATAGACTCTACTTTGGATTTATATATTTTAAGCAATCCAGTTTCGCTATTGTCAGTACTACAATGATATAGTCAAGAATCATATATCTGATAATCAGCCCCTACTGTTTGCTAGTCTGGGCAGGACAGCGTTTCAAAGTCTCCAAATTTCTCAGTGTAGCGCCTTAACCTCGCTACCTCGCGTTTTAAAGGATTATAATATAAATTATAATAACATACTTATAGGGATCTGAAACAACGTTAAGACCTTACTTTGTCTATTGATGATAACAAAAAACTCTGACAGGAAAAGTATAAGTAGTATGAAAGTATAATATCTTTGTCGCGTGCCAGTGCTGTGAATGTATTTGATGCCACTGCAGTTGTCCCAGTTTCTACGTCACGTCACCACTAAATCGTGTTATAAAAGTAGTCACAGTCTGTGGCATTTATTGCAGCTTTGTTACAAAAGGTGTCCGTACAAGTGGACTTTATGATGATAAGCGACGCACACAAAGAGAGTGAATGGAATATAAACTGATTTGTGGAAGATCATGGTCGGCGCTCGAGCGTAGCGTCGGACGGGTTAATTTAGTACTGGCAGGGTACGGCACAGGAGGTCGTAAACATGTGGGGAGCAGTCGTATGGGCGAACTAAATGAATGCTATTGTGGCACGGATTGCAGCGTCAACGTTTTCCCCTATTGTTGAACAAGCGTATTTTTTTGCATATAAATATTTTGATATTTACATATTTGCATAAAATTCGCTGATATTTGCGAAAATACTCTGATAATGATAAGCATTTTTTAGTTAGTCAACGCTGTGCTCTAGCATAGCACGCAAGATAGAGTTCAGCCCTCATCTGGGCACTGCGATTATTAGGTTAGCTACAACGTACTGTTACTTAATCAAATTAAAACAGGGTGTTCGAATAACGTAACGTTTATAACTCTGTAGCTCCAAATCACGTTACGATCGATCAGGCCTAAGTACGATATGGGTTTAACAACCCTGGTTTAACCCTACAAAATGTCGGTGAAAGGCCACGTAGGGCTATGTAGCTGGCAATAATCGGCACTGTCAGTTTGATGGATGGGCTGGCGATGACGAAGCAGGCCCTAAACCCGCCCATTCGTTCGGCGCCATTAGTGCTCGAAGGAGGGCCTACCAAACTGGCAGTCTAAAGATAGCGATAACAAACAAGTTTGTCTATCGTTTAAAAACTAATAAATTACAAGACCAAATTCGAATAAGCAATTTAATAAAATAAAACATTGATAATTGGAACGAGATATCGGACCGGCACGGTCGGGTCGGACGGTACCTAAAGATCAGACGTAGCATCATTAGAATTTCCACTAATTCAACGTTGGTTCAATAGATTTCTTCGTTCATTAAAACCCGTGCTTCAGCTCACTAGAGCCAAATTCAGTAATATCAGAAAACATTTCCAACACGTTTCTCTAACTAAATTCGTTCGAATGAAGAAATCTTGAGTGAACAAAACCAATTGGAGACAAAGCAATTCAATTCTCGCTTCACATTCGGTCCACTCACTTTGTTCCGTCACGTTTGACAATTTAAAACGAATGTTCCTTTACTTAGGTAATTTAGCTCAGCTGGTATTCTTTGATGTAATATTTAACGACTATTTCCTTCTCGAACTCTGTTAGGTCGCGCGAGTTCATTCTTTATGAAAATGTAAAGATAAAATAACATAGATAATAGTCAGTTAGTTTACATGGTAGGTACATAATTATACCGCTGTAGTAGAATAAAAGTCACATAGAGACAAATCATGCCTAACTGTAAAGGAAAATTATTAATAATAACTCAAGCTACCTGAAGCATGTTGGATTGCACGGAGGCGTTTAAACCAATAGAATAGTCCGTTTTTTATTCAATATCATTCATGCAAATATTACACCTTGAATTTCCACATCAGTTGGTAGAGTGAGATTTACTGAATCGTGAAATTTAACGATCAGATGCGTGTGGGAGGGAGACATAACATGGGACGCACCGCACAGCGATATCACACCTATGCTAACCTAACTTTGAAATAACGTAAGTGTATCACAATGCCCTGCTTTTACGTTGCTTTAGAAGAACACTTCAACGAGCCGACGAGGTGGGCAAATCGTGTTGACACCTATGTGACAAATACACCGGGATGTACGGAAACATAGGATATTTCTGTCGTCGTGTTTATGTTATTCAGCGAACCATGCCACAAGCGAGCGAGAACGCATAATATTAATGCAAATGCTAAATTGGGAGGAATTTGTTCCAAACTCGGATGAGATAACGGCGAAATGTTTTACTTGAAACATGAAAGTACTCGCAGAGAGAATTAGAGCAGAGATTTTTGTGGCAGATATTTGGGATAACAGTGCGTGGCAACCGCTACCAACATCAATCAAAGGAACGAAGATATGTTTGGCAGTTAGAACTTCCTATACTGTAACTTTACATATGCGGCTGGAAATATAGCAGTTTGTTAGCGTCTCGGGTTCCGTAGTTAGCGAGAGCAGAGCATTCCTCAGACCGGTTCCGGACGCAGGCCGTTTATGGACGCCTGCGCAAATATAAATAGATGCGCTCGCTGCGAACCATCCGTCTTCGTGATGCTTTACTTCTAACGTTGTTTCGGTGTGAACACGAGCGCGGTTTTGTGCTAGCATTGAAATGAATGTAAGACAGTCTGACATATATCATATTTGTACACGTGTAGCTAAGGCTAACTTCATAATCTTCTCACACTGATCATTTTCATCTGTACTGTTTATACAGATGCTTGCAATTGTTGGATATCGGGAATTGCGAGTCTACAAAATCAAGTCGTGGATATTAAGTTATTCTGTAGACTGGGCTGTCTTCATGGGCTAAGCCGGAGTAAATAGGTTTCCATTCGATTTGAAATCTATTAACGCCATTCAACTGTCTAGATGTTTAACTTTAGGAATGTATTGAATCTTAATGTTCCGTGTTTATGACCAAATGTGACGTGAGTATGCGGCTGATAATCTTGTTATCCGTTATACAGGACGCAATTTGTGCAAATTGCCGCGTCGTGTCGTGATAGATTGTGATGTCTTCAATTTATACGTCCATAGGCGACTATCTAGACAATAGTGCTCGTTAGAGCTGTATAGACAGTCATAAAACAGTCTAATCAATGTAACTGAGAGGACTTAGCGATCGCCGCGGGACAAACTATGCGAGTAACAAATGGCGGCGGTTAACTTCAGATTCGTATCTCGCGTGTGAGTTGTTCATTGCCAACAGAAGTTGGAAATAATGGAGATAGCATCAGCAAATTCTTTGTTGGACACGACGGCCACAACTTCACTCACGAAGCGACTCCGTATTCATCCACTTTCTCTTCAGATACAAACATTGAGACTCGAGTCTCCGTGACCCAGTGAAACTCGGAAAATTCTCATTGACAAAGCCGAAGCGTATGCGTTGTGT
This sequence comes from Cenopis cana, assembly GCA_951800055.1. Lineage (NCBI taxonomy): Eukaryota > Metazoa > Arthropoda > Insecta > Lepidoptera > Tortricidae > Cenopis > Cenopis cana. The sequence continues at coordinate 13,891,934 of OX637478.1, forward strand.
AACCGCCACGTGGCATTAGGGGCAATGACACCGGGAAATGTCAAGTTGATAGTGGCACTATCACGCACCTTTAGCGCAGATAACGAGGGTTTCGGTGAACGTTAACGCAATTCGACACAAGCAGCAAACGAGCATCATTTATCACGAAACCGATCAACGAAGAGCTTGGTTTTTGCATGTACGTCGACGGTTATGCAACGTACTTTTTATGCTGTGGGAGCAGTCACCTATTTAAGTGTTGCAATGTATTGCATAAACGACCTCGTAATGTCAAAGCGGGTCATTGGCGCGGACGGACGGGCCTGCTTGGAGGTACGCTAGCCGCGGTTTAGATAATTACATCGATTGAACTCCGGTCTCCTTCGGTGTGTCTGTGACCCCGATGTAAATAACCTGAGCCAGTAAACAACTGACGCCGCTTGCGTCAATGCTTGCACGGCCTCGCCTCGCCGCGCCATAGATGTGATCTTTGACTAGCCGACAGTTTTCTTCTATTTTGGGACCATGATTGGCGTTGATCATGGCATCGTACTACCTCGTTACATTAACAGTAAATTCGACGATGTAAAAATAGATTGTTCTTATACTTCTTATCTTCACAAATAACAATCTAATAACGTTCTTATTATGAGTAATAAATTCGAAATGTTGAATTGAAATCTAAGAAAGAACCGCCACTAAATACCTGAATAACGACTATTCATTAATATTGTAGATTCTAATTTAGTCAAAGCATTTTCAATTTTTTTTGTCGAGCGTGTAATGTAATGTTAAATAGGATGGCATTTATATAAATGACGTAATGAAACCAACAAATGTGAAGGCCGGACAAATTATAAGACGGTCTAAGCGAAAGTTGCCAAGAATATTACGCTATGAAATAAACGGTCGTGTAAATTCTACGATGAAAGTGCCAAGTATTCACTAGTTATTTAATCACAGTCTGGCTTTAGAAGCGTGTTCAGATAACATACCAGTCAACACTTGTATAAACTATAAATAAAGAGAGAATTATACATAGTGGAAAGTGGAAATAGCGAACAAACCACGTAGTGACTTGTGTCGTAAACGTCTCATCGTAAAATTCGAGATATAATTTGTGATAGCGCACAGCAAATTGAAGGAAAAGATTCTACCAATTCAAACGTTAAAATCATGTTTATGCACAACAAACGCCGAAACGAACAAGGAAATCTGCAGCATCATAAATAAACATGTCACCAGTAGCGTTAAAAATACCAGCAACAAGTTATTTCCTTCAAAACTCCTTTGAAAGTCGTGTGCAGCGTCGCCTATGCTGTGCATTATCTACAAAGTAAGGTGACCTATATGATAAGATTACTTCAATAGCTGCAGCTACACACATACACCCGCACTCACACAGACGAGTGAAGCCATATTTACATCGAGTGGTAGGTACAATGACATTATCGACCTTGACTACTGGCTCGTACATCAGGCACACGAATACATTCGTTGGCGTAGGAATGTGTGCGTCATGTATAAATTCAGCTGCGAATATAATTCTACTGAAATCAGATGTAGCTCCAGGGTTTCTTCTATGGGAACTATATTTGGAACGGTTTATTTGTGGTGAATAGCGAGTGATATATAGAACAGTTCAACACACGATAAGAGTGACGCCAACGCGCTGAACAGATTGCACCAAGGCCAAGAACTGTTATCATTGGATTAAAATCGCATATGCAACAAAGCAAATACCTATCCAGGAGCCATTCCGAGGAGCAATGTGTTGTTATGTTACATGCATCAAGCTTAGTTTTAGCACTTGTTAAGTATGACGCGATATCTTGACAGCGAGTAAGACAGAATGCAAACTTAAAACATGGGAATAATGTCGGAGTTAAAACTATAATACCTATTGATTTATTTGTAACAATGCAATGACCAAGCATGAATTTAAACAATGTTTGCTATTATTATAGAGTAATTTGTAATTCTCATTATTTGATTTGAAAACATCATCTTCATCACAGAATGATCATATTTACTGAAGATCTCATAATGTATAGCATAATTCAAAAAAAGTACTAAGCTACTGACAAAGTGTAATCGCTAAACAACTTAGAAATATTTTAGCAGAATTAATTATTTTCGCGAGTGTCTTTGATCTTGTAAAAGCCTGGATCAGTCAAACGTTTTCGTAGTCTTTCAAAGCTAATGTGCATGAAGAATTATTCGTATCGTTCTGATAAATTAATGCTCGAAGGAACATATGACAGGTGTCAATTAATTGTTACATTTTTTATACGAACGTTAAGACTTATTAAAAGGTCGTTCACCCGTTAAGAGTAAATAAAAGTTATACCACTCGTTAAGTTATACCATATTCTTAATCAAATCAATTACTTTAGCGCAAACATAGGCTCTACTTTCGAAAACGATTGAAAGATGTGTCCGAAACATTACCAATGGTATCTACATAAATATTAAATATGAGAGATTTTTGTTCTATCATAACAATGAAAGGTATTTTCAACAAAGAGTTGAAACACATCGTTATGGTGCTTATCGCTTAAAGTTCCCACGCAAAAGCATCTAACTGTTTCTACCATATATAATTACTCGATCACCATCACCTGTGAGCATAGTTTTAGTTTTTAACAGCTCAGTAAATTGGAAATAAATAATACGGGAAGTTGCCTCTACATCTTACTTCTCAAACGGGTACGTTTGAAATCGCAATGTCAAAATGACAGCGGTGTGGTGTGGGCACAGCACAACACCGTGCAACGTTTGAAGATAAACGCAATTGTTACGCTACGCTAGCATTACATTACCCTTACCATGAGTTTGCAATGTTTGCATTGCCGTACTCGCTAGCGACTGCGTAAACGATTTAGTATGGACAAAAGTACAGCGCCTCTGGCGGTTACACAATAGAACTAAGAATCGCCATACTAATTCGTTTACGCAGTCGCTTGCGCGTACGGTAATGCAAACATTGCAAACTCATGGTAAGGGTACTGTTCTTACAGTCACGTACGGCATGAGTTCCGTGTTAACCGCCATTTTGTGCGTTAAGTCAAATGAAAATGGAACGAGTCTGATATTTTAAATAATATATAAATCCTTCCGGCCAGTTGCAAAATTTTGGGTGCGGCGTGAATGTGTAAGGCGTTATCTTAACACGTTCACTGTCCCCATACAAAACGATCTGACAATGTCATAAGTCCAACTGACACTTGGACTGTGCAATGTGCATCCATAATGGGAACGTGAATCCATAGTGGGCGCATGGACTACTGAAAATAAGGTGCATGACCCCACATTGGAGGATTGGTGGCACCCGCTCAGGGAACGTGTTAAATTAGAAGGTAGCTCAAAGATAACGAAGTATGGGCGTAAATTATAGATTTCTTAATAACGCTATCAAGTGCAAAAATCACACTAAAATAGCGTATCCTATAAAACCTGTCATGGTCCGTGGTTTTAGAAAGAATCCAATTCTTATCTGTATGAGAAATCGTGTTGCTCTTAGAAAAACTGAGGTGTAATTTTGATTTGAAGCCGACCCAGTTAACGTACGAGTACAAATTGCAGTACAGTTAATTTCATGTCCGACAGATTTTTTCTCATCCATCTTCGATTTGAATATGAACCGGTTCAAAAACTTGAAATCACCCGTTTCGTCTGAATGCATTTTGATTTTTTCAGAGCAACTCGAACTTTTTGTGTTTTTTTACAATGCCTTTTGTTACTGGCTGGTTTCAGCTCACCCTACTAGCGTTTTCTCCCGGTTGTGTTTTAAGGAGCCAGGGGTCCTTAGACACTTCGTGGTTTCAGGCCGTGACAATTTGTACAAATGTTATCGATAAATTGAAATGATTAAAATACACGTAATGTTTACAGAACCCTGACACTTTATCAATTGATAATACTATTTAGAAAGAAATTGAAAGATATTATTTATTAGATCCGTTATGTCATCTATCGCAGATTGCCCAAAGCAGGATGTACACAGAGCACAGAGCTGGGTTTGTTTAAGTCGTGCTTATAGCCGATTAATTAAGTTGATTATCTTATGATGGTATTTGACGATATTAATGAACAAAGTAAGATTTATCTTTTCAATTACTGCACAATTAAAGTAACAGTATTAAAGAGTAGCATGTTTTTGTAATAAAATTACCGCATACCTACTAGGTAGTTGATGTAACTACATGAGGTACAAATCGTGCAGTCTTTTGTGACTAAAAACTAAATTATTAACTATTAAGTGTAAATATTTAAGATTATAAAACATTTCATGTAGCATGAATGAATATTAAGTTTGACACGTAATAAATTAATTTCAAGTAACATTCATTTTTTTTTATCTAAATACACCTTAGATTAGATTACTCACACGACATTCTCTCCGTCGACTATTTTCTAGGAAACGGGTATAGACGTACATATTTGGAATAGTCCTGTCATCCGATTGACCTTCTTTAGAGAGACAGACACATTATGACACATTAGGCGCAAAGTGTAAATTATTTCTACGTGTATTGCTTTAAAGTAGCAACTGTAGTCTGTAGCGAGAATGTAAAATTTACAAGATTTTTTATTTACCTAGTCGAAATTTTCGACTCGGCCGAAAATGTCATTTTTATACTTGAATGAAAGTCGAAATATAAGAATGAACGGTCAATGGGAAAACAATTTGATTTGAGAAATACTCGTTATCACAAATATTAATTTCAACAAAGGTTTATTCTTTTTGGGACTGCCTGTTGTATTTAGTACCGCAAAAAAATTGTACCGCTAACAATTGTTTATAGGATGGCGTAAGTGCCTTTGTTTTACAATTAGGTAGATAAAAAGCGGCGGTCGTGTCTCAGCTAAAATTTATAGTATTCAATATGGACAGTCGTGATCCACGGAGATTATCTAACTAGATTGCTCCGCAAGGAATTGAGACCCCGTGATTTGTCTCAAGATATTCGATCTCAAGGTGGTTACAGCGAGCGAGTCGACTCAGATAATAGAACTAACAAGCGACGCGATGGCAGCGCGTGCGCAGCCGAGCGCGACGCGCGCTCGACCGCATATCCGCCGCGATTCGTCTTCCTAGAGATCCTAGAGTATACCACTACAATGTGAATGTGAAGGTAAAGATTTTCCCGAGAACGTACAGAACACATATTTGATGAGACAATTTAATATCCTAACTAAATTGATACTATTAAATTTGACGACCTCTATAAAATAGCTATCTTCTTCGCCTTCGTGCTATTTTTTAAGAGCTATTAGGCGTGTCGATGAACTTTGAATGTGAACACCGACGTCATATGTTTTTATGTTACGTAACAGGTAGAATTAGGGTTTTATTTCACATACAAGTTAATTGCTTTAAGAGACCGCTCGCCTAGTTTAATGTTGCTTTAACTCGATATAGGGACTCGAGCAATAAAACCAGACCTTGATCTAATAAATTATTTGCAACGCATGTAATCAGCATGCTTAAATTCAATCTATAATTCAAGGATGCCTACTATACAATGAAATAGAATGGCTTTTATAAAGCGTAGTTATGAAATCAGGGGGTCAGACAGACCATTACATTACTCAAAAGGGTTGCCAAATCTCTTTGGACCCTTTCGGCTAAGCGTGGCAGCTGCTTGTTCAATGCAGATTATTATTTTAACACCAAAGCCATATTAGGCGCAAAGTTGTCTTTTAATAGTTGCGAAGCTGATCCGATTTGTATGCTAATTACGGGACTCCAAGTCTAACTGAAACGATCCTTAAATAGCCGCTAATGGCTTGAGTACGAGCAATAACAAGATTATCTTGTTACTAATGCTACAGTTGTAATTGTAGCTACTGGTTTCAACAGTGAATGGTTTTATGGAATCAACCAATTGGTTAATTTTGTAACTCGTGCTGGTATTTTGTAGGGTTTATAAATTATATAATCGGTAAATGATAGTTACCTATATATTATGTAATAACCGAAAGGGAAAAACGTGTAGCAACATCCTGAATGAAAGAGGTAAGCGACCCCGTTGATCAAGAATCATCAATCATGATGAATCGCGACATGTAGACACGGAGGGTAGATCATATTTCACTATTGAAAATGATATAGAACATTCTAGGAGCGATGGTTATTAGCACGTGAAGCAGCTTTTTAAAGACAATAATATCAATTAATCAAGTTTCAAATGAAAAGAAAAATTTATCGTAGAGAGCAATTAAAAATTGCTGTTCTCCCATATGACAGGAGTTTCTAATACTAGATTAATAGCCTTACTTCAAAGAGGTCCATAACCCTGCCCGATTACCTATTCATGGCGAGAAACAAATAATTTCCGGCTAACTTAACCGGCAGCACACCATGAAGTAATTAGCAGTAGCCAACATGACGGCTAGTCGGTTATTTATAAAGCCGAAGTGTCAAAAAACTGCGGCGACCTTGGTGCCCCCGCGCGGACTCGTCGATACGTTCACCTCAGGTGGGGCCCGTGGAACGAGTTGTACCATTACTCACATATGGTCTATTTTACATTATTACATTGCTAAATAGGTAGAATGACTGCGGAATTCACGGCGCGCAATTGCGGCAGTAAAATATATGTATGTACCTATGTACCTGCCAAGAGGAGTTAATAGTTTTAATACATTTTATTGAACCTATCGCATTGGTTACCGCATTGTCTACATGAATATAAGTAATGGTTAAGTTTAAGTATCCAAGATAAAGATGCTAAAAGCCACGCTAGAAGAGAAAATTGCATTACGAGTCTTCGTCAAGATAGTAATGGATTTTATTTTGAAACTAGCCCAAATAAAACAAGTGTAAAAAAAACAATATAAAATGTACATATTTACTTAATGTAGGTTAAGTTGCCTGACAGCTTTTCAAGATTATCAGGCACGCAAGTAATAAATATAAATGTAAAACTATAGGTTACCAATTAATAAAGTGAAATACCAAAAATAGGGTTTCCTGAGTAAAAGGACTGTGACTTTGATTGATTGTAAAAATAAGGTACCTACCGCACCGGTGTTGTATTCATAATATTTTGTTAGCTGTTTTGGCTTTGATGAAGAATCCATACATATTCCCTTTTTTGTTGTGCAAATTTATATCTTTTCTCTGGAATATGAAAATATTTTTCGTTATGTTGGCGAATGTATGTACGTCAATACCAGCCTCTTCAAAGGTACCTTTCAACGTCAAACGATCAAACATCAATGTATTTTCCCCTCGTAAATTCGAAACCCATTTTATTAACTTAATTCTGTCATAAACTAGCCCGCATAGTGAGTCATTTAAGCGTCAATAGGACGTTTTCTAAGTCATGGTAAGCCAACGCAATGAGAGAACGAAAATTTGATGCGGGTAAAATTACAATACTAACAATTCAGTATTAACACAGTAATATACTGCCGTATGGCAACAACAACAGTATGTTCTTGAAATTAACGCATCAAACAAAAGTAAGGCCGCTTTATTTAACGCGAAACAAGCATTCCAAATCGTAGATTTACTAGGAAGCTAATGCACGGCATTGAGAAATACAAACTCGGAAGCAACCCTGAAATGGTTAAAAGACTAATGTACACATCTTTTGTACCACCTACACACTACTCTAATGATAAATCAGAAACAAGAGGCTTTAGTTTCATTGGCAGATTGGTTTAAGGCAGACTGTAAGAAACCTCCGGGCATATGAAAAAAAATGGAATTTACTCGTCATAAATTCAAATTGTAAGTTAGTACTTGGGTCAAAACATTTTAAAACTTGAGAACTACTAAAATGAAATGAAAATTTGCAACTTGTGCTAAAATTGCCTTAATGATCGTTGTTAACTTCGAATTTGCGCCGGAATCAATTGCTCTTTTATGATAATGCCTGTTTCTACACTGGCAGATACTTAACCAATAGTATAATTCAAGGGCCTCAATTAAAGTTATCACTGTCGCATTTAATTAAAGCGATATCAATATTACGAGTACTCGTTTTGCTGTAAACAGTAACTGCATGAGTGAAACGAAAGTTTACCGCATCAGCGCATGTAGAAATCTGCCACATGCCATGGTGATGATTTTCTCATTCCTCGACAGGATGGTGCGATTTCACTACGTTGGTTACACAGGTTTTTATATAAAAGCCACATAAAAGATAATTTAGCATAGCTAGGCCAATTAAACTATCTCAAGATGGCGATGTTGTTACGTTGCAACAAGACAAAAGTAAATCGAAGCAAATCTTAAGAAACAGCACCTACTTGTATGTTTAAAGCTGCAAACGCACTGACAGCGGTGGCGGCGCGGTGCGGAGGCGGTACCGGTTGTAATATTCGAACTAATATGAAAGGGTCCGCACAGAACGCTTTTTTCCCGGCCGGTTTTCTGTGCGGACCCTTTCGGCGGTACCGGTTGTAATATTAGTTCGAATATTACAACCGGTACCGCCTCCGCACCGCGACGCCCCGCCCCGCTACCGCTGTCAGTGCGTTTCGAGCTTAAAGCATCATGATTTATCGAGTGAAGAAGTGTTTTGTTACGTGCCACTTTTACTTTTTGCAATTTAAGAATATCTAGTAATGATTAGTGTGAGCAAGTCGTATACATATAAATGCACATACGTACTTTGTCAGAGATGCGATTTACCATCAGGAGCCAGGAGTGGTCTCTAAACCGGTCGGACCGGCCGCCGTAGTCGCTCCGTCGAAACACCATCCAACTCACTTACTTAAATTGTTAAACTGTATTACTTGGCAAATGAATGTGTCTCAAATGGAAGGAAATGACTTTAAAACCGTTTCATGGCTTTAAGTACCGGTGGGTTTAATCTCACGCTAGCAGTGGCAGGCAGATATACGATGGAATATATAACTAAGGGTTATACATAAAAGTTCATGATTTCAGATGTCGTTAATTCAAAACAGATAACATTAAAAATGACGTACGTTGTATAAATACGCATCCGTTCAATGATTTCGTGTCGCTTATAGTGGAATTATTTTTCCTAATAAATACTAAGCTCACATATTTGGTTTTGTTGAGTAGGTATATACACATATGAGGGCTACTCAAATATACTTCGTTTATAAACAGCTCATGTAGGTATCTCTAAAAGGGGACGCACACAGCCCTTCCAATTGCCGCACTATCCCCACCCCCTTTAAAGCTTCCTATTGATGATTAGATTAATGTTTCATTCGTATAAAAATCAAGTAGACGCATTTTCGTGGAAACTCACTATAATAATTTTAATTAATATTTAGATTTGTACGGTAGGCGGTAGGGTAGTACTTATACGGATATTAAACATTTACTTGTTATGATTAAGAACTGATAAAGTATCATGGCACAAATAAATATCTCGTTCGCATCTTAAAATAACAATAAAGCTACCTATAATAAATTTTCCACAATAACCTTGCAGTGTTACACCTATACCGCGATAAGAATTAGTCATTCTCCGTGGTGAGCCTCCCACACGGCACTTGCCGGGTGGACGCTAATCAAACATGCTGTACTAGTACAACACATAGACAAATACGTGCGAGGAAACTAGGAAGCTTGTAGGACGGTCTGCTCTTGTTCCGTTCAATTCAAAGGATTACTTGGTACCTACCAATAATTAATCTGAGCTCAAGTCACCAACGCGTGTCTCTATTCTACAAATATCCGTCAATAGGAATAGGAACATTGACATCTATTTTAGGGATATTGACGACTTAGTGACGTATTGAGGCCTAACGCGTTTGTGTTGTATATTACCCGTCAACATTCTGTAATAGCTTCGATTTTCAATTTCGTATAATCAGGAGGACGTTAATTTAAGTCGTTCATGATTATTTTATATTGGACAAATTGTACCGGTACAAACTATACCGGTACAGGAACTAGCACCAAGTGGAATAAACTTTTGGATAGATCATGTAAGACGTTAGTAGTGTAGGTAGGCATGTCGTATGTACCGTATATGTCAACACCTACAATCCTCACAGTATTAATATTGAAGTATTGTAAGCACTTATTTTTAAATGTTTCGCCCACATAGGTACAATCCGCCATGAGCGGTGATTAGATGATTACTCACATGACATTCATAGCTAAATAGATACCTATCTAGTTTCTTAAGGATAGCAAACTCATTAAATATTTACTACCTCTAACTAATAAATGAACACAACCTCAAATCAAGATAAATCGTAGGTACAACATGTTTTACACAGTGCAATACAAACATAGAATTGTATTTAATGTTTCACTCATAGGAATACCTACACAATTTAGTTTATTAAATAGAGCAAAGTGTAGCAACGCCCCATTGCATTGCATTAATAATATGGGAGCGGCTGAGGTTATCTAATATAATCTACAATTAACAGGTGCCTAGTCCAGCACATAATTCATAATTGTATGTACACATTCATGAGCTTCATAAGTTCATTACGTAAATATAGATTAGGTCAAGCGTAATTATTTGGTCGAAATATTTATCACAATGTCACTGAACGGACGAACGCATGCCTCCGGATAAAACAGATGTTCGGGTATCGAATGTGGGTAAACAAAAAGATTGTGACAGCGGCAAGAGGCGGCCCAGAGCGCCGGTCAAGGTATCCGGGCCAAAGGTCGATGACAGGACAGCAACCGCGCACACCGCCAAAATACCGTGCCAGCGTCGCGCTATTCTAACTAGAATATTCCAAATTCTAACCTGACGAAATAGATTCATTCTCCGACTTGGGCGTCGTAGGCGGCATTGGCAACGGCATCGACGGCAGCGGCTGCGTCTGCTGCTGCTGCTGCTGCAACGTGCAGTTCCCGAGCAACGACTGTGCCGTGTTGTACGTCATCCCATCGTCGTAGCCCCAGAGCTCGAGCCCGCCGTACTCGGGGGACGCGAGCGACTCCGGAGACATGACCATAGCCGGCGGCAAACCCAGAGCGGAAGACGACGTGACTTCGGACGAGCTCTCCTCCAGCATTCGCAGCGTCTGGAAGCCCCCGTTGTTCGACCAGCGGCGTCTCATGTCGACGAGCGCGTCACACGCTCCGAAATCCACGATCGCCGATGGACATCCTACGCGGGCTTTCACTTCACTTTTTCCTCGCACTAACTTTTAAAAACACGCACCACTCCGCGTCTAACGTTCACTGTCAACCACTGAAACGTCTCGGTTCAACAACTTTCTTGTCACTACGCAATCCGTGCAGCAGGGTAGAAAAACTAGTAAGTTTCACGAAATTAATTTCTGTGGTACGGAGTTTGAAAAAAAGAGGAGTGCGTTGCGCTCGCGCGACCGTCGTCAACGGAGTACGTAGAGCGAGCGAGGCGACGCGGCCGAGCTCTCACTGCCACGGTCGAGTGTGACGTCACGTCACGGCCCGCGCGCCGCGCCCCCCGCCCCGCGCGGGCCCGCGCAACCGTGGCACAGAAAGTCGACTCACGACGACATTATGTAGCGCGCGATAAAACACCCTCAATTTTTAAGCGACTCTATCAACTATGCTCGTTATAATGCAAGTTTGGGGAAGCTCAAAGCTGTTTAGAATAAAAATATTTAATTTAATATTTTGTGCTGATGGTGTTTAGAGCGTTTTTGCTATTTCATATTATAATTTCAATTTCCATTACCTAATTAAATGGAATTACCTAATAGTTGCCTACTCACTAAGCTTCCAGCTAGCTGAATTACTCCTTGCACAAAACACTACCTAATTAATTATTGTTGTACCTACGAGAAAATATTTAATAATGTTGATGATTTCTTACGTTTATTGTCATTCGTAAGAAACTATTGAATACTTTGAAAGTCTTTGAATAATTTTCCAGGTCGTGTTTAATAGTTAGTTAATTATGTAAACTAGTAATATACCTACCTACAAATAATCATATCTTTTGTAACTTTAATCCCCCTTAACTTTAATCTTTTGTAAATTAATTACTGAAATGTTTAGATTTCTCACTCTGTCATCTTAGATTGATTCCAAGAATCCTGCCTTCTAGCGGTGTTCTACCAGCACACAACCCCAAGAGTGCCTTTCCACTTCAGCTATGCTACGCTATGTTTTCATACATTTGACACAGCTGCAGCTACTTGTCAAATGTATGGAAACATAGCATACAATAGCTCAAGTGGAAAGGCACCGTAAAATCGGAAACCCGGGATCAACAACTAGGTCACAGCGGGATTCAGCAAAAGGTCAATGTTAAGAGGCCTATCGACCCGACCCAGTTACACCTATCGACACAGATATCAGCCCAGCTCTAACCTGACACATTTCAGCCACAACCGTGTCACTGATACGACACTGGGTGCCCTCAAAATCGGAGCGACGACCTGAATTTCAGTTAGTTATCGCACTTCAGCAAATCTAAATAGGTATCAGCGATAAAATCGCAATGACCTCGATCCATTTCGATTCTAGGAACTCACTAATCATAACAACTCTTTAGTATGTCTCAATACGGTATTAAACCCCTAGTCAAATCAGCAACTTTTTATTAAATGTCAAAAACGATTTGTTAATATGAAGTTTGTAGGGAAATACTGTCTTAGTGACGTCACTAAGACAGTGTGAGTAGGTTTGTTCAAATCAGCGTCCTTTTTAAATCTTTATGCTTATAAAATCTTTCAATTAGCTAAAATAAATTAATAATTGATTTTTTTCGAGTATTTTCGTTAGATCTTTTATTAGTCAAGTAAAGAATAATTTATTTTTACCTTAGTTTAATACCCTATATGGGGGTCTTCAAGAAAGGAGTGTATAAATTTTTAAAAGGGTCGGTAATGCGCGTGTGACTCCCTTGGGGTTGCAAGCGTCCATAGGCTGCGGTGACCGCTTACCATCAGGCGGGCCGCACGCTTGTTTGCCACCGACGCAGTATAAAAAAAAATGCTCCAATGGTGGAAAGTCATACTAGAAAACGAACAAATCGCAATGTTCAAAGTCCATTACGTGTTTTGCTCGACACGTTTCGTAATAGCATTATTCTCACACAGTCATTGTACGAGCTTAATGCTAGATAGCTCGGTGACGCGGCAGCCATGATTGGTGCTGGCGTCATGAAATCACGTGCTTGTAGAGCGATGACCGCGAGTGTTTTGGAAATACAGCGTACTTCCTTAACTAATGCTCAAAGTCAGACATATACATTAGATCTTGCCAGAGAGTTCCGGCAATTTAGGTACTTCGACTGTTTTGTGAAAGTACCGAGGTGGTTAGGAGATCTAATGGGAAATAAGGTTACCTAGTTTTATTATGGTAAAGATCCGATTTGGTAAAACAGGAATAAGGACTTCTCTAAAATACGCATACTGTCAAGATGTGAAAAATGTTATTTGTTACGTAACGTCCTCAAGAATTTTAAAAGTTTTTATCATCATCATCCTCCTAGCGTTATCCCAGTACAGTTGCAACCTGAAGAATGCCTGGGGTCCGCTATCTAATCCCAGTTTTTACGGAAGCGACCGCCATCTGACCTTCCAACCCCGAGGGGAAACTAGACCTTATTGGGATTAGGCTTTGTCAAGTGAGTGGGCAACTTGACTGTTAGAAGTTCTCAAACCGCCCGAAGGCCTCCAACTTGGCTTAACGACTGCTGCCATAGACAGAAACCGGGATCAACGGCTTAACGTGCCTTCCAAAGCACGGGAGCGCTCAGTTAGTAACCACTCAAAGCGGTCACCCATCCAAGTCCTGACCGCTGACCACGTTGCTTAACCTTAGATACCGCAAGCGGTACGCAGGCGCCGCTGGGCCACGAGCGCTCCCATTAAAAGTTTTTATAAACAAAAAAATTAGGTTAGGTTAGGTAGTGAGGTGAAATATTTATGAACTAGTTTTGGAATAAACTGATAAAAAAAATAGCATGTTACCTAGTTGAGCATTAACATTTCTGACACCCCTGGCCCTGACTGACTGATTGGTAAGGACAAGAAAATACATAATGACATTATGTCAGACCCGGCCATAAAGTGGCAATTACCGCACGCTCCGCGCAGGGCACGAGGATCTGGGCGACCGAGCTTTGTTCGGCGTTTCCCCGTACATGAGACCTAGCTAGATCGATTGCTCGTCTCCGAAAACCCCCACATACCAAATTTCATCAAAATCGTTAGAGCTGTTTCCGAGATCCCCGAAATAAATATATATGTATATAGATGTATACAAGAATTGCTCGTTTAAAGATATAAGATGTAAATTTGAGCCTGCAAGTAATATTATTAGATGGCGTGAAGCTTAAGCCACACAGAGAGCGGGAGGGCGGTAGCAGCGCGGGAGCGGGCGGTAGCGGGACGTGAGCGGGACGTGAGCGGGACGGGAGCGGGCGGTAGCGGCGCGGGATAGGTAGGCGCTCCCGCCCACTCCCGCGCCGCTACCGCCCGCTCCCGTCCCGCTCACGTCCCGCTACCGCCCGCTCCCGCGCCGCTACCGCCCCCCCGCTCTCTCAAAAATCAAATTTTCATTAAATAATAAGGTGGGGATAAATATTAGGTGGTATATACTCGTACATATATCACACTATTCACACTTAATACTGAATGGTTCCTGCGCTGCGAGTAGTGTAACGCCGAATCCACACAATGGGCCATGATGCTGCAGGACAAGGATGCAATGCAGCTATGCGGGGGAATGAGATGAAAAGATGTCTTTCCCCTTTTAAAGCATAGCTGCATCCCCTACGTTCCATCATTTGACACATTGTATTGTATGTGTATCGTTCCGGATTCGGGCAGAAGTGTTGAGCCTTTAAAGGATTGTAGTGACGTCATTCAAGGATAAGCAATTTCTAATTTCAAAAGGGTGTAAGTATCAAAATTAAAGACAGATTTTGATTAAACATTAAGAAAGATGCCAAAAGCCTCGGGTTACATGCTTTGTAAACGTTAAATTAGGTGCCGGCAGACTTGACAGAGAGAGACAGAGAGAATTGACACGCTCCTCATACAAACTGATTTTAATGGACACAGTTATACTTAAAATTATTTAAACTGTCTGAGTTTTATCAAATTAGTCCATTCAAAAAGCGACTTTACTGTAAAAGCAAGAAGGTTCACAATCTAATGGCAGTTTTCTAAAAAAGTCGGACATCTTAAATAATTTCATCTATACAATATTCTTATATAAATATTCTTTATTGTTCACCAAAAATTACATAGAATACTTAAGACGACTATACTTAAGATTGAAAAACAACCGTTCCATCTTCAGATCCAAATAAAATAAGCAACATGAACCATGTTGAAAAAACAAACATCTACACAAAAGCTCTAAAAGTAAATTATTTTGTTCATAGATTCTGTTAGTTTGGGCATTCGTGCGTGCAGCAAGGCATTACGTTACGATTCGTTCCTATTTCTACCCGGCGGAGCCTCTCTTTACAGAATTACTTAGCATTGATCTGCCTTCATGTTTATACGTTCCGATTCTCGAAACTGACTCGATTATTAGCAGATTCTGACGGATAATTCAAAAACCGTTCTATTCTAGAACTTGGTACTTTAAAACTAGACGCGTTTTAATTAGTTCCTCAATTAACTAAATTCGAATGTGGAAATGACAATTGCTAGTACCTAATTAGGCATGTCACTTTAGCTGTAGTGTAATTTATGAGCCAATTGATATGACAGTCACGATAATGCTCGCAGAATAGCTCGAGAGACAGATGAACTTTAAACGAATGAAGTTTCCTGACGACCGGTAACCAATTCGGCCTCGATATTTTAAACGATCGTTACGTTTGTCGCCGGGAAAATGACAAACTACTGCAGGGTCTAAACGGCCTTTCCTGCACCGATTCGCTACAGCCTTTGATTGGCGTTCCCCACGTCATGTCTATTAACAGATCGAGGAATTAACTCGACTTTTTGCTTGAATAGTTTCCATTAAATGTAAATTAGAGGTAAAATGAATCGACCAATCAACCAGCCACATCATTACAGAGTTTGAACTCGAAGCTTACAATGGACCGAAACAACTCCACTGAAACATCTACCTGATGAAACAAAGTTTGTTACTAATAGCCTCTAAAAGCATTTCATTAAATCGCCAATTGCCTATTGGCGTTTTTCAGTTTGTTTTTAGGTATTAATTGACCGCGGAATGAAAACCACTTGTCATAGCGATACCTAGCAGTTTTTTTTAAATTAATAATGGGAGCCGAGAGAGAAGATTTATGTACGGCGAATTCTACATACCAACCGGGGAATGATTAATGTAATCCAATCTTGGCTGCTAGCCATGTAGCCTTTTGTTGCGGCTTTTAGGGAATATATAAGTAAACAAGAAGATTTAAACCATCCTGTTATCACAATGGCGGTGATGTATCGATGAATTACCGTTCTGGGTCATCAGCTACAGTCTGCCTTACCTGTAACAAGAACAAAATGCATGAGAAAAACTAATCAACCACCCCGACATCAACGGTCTAGCAGTTAAAATATTAATCATAACGAAATGCACGTTCACTGCCATTACCGCAGAAGCATACATTGTTATTTGTAACTTATACCATTATGGGGATGATAAAAACATGAAAATCTAAATTATCGAACGCGATCCGCAAAAGCATGACGAAGCGTAAGCGACGCTCACGAAGCTTTCTCGGTAGAGCGCACTCGATGTAAGCCAACGGTTTAAGGTGGTTATGGATTACCTAGAGCTTTTGCGGCTTTAACGTACTTTTGAGTCGGTTGGATATGCGTCGTCGTCGTGTTTTTACTAGCGATGTGCAGGCGCATAAAAACTGGACGCGGCGGAGTGGTCTGCGCGAGCGCAATTAAGACCAAGGTCTCCGGGTTATCAAACCCGAGCTGGCGGTGCCGCGCCTCGCCGCCGTCGCAAAAAAATGTAGCGAATAATGAAGTCGATGGTATTAAAAGATAATAGCCGGACTAACGCGGCTTGTCCTTACCGGCACCACCGGTCTGTGGCGAGCCTAGGCAAGGCTCAGGCCGGTGGGAATGGGAACCGATTCAGGATGCTTTGCATGAACCGCGCCGGCGCCGGCGCCGAGTGCGTGGCACATGTCCTGCCGCAGCCGGATAACGCGTGTTTTTACAAAAATTCCCCAATCGCAGGTGGGAAATACGAAGTTTAATATTCACATACTAAGGTACTAAAAGGATATTGACGACAACATACATATTCTAAGGATTTGTTAGTGAGCAGTGGGTATAAGTTCACCAAATTTGTTGCAGATTCCCGGTATTAATTAAGTTTAATATACTTAGATCATACTACGAGATAAGTTGGTGAGAAGGTTGTTTACATTTTTGTCAGTTAGACTAGACCTTATAAAGATATTGTGTTTTAATAAAAGATAAATCCAATCGCACGGCCTTCATGCTTGTCGCGCCGAACCAGAATAACTTAAATTTTTGTCCTAGATATATTCAGCTAACGACACCAGTACAAAACAAGACTAACAACTCTTTCAAAATCGTATGAGGAATTCCTAGCTCGTAGTGGGTCAGTGAATGGTTCTGGCCAACAGCCATGACGTGAAGTCAAGGCTGGAGAGCATCTATTGCATACGCAACGAAATCCTGTTCGTTGACTCCTATGCACTTGACAGAGACTGATGTCATTCGCACCGATGCAATGTGACCTGCTAAAGAACCACGTTACCGTTCCAAAGTCACATGAGCGCTTACATAATGCCTAGACAATGTAATCTGATGCTAAGTGAACGTAGCCTTAGTGCATTCAGCTTTGGTTGCACTTTCGCTTGGACAAATCCACACTCTTCAATCATTCGCAATCTCTACATCTCTCGCTTAAAAAGTTGGTATCAAATTGAACTTTAAATTTAAACGCCTACGGTTCAAGTTTAGTCTTGCGTTTCGTTTTTGAGTCATTTCGAAATGGTAGTTGCCAATATCATTTACGTGATGTAACTATCGAGTCCGAGGCGAGGAGTGATATGAAATTGTGAGGGCTGCCGTGGGCATGGGTATTGTATTAGGTCTCTGGGAACGCGAGCCGTGAGGTGGTGCGTGCTACGCAACAATTACCCTCTGGTTCTCTAATCATGGAAATAAACTTAACTGTTCTCCAAGATTTACCATCGTATGGTAACGGCATACTGTTTAGGTAGCTTGAAGGAAAACTTCTGGACTTGATTAAATTAGGAAGGTTGTTTTTCTTCAACACCGCGGTATAATGGCACGTGTATACCGGATATTAATCACGATTAAAGTCAGCGAAATGTAATAATTGGACGGGCGCTGTTTTACGAGCTTATTTACGAGTTTTCCTGCAAGTTTTTTTTTGTAGAAATCAACCTAAGTGAAAATTTTGCTTGTTTATTTAGGGCTTTATTACGGACCTGTTTAAACAATCCTTAATTAAAACCAACAAGAATAGGTATCATGCCGGTTAATTATCTTCCACGGTGAAGTGCAAAAAAAAATGCGGAAAATTCTTTTAAGTCTTATTTAATCTGAATTTGCTTTTTACTTCCATGAAGTGAAATATTGAGATCATCATCATCATCATCATCATCATCAGCCTGTTTCAGTCCACTGCTGGACATAGGCCTCTCCCATGGCACGCCACTGAGCTCGGTCTTCAGCTCTTCTCCTCCAATCCCTGCCCACTGCCTTGCGTATATCATCGCCCCACCTAGTTACAGGGCATATTGAGATCAAATGTGGGTATTATTGTGTACGACTTAATTATCTTGCAATGCAACTATCATAGTTAAATACCTAGTTGAATACCTTTCATTTCAGTATCGTATAAAATCATACTAAACTAAACATAGCACGCTACCTTACTGCCAATCAGTACCCAGAATGCACCAAACTTATATTGCAAATAGGTCAGCACCGGACACGATGCGCCCGTTGGCTGCGCGTGAGTGGCTTATCGATGCACTTCATACGTTGCGTAACACATTGTCCTCGCTATTGTAGGATACCCGCCACCTTAGCTCTAGGTGCGATGACACAACGATGCATGCAATTGGGTCGACTGTTGCCAGGGAGCCTAATGCATCGTTAACTATTTACTACTTACGCGAGTACGAGTAGGTTGTATACACCACTTAGTGGAAGCTTTTTGTTAACATTACTGATGTCATCACCAGTTTTTTATGGCATCGTCATTAGAAACTTAAGATATGGCTTAAATAATGGCCGGTTCTAAAATAGAACAGTAATATGCGCGGTGGGGTTGCGGTGAGTAGTGGGGAGTTTTTTTAAGCCCAATTGCTACTAAAGGTTAAAATAAAGTTTCTACGTTAAACAGCTATGTAATTACACAGATGTTTGAAACCTTCGCTTTCTAGCTTTATTAATAGACAGTTGGAGATGGCATCTTCAGAGGAGCAAAGCAATTTCTCATGATCAGCCAGCCGTAGAACAATACGTCGACTAACATTTTTTTTATTTTCATACACTTTTACACAGACGATTCATTTCTTTGACGTGTACCGTGTCGGGTGTCAAAGGAAACGTTGACTTCGGCTAGCGCTTTGGGATTTGGCAAAAAACATGGAAAATTAAAATAGGAACGGACTGTCAGCCTAAGTCGCCTCCCGCTTCCTTGCCAACTTTGCAATTAGACAGAATAATACGTTTCTTATTTTAATAAAAAACAACCACATGCGCCGAGCTACCTACCTCGTTATTTTGTAGAATTTTTTGCTCGGGCTATTTTAAGATCCGCGTTATTCCGCGAGCCAGATGCGATTTAAGCGCTGCGCTGTACCATAAGGAAGTCGCAATTTTGTTCGTGTCATATTTTGTTTTATGACAGCAATTAAGTTTGGTATGAATGTTGAGAATTCATTTGCAAACGAAACATGAGTCCTGAGTAAACATCATTTGATCGTAAAAGTTAATGAGATAGGGGCTTCAAAAACCACTGTAATTGCGAGTAGTACGGTCGAAGAGTTCCGAGCTAGATGTCCGACTAGACCTTTGCGAATAACATTGGTAGCGGCGCAAATTGAAGGTAATTACAACTGATTGCAAGTCACGGTCATGGCCAATAAGCACCAATAAGCGATAACATGGGAACTGAGGACCGAAGGTCTACAACAGACAGTGTGTTGGCATTGTATTGCATCAACTGCATGTAATTTATACCATGGACGACAGATTTAATGAGCGCACTAATGAATTCACAATGAGCCCCTTCGAGTGGATGTAAATCTAGAGTTGTACGTATTCCGAAAGACCTAAACGTTTGCATAAGTGTTTGCACGTATTCCACAACATGTAGGTTTAGTAGAAATTCCACGTAACCTATTAAGGCGATTGCCAACAACGGTCTGTCGATAGACACCTACGGACGCCTGCCCTAGTTGCGCTGGCCTAACGCCAACGGCATTAGGTATTTCCAGATATCTATCTCGATTTGCTAGAGCTGATCCTTTAATGCTCCAAGATGGGAGTCTGCCCCCGGAATATAAATGTTTATTTCGATCAGCCAAACTGTGAATTGAATCGTTGTTGTTGATCTTTAGTTAGAATTTGGACAATGTTCTTTGCTATTCCGCAGTGCAACATAGTTTCAGACTTAAATGAGAACATGGAACTAAGAAGGTACTAAATGTGGCCAAAAATAATAGATATGTACAATTTCTTGTAAGGCTATGTTGAAAATTACATTCAGCAATTTCAAGCAACATTTTGAGCAAGCATTTTTTTTTCATGCTTCCTAATTCTGCTTACTTTGAGATTATTATCCTATTATAAGAAAAACAAGATGAGTAGGTACTTAAATGAAAAAAAAAAACCTTAATCGCAAAACTTCAAGTCGTCTTATGCTGACGTGTCATGTCACCTACATATATATGTTTGTTCAGGAACACAAAGATAACGAAATACAATCAATTCGCAATCACATGCCAATCATATGGATTCATGTACTTAGTAACATTTACATATACTATCATAAATGCGTCACGAAATTGCAATTGAGTTTGAGCAAGAGAAATTTCGAACACTAGTTTAGGTAAGCTAAACGTCCCAATGGTCGACACCTTAGTGCCCAATAGATGACACACAATTAATCACCTCTATCATCATGACATAAGCGTGAAAGTGCTATGTATTGGGTTGGTGTCGTGCACAGGGACATACTGCGTAAATAATTGTCACGATGTCGTTATGATAATTATGATAGTATGTACCCAGCCAAATACAAGTTATGAATACGCTTAATAAGAATGGAGAAAAACTTTTTTCTCTCATCGCCTCCGTGGCGTTTTAGGGTCCATTTTCGTCTTGCCCCAACTCGATGCTTTATAAGCCAGCGCGTAATAACGAAGTCGTAAAAAAGGCACACTTGAAGCTGAAACTTCTATGAAGTTTTTACCATTATAATGATGTTGGTTTCAACTTAGTGTATACGTTACTCACTATTGTGGAATACGTGTCGCGCGGGTCACGGGCACGTCTCGTGTATTTATAGGCTCGTAACTCAGGAATGATGGAATGAACGCGGTATTACCGCCCATTGTTCGGCTAGAAATAAATGGCGAGTCGATATTATTGTGCACTTGTTTTAACTCCTTTCTTTGTTTTGCGGCGAACATGCATGGTTAGATTCGAGATTTTATGCAAAGGGGATTATACTCGTACTAGTTAGCTTTTCGGCGAAGTTAAACATCGTGAAGAAACCCGTCCAATCCCATTAAGGTCTAGGTTTTCCTCTAATGGGTCGGAAGGTCTGACAGCAGTCGCTTTAGCAAAACTAGTGCCTATGCCGAATCTTTAAAATGATAATGATGTTAGCTCCGGCGGTATAGAACTCGGTAGTAGTAGGTACTCTCATATAGACTAGATTAGGAACCAAATCAATATCCTTAACAAATTGAACCGGAATCGATTTAACAATTTAAGTATAAAAATATAACAAGACTGAAGGACAAACAGTCGTGTTTGCATTTATAATTATAGGGACAAAAGACGACTCAGTTTCGGGAATTATTTTTAGCGAGCACACTGCTACAATTTGAATTCTGCTTTCAAAACTAGGTCTATTTAAAAACCGTTTATAAACATCCAAAGGACGCATAACGTAGTATATTTAAAAACTTGATCACAAGGTATATGTTAAGGCCTTTTGAGAATAAATATCGATTAACCTTTAACTTCCCAGTCAATTTCATTTCAACATCACAATTGCACGGAAATTAATTATACCAATATAACAAATTCTGAAAGAGCACAAACTTACAATCAAGCTGGAGCTGGACCATAAACAAGAACCCTCGACTTTTAATTTTATTGAATGAAACCCTTAGTCCAAGAAAGACGTAACAGCGATTATTTAATACAGAAAATATGCCATTTTGTTGAAGCAACCTACAATAGCTGGGAAACGGTGCATGCCCTTTAATAAGACCTTAAAGCCATTTCAGAGAATCGTACAGACATTGAAAACGATGATAATTATAGCATCCAGATTGAATCAGTGTCGGAATGCGATGTAAGGACGAGTATCTTTGTACTTATGGCTTGAGGATAGGATAAGTGGTAATAATAATAACTCTGCAATTACTTGTTGAAAATGAAAATTATTTCCGGGTATTTTATTAAATTAATGACAGTTTGTAATCAGACGAGACGCCTGAACGGGATCACTTTAATTTTTTGCTAAGTTAAAGCTGTGGATGTATAAAAAATATTAATGGAATATGAATGTGCCAGTAAATATGTCAAAGGTAGGCACACCTATAGTGCGTGTCATCTACGAAGGCGCGCCTCTCCTCGGCCTAATCCGTACAATGGAGAATGTCAATAGGTCTGCAAAATCACTTGAAACTAAGGCACTTACGGCAAAGCTTTGATTCATACAAATACATTAGTTTTTGTTTCATTCAAAAATACCAAGAAGTTTTAATTTTACAGGCATTTAAAGGGAGTTCCGCTAACCGCGTGTGACGTCATTTTGCAACGCTAGTCTAGTACGGAAGCGCGCGAACGGAGTGAGCGCGTGTATGGCGAGTGTTGCACTATGACGTAACGAGAGCGGGTCGTCGCGCGTCACTTTAAAATTCAATATCTTGGAAACTAATGGACTTATGGAAATAATTCTTTCATATATATTTTTTTATTTTCAACAGAGAATACAAAAAATGAAAATCTAAATTAGTTAACATTCTCCATTGCGCATATGAGATGAGATTCGCTGTGGAAGGGCGCGTTGTTGTGGATGACACGCACTATACGTTTGTGACTATGTGTAATAAATAACAGAAAAACAACCTGAATATGACTAATGTAATAGTTACCAAACCTACCATGGTGTATTTCCGATTATTGAAAGCTTGATGCTTTTCAGCCTTTTTTATTAAAAATTGGGTTGCTCTTGGCCAGCATCTGCAGGCAGCAAAGATGGCCGACGGTGAAGCGAGCTCACCCAGAAGATGCCTAACTACTGATACGGATGACGCTAACTACTAATTCCATATTACCACATTCACATAATGTATGATAAGGATGACGATCCATCCTCCGGTACTCGAGGAAAATTATGTACTACGTCTTTTCCACCGACATACATCATGTACTAGACATCGTAAACGGCCGGCCTGGACAGGTCATCCGTCCATAAAACCATAATAATATTAAGCAAGTGAACATGTTGAGCTTGGAGTGGAACTCTGGTAACTCGAATCGAGTTCACTTTATATGCTCACTCGCAACGCAAAGCATGTCTTACCCCTTTTCACATACATTGTCATGTGGTCACTCACGGATAATTTGTCCTGTCGCCTATATAAGTCATTTTTAGAAATAACAAATAACCAGTTCTTCTTAGGCTGGTTTTTCACTAAAACTATGCTATGCTACGAGTACGTTGCTATGGATGCGATTGAAATCCACCAATCACATTCCTTTATTCACATAGCATAGCTCTGGTGGAAAAGGGTTCAGCTAAGCTATGTTTTTTTTTATATGGAAAGATGCGAGCTGCGGATACGTGCTATGGATGCGTGCTGTGGATGCGCGCTACGGATGCGTGAGCGCTTCCCCCTTACCGCGCTGCCGCTCCACGTGCCCTCCGTCATCGCATAGCTCGTGCTGCGCATCTTCCTCGCACAGTTACCTCGCGGCTGCGCATCTTCATAGCGCATCTACCTCGCACTAGCTTTAGTGGAAACGGTCGCATAGCTCGTAGCGCATCCTCGCAGAATAGCTGCGTAGCACAGCTCTAGTAGAAAACCAGCCTTATGTGCCGGGGTATATACATTAAATCAATTACTAATATGAAGAATAAAGAAGATTTTGTATGGCTTACTACATATTATGATTAAAGTATACCCTGACACTGATTAAAATATACTTACCTAAGCATCTTTGTATATGGCGATAAAATTCATAATTTGAATCATGGTTGTGAAACACCCCCTACACTACACACCATCATTTTATTTTTCAATACCACCACAGTTATTATGGTACTTGAAGAAAAAGAAACTTTAAAATAATTATTTTCAGTTAAATGGTAACACTGGCTCAATAAAGTGGTCTTTTCCATGTTCACAGTGTATCACGTAGAAGGCGCAAGCGTTGACTTTTTACTAGTACATTTTATACTGCACATTAAGTCTGACATTTCAACGGTCACTATCGGCTTAATTACAGGCTTACTCCTTCATCCTTGTCTGTGCTGTTATTAACCTATCATCTGTCTCTGTTCCGCACGAACACTAACGAACCCCTTGCTTGATGATAAATAATAACAGAAGTGTGGTTAAGTACTAAGTTATTATATCTTGCAGTTGTTACAGCGGGTTAAATATGGCTCGGCTATAGGTAGGTATTAAGCTATAAATGTTGTTCGGTTTACTATCCAGGAAATTGTTTTCATTATGATTTCGCTGTAAAGCTTGCTGTTATTCCACTTGACTTGTATTTTTGTACCTACGTTTCCATAAAAGAGAATAGAATCGAAGTAAACAATGAGCTTGTTCACGCGGTTTCGCTCTTGTGAACAAGCAATTTTATTCGTTCGCAAAATTGCATTATTCAATATAACATATTAGCTGACGTTCTTCACAGACTTGTCTTCTCACGACGACTTGTGTGAGTTTCTCTATATTTATTTTGATATATTTGTATAAATACAGAATATCGCTTTCTGAAAACTACAAAGAACTCATTTCGTTTAGCGGGATTTGGCTTAACGGTTAGTCGACGTTGCCAGAAGCTGGCAGCTTCCACAAGCAATGCTATATCGCGAGGAAATGCTGCCAGCATTCCCGCTACCTTGCCACAGGGGCCTATTTTATTTATAATGTATAGAATTTTAGAGCTAGACCAACTTATATTTATTTATTTTAAGCTAGCTTTACGTTAGTAAAGTTACTGCTGGTTTAAATTTTACCTGTGGGACTAGCACAACTTGCTGCCAAGTCGTGTTCCTGTCTTGCTCGAACTGTGCGAATTACAAAGGGGAGGGTAAATTTATCCATACTGTATACATACCTAGCTGCTTTTAAATAATTTATAATAATATTTCACATTATATTTCAGTAATAACAACCTACTCAGGAATATTAAATACCTAATTCCTCGCGGTACCCTTTGATTAGGAAAGTAGGTGAAGTTCACTGTGGCACGAGTAATTCCTCGTTTTGGACCCTCATCTCTTAAGAACAATATAAACACAACAATAGGGTTAATACTTAAGGGTTTGCTGAATTGCGAATAGACTCAGTAAGGCTTGAAAGTCGAAGAGAAGTGTAAGTACGACGTGTTAACACTTCAAGTTCGTTAGAAAAAAAATCACGTTATACAATTAGACATGTTGTTTAATGTTCACTTCACTAAAAGAAAAGCTTGTTGTAGAGGTGTAAAATGCGGACATGATGCGTATTATGTTCGTGTTTTTTATTTTATTAGAGACCAGTTATTTGTAACGGCTACGCATTTAAAATACGTTTCTACCCTCCGATTATGAAACTATTGTCTTCGGGTAAGTACTTAGTACTCTTTATGGCCATCAAAACTGCTAAAACAGAGACCAGGGGCATGTACCACCAAACTTTACAAGCATATAATTCAACAAATTTGTCAACTTTTTCTATGGAAAATTGTACAATTTTGTCGAATTGTAGACTTGTAAAGTTTTGTGGTACAGGGGCCAGGCTGAACCGAACTATCACGCTAATATATAAACACGGACTGAAAATATTACAGATACATACTCCTAAGTGCAGGTTTCCACTTATGATTCGTCGAAAGTTTCAATGAGTAAAAATACCATAACTCAAGCCCCAAATGATTTTTTAATAAAAAAATCTCCAGTCGCATAGTCCGACAACCACGGCGGATTAAAATGTCACCTAAGGAATGTGCCAGTTGCATTCTGTTCCGTTGCGTAATGTCTCGACGAACACTTATCGTTACTCAAGGGTAAGCACCAGGACTTGGTAATGACTTGAACATGAACCGAACTAGCGTCATAAACGGACAATGCGATTAAAAAGAGCGTGAAGATAAGAAATTGCTTTGACAATGTAACAAGTGACAACAAAGCGTCTGAAATAAATCCCGTCATCGATGATTGAAAACACGTTGTGAATAACATAGTTAGCTGTCACGAGGAAATCACAGTGACTTCACCAGTGTATTGAAATCAAATGAAAATTATACGGAAGGTCGTTGGTTCGCCGCGCTACCTACGCGGGGTTAAGGCAGGCGTTATTTATTATATTTACCATTTGTACGCCCACAATTCATCAGCAAGGAGCACATCATTTGTGTGTTCACGGCTTTGTTAGGTGTTTATTGTTTGCATTTTTATTCAGAACCATTTTGTGCTTATTGTGTTTGGTTTAACAAAGTTTAGGTAAGTTTTAGTAACTTCAATGACGTTGAATTGAAGTCTTACATAGTAGCCATTATCTTATAGGTACTCGTAGTGTCAAACAAGAACATATACATAGTTCTTTATGGATAAATTGGGATTAAATTGAGTTTTCATTTCTCATACACTGAAAGTGGGTTATTTTTCATCTAAGTAAAAAAAAGTATGGTAAAAATAGTATGGTGAATCGGATTTATAATTTGGCAACGGTAGTATATACGGCAGAAATGGCTGGCTTTTAACACTTAGTTAATAATATACTATTTATTATCACAGGATACATTTCTGCTACTTTACATATATCTCTGTCGTTGTAAAAACCGTACATGCAACATGCCCAAACCGACAGCAATGTATGTAAAATATGTCAGTAAACTAGTAAACATCAAAGTGCAATTGGAAGCTATTATTGAATTTTGTGAACCAGGTCACGCGCAGGTCAGGATGGCCGTGTGCGACGCGCAGCCTTGACCCGCGGTCGCTACTGACTCAGCGTGTGTCTGAGTGCGCACTATACACTGTGTCATTCGGACTTCGAGTTCTAATTTACGTCACTGACCAGGTATTTCATAGTACTATTCAGACATTAACTGTCACCAGTTTTAGCGACGTTTGTATTGAATAATACCATGTAAAAATGCGGCTTAAATCACTCTCGAGATACCTATATGTTAGAGCGTGAAACTACATATTTCCTGTATTTCAAATACTTGCGAAATAATCTGATGCCGAGTAGGTGTGTCGTAATGTCATAATTTTCTAGACCTCGAGGGAATTTTACGCTCTGCGAGACTGAGTCAATCAAGTTCGAGTAATCACAGGTATTTGTATATCTAACTGTCAGACGGATGTTCATTCATACCTCATCAGAAGCTCATTTATACCTCATATATATATATTCATTTATTTACTATAAAAATCGAAATACCTACAAAAAATACATTGTATCAGCGGCCTGTAAAGTTAGAAAAAGGTATGCTTCGGTGGTTTGGGCATATTGAGGATGAGGATGTGTGAAAGCAGGCGATTTACGGTTAAGAAAATGGTCGGAAGGGGGCGACCAAGGCGAGGTTATTTTATCAAATTTCTGCGATACTGAATAAAGGCCAAGTCAGAACGTCCTGCAACCGACGAGCATGTATGAGGAGATGTATGATGTGATTGAGGCAAAAGAAGTTTGTAAAGATCGTAGTATTTTGCGTTCTTTGATCTCTGCCTACCCCAGTTTGATACAGGCGTGAGTATATATATATATGTTGTAAAGTTAACCCTTAATGAATAAAATGTTTTATCGTATCACTGATATTTTGGTAAATGAAAATATAACAGCATGAGTATGAGTGGTAATAAACGCTTATAAAATAGTTCAACAAGCTCATTCAAGGTACAAGTATGTTTAGAACATCCTGCGAGCTAACTGGGATGCAGATATGGGGCAAGGCTCGGCATTATTCTATTACGCTTGGGACCAGCTATTTCTGTTACTTACAGCTTCGTGGACTGAGTTTGAAATAAATTCCAGACAGGTAATAAACAGTAATGCTTTCAATCGATTGAGTGTGAGATAAAGATTGGTGCGTTTGTCGGCTTCACGGAGAATTTAGACCAATCTCATATTGCAACAACGACAACAAATACTTTATTGGTGAAATCGGTACACATTTTTCTGAATTTGTAGAAAAACCAGCGTGATCAAGGGGACAAGACGTGAAGAATACTAAATAAATCTGATTCAGAAATATTAAATGTGGCATAGTTACGTACGCAGTTGCGATCAGCGGCAGATTTTCCTTGTCAACCCACACTTATAAACCTAAAATAATTAAGACTTTTATCCTCTTCGAGACAAACTTACACGTAGGTAGCCATTATCCGTAACAAGTTGTGTTGCTGACTGACAATTTTCCTGAACTAGGTAGGTATCATTAAATTGTAAATAATTATAACTAGTTGGTTACATTTGATGTTCGTGTTATAATATTACCAACTCTAAATACAAATGTTTCATTGGTCAATTATTTTTTACACAACATTTTAGTGGGTCTGTTTTAGACACGTGGTAATACGCGTAAGCAAAAGCAGCAATATTGTTCCCGGCTTTGCGGGAATGGATACAAAACTCCATAAACTGTACAGTGTACACACACACACGAAAAGCTCTGTACTTAACATCGTTACTCAGTATCGACGCGGTACGCCTAGACCCATAAAGACTGGTTTACGCTATTGCCGCTATTTTTGTCCTCTCCACATGCCACCGAGAGCTTGCAGAGGGCCGTGATAGGATAATGAATCACATTACAAAATAGGTTTTGTATACCAAGTTAAATTGAAGGGGAATACTAGTGGAGTACTACAGGGAGTCAGTATCAATTTTTATGCAAGTTGCAGCGCTGGTGATTGTCTCCGTTGCTGGAATCTTTAGCTACAAATTCCGAAAGACGGCTGATTTAGTCAATTGTAAATAATTATTTCATTAGCCAATTGTAATCTCCATTTTCATTAGCCAATCTCCTTTTTCAAGAATAAGTTTTCAAGTTGGTGAATAAGCAAGTTGTAATCGAGTTCTATGCGATATTATCGATATTTTCATAACTTTCAAAATAGTTTATACACTAATATAGTGAACGCTTCAAACAACAACGAAAGTTATGTGAGCATCAAGTCTTAAATTATCGTGTCTTATCTACAGGTTCAACCTTGAAGTTCCTCGCGAACGACATCGACATACATTTCCAGCCGTCTTTAAACTGACAAAAATGTAATTCAGGCGACGCAACCGACTCAAACGAGACAGGCTACTTCTTTAATTTGGTAAAATAACATCGCAACGATTCCTTCCGTATCGCCGAGGCCATGATAAATCTTATCAGTTGTGACCTTTACTGAATCAAAACAGTATGATGCATTATTTTCGGCCTTCCTGATTCAGAGTATGTACCTAGTTGATATTATATGTTTTTGGTGATTGCGGATATCAATGATATCATTTGATAACAACTAGGTATGTGATGTTGATCTAGTCGGTTGAAGGTACTTTGTTGTCTACCGGAACGTAAATATAAAAATAGACATAAATGTAGATAGAGTCAAGGGCATAAAGATGTATACATTTTTGGACCTTATTTCAATGGAATAAGGGGAAGATGTGTATACATATTGGTGCCCTTGATCCATAATCTATCTACATTATGTGAACTAGTGAACGTGTACACAGTTGATTAGGTATACGGCGGCGACTGGGATCATAAAGTTTTAACAACTTGCAATCGAAATGTAAGTACTTACGGTAGGTGCATTAAGAATATTGACATTAAGATTCTGTTTTTACTCTTGCAAATTTATAACATACTTCAATAATGAAATTACTCTGCAAATTGTTTGTGCGGTGCAAAAATATTTTTCATGGTTTACTGTGTCTCATAGTTTTGAATACGTTACGCCACAATAGGGTAATTTTTCTAAACAAGCATATGGTTATGTGCACACAGTGCTGATTTTTGTTTTACGCAATCTTAGTTCGCTATGAACGTCTGAGTTTTCGCGTAACAAAGCTAACAAGTCACAGAAACAAGTACGAGCCTAGACGCGTTCTCATCGCAATGGCGGCATAGTGCGACAACCTTGCGTTATCGGAGTTCTGCCCTTGGTCCACTTACCGCCAGCTATCTCGGGCACATCGCAGGCATCTGATAAAGCACTAACACGGTTACTTATATACCTTAATACCTCGACATACGATATGTTTTCGAGAAAACGTGCCAAGTTGCATGTTGAGTTGATGTCAGCAGATGTAGACGATATTGTATACAATTTTTACTGCCAGACCATGTTTGGAGCGCTTTTGTTTTTATGTTTCTTACGTTCTATGGTTGACTGCCTCATGGCATTTCGAAAGAGTAATTTCCACTTTCAAGTTCATAAACGGAACAATAGAAATTGTTAAGGATTTGTAGCATGTGCGGTCTATGATTATACCTAAACCCAAAGGCTACGTGATTCGATTTTGTTTCTTGCTGTTGTTTTTTCTTTGAGACTTCTAGTTTCGCATTCGTCACTGTCCAATATTAGCGAGTCACAAAAAGTTGCATCCAATAGGTTCTTCAGCCGCAGACAAAATTGCAGGCCATTAGGTAGGGTGTTTATAATTTGACTATCGAAAAAATATTTTTTTTAGACAAAGTAACAATATTATTACAATGCGTAGCTGTGTGTTATTTGAAGCAAATATCAAGTTACTGGAATACCTATGTAGCTGATGATAATATCCAAATCGCAGACATATATGGAGTCATTATTTAATAATATCGTTCAGATATATTGTCTAAAAATTACACAGGTTTGCTAATGCTAACTAAAGAGAAAGTTTTCCTTGTCATAACTACTTTTTTTTATACAACGACGGTGGCAAACAAGCTTTCAAGTTTCAATACGTTTATCATCAGGCTTACACCGCAGCAATTAATTTCCGCTGTCTAACGCTCCACCAGTTATGAGCATATGACGCAGTGCTCCCTATGTCCGGCTTCGTGCACTACGGAAGACCTCATGAAAGCCACACCCCGAGGGATAGAGGTGGCAAAAAATTTGGCAAAAAAATTTATATAATTTAATTTTAAGTTATTTGATCCCTGGACGAAAAGAAGAAGTTATGAGCGAGAGATACGAAATAGAAGGACATTGTAAGTTACGTCACTTGTCTATCCAATTTTTTAAAATTTAATTTAAAATTATTAATCATTCAATTAGTACTTACAGTTCAACCTTACGTACTAATTTATAAATATTAAATTAAAGCGATAATTGAACTACATAATTTATAAATTAAAAATAAAGTCAATAATGTAAAATAAATTAAAAATAATGTCAATAATGTAAAATATTTAAATATCTAGGCATAATAAAATTTCAATCTTAGTAAAAAATTAATGAAGCATTTCATAAAGAGTGGTAATTGAACTAATGTATACATAAGTTAAAAATAATGTCAATAATGTCAACTATTTAAAGATCTAGTACAATGTCAACTATTTTTAAAGATTTTAGTAATGATAAAATTCATTGATAAAATAGCATGCATATAATTTAAGTATGAATGAATACTACTGGCGGTTAAAATTGATTGTAGATAGTGACTGGATGCAGCCAAAAAACGACTCTCAGACGTGAAAAAGATGTCGAGTTGACTGTCGCTGGTTAATATGCTGTTCAGTAGATTAATAATTAAAAATGATAGGAAAACAGTGCATTACAAGTCTCATACATGACCCCAAATGAATTCCGTAGGCTACAAGCGCAAAACCGTATCTTAATGCAAAGTCCGTCTCGGACTATGTGACACCTGCGAGACACCGGCACCTGCATAGAATTCTTAAACAGCCTTCAGCAATAGGTACACCTACCCGTTTAGTGCCAAAGTGAGACAAATTATAACCGTGTGTGACTGCAGCTGCCAACGTCAACGTGCTACTAAACTAGCTGGATTGGCAGCTGATACTTAAACGTTAATTATTAAGATCTTTACTTATTCATACAAACGCTCTTTACGAAGTTTGTTATCTAGCTTTGTACTCAAGCTGTTTACATCATTTGCGAAAAAAATATCACGTATACTTACTATGACACTCATAGTCGGTTACGCCCTTGTTTATATCCTAGTTCGCATATTGATTACCGGTCAGCCAAGTGTTGCCGCCATCGTCTATCACCCAGACTTTTCCATTATTGATTAGCAGAGTTCACTGAATGCAGTAATTATTGTTTAACTCTCCAATCAGTAGCAAATAAAGTTCAAAGTCCCACATGTTATTCTGCAGCCTGTAATCATGAATGGTAAACCTAATGAATGCTAGCGAAGAGCTAATGAACAAAGGAATAACAACCGTGATGTTATTCGGATCAAAACGTAATGTAATCAAGATTAATTTACTTTCTGCTGAATGTGTACAGTTATCTTTTGAGAGGAGTTTTTTTGGAAGATATGCAGTGATGTAGCGGTATAGTTACTCGTTGATCCTTTCTTGCTCTTTCCGAGACAAGACTTATTTTCATTATCTTATTGCGGTTAGTGCCACGTGTTCGAATCCTGGTATACTCGGTTTAAACTTGTTTTATTATAAATATAATATTCAGATATATACATACTCACATTTAAACGTCTTGGCGTTTGTCATGTCACGTCTTCATACACATCGTCTTGTCTCACAGTTATGTGGCGCACACAATGTATTTTTTCACCAAGGGCAGGATATATTGTAAACGTCGTGTAGCATTTTCATAATAGGCAAGGTCGCAAAAGATATTATACTAATACAACAGGAAGAATAAGGATAAAAAACGTGAAATATGCAACTGCTATGCTCTGATAAGAAAGAAAGGCCATTTATTCTATAAATGACACACAAGGTCTTAATAAATAGGTAGGTATAAGATTAAACGAAACCGTTTATGTGAAGACACACAGAGGTGTGCACAATGAGTATTACTTCTAATTCATTAAATAACTTATCATAAACATATTTCAAACTGGCGGGAGTCTCAAGCAAGGGTCACAGTTCAAATAATAATCAATTTGAAAACAGGTTTACGACTGCACATGGTGATAAAACGAGTGGATTCCAAGCAAAACGTTGCGTTTATAATACTTCATTATGATGATTTATGTAAATCTTATCTAGAAGTACAATATTCTCTTACTTAAAAGAACTATAAAAGCACGGAATATTGATTATGAAGTTTAATCAAGAAATTGTAAACCGTACTTTGTACCCGCGTAACTAGAATAACAAGTCTAAATAACGTTTTATTATTTATTATTTATTAATTAAAAACAATTGACAAAAACTTATGTCTAAGTACATCGTCCCGCAAAACTGTTTGCACAGTTTGACTTTGGGATCCATGAGTCTATTCTATTACAATATAACTTAATGTTAGGAACTATGCGGAGGTAGGTACTTAAAGTGCTGAAAAATATAAATAAACAGTACTTAAAGTGCTAAAAATGTAGGCTTAAATGTTGTGGCAAAGAAGTAGACAGACAGCTAAATATAAGATATTTAAATACTGTTGAGGTAATGTCGTAACAAAGCTCTCAGTTTGATAAGTGATATTTTGTAACTTTTTTTGCTAAGTACCTATAATATATAGAAAACACTAATACGAATCGGTATTGGCCTAGAAACGTGTGAGTGTGAATGACTTGCAGCCCAGCGGCCCCGAGTGGCCTGACTTCTGTTCCCGTGGGACTGAAATTATCTTAACGATTCAATTCCCGATGCAATTTTCCATAGATATCACTTTTCAATTTTACTAGTACTTTGGTCTGATATCAAACATAATGCTTAGGCACGCCACGACTATTTAGGCCCACTTTTTCTCCAACAGCGGTAGAAAATGCTTCGGGTGTTAATAGGCAAGCCTGTGGGATTCGATTTATATGGCCGCCGCTGAATTAAGCTTTTAGTTATTTACCTATGTTGTTGATAAATATAGAATTAGAAAAACATTTATTCACGAAACATAAAACACAAAGGTACATAGGAAATAAGAGAAAAACAAGTACAAAATATGTCGTGAAATGGTCCCAACTCAGCATGTAGCTGGCATAAGTACCAGCGCTGGTATAGACCATAAGTATCTGTATGTATTTATATATCTGTCATACAAAACTTTTCTGAATACTTTACGCTTCACTGGACGTGGAAGTCACATGTCCCGTGGAAGTAAGCTGCTGCGCTTTTGGGCGAAATGAGCAAGGTTAAACAATGCTATACCTATGGGACATTTTGCCAGCGCCTACCATTTCAAAACAACGTTCACATTGTAGTTTCATTGAAACTGTAGTGAGAACTTTACGCATTCCGCACAAAGTTCCAATAGCTACAAAAGCAATATCACGTTGTTAAAATAATCGATTTTCCATTAATACGTATCCCATTTCTCATATCAATATCGCGGGTCTTACCATGGTCGTGTCAATTTGCGTTTTGATCGATGACTATACCTACACCGACAAACTAAATATAACATAAAATGACACTCAGGAACTCACTCATTCAGGAAGACGAAAGATTTGTCCTTGTCAATCGTTAAAGATAATGTAAAAAATAGGGCTTGGTTTAAAATATAGCAGATTCTAAGCTTATATTTAAACCATACGGTACGCATGTAGATACAAGTTTAAGCTGTCCATGTTAGGAAAGTCAGAGTCATGCACCAATAGGGCAATGTGTCACAACACCTCACTAAATATTTACAAAACTGTTTTACGGCGTTTCCATTTACGTCGCATATTTCAAAAGGTTTACCGTAAAATCTCAACATGCGTAAGTAATGTAAGTATACGTACGAATAAGTCGAGTTTCATCAGGTAACGGTTTGTATTGGTGAAATAACGGAGGCAGATCTAAACTGACTAGGAGTAATTCAAAATGGTTGCGCAGTACACATTTCGAAATGGTAACATATTTAATATTATTTAAGCCTCATCTCGTTAATGTTATCAAGCCTACCAAGAACGTTGGTTAAGTAATGCTCGTAAAAGTTTTTGAGAATGAATGAAAAAATATTTTTTAATGTTTTTTAATGAACAACTAACTGATCAGCGATTCTTAGTCTCATTTGATGAGAGATGACAAGAAAGCCAAAGATGTAGCACACTTTTTCAGGAATTAATAGTCTGGACTTATTCTGTGTTATTATAAAATATCGTTATAATCTTGTTTTTAAATTTATAGCAGTTAGAATAGAAGTGAAAAAAACGGTATTATAAAAAAACAATACATAGGTATAGGAAATAAGGTACTAGGTAATAAGTAATGCTTCTCGAACTCAACCTAACTATTAACATATCGCGCATGACTTTGACACTTAATCATGAAAGTCACGACTGCTTAAAACCCTGAAAATATCACACGACATGTAGTACATGTAGTGTGATATTTTCAGGGCAATGTCATGTACGCATTGCCATTTATAAAACTGCGCGAATGCGGAAGAGAGGAAGAACTTATATTATATAAGCCAAACCGTATGTCAACAGGGAGAGATGGCGGGAAATCGTGTGGAGAGCTGATATCCGTCTCTACTTTGTTTTTGAACCTGTGGTTTTATAGACCGGGCCGAATAAATTCATAGGAGTGCGCGGTCGGAGAGTGGCCTGGGGGATATCCAGGGAAAACCTCCAACACGACCACGCGAGCGGTTCAAACAAACACAGGAATACTTGAGTTTGCGCTCCAGTGAGATTGGTTGAGCGCCGTCAACCGAATCTGAGGTGTGAGTGGAATCGAGCTACTGGGAGTTTTGTCGCTGGTTCAATATACCAGGAATTACGATTTTTCGTTATCTTCGACTCCATGACCTTTATAAAATAGCCAAAGACTGGCCGAACACGGCAAAAGATAGAGACGCATGGACGCATGGCTAGAGCTGGAGGAGGCCTTTACCCGAGAGGGGTACAAACCAAATTAGTTATTATTATTAGGTATATTTTTAATATTTATTCGTTGTAAGCATTTTTTCTTGGTTTTGGAATAAATGGGCTTTTTATTTATTATTTATTTATTTAATACCTATACCTAGCCTAGCTGAGAAGAGTCCAGCAAGAAACTCAGCTAGGCCCGACCTGGGTCGAACTGATTCTGTTCTGTTCATAGCTCACAGCACAGTAAACGAGAGAACGGGGAAGTTAACTATTACAAGTTCACATTGCGCAAGCGGTGACCCAATAACGCACCGTGAGCCCCGCTACGGTCCGGTGAGGCACGTGTCTTCTTGGCTCTGATTCCCAAAAAATAAGATTTCACGCAAACTGCCGCTCAGCTCAGCACCAGCCGTTATGGTGTTAGACATAAGCATTTTCGCCCTCGTACTTTAAACTCACACTTTTCTCTAGGATAACAAAATTTTGTGAGCTTCTAACAACGTTGTAAGTGATGATTGTTGTGTAAAGCGTGATAATGATTAATGTCTTCAAGAAGAGTTTGTTTACATGATGGGACACGTAAGGATGAATAGACTGTACTTGCCAGAGAGAGGGACGTGCTTTACAGCTTTAATAAAAAAAACATTTCCACAGACAAAGTGTAATCAGATCTTATATCAATGAAGTAAAAACTTCAATGGGAAAAAGTAGTTTCTGATTGTACAGTCGGCCTCATTAGTAGCTGGACACTGGTTAGGGCATACAATTTCCCGGGAATTCTCGGGATTTTGTATGGTATCGGTACCTGCAAGCCCTAACTTTGTTACTTTATTGCTTTCACCCGTTGGAAATTTATTATGGTAGTTTTAAACATGACGTTAAAAGCGACAGGATACAAAGGTGATATGCAGGGCCATCTTTAACCAATTCGGGGCCCTGGGCACATTTGGATAATGGGGCCCCTGTGGCCTTGATACAGCACCTCGATCTCAACTAGGGGGGCCCCCACGGGGCCCCTATCGATCGCGGGGCCCTGGGCACGTGTCCAGAGTGCCCAGTGGGAAAGACGGCCCTAGACCCGGCCGGTTAGCTAGAAGATATCCCTTAAAGGGATAAGCTCGCCTTTGTACTTCATATTTTTTCTACTATTTCCTTTTGTTATGTTTTGTGTACAATAAAGCAATACATACATACATACATACATAAGCCCCCTGTGAGGCCGACCGTACGATATAACGTGATCAATCTAGTTGGCGTGAAGTCTGGTCTCAGACGCCACGTATCAAACCCGACAATTAACGGCCGTTGAGATACGAATTCATAACCTATAAAGTGTAGATAACCTCTACCAAAACATTTGTTGTTAATTATTTATTTACGCCAGACAGTTAAATGACATTAACTGATGAATTTAACTGTTTGGCATAAATAAATGATTAACTGGAAACTACAATTTCAGAACATCTTTGAATCCAGAAAAGGGTGTACCGTGAATCTTTTATATTTGAGTATTCTGTTTGAAATATCAATACCTAATAGGAAAATCTCAACAATAACGATGCAAATGTCACATTTCATATCGATTTACCTACACATCATACATCGTAAAATATATAGTAACAGAAACCAGTATGTACCACCTAAAATGGCTGAAAAACATACGAACGAAATCCGACAACGTTAATAATTAAAAAATAATGTTGATTTAAGTACGAACACGTATACTAACTGAAATACATGTGTACGTGTATACTTATAGATGTGTGAGTAAACAAGTGGATATGTATGTGAATTTATACATACAATTATGTTTACAGATATCACGTCCGTTGCCCTCTCGACAACTCGGTGACATTGACGGAACATAAAGAGATAGCGATATAAATAGGCACATATATTACCTATATAGAATTGAAGGTACGTATATTTGTGCACATTTTATAAGCCAGTAACTTAATGCTAGTCCGCTAGACTGTTAAATATTGGTGGGTATGTTACGATCAGGGACGTTTAAATAAACCTATATAAAATAACTACACTTAAATAAATCTTAAATCATAAAATTGGGCTTCATTTTGTTAAATAGATAAGGGAAGTTTTTAGTAGAAAATTGTATTGCTGATGAAGATTAATTTTCATGGTGCGCAACGCAATTCTCATAGGTGTTAGTTCAAAACTACAGTGAAGAAATCTGATTTCATTAGGAATAATAAAACTCAAAAAGTCAAAGTTCAAACAACACATAATGCTACTTCGTATGAATGGAAAAGTTATTCAGCGAAATATTACTTTACAACAACCGCCATTTTCATTATGACTGACGCAGCATTTTCTTTTAGGGAAAGAAATACGTTACCATTAAATTATTTACATTTTCCTATTGATCAATAGCCGTATAATTGATTAAGCACAGAATGCTGCCTAGTGCTTGTATTTACTCTTAACGGGTCACATACATTGCAAGAGCAACATCTTACAAACATTTCGAGGTGCGACTTTTGTCTCGCTCACTTTTGTTTTGAGCGAGCGAGATCGTGATCGCTTCATGACTAATGTATTTTGCCATGGTGGTGCAATGATCTCACGGTACGTCGAATCACAGTCATCATCATTATGTTTTTAGGTAACGTAACGTTATAACACGCTGATATTGTCTCTGGTTTTGTCTACAGTTCTCATTTTAGCCCAATCGTTTCACGGTCTATGGCGGCCCTATTTTTTCATTTTTTTTATTTATTGCTAATATAAAAAAAGTCTTATCCTATTACAAAAGTTTCGCCAAACTGCGGAGCAGTTTGTTGGCGAATTTAGTATGCACACTTGTTCCTTAAAACTTAATAGGTACAGTCGCGGGTATAAATATTAAGTTGTCAAATTATAAAACCGCCACTTTTTCTTACACTTCCTATAATAACACAGAATTTTCTGGAAACGTCTACGTCGCGCCTATATAAAGGCCAGCGCACGAGCGTGTGGAACATTCTGTCTGTGACTTCGATACCGATCGCACTACTTCGAAAATGGACATTACTCGCAGAGACCTCCGACTGCTTTTGCTACACAAGTTCCGTTTAGGCCACAAAGCATCGGAAGCGGTACGCAATATATGTATTTCGATGGGCGAAGATGCGCTTTGTTATGACACTGCAAAACGTTGGTTCCAGCGATTTCGCGAAGGCAATTTTGACCTCGAAGATGAACCGCACCAGAGGAGACCGTCGGCAGTTGATTTGGATTTTTTAAAAAACCTAATAGAAGAGGAACCTCGTTCTACTGTACGTGATCTTGCAGAACAGCTCGGGTGCTCCCACAGCACAGTCGCTAATCATCTTCATGAATTAGGCAAGACTTGGAAAAGACTTGGAAGTTGTGGGTACCATATGATTTAACACCATCTCAGCGACAACTTAGGGTTAACATATGTTTGCAACATTTGAGTTTACATAGAAATTTTGAATGGCTTCGTAACCTGATCACCGGCGATGAGAAGTGGATTTGCTATGTGAATCATATACGCAAACGCCAATGGCTTAGTCCCAGACAAAAACCTATAGTGACGCCGAAACCTAACATGGGCAGAAAAAAAATTATGTTAAGTGTGTGGTGGGGAATAAGTGGCGTTATACACTGGGAACTTTTACCAAGTAACTGCACAATTACTGCTCAATTATACTGTTCACAACTTGATCAAGTGGCAGAGAAATTAAAAGGAAAACAGGACAGAATATATTTTTTGCATGATAATGCAAGACCACATATTGCCAAACAAACTCATGAAAAATTATTGCAAATTGGCTGGACTGTAATTGCACATCCTCCGTATTCGCCGGATCTTGCACCAACAGACTACCATCTCTTTAGGTCATTGGCTCATCATTTGGAAGAAAAAAAATTTGATCATGAAGAGAATCTTAAAGTTGAACTAGCTAACTTCTTCGGTAAAAACCCTAAGGAGTTCTACGAGCGTGGCATCCGTGCTTTGGCTACGCGTTGGCAGCAAGTCGTAGATTCTGATGGACAATATATAATTGATGCATAATACATATTTTCATTTTTATATAACAATAAAACTTATTTCATGAAATGGCGGATTTATATTTTGACAACCTGATATATATACATTTTTGGACTTTATTACAATGGAATAAGGTGAAAATATGTATACATATTGATGCCCTTGACTGTTACTATATCTATCCTATCCTATATCTATCTTCCTATTTATTGTTTAACATCTTTTATACAAATTTTATCAAAAAAGTATTTGTTCTTTATTTAAGCTGATTATTATCGAAACTATCCATCCGTCACTTCCGTCAGTACATTCTGCAGTTTGAATTCCATTTTAATTACTTGGATGGAAAACAAAAATGTCCACTTCTAGATAAATAAAGTGTACATCGAACCATATTACCGACATAGATCGAAAAGGCTATTCATCTAACCGTTCCAAATACAAAAGTGACGTAATCACAAAGTTTAGTGAACGCACGCCATCGTAAAGTGCGCGAGAGCACGTTGCTGAATAAGGTTACGTCTTACATAACAAAGAGCGATTAAACTACTTTAAAAATTTTGTAATATAAAAAGAATAGAATAGAAGCGGATGCAGAAGTAGAGAAGAACCAGCGGGAGCAGCGGAAGAACGCAACATCTTTACGGATTCAGCGAGTGTGTAGATCCTGAGTGGCCGCTCGAGCGTTGCGTCCAGCGGGGCGTGCATGTCAAACAATTGAAACTCATACTGGTGTCCTGAGTCGCTGCCGCACAAATAGTATGGACACTGGATTAAGGATCATTCCAGAAATAAAATAAAGTCAACTTACTCGTCTAGTATCTGATGGAGTGGACACCAATTATCGTGTATGACTGGTATATAACATAAATATAATGACTAATGACGCATCGTTGGTAAATTTATAGACACCTGTGTAACCTGTGCTACTATTTACATTGAATTGTACAATTTACGGTCGATTTTTCAATCCCCAGATAAAAATATCTGTCAGATAAATGTTAGTTCTGTGTTTTTCTTTTAATTGACTCCAGAATAAGTTTATCTGGGTATTGAAAAATCGGTCCTTAGACAGTTGCCAAGTTGCCGGTAATGCTTAGTACAGCTTTTTATGGAACTTCAATCATTCCTCCTTTACTAGCAAGTATGTAAGTGCGAAAGAGACGATTGCTTTTCGTCGGATGTAAACGCAAGCTGGTAGTGTTATCTACGCTAGACGCCCCGCGAAACACGCGACTCAAGTTAGCATCAAGGTCCGTCGATCAAGGCCGCGGCAGCCGGGAAGTCATGGACTGTGTTTGTATAGTTTATTTGCCTCGGTTTTTATAACTTGCTCGTTAAAAACTTCATTCGAAATCAATGACCGCTCGTTGGGCTAAACGATTTTTATCCTTTTATGCCCTTAAGACTTAAGACTTTTGACCAAAATAGAGCAGAGTTTATTTCCAAAATATTTATTTTACAATTTGGACTTTTAACCTCAGATCTAACCTTAAAATTCGGACTAAGTTGGCCAAGTAATTAGCAAAATTGTTCTGCGGGCCCAGTTCGATTGTTAAATGAGCTTCATGCCGAGGTTTTCCTGGACTGCACTACAGTTACTTATAGCGTTTTTAAAGAACGGTGTGTATAAATTTTAAACGGTCGGCTATGAGCATGTGACGTCCATAGACTGCGGTGATCGCTTACCATCAGGTGGGCCGACTTGGTATACAAAAGGCAGATTGTATTCAGATGGTTATGAAAATACCTCGCATAGATCTTAGAATATCTCTTAGGTACAAAATTTGTGCAGTCTACATGATACTCGTATTTAATTTTAAAAGACCATCGACACTTAAAACCGGTTAGGTACTCAGTTGAGAACATTACAAAAAATACTGACGTATTTGCGCAAATTTTGTGGGAACATGAATAATAAAACAAGTATGGAAGCAATAAACTAAACAGGCCCATCCATTCAATACACAAGATCTATTCAGTAAAAAAATGAAATCAATAAATACGAACAAAATAAATGATCGATAAGTCTTTTTGTGTTTCGTCTCACGTTGCATTGCGTCATGCAGATTCTAAAGGCCCGGTGAGTGGAAAAAATATTTATTCAAACGAAGTGCCAAAACTCACGCGGAATGTTGTTTACCAGAACTTTGACTTCACGTTTTATGAAGAAAAAAACTAAAATCATGGTGACAATACTTTAATTAAAAGCTGAAATTCAGTGGGTGGGGCGTTGGCGGGGTCCAATTACGGGTGATAATAGCTCGATTAACCGGAACGCTGATTGCATCTGATATCTCAATCAAAGTCGGGTTTTAGAACTCCATTTTGCCGTAAAACGTAATCGTTAAGCTAAATTCGTGAA
Organism: Cenopis cana; assembly: GCA_951800055.1. NCBI lineage: Eukaryota > Metazoa > Arthropoda > Insecta > Lepidoptera > Tortricidae > Cenopis > Cenopis cana. The sequence goes on from OX637478.1 coordinate 13,934,556, forward strand.
TCCAATACAGTTCTATGATTTTTCTCCCTAATTTGTTCAGCAGAGAAGTCGTTCATTTGAAGGGTAAGCCTTGGCATGTTTTTTCGTGTTTGATTACTTGAATTGCAAACCTAGTTACTGGTCAAAGTTAAGTAGGTAGTGGCAATTCGTTTGACTTAAACAGTAAGTCAACAAAGCGGCCATTACCATTTTTGGACTTAATACCCAAAGAATGACGTCGAAAATACTCGTTGTATAATATTATAACAGTAATCTAAAATAAGTAATTTCATTATTTAATAAATCAGAGCCAATTACTAAAATAATTAATTAAAAGCCACGTAAATATCATAATAGCTAGGTTAATGAATTCAGTCATGGGAAATGGTTTTGTATACAGTCGCGGATTTATACTTAGTGGGGGGGATTTTTTGTTTAGAGTTCTTCAATGGAACGATGAACATTGAATGCTACTATGTACCTATGACTGTTTCTAGTGCCTGAAAGAAGACTATTTACATTACTTGAAGTACAGTTATAGTGACATAACCTTTTCCACTGACCTGGTGAAATTCAAGCTTATATCAATGTCACAAAGACTTTGACAGGCATATCTTTTCGTGTTTAGCTTATTACTTAGACCTTTATTTAGATGCAACATCTAAATCCCGCTAATAACACGTTTTATCTAGTGCATGTCATCCACGAAGGCGCGCCCCTCCCCTCCACAGCCCAATTGCGCATAGATTAGTACTAGACATAGAATAGTTATTTACGATACAAGGGTTGTAAAACAAAGAAAGGCCGATATCGCAGATGTTTGGGGCCCGAGCCGCAGGCGAGGGTCTCAAATATGCGAGAGAGGGCTTTCTGTTTTACGACCCGTGTTTTGTACACAATTTTACGTCACCACTTGGCCAAAAAGTGGGTTTTTCTGATCGCGCAGCGTGCAGAAAAACGCGCTTTTTGGCAAGGTGTGGTGTAAATATTTTATTCAACATCACAAGACATCTCGTATTTTACAAGTATCTCAAAATTAGACTTAAAATAAATCATCATTATCATCTTCAGCCTGCAGTCGTCCACTGCTGGACATAGGCCTTTCCTAACTCCCCCACCACACCTGGTCCTCATAGAGCTGACAGCAAAAAAATTAGTGATTTTATAACATTTCGAATTGGTATAGTTGTGTTAAGGCTTGTCTCTGGACTATAAATATGCCAGTCTGGCTACTGAGAGCCGTTGCGATTGGAAGAGGTGGGTCTCGTACACATGAAGTGCATTGATTTTTTTTTCTTTCAAACCCCATCGTGTTGGGTGTCGTTGGATAGCTCTTTGTAAGGTTTCTACAACCATTTTTTGATTTAAGAATTCTGTTTGCGTGATATTAAGGTTTTATAAATCTGAAAGCAAAAGAGAACAACCAGTCTGGCAACACACTAGCAATTTCTATTTTGTCTGGCGTTTTCAGAAACGTTAAGCAGATAGTATAAGCTATTGAAATTCGTTTATTTCAACTTTTATAAAATTACTTGAATTTTCTGCTGGTTTCAGCAAATTTTAAAACCAGTCTGGCATTGTTTTAGCAAGCAGTAAACAGTCTGGCAACACTAATACAAGATTACTTATGTTAATAATTCGTAGAAAATAAAAAGTACAACTAGTATTATTACTCAATACTAGTTGTATAGTACTTAATTTTGTTCAATTTTCACTAACTTTCAACCCCCACCCCTTCCAATCGCAACGGCTCTCAGTAGCCAGACTGGCATATTTATAGTCCAGAGACAAGCCTTAACACAACTATACCAATTCCAAATGTTATAAAATCACTTTTTTTTGCTGTCAGCTCTTAATCTATCAGCTCTCCGCATCGAACCTCTTCTAGCCACTCTCTCTTCAGGCCCCTACACCACAAAACTTTTCAAGTCTACAATAAATTTTCCATAGACTACTCATATTACGCCCGTCGCCGGTCCACCTAGCCAAGAATTCATTGCTAAAGCGTGATAGAGTGTATTTTCAGATATTTTTCAGCTCTCTGAAGAGTACGGATATATTGATCGCGTTTGTACACTTTGTGATTAGTCCGTGAAATAAGTTTTTTTTAAACAACGACAGTGGCAAACAAGCGAACGGTCCACCTGATGGTAAACGGACACCGCTGCCTATAGCCGCTCGGATCTTCAAAGGAGTCACGTGCGAGTTGGAGACCCTTTATAACATTTGAGGATTGACCGTGCTGACAGGATAAGTATTTATGAATTAAGGGGAGGTATCCCGCTCTAACACGCGTGAGTTTACAATTAACCATCCCGCTCTCTACGCAAGCTCTGTGCGCAGTTTTGTAAATATTTAGCTATAGTCATTAAGCCAATCATTTTATCAAAGCAAACCCTGCGAATTTGTCTATAACTATTTACGATCTTTAATTGAGTACAAAAATTAAATGTTAAATATCAGTAATGTAGCCGTAGGATTGAAAAAACATTCCAAAAAGAGGTAACTTCGCGATTTTTTTCTATCGAGTGAAATTCATCAGGTCATGTAACTGACTGCGATTTTGACTAGACAAGATCCTTATGTAACACATATATTTTTTTTAGATTTTAAGACACTATATTCTATGTCTCAGATGGTTTTTAAAAACTCAAAAGTGGTAATACACGGCCTTAAGCAACAAGTTGATATTGAATCAATCCGCACATTAGCTTTGCAGAATCCTTGCTCAGAATTACATTAACGCGTCCGAGCGGATGTACTCTTGCGCATATTAATGCTAATGATCGAAGTATACTTAAGCGAAATGTCATATGTCAATTTGAAGCTGGTATATACTTACGACATAGTTTCACAAGTGGTTTCCAACTTAAGCGCAGCTTTGAATGATATCAAGTCTAAAGTCTAGAATAGTTAACTGGTACTTATTTTAATTAACGATGACATTTTAAAAGGTTCTTGAACGCTCACACAATCTTGACTGATGGTGTATTTTATCTCAAGGAATGTTACAATTTTAAAAGCGCGGTTTATTTTCAAGGTGAATTTCTGTGGTCGCAAGTGTCGTGTGGAACGTTATAAAACACTTTACCGATGTTATCGGTAAGTAAAAAAGGCTTACGCTGAGAGCATTATTTAACAATATGAACAAAATGAAAAAGTATGCCTTATCTTTTACGCCCACAGCGTCTGCATGGTTGGGTCACAGCCTTCCTTATTTGGGCTGAAATCGTTGCAAGGATGATTTTAAACTCCACTGAGGTGGTTTTCGAAGTGATAAACCCTATTGATTACAATCTTGTCGAATGACAAAAAAATTATAACCTAAACCTATACTACAAAAGTACGCAAAAACGCAACTATACTAAGTTCATAACTGTTATCACTTCATTCAAGTTCAAGAAATAAGAGGAAACTGTAAATGCGAAGTATTATTTAAAAAGCGCATTCTTCCAAAATTATACTTATTTAAATCTAATATCACGTGACCGGCTTCGTTTTTATTTGCCGAAAACGTTGATGATGATAGTCGGTAAAAATACACGCCAATAAACGAAAAGCCAAGATTATTTTTAAAGCTTCGCCTTGATTTGGGAGTTTGATAGGTAGTTTCTTAATTACCACAAATCCACAAAATATGCAAGAGGTTGGAATGAAACGTAACAAATATAATAAGTTTCTTCATGAGATTCATGCACGTATAGTGCGTGTCACGACGACGCGCCCCTCCATAACGAATTTCATACTAACCTATGTGTAATTGTACAGATTGGTTTGTGGAGTGGCGCGCCTTCGTCGATGACACGCACTATACTTAATTTGTCAGTGCCATTGACTATGTTTAATAATTTAGTCGCAAGTTCTACTGCAAAAAAATGTAGGAGTGACAAAATAGAAAAATGATTCAAATTACAACGAGAAACTTGAAACTGTTTAATTGGATCTTTCATCTCTCTCATTCTCTGAAAACAGACGCGAAACGAGACGAGGACATTGAATCCAGGTCGCAAATATTTCGCAACAGGTTTTACTGGTGTCCGACATTTTGTTTTAATTCGTCTGCCAGCTCAACAAAAAATACAAAACAAACATTTTGATTCAGCTTGAAGTATTATAAAATTTCTCAGCGCTTATTGTTGCAATTAACTGTGCCTTATAAGTGCTAACTGATCTTATATTGTTTTGTTTTATATATCAGACATTGCTCTAATTAGGTAACCACAACAATTAACCAACATACCTACTCGTACTTACCTAGGTTTTTTGCAGTTTACTGGTAAAGACATAATTATTTGTCTTGCGCATGGCTCTGACGAGTGACATTGGTATGTACCTACACCAAATTATACAAATTTTCTTTATAGGGCAGTTAGACACAAAACTGAGTATATTTTCCGTTTAAAAAAATAGTCTGCATTTCAAAATTGCTTTCGTAACTTAACTGCAAGTTGCAACCAATGCATAAGTTACGATTTATAATTACAACCTTTGGCTGCGATGAATTTCAGTGATAATATTTTTGGTGCGCCCTTTGCTCTGAGAACCGTTAAGACTTATCTTTTCATCGTCCGAGACCGTTAATTCTTACCTCTTAACAATGCTAACATATTTATAAAAATAATACAGAAATGGCCGCTGACGATTTACCTCCCGTGGGAGTTATGGAATTTTATAACTCCCGTGGGAGTTATGAGTTTGTGTGTGATCTGATTGGATTAAAAAAATCTAGTTGGCCGCGCGCCGCAAGAATATTGCTCTGTGATTGGTTGCGCGTTGCGCTCCTCTCGCCGTGATACTGGAGGTGAAGTTGTCAAGAACGTCAATTTTTGATTGATGTGGTTGTATGAAATATAGATTTTTCTGCCTTTTATAGTTATTTATTTCCTCGCAAATGTGATGAAAAACATTGTGTGTATCACGGGAGGTAAGGGTTATTACAAACTCAAGTCAATAAATTCTATGACTTTCGTTAGTAATAACCTGCTTACCTCCCTAAATGCACAATGTACTATACCTTCCTTAACCTTGATGGGATATAATGCGAATATTAAGAGGCCCTGTGAGTCAGAATCCCGAACTTGTTAAATTTATAAAGCTTGTTAAAATACGACATATAATTACAATTAGTAGTAAGTAGATACTCGCCATAAGTCAATATGGTACATACCTACGTCGTTATAATAATAAGAATTTGTGTAGACATTTTTGAGTACTGCACATGCGTAGCTTCGACCAATACTTTTAATGAGAAAACAAAGCTACTGTAAGTTTTTGTGCCTGTCCAGTCCAGTTTCCTGACGAGGTTTTCAATTATTCAAAACTTTACCATTGATTACCTTGAATTACAATCTTTTCAAGGGAAAATGGCGTAATAATTATTCGCAACTTTAGTGAAGGTAGACTTTAGCATGGTTACAGTAGTCCTTTTATATTCCAAGAATGGCTCTTTTCCTGTAACGGTTAAAAGCTGAGAATTTCCGATTAGTCATCCATCTCCTACTCATATGTAGACCGTACTTTCTTATATGAAGATTCTATAATGCCAAATGGTTTGAGGCGTTCAAACAAATCTAGTCTTTGAACACTTAGTCAGGTAAATACCTAAAAAAATATTGTTGAAAATTAGTAAATGATGACCTCATTATAGATATTAGAACATAATACCTAATGTACTTACTTACCTGAGAAAACCCTCACATTTGTCATCGTCAAGCATCACCCATGCATTCCTTATCTCTCTTGTCACTAACTTCAATATAAATCCAGACTTACCTGAAACAAAAAAAAAAACATATATTTTAAAAGCAGGCTTTAAAGATTAAGATACCGTCGAATCTCTGTTCTCACATTACCACCAGATCTGGCATCAATATTTAACGTGCTATTAGCAGCTTATGCGTTTTCCAGAGAGTTTTCACACTTTGCCGCTACACCAAAAAATACAAATAGATTACAAATTACTAAGAAAACATATTTTGATATAATACCTAAGCCGGTAGCTTACTTGGATGTATTTGCGGAAATATGCTTCTGCATCTCTTTTGTTGTATGAGATGCAAGACGAATAATTGAATAAATATAGACAAATTATTTGCCGAGCATAAGAAACTCTTATATTCCTTATGTAATATTAGTGAATATATTTATAACATCAAAGTCGGCAACAATTTTGTACTGTTAGGTTAGATCAATTTCGTATTCCCATGTCCGAAAAACCAGAAGCCTTAAAAACAAAATTTGATACTTTAGAAATAGGATAGGGTTTTCATGGTCAAATGAACAAAGTCCTTGAACGTTTTAATGTAGTTTTAGTTCTGGCATCCTTTACGTGCACCTGATCAAACATGTGGGGCGATAAGGGACACTTGATGTGAGACATAACAGATAACGCCGCCTTCATGAGTACACACACACGCTCCATCTTGAAATGAAAATAAAATTTACATATTTAAATGCAAGTAGAAGAAGTCATAATCATAACCATAGGAAAGCAATGCGATTAACATACGAATAATAGGTAAAAGAAAACCCTGAGCAAGTAATTTTGCGTAAACGAGACGCGAACTAAACCGCAAAGGAACACAAAGCAAAAGCAGCTTCCAGATCGTGGACATGAGTAAAAATCAAAACATTGAAGCGTCTTCCGTTTCATATGCAAATGGACACCGCTTTGTGAGACACACACGCAACACGAATAGAAGATGCTTAAATACACTACACAAAAGAACACTGTAGAGTACGTGCTACAGTGGATCAAGCTTGGATACCGGGCACGGCTTGATGTTTTTCTCTTTGAGGATAAAAAACTAAAACACCTACGAATTTTATCCTATATATGCTGCTAAGAAATGTAAATACTACACATCATAAATAATATTTTTATAACATTCCTAATTTATAGCTTTATTTGACTCAAGATTTTTCCTTCGTATCTTTATGTAACCAGACAGATCTTTATTCTCAGCGAATTTAAATTAGATTCCTTTAGATTCAGGTTTATAAATTATGGTAGAGCAAGTTTAGTGTTTCCTACGATGCTGTTGTCTCGACGCGGCAAAGTTGTTTGCAATTCCTCGTGCTTTTATGGACTTGTTCGTTGTTCTTTTTGCCTATGAGTCCGTCTCGTCAGGACCGACTGCTTTTTATAGCAGCTATTGTGAAGCTGTTTAGTATGCGCAGTGTCCATCGCCAGAGCCGAGCAATGATACAATGTGGACACGTAAAGTATACGACCGAGATAGTTAAATGTATACGGGAAAATTTAAGAAGCGAAGGTTTCAGAGCACGAGTAAAGTGGACTCCGCTATTATGCGCATGAATAACGCGCTTCTCGTCGTCTGTCGGTGATAAGCCTGCTTCGAATTTGTTTCACGTCGTCAGTTTCGTCGCAAAACAGCCATTATTAAAATGTATTTTCGGATCGAAGTTCCTGTCCCTTTAATTCAGTTCGCCGAGTTGGATTGATGTCCCATTATATGCAAGTCAGGCTGCCGGTCCATGGCCAAAATTTCAATAGCCCAGAGCGATTGAACTGGCACGTGTAATTTTTTTTGCAAAATTCCTTGGAATTCTTTTATATTACTGGGGAATTGGATAGGTCTAATCGTTTATTATGCAACATTTTAATGGGAACTGGATCAATTTGAATTTTTATGCGATTTTGATTATATGTTTGGCTTTAAAGCGCCATTCTTCCGCAGCAAAAACATTGCGTGTTAATAAGTATACAAATATGTAGCCTTGTGCATTTGGCGCCTACGGAAACATAGTTTACTACAGCGAGAATTGAATAGTTCGATGTCTCCTGCAGCGGAGGCGGTAAACTGGCGCTGGCAGCTACTTTCTACGTGACCTCGAAATGCTGCATTCACTTTCCTCACGACTTACACCGGTTACGCAACCAACGCGACCGACATATCGCATCGCTTCGCCGTCACGTTCGACTATTTACTCCAACAACATCAAAGTCGTCCGACAACATCATTAACCCGTCTACAAATATTGTCTCTCCACAAAACTTTCTAAAATATGTTATTACATCATATCTAACAAAAAACATATAAAGAAGCACCGAACCATCGAGAAGGACGATGATGGGAGACTTGAAAAATAAGTTCGCAGTTTATTCGAAGGGCAGATAAAAACGCCAGGTGCCAAGGAAAGCGTCTTGCGTCCAAGGCCAGTGTTTCCTAGAGCTGCATTTAGGTTTCGTTTTTTCTTTATTCGTTGCATTGCATGTCCCTTCGGAGCCGCCTCGCGTGCGGCCCAAACCAGTTTGAGAGCTATTCTCCGCTTTGGTCGTAAAGCAGCGTGCCCATTACAATCTAAGTTTTTATTTCTTCGCTCTTGGAATGGAACCATCGTTCACGTAATTGATCTAAGCATCTTATATTACACGAGCACTCGTAAAAAATAATAATATAGTTGAACACCGCGTCTACTTCGCGAGACTTGAGTTTTAATATCAAGAGAACGTTTTATCTCAAAATGTTCTAATTTCAAACAATCTTGTTGGGCATGAATATTGTCATCTTAAGAAAATCATGAATGACCAAGTGTGCATGTGGCTTTAGACGACAAAAGTGGTAAAACAAGAGCAAAACATTAGGGGCGGGCTGCAAATTCGGCTTTTTCTTAGAAACCTCCGACAACTGCTAAGCGCGGCAACAGGAAGTAGGGTCGGACTTAGTTTGTGTAACCTAATCACCTGCCGAGCTCGAGGCCAGACGCATGCGCAGCGATTTGGAGGAATCAAGGCCACGCCACACAAAATGCGAGCTCAACCCATACATATTATAACTATCCCTCGCCTCCTATAGCAGGATGTTGCATAAGCTTTGTTGTTTTGTTATCCTCCATGCAGAGTCCGCGTCGCATTTTAGATTAGTTTTTTGTGCAGTTGGAGCGTTTTATTTCTTATTCTTATGTAGGGCATACGAAATTGAACGTTAATAATGAATACGTAGAAATGGTTGTGAACCGTGGACGTGTCTCATATTATCTTAGGAGGAATGACTTAAATATTCACATCGAAGTTGTTTGCGACGCTCGAAGTTTGTTGAGAGCATCTAACTATAGTCGTTCCCACGTCGCCGCTTCACACCTCCGATGTACGAACGCGGTCTTAAAAGTCTGGAAGTGAATCATTTTTCACCTGAAGTTTTCCGATTCCCGGCGAGCCATTTTGAATTTTTACCCCTTTTCAGCTTGCATCGCGGAGCACGGGAAGGAAACTTTTAGACTAAATGGCCTGGATAGAAATTGAGACACCGCAAGAGTATCTGACGGTGCTCTAAGTAAACACACATCTCTGGGTTTTAGCTATTTACAGCTCAGCGTTTTCAAGAGTATTTTCGCTACGTTGATTTTAGTTTTGTGCAAGATTTACGAAACATGTTGTGAGAGCGAATTACTTTTCTAATTCCATTCTTCAGAAATATCAAATACTGCAGTTAAATGTAACAACCTACATAAAATGAATATACCAATGCTATTCATACGTCGCCGTATGAGGCGATACGATCGCCAGAAAAAAGTTCACCGGGGGAATTCCGACGCGAGAAATTTCGTGGGTGATCCCAAAAGGGCACCATCCCCTGCTTTGATACAGACGTTGCTAGGGGCAACGCGTGTCTGTCCCAGCCTCACTGTGTGCTTGCACACTACACATTGTATAAAAGAGAATAGACTTAAATAGACAATATCTAACTGCGTTTTAATTGTGCTGGCTGTTGACATCGTTTGAATTATTTGGGGCCCGAGGCTGATTTATGGGAGCGAGAATAAAAAATAAAAATAACCATCATTACCTTCATATTAACGTGGAATAAAACTAAAAGGAGCGCGGATGAGACATGGCTGCATACGAGTTATTTATTCAAATGTTCAGTTTTACGAGACGGATTTTAACGTCCTGGTTTATTTAAGGCATCATAAACATGAAAGGCAATATTATGGAAACTGATGTAGTACGGTGAGTAAGCGCTAAGCATTTTAAAATATTTTAATTGCTTGGCAAACGTGATTGTAATGAATACCTATGGCGATGGAATTCTCAAATACTTTAACTTTAAAACACTTCGATATTAGGTACCTGTCTAAATTGTGTTTATAAAGCTTTTCATGTATATTGTTTTAACCTGTTTTGTGTACAATAAAGGACATACATGCATAAACATAAATGAAAAACCGGGCTTCGACAATTGTATATAAACGATAAATTATTCGAATAAAGAAACGTGCCATTTGACCTTTTACTAACTGACAAAATAGCAGGCTGCAGGCTGCAATGGGTTTTAAAGGTAAAACGTCTTTAGTACACAAGTAATTTTAGCGTTTCGTCTCTGAACCCCAGAATTCAACGAAAGCGCAGGTGATAATCAAAACAACTGCTTTGTTTCAAAATGTTAACGCAATTAAATTAATTCTAAATGCGATGTTATTTCCTCTATATTTATTATCTGAAATAATAGCAGAATAATTATAATTTCTACTTGTTACTGGGTATAAAATGGCATTTTAGTGGCTGTAACATGTCTTATGTCGAAACCCAGTTTATGTATATGCTCGTACGGAATTCATACGTATGTTATGTTCCTATTTGTGCCCATAGCTTTCGTATCAAACACCCTTTATGTATCAAACATCTCGACTAGTATCTCGTCGTGTCCTTCTCCTTATTTGGCATAAGTTTTTTTTACTGTAAATTGATTCAGTGGCAGCTGCTTATAAATGTCCCTCCCGCCATATTTTAAACCTATGTACCTGTATGTATGTAATATATGTGCATTTAAAAAGAGCTGCCATAGATTATGATAAAATGGACGGCGTGTGTTAAATATTTAGTTTTACAGAAGCTTCAACAACTATTGTATCTTGAACCTGTGGCAGTACAAATGCCAACACAGTTATAGTCATTGCTTTTTACATTTGGCCGATCTACTTAAAGAAAACAATACCTTTGGTGTGATAAAAACACTAATAACCACGTCGCGAAAAGTTGTAACAACCGCCTTGAATGTTCAATTGATTATCGACTCTATCTCCGCAAGCAAAAGATTACGAGTGACCTAATAGAAAAATGGCGGTCCAGATGCCTTGGTATAAAAAATACTTGTTACCATTTTCAAGTGTTCAAGTAAACGCCATGGGTGTATGTGTAAAATGCGTGTACAGTTAGTAATGTGGTAAATTCTTAATGCATATGCATTGTTTATCTACGAAGTATGGTTATCTTTTACGACGGGCCATAATGTGGTACCAAAACCGCGCAATAGGGCAATGAATTGGACACAGCCAACCAAAAACTATACCTAACTGACTATTCGTGACCCATTAAAATGCGTATAAAGTGCATGAATGGTCACAGTGTTGGTGATGGTACATATCGAAACTCTTTTTTGTTAAGTCGAGATTTGTCAAGTCAAATAAACCTTGGTGTAACTTTAAATACCATTTTATATTCATATCGGTACAGACTACAGACCCCAATCACTTGTCAGCCATGACCTCTCATAATTACTTCGTCAATACCCTGTTAAACTTGTAGCTGGTAACACAATTCACAGTTCTGGCAACATAACGTTTACATCGCATCTAAAAGTATAATGCCTCTGTATACCATGATATTTTTCAAAAGATCTCTATGAATAATTTATTTCTCACGTAGACACACCATTACAATTATTTCTTTTTCTACGAGAAACCAGTCATGAATAACAAATGGATGGACTCGGAACAGAGGCGGATGCGGTGAAATAAGTTTTATCCTAATTTGAATCATACGTACCGTACTTGAATCAGTAATATAATTGAGACGAGCGGAGCCTAGAGCGGTTGTCACACTGAAGCGGTTTCCGGACGGTTTTCGCAGTGTGATATGACTTTGCAAGTCAAGCGGCGGCGTCCCGCTTGCACTGCGGAAACCGTCCGGACACCGCATGACAACTGACAACCGCCTAACCGATCTTTATAGTGACGACTACAGCCAATCTGTAGATTTTAAATTGCCTGTCTGAACAGACACCGAGTGATCGATTATTTATGCGATCCGTTGCAACGTTTTATTAAATACGGAACACTAAAATTAATGTGAGTGTAATTACATATAATAATCGTACCAGTACTCAACACAGACCCAATATTACGTCATAATAATAAAGGTGTTAACTATTAGGTAGGTATTAACTAATGTCCTATTTACTTTGTGTTATATTTATTTGGCTCTCCTATAAACTTGACGAAATTCGAAACTAGACTGCATGTTTCTTTTCCCTTAAGTATTTTGTTTTATATCGATCATAAATCGTTTCATCACATCGCATTCTCAACACCTAAAGATCAATTCCAACAACCTGCCTACCTGCGCTCAACCGCACTTCGGCGCGCGAAGAATTGAAACGTAAACAGTGGAGGTGAACGACCCGAGTTCAACTTGACACATTTCTGGGCGGCCCAATTGCGGGATGGCCGCGGCTTGCACAACGGGAAGACGCTTGCGAAGGGCTTACTCGACGGCAAATTCACTTTTTAAAAGTAATAAATGCCAAGCCCTGTTTATGACCAAGCTCGACACGACACGGCTTTACTCACACGAGTCGCCGTGCTCTTAACAATGTACATAGGTATTTAATTGAACTTAAATCCTATAAACCACAAAAACATAAAATTATTACGTATACGATAAAAAGGAGTTAGCAAATGCAATTTATATTGAGTTTCTTTCAGTTGTTAGTTGCACCGCCAACAATTTTTCTGCTTCGCCTTAAGGTTGACTGGTAGAGAATGCCATACGGCATTAAGTCCGCCTTGTACGACAAGATTTCTTTTGTGCAATAAAGATTAAATAAATAAATAAACGTGCATGTTACTAAAATACAAGTTTGTTTTAATAAAACATTTGTGAGAATTGAAAAATTTGATGAACTAATGTTTTTCATTTTATTATCTACTTTATCATCAAAATAGCAAAATGTTTTCTTTAGAACATGTGGTTCAACTTCTTTTGAAATTAAGATACTTGTATACTTCTTTATGAAGTCAAATGCAAATTCCTGCACTTATTACGATCGAAATGATAAAGGGCCTATCGAAGTAGGTACGTACTTCGCAATATACTTACGGCAATTTGCGTGAAATTTGTGGTGACATTGACATGGTTAAAGACACAAGTAACACCGTCATATGAAGGTTTTTTTTGGAAAAACATACGGTTATTGTTAACCTTAACGGGGCATAATATGTGTACCAAAAAGGGTTGGCTTTAGGAATGCCGAGAATAGTAAACGGAATGAAAACAGTTTCTTGTGGATTCTACTTGCGTCACAGAGGGATGCTACAAAAAATGCAGGTAGGGGCCCGAGCAACGACCCCAAGGGTTCGAACAGTGACGTCATCAAACAGTGATGGTCCTACATCGTGGGACTTCAAAATCACCTATGTGGACGATGCAGTTGATGACAGATCTAGATTTATCTCGATTACTTTTCAACGTGTAGGTAATTCAAGAGGGTTCTACCAACACAAAAGAGTTTGGCTTGGGGATGGGGAGTGTGTTATTTCTCTGGTTATTTTTCGGCAGACGGAATTAGTGAAACTTACAAGGATATGACATCAAAAATCGATAATACATTCGCGGTTTTGCGTTTCCCCTCCATTCTTAGAATCCATCTGACGGAGCACGCATGCGCGTCCAAATTCGATGTTGTTTTTTGCTTTTCTTTAAGTGTAACTATACAATTTGCACTAGCTCGGAGTCATTGACCTCTCGCCAGCTGTTTACTATTGTGAGTCGCAAGCGCATGGTACTTACAGACGAGTTACTAAGGAATCATACCGGTACACTCTTTTATTCGATCCGTAACAAAAGAGCCGTGAATAATGACATCATTATTTTCTACACAAGCAGACGCGATAATGAGGACGACAGAACAAACGATAGTTGTAAAAGTCACACAGGACCCGCGCGAATCAAGATCAAACATCCATCACAGTCAACAAATAAATGCTTCGTATCTACTGATTCAACTATGCCTGATCAAATTGAGCTTTCAAAGAAACACGTAGCTTCTAGTAAGGGCTATTTCTTATATGAATGTTTGAATAGAATATTAAGAAGTTTTAACTCGCGTTTTGAATGTAACTTGGCGTTGTAAGGGCGTGGGCCATGAGGAAGAATAAATTTAGACGAGTCGATAGTAGCTTAACAAACCCGCAACAGCTGTACACGGGCGCAACACATGCGTGCACCCCTTGCGACACACACATACACAAAAGGGAAATAAACGTAGGCCCAACGTAAACACGCGCAGGTTATGTGTACCAGATGCCCCCATAGAGAGAGACGGAGTTATAAACGAATAACGTGATGGAAAAGATAAGGAAACCAAGCTAGAGAACGTGGTTCGGTTTGACAACGTGCAGGGAGCTATTAATTAAGCATTGTCGAACGAAGGTCGAGAAATAATAGGATCTAATAGAATGTTGTCATGATAATACATTCATTTTTTAGTATCACTTTAGGTATCTTGGGCATTGGCAAAGCTATAGACACAACAGTCATTGATGTAGCGTACATTGCACTTTGAAAGTAGAAAAACAGTTGTAAGAAAGATAAACATAGGCCAGTCGAGGCCGTTGTTAATTAACATACATATAGTTTAATAAAAGGCAGGAAGCAGGCAGCGAGGGGAGAAGGCGATGAAGCGGTAAAAATAGACGGGACAACACGACAGACGCAATCGATCGACGATGCGACTGCAGCGACGGACATTCAATAATAGATGCCACGGACGTTCCCGCACGCTATTTCACTTTTCAATTAGGAATCGATTTTGGAACACAGAACCCCACTGCGTTTTATGACGTTACGTCCGATTGGCTTTATATCGTAGAATTTTCCGAATATTAGCAATAGCAACTTTGTTTTAAAACTGCTTACGTTAGATAATTATTAACAATGTGTTAAGTATTGTTTAGTGTCATTGAGAAACTGGACGTGAATTATTTATTGCTTCGAAGTCATCTCAATGCAATGGAAATTTTAAAATTGAGCTTAAAAGTTCTCGGATGCAAGTGAAGTTATATAGTCATTGCTTCGAAATAATTCTTTTATCGGATCAGATAGTATCAATAAGTATAAGTATCCCATGTCACGTTTACTGCACGAACCTAAAGATCCGGTTTCAAACCTTTGTCTCGAAAGGCAGGAATAAAAATATCTCCATAAAACATTCACAAAGTTTTCTTTTTACATCATTCCGTAAAGTTGTTCTATTAGCTTGGACCTGAAATACTGCGTGGGAGATACAATAGGTAACAAGGGTCCTCAAGATAAAAATACATATTTGGGTCACCTCAAAACATTTCTGACACTATTACCGTTTTCTTTTACCCGTGAAACATATAACTAAAGGAGTTTTAAGTAAACAGGAAGTAAGTCAGTGAGTTGTCCACTGTTTAAATTATTTACGATGGAAGCCTGTTAATTAATTGCGGATGTGAGCGGGCGACCCGTGGCCCGTGTGTGGTGACAATCGGCGCAGCTGATGACGTCCCGGCAACTTAGTGCGCAACCAGACTACAGTTGGGGCAGGTCAGGCCAGGCGCAGGCACTCCAGCGTAAACCCTAAAGCACTAGGGGAGTATGTAGGTCATGAAGGGAACACCGAACGACCGCACGCCGGAAAACAAATTCTCTTTTTACTTTTTAAATTGCGTTTAAAGCCAGTGCAGTGGAACGACGCGGTTTATCGGTGAAAATTGTCTCGGGTCAGTTAAGTGCAGTGCACCTGCTGATAAGAATGTTAATAACATGGCTGTATGCACTATCTTTTTGCGCAATAATATTTATGAACGTAGACATAACGAGCGAAGTTAAATTAATAAAGTAGAGATATGCACGTAACTTATCCGCTCGAGGGCGATATGTTATTTTGATCGGCGGATTCGTTTTCTAATGGCATGGGATCTTGATTACAGAAAATAAAAATATAGTTTTTTTTTTCTGTAATCGTCGGGTTAGAATCGGTGGGAACGCAGCAGGAGTCCCACCGCAAGCATTATGGCGCATCTCACTTCGCCCAAGCAAAACCACGTCTAGACGCCGTTCCGTATAATTTAACACTTCCATTATAACCGAACCTGCGTATTCATTTTACTTTCGTTTTATTAATAATCGAATAAATAAACATTCTATAGATCCGCAAGCTTTTGTTCATAAATCCTTTCATACATTTCGTGTTGCACGACGGGTGGTCCCTAAAAATCGATGTTCATCGACTCGCGGGAATCAACTATTTAGCCCTGCAAACGAAATGATTCACCTACTTACTCTTTGCTTTTCTAATTCTCGGGTATGTTTTACAGCTTCGTTTTGGCCAGTCTCGGCTTGCCGTGAGTCAGCGGTAGGTATTGGAGGCAGCAACCCTTTGTTATCGCGGTGTAAACGACCACGGCTGACGGTCGCCGCGTCCTTCAACCGATGAGACCTTGGATGGATTTAGACGGGGTTCGATGGACTCGGCGTTTGTCATTTGTTTTGCTGATCCTCGTAGACTCTTTGCCTTATCGGTTCAGAAAACAAAAGTTAATTGATGCTGCGAATGCATTTTTGAAATCTCAGCAGGTTTCACATGCTTAAACTTCTTTGGATTTTCGGGATAACCTGATTTGGGAGGTCAGCCACCGCAGGAACCTTGGCCGATTTTAAACGCAAGTTCAACGATCGAAGTCCTATTCACCATCGTTTTACAACTTTCCCCGGCGATAAAGTTTGCGTCTGAACTTTGTTTCTTCATGATCCGGTAGATATAAATACATTGGCCAGATGCTCTGTGAAATGTAACGGTCTTATCTTGTTTCATGGTGTAAAAATATTTTACCAGCTTGCTTTAGGCCAATAACTAGAGGTTAAATGTGTTAATATGAAAGGCAATTTTTCTACAAGGGGAGTTTCTACTTCTAAGGGAGTTTCAGCAAAATATGATTTAGTTAACAGTGACAAGTGGTCACCAAAAAGCATAGGATTACCGTCAAACAAAACTGACAGTTGAGATGTTAGATTAGATTAAAGTACACCTTATGTTGCGCTTGCCAGTGGACGTAAAACGAAAGTTCCAGTAGCACATTTAAGGGAAACATTGTATTGTTAATTTGTTATTGTGCTTTGATATGTTGACGTACAGAATTAATGTGACATCGACAGACCTTGGCCGAATTTAGTCGGGTCAACGGCATAGCTGCATCGCTTTCTCCGTCGCGCGTGCAACGCTGTCTACTCCACTAGATTATTTTGATACTCTTTTTCTGTGCGATTTAACGTCATCAAACATATTAATTTAACAAATATAATGCTGTGTGCAGGCATTGAGTACTGGTATTGTTTCCACACGAATTTAAACATACCTACATATTTTAGTTTTTCCTTAGAACAAGTCATCATCATCAGCCTAATACGTCCCACTGCTGGGCACAGGCCTCCTCTCATAGATGAGAGGGATTGGGCAGTACTTAGTCCCCACGCTGGCCCAGAGAAATGAAATGAAATGAAAATCTTCAATGGTACTTATATTGCCTACATGTAGGTAAAAGGTATTCGATGGTTAGGTTTTATTTAATTCGTGTATTTTTCAAATATTGCCTACATGTAGGTAAAAGGTATTCGATGGTTAGGTTTAATTTAATTAGTGTATTTTTCAATTATTATTTTTGTATTTGTGTAAATATACACACGATATTAAATATCATATTTGTTTACGGGTTAAAATTATATGTATGATACGTACCAAATAAAATTACGTATCAAAAAAAATTGCTCAAAGGTTAGCTGGAAGAGATCCCTTATAGGGATAAGTTCGCCTTTGTACTTCAATCTTTTGTGACATGGACGTGTTTTAACTTGTTATTGTGTGCAATAAAGTGCTTACATACAAATATACATCTTTATACGTAGTTGGAAGTTAGCTGGAGTGTGCAAACAACACTCGATATATCTCGAGACCACAAGTACTGCATATTTGCTCGACGCAATTGATTCGGCAAACACCGCTCAAAATACCTATTCACATATATGCTTTACATGTACGATGATGCTTTTTCGTGGAAATGGGTGGGAAATCGAGTCATTGAACTTGAAATAAAAACATACGTGGGTTGTGAAAAGTTTGTATGAAGCGAGAAGTGAAACATACAAATTGTAGTCGTCTGCTTGGAGAATTAGTAAACCTACACTCTACATGCATAACTAATAGGTACTGTTTATTTTCGCAAACAGAAAACGAGGAATTAGAAAAGCATTCGCCTTCAATATTAATTGTAGCTAAAAATAGACTGTTTTGCATTCGCTTCGTTTTATAAAGCCGGATTCACTAGGACACGAATATCCCGACAATAGTCGCAAGTGATGTGAGACGAATTAGTGCAACGTTGTCCAAAATCGCTCGCAATTTTATCATCTAGTGAACATTTGGCTTAACTAAGCGAATGTAAGCATAAGCACATGCTGGTGAAAAAGATCTATCCGTATTTCATAAGTAAAATAAGTATCTGAAAAAATTACAGCCAAGGACCATCCCAGACGATCCTTAGCCGTTCTCTCCAAGGTTGAGCGTTATCACACATGGGTTATCACCACTGCATATTTGACTAAGTAAGGCATGTCACGGTCCCATGGACCTTTTTATCGGTTTCAAAAACAAGATAACGCGAAAGGAGTGCCCTTCGTATGTTATCCGAGTTACATTGAATCTGTCTAAATGACGGTTATGGTCGCAAGCTTTTTTTTATAAACTGCTGGAACGTATTCGGTTGACAACCAAAACTTCTAAGAAATACCTACTTAAAATAAAGATTGGATATCAGCATGGTTTCACCACTGAGATACATGATTTCTAAGAGTAAATGACAGATTTGGTAGTGAATTTCGTTTCTCACGTGACAATAAGCATACTCTATTTCCATAAAATTGGTTCGAAGCCTCGAATGTAACAGTCTCTACATTATGTAAATTTATGGCTGTGGTTACAAATACTCTTTAGGGTTCCGTACCCGAAGTACCTTATTGCTGTCACTCTCTTGTCCGTCCGTAGTCTGTCACAAAATTCTGTTCCTAAGACTTTTTTAACTTTCCATTGGTCGCTTTTACGGCCCACGGTAAAGTATACAAGCGACCATTGGCCTATGAACTTGAAATTTGGTGCTAATGTTTATTATTACGTATATTTTACCGACAAATACTGACATATTGATAAAATCAGATCTTTTTCTTTGAAATTTCCTTATTTTTTCTATGAAAACCAACTTAACTTTGTGATCGGTTCGGAAACCTAAATGTGGTAAAAATGGTAAACTTTGGTACCTATACCTGTCCGTATCTGTGTATTGTCACAAGCTCCGTATTTTTTTTCTAAGCGCATTAAATCACGATATTGATACTTTCTACGTGTCCAAAAACTACAACTTTCTGGGTGGATATATTTACATATACACAGACATTATTTGTCAATAGTCCATGGTTTCAAAACCTATATAAATAGTAAGTAATAAATACCTACTTGAAAAGGTAGAAGACGTAGACGCAACAAATTGATTTAATTTAATGTATAAATATTTAGCTTGTCAAGAGAGTTTGCCATCAAAATGTGAAGTGAATTAAAATACGGAGAATAATTTTGTAGCATAACAAAATGTTTGGATATATTTGAATTAATCTTAGTTATGTAACTCCCTTGAGAATGAGGTTTTTAATTTACTGATGGTTTGAACTACGCACCTAGTCCTACATCGAGTTGATACTGGAGGTGTATTAAATACATACATATTATTTCAAGCAGTGCATATCAATTGTATTATATATTACGAGGACATGACTTCTACAAGAGAACATAAACATTTTTGTAATAAATACTTACAGAATGGAGCTATGTGACGGAATGCTAGTATAAAAGGACAGATACATATTGGTCATGTTTAATTTTATATCTGTTTTCATTGTGTTTTTATTGCCTTGGAAGATTACATCCATGTGGGATGCGCATAAATGTCAAGGATGCCTTGACTCTACTGAATGCTAAAGTCATGGTGTAGTATGCGAATGCCGTTAAATTATTTTAAATTAACCTTTTATGTTCACGAGCTTCGTTTAAAGTCATCGGAATAATGACGAAGCCATACATCAATACGTTAATGATGCGAAAAACTTCTTATTGAGTTGTGAAATGTTGAAAAAATGGCGTACTCGGCCATACAAACGTCCGAAACTCCGAATACATGTCGTTTAACACAAGTAACGAGCTGGGCTGGACTGGAAGCAATTGTATGCTATTACGGAGAACATTCCGCGAAAAAGACGATGATATGTAATAACAATAGAAATCTGTCTTTATTACGGTTAAGTGTGAAGAAATAATGTAGAATTACACTACACAAAAATTACTGTAGATTGAAAAAGAAAGAAAGTAACAAAATAATCGAACAAAATAATGAAAAATGCTTTGGTAACTCTGTAAAAAAATCCTAAATATCATCGTAAAAATAAACTTTCATGCTGATTATTTCGTAATTGCCAACAAGCAAATTTCGTAAATATATCTTTTTTACAAAAAAAGTAGCTTTTTCATTGTCCTAACAAGATAACCGGATAGATTTTTGATAAATGTTCCAGTATTCCAAAAATCAATCAAAATGTGATAAATATTCACGAAAACTACGCGCAGTAGAGTTCCGTAGAGAGCGGGATGGTTAATTGTAAACTCACGCGTGTTAGAGCGGGATGTTTGCAGTGGGACTGCCTTGCCTTAAAATTTGATTGTAAGTTTAAGTTTGTATGGGATGACAGCTGCCGGCGCCATATTTAACGTTGACCGGTCTGTAATCGTAAGTACGTAAATCGAATAACAGGGTGTCAAAATAACTTGCTTGATTTATTTTTATAATCATCCACATAACCTTCTCGAACCATCTTGTAATATGAATACCTACAAAATATAAGGATTTCCTACACAAACATCACAAAAACAATAAACTCATAAAGATAGTCAGCTAGTTTTATTAGGTGATGTTGTCATTGAATCATTTAACGATAATAATAAAGTTCACGAATAATTGGACCGGCGTCCTCAAGTTACGATTATAAAGATTATGACATGCCCTCGGATATTTTCCTGTTCTTGTTACTTAACTACGTGAGAAAACTATGACCTACAACAACTAGGTATTCAATAAAGTAAGCTGCATAAATAGAAAAGGGCTTTTGATACCTAATGAAAATATCAAAAATTTATATTTTTCTCGAAGGAGTATGCAAATTACAGTACTTTTATCTCACGAATATAGACAATGTAAACGCACAGCTCGTACGCTGACACACACATAGACAATGTACACAGTAAAGCTTAAGCCACACAGAGAGTGGGCGGGCGGTAGCCGCGCGGAAGCGTGTCACCGCGTGTACCGCCAGCTCCCGGGCGCCTCCCGGGCGCCTCCCGCGCCGCTACCGCCCGCCCGCTCTCTGTGTGGCTTAAGCTTAAACAAAGTACCACGGCTCAACCGCCCTCGTGAGATTAAAAGTACTGTACAAAAGAACGATCGTCATTTACTTTGACCACAGAATAGTATAATTACCCACAGCTAGGGCTGCCATCGTCCGGGTTTTCCCGGATTTGTCCTAGTTTGGAGGCCGTCCGGGGGGGGGGGGGGGGGGGGTCAAGAAGTGTCCGGGGAAACCCGGACACTTGTCATGTAAGGAAGCACCTCATTGAATTTAAAGGTCTTGTTTTTAAAAATATTATTTTCGGAATCGTCCGGGGAAAAAATGCGATTTACGCCAAATGTCCGGTTTTTTTTAAATCTTTGTCCGGGTTTGGCGAAATTCGAGATGGCGGCCACAGCGCTTACGTTCCTTCGCGTGTCAAAGGTGTGCTATGACGCTAGAGGATTGTGACGTCACATCTGCATTGCTTTCTATCTCTAGCTAACAACAATAAAACATTTATAACTTTGTAATTTTTTGTATTTGTTTGGTGTAAACCACCTCCATTACGTGCTTGAAACCGGTTAGATGTAGTAATTTCCATTAGCTTCCCACATAAACTACATTATACATAATGTCTTTTTATTTAGAACAACATACCTTTTAGGGTTCCACATTAAGATGTACGTTTCTTCTTCATTAATTATAAAAATAGACGGATAATAATACAAAACGTAATCCGAGACGTAGTCCACTAAGAAACTTCTCACTTTTAACAGGTACTTATTGCATAAAATGTTTATAATACTAGCAAAATAACTAATAAGTATTTAGGTATCTTTTAAGAAATTTTAACTCTAACTTTTTTCAACCTGATGACTGGGGCTGTAAAGACCGGGCCCTATAAAGTGATACGAGTGCGCGATTGGAGAGAGGCCTGGGGAAAATCCATGGGAAACCTCCGACACGACAACGCGGGCGGTTTAAACCATTGGTCTAGTAGTCTAGTGAATACTCTAACCCCCTTATTCATAAACGTCCATCAAACCTCTATTAGTTAACAAGCCGCTAAAGTTCGTTTGTCCTTATCTGTCACTCTGACATTTACGTTTGTGAGAAAGGGACAAACAACATTTTAGTTAGCAAAGGTTTGTTAAGTTTTATGAATAAGGGGGTAAGAGTTTGCGCTCCAGTGATATTAATTGAGCAGTTTCAATCGAATCCGAGGTGTGAGTGGAGTCGCGCTAGTGGGAGTTTTAGCTCGATTCCCTCACACCTCATGGCTTAATAAGTATCCTATAAGTGAATCCAGGGTATATGCTCTTTCATCCAAGTTCGGCCGGTTTAGACTGATTGAACTACAAACATCGAAACATCTCTACACATCCAATCATCTAAACTTTCGCATTTATAAATGACAGTTTGTATGCAAATATAAAAGCATTTATTTACTAAGCGGTGGTACGGAACAGTTCATGAACGAGTATCACTGACACTTACCTTTTTTAGGGTTCCGTACCCGAAGGGTCCAAACGGAACCCTATTGTTGTCACTCATGCGTCCGTCCGTCCGTCTTTCCGGCTGAAATTTTCACAGGTGATGTATTTCGGTTGCCGCTATAACAACAAATACTAAAAAACAGGATACAATAAATATTTAAGGGGACTCCCATACAACAAACATGATTTTTTTGCCGTTTTTATAGATAATGGTACGGAACCCTTCGTGCGCGAACCCGACTCGCACTTGGCCGGTTTTTTCTAATACTCACGAAGCTACGTGTCCAAGCCATTGCGTAGTTCTCCGTAATGTCTGTAGGTAGCGAGTGCGACATTAAATTTTATGTTTCATTTTATGGCGGTTTTATTTTGGTTTAACGTGACTTTATGGTGCCCAAGTAAGGCAGATCAAAGCGGCTTGCCCTAGACCGGAAGCTTTGGAGGTCAAACCGATGAGCTTTTGTTTACTTCCTGTTTTGTATAAACAATATTAATGTTCGAAAATCTCGATAGTCTAATTTTTAAAAAGATACTGTCATAGAAAGTTGAGAATCGCTGAGTTTACATGAAATAGACCAATCTAAAATAAGTGCTGCGTGACATAAAACTGTGCTTTATCCCCTCAGTGTATAATAAACTATGTATAACGTCATAGAGAATTCTCTATCAGCCAACCTTCTGAAACACTATCATAAGTCATGAATTCACCTAAACTCCTGTTTCGAAACCTACGTCGTTGATTAAGTGAAACATTTTATTGACAGCAATTAAAATTCATTTCGATGCATATTGTCTTCGTCTGGCATCTTTTAACTTTTGCCATCGATCAATATTCATCAGTGCATTTAAATACAAATGGAAACAAATGACGTTCCTGTATGGATCCATTTTCAAATTTAAAAGGTTTGACAATCAACACAAGGTTTTAATTACGTATCTATTTATTTTATTTGTTATTTGGGTTCCGTACCCGAAGGGTAAAACGGGACCCTATTACTAAGGCGACTTCCTGACTTGGCGGGGCGGGATCGATATGTGACATTTTCTTCTTTGACGTAAATTTACTGACGTCGCAACTTGACATAATACTGTCAGTATTACGTTTGCGCAGTAGTAATATCATGCGCAGAAACGGAGCAGTACCGCCTTCGCATCGTCCCGCTACCGCGCATCCCGCGCCAGTCAGGAAGCACTCATTTAAATGTAGGGGCGTAGTAAAAAACGGTATCGCGTCGACTGACAGCTGACACTGACATTTGACACTTTTCTCATATCGTACTGCCTCCGCACCGACAAATCAGGAAGTCACCTTAGTCTCCGCTGTTCGACTGTCCGTCTGTCACCAGGCTGTATCTCATGAACCGTGATAGTTAGACACTTGACATTTTCACAGATGATGTATTTCTGTTGCCGCTATAATAACAAATACTAAAAAACAGAATAGAATAAATATTTAAGGGGGCTTAAATAAATATTTATACAACGGACATGATTTTTTTGCCGTTTTTTGCCTATTTGGCTAGTTTGGCTGCTACATACTATATGACGCTGACTGTACAACTCTTGGTTTTCAAATTATATACTCATAGTCAATTGTTGTCCCATATTCACAACCATCAGGAACCAAACATTTACCCACAGACCTTTAATGGTTGGATTTGCTAATTTAATCCCGATTTTCAATTTCTATATCAAATTTACGAGTATCTTTTCCATAAACTTCCTTATTTTTTCGTTTAAGTCCCTACTCGTATGAAACCAGCTATTCATATAGCTGGTGACTTCCTAGTCACAAAACACGTAAAGCAAGGAAATACATGTATTCCGGTCTGCACGGTATGGTGACGCACCTCGTTATTGATTTGGGCGGTCACCTCGCCCTTAGCCAGTTTAGTTGATTAAAAGTTATTGTACAGTCAAGGGCATAAATATGTATACATTTTTGGACCTTATTTCAATGGAATAAGGTGAAAAAATGTATACATATTGGTGCCCTTGACTGTACTTTCCCAGCTTATTAATAAACGTTAAACTTTATGACAAGTTAAATAATAGTAACTTAATTATATCTTTTGTAAATATACGAATCATTATAAAACGGTAGCTATTATTTACTTTCAAATGGTTATACTTGAAACCTACAAAAAATATCTGTTTAATGCTGCAGTTGATGGCAAACTAAAATTTTGATAATCCAGTATATTATATGCAGTCATCTACAAAAAGGCGTAAAAGCTTGTATTTATTACTTATTCAACTTTAGTAAGTCTTTACCCTCTATCCGGACAAAATTACAATGTAATATAAGTCTTCGTTTCTGATAAAATTTTATTGGAAATTGTGAGTAAGTAGTAGTAGTAGTAAAACTCTTTATTGTACACAATAAAACACATGAAAAAGTACAAAATGAAATATTATGTACTACAAAGGCGAAGGTAAGTTCACGACTACTTTAGTTTTAAACGCAATAACTCTGAACAAATTACATGTAGGTATATCAGGATTACTTCCCATGGGACTAAAATTAGTCATAGCCGTCGAAGCACAATAATTAACCAATTATGCACGTTATACTCGTATACGTGGCAGGGCTTTAATGATGTGGGTGTCATGGCATCGGTCATTAGGCATCGACAGCGTAATGATGCCCAGCCTAGATGGATGAGATCATTCGCCGTCTTAGAGAAAATTCTAGAAGAGACAAGAATTTCCTAAAATTGGGTTCAGCGATGGTGTTTTCAAGATAAGGTATCGGTAGGTAAATTTACACACAAATAAAAGTGTAAATTTTAGCACAAATAAAAGTGTAAATTATCGCCCAAAAATGCACAAATTATAGTACCTACCAACTAAGTAATATTTGATGCAAAGGTACGAATCATCTAAAATGATTGGCGCTTATACGTGCGTTTTGATAGCTATTTTTTATATTACAAATAATATTTACGAACATCTATATAATAGTAACATACCTACATAATTTTTAATGGTAATTTGACATAATCAATAAGGCATTAAGATGTAAAAAGAATAGCGCTTTTTGTGTCTGTATCTGTATGTGTTCTGTATGTCCAAGCGAGTGATCTCACCCGGGACATTGTGATTAACGTTTGCTTACAAATTACACGACGTTATCCGTCGATCTCTAATTGAAGGAATTGCTTCAATAAGCAACGCTACACCACTGAACAGAACCGAGGAAAAGACATTTGTTTCGTTCCGAGCATGAGGTCCCGATTTGTCGATGTCAAATAAGAACGATACCAAATTGCGACGTTTAGAAAATAGACTTAATTATGACACATTTAGTACACTTGTAGAGTTTGTGGCATATGATACACCCACGGCATCAAAATGAACTATATGAGACCCTATTGTCAAGAGAACAAGAGCTTGAGTGAACCGGCGAAATATTTAATAACTAACTAAAACTATAATACATAATTAACTATAAAAACATACGGGTCAAATCTAATATTACTGAAATAGTCGATTATATTTGTTGGCAATGTGTAACTGTAAGCTAACCTAACCTAAATGTTTTTAATAATTGATATGAATAATTTTGTGAGTTACTAACCAATTAAACTTTTTCTTTGATAACTGTTATACTTTGGGATTTTATTTACTCTCCTAGAACAACTTACACTTTTAGTTAAAGTTAGCACTCACTAGGTTTTGCCGTGGCACAAACGTCTTTGGAGGCAATGAATTGAGTAATTAGTGGCATGGCAATTTTCCTCTCAAATAACGAGGTGCAATGCGTAGCAATTTGTTATTTTGATTGCTTTCTTGAATTAAGAGTTGATAAAGTGAAATAAACGACTCTGAGATTGGATAATAAGCGTCTGAGAGAAAGATAGGTATTATTACAGAGACGATAAACACTAAAATATATCCTCGATAAATATTATCTACTGCAGTTTGAACCATCACTCCTTAGTTGCACTCTAGGCTATGTATGTGGGAAATGCAGTATCATACATTCACAAAATATACACACCTACAAACCTACATTCTTGATTAACCAGTTGGTTTTGATCATACTTAGGTATAAGTATTGTATAAGGTTTTTTGCATAAACATTTAGCTACATACATTATATAATTCACAATGCATGTGACGCCCCTGGGGTTGCAAGCGTCCACAGGCTACGGTAACCGATTACCGTGGGCTTGATTTTAATTTACGGATATTTTAATAAAACAACTACAACAGAATTGGGCCAGGGCCACGCGCAAGGTAGGGTTCCGTAGTCGTCTACCCGTTATATTATGTGGACTAAAAAGTTCAAAAACTTATATTTACTATGTTTTCGACAGAATTAACAACATTTTTTATGGTATGAATGGAAATTGTACGAAAGTTTGCTTTTGCAATGTACATTTCTGAAGTTCGACTATTACTCGTTAACTAGTAATGTCTACTTAGCTGTGATAGTTTTCCTTTTGAATTCATCGTATATGCTATTACTATGATTTTTTTCACAAAAATTATCACTTCACAGCTTAATATCACGCCAACCAATTCTTAAATCAAAAAATGCTTCTAGAAACCGATATTTTTGAAAGACGATGGGGTTTGGAAGAAAAAAAAATTGCACTAACACTTTACATGTAGGGGAGGTACGCTTAAAAAAAAATTTTTTAAAGATTTTATTCTACCGTTTTGTCGGCGTCATCGATATGAATACTCATGCCAAATTACAGCTTTCTAGTACTAACAGTTACTGAGAAAAACGGGGGTCGGACGGACGGACGGACATGGCGAAACTATAAGGGTTCCTTGTTTACTTCGGAACCCTAAAAACAAAAGTCGTTTGTTCTATGGTCAATAGTGGTTAATTTACTTGCAAAAGGATGGACGTAGTCGCACCTGTATTCATTTCCATCCAAGTCCCTTAGGACGGAAACCGGCTATTATTCTAAAGAAAAACAAAATAGACTTAATTCAATAGACAGGTGCACGAAAGATTTTCCTGCACCTTGGTAATTTAGCAATAAATATGCGAACCAAATGCCGCTTGATCGCAGCAAAATCACTCTCTCGAACCTCCCTCCTTCAAATGAAGATATTTTTAGTTTAGATTATTTTGTTTTTATGGGTTACCTACCTCTGCATTAGGAGTCTAGGGCCCTCGATGGCAATTAATTTCATATTGAAAACAGAGATACAGAATACGTGAAATAATAAATAGTTAAGTATAAGTAATTTCGATACTTTTAGTTTAGACTGTTTTGTTTTTATGAGTACCCTGCATTTAGGAGTCTAGGGTCCTCGATTTCTAGAAACAGACTTGGTTAAATAATAAATAATTTTAATTACTAATCGACTACCTCGTCCCTTTGATTCAATGAGGTTTTAGGTCGTTTCGGTTACACTCGAACATACACACACACACACATAACAAACACCACAAAGCATCGGACCTTGGTTCCTATTGTAACAATAAATTACCAAAATTTCCAAAATTTTCTGTAACTTTTCATTTTCTACTAGGAAATTTATATTTTATAACATTTATTGCTATTTAATTATTCAAAAAATAAAACATTTCCTTTCAAAACACTTTAAAATGAACTTTAACAAAAAATGATCATCTGTTATAAGTAGTATCTAACCTATCATTAAATTTCTGTTCTGTAATCAATTAAACTTAAAATTGACGGTCAAAAGAGACAACTAAAACAATTAATTGATGTCGGTGACTTCGGAAAATAAAAATCACACCAATTGGGATCTTCTCTTTTTGTCATCCGATTAAAATAATAAATGCATATTATGCTAATGGACAGTCGTCGTGAAAAGCTGTTGAAAATGTTTTAAAAATAGTTTTAGCTCACTGTAGGTACGTATTTTAAATGTATCATTTAGATACAGTTTGCAGTTGATTCGATATGATATGATGTCAAATAAAACATGACTTGGGGGCCGATTTTTGATTGTCCAACGCTCGACTTTTTACCCGAGATCTGTGAAAAAACTATGATAATTTGATGTCGAGTGAAAAGTAGAGCGTTCGACACTGAAAGATCGGTCCCCTGAGCGTAAAATATATCCTTTAGAATAAGCAAAATTTGTGTTCTTCTTTTCTGCAAGTCTCTATATTTCACTCAAAGTGGGCGAGCGGATGGGAATCGAGTTTTTTGCTAGTCCTATATTTATAATTTGATCAAATTATCGTCGTACCTATTTCCGGAACGCATAATGGGGGTGTTTGTTTACCTATCCATTAAAACATTATTCTGCAAATAAGTACATGTAGCCACGTAACTGTAAATAGGCATATCGGCTTTTAAATGAGTGTCCGTCGAACGGTCGACTTTTCACTCGACATCTGTCAAAACATCATGGTTTTTTGGCAGATCTCGAGTGAAAAATCGAGCGTTCGACACTCTGTCAAAACATCATGGTTTTTTGACAGATCTTGAGTGAAAAATAGAGCGTTCGACACTCAAAAAATAAATTACCGAGGCCTTTATTAAATAACACCTTAATTCCGTACATGTGGCCCGACTGTACAAAACCCGTTTCGCAATTTATCAGGGACGTAGATCTAATTTGCATATAAGCTCGATACTTAACTGGCCTCGCACCATTAGGACAAAAAAGCCGAAAAAGCAAATAAAAACAGTCGAGAGTGGACGAAACCTTTGTCCCTCGGTTTGTGGTGACCGAGAATAAACATTCCAAACTACTCGTCGTACATTACTTTGTTTTTTACGATCGGACGCGTCAAGTGCATTCGTGTAGGTAGGTATTTTAATTTTAAAGAACGTTCGAGAACGAAATAAAATGCGCTGTTCAATCGAATGAATCGAATCTAGAAATTTCTTTAAGTATCATGGTTAGCTGTTCTGTACCAATCCAAAATTAGGTACCTACCTAAGTACCTATAATAGGTACATATATATATTTCGTACCTTGCTCCTTTATACATACCTATGTAGAAAAAATCGTTTTGGTTTAGCACAGACTACAAACATTTTCTACGTAAGTAAATATTTATAGTCTGTGCTAAACCAAAATTAATTTTGCGTTAGAGTGAAACTCATAAACAGAAGGCAGGAATATCCTTGTATACGATATAGATAACCGATATGCTATACATTTTATCTCATTAAAAACCAAAAGTCGAATTTCCGTTCTAATTTGATTTTATGATGTCGATAGCGCCATCTGTTACGCGATACTGGCATCAACAACGAATTTGAACGCGTGAAAATAGCTTTAGCAAAGCGCTACAATATAAATTACGCACATTAATGAAAAAACTTGTTTTCAACGTAAATATTATTCGATTCATAAATGCATCTGTTATTTTATACCCCGTAAATAAATGTCAGTGATAATGACACTAAATACCTCAGTGTGCTAAAGGTTAATGCACTGTTGGGAATGATGATGTCATTGACGAATATAGCGTGAAGTTCAGGAAAATGGCATAAAATCATTTGTTTACCTAGCCACCACACGATGTTATGTTACGTTACCTACTAGGCGGTGCTAGGCATGAGTTCGTCTGTTGTGTCATGAACTCGATGTAGCGCAGTCAAGAACGTTCGTTTACACCGTAGCGTCACTGGTGTTGCGTGTACTAGTGGCCCCATCTATCGGTCAATGTCGGCACGACGATGACGTGCCCGCCACTACGAGTTCTGCATTATACCGATAGATGGCGCTAGTAGTATGTTGCGCTGATAAAACACGTGGACTTCGTGAACTAAATACGGCGGACGGACGTTACTTGTGTCAATTTATATAGTTATATACGATAATAATAATCTCTGTTTTTATACTTGGCGTTTCAGTGTAAATTACACACATTTTCTTTTCGGGCAGGTGTATGTCTATTGTCTGTATATGCGTTAAGCATCCCTAATTAAGTAGGTAGTAATTTTTTACTAGGTTTAGGTTTCTGTATTTTAAGAATGTCAACTCTATTAGGTTGTTTACATTAAATGTAACTATTTTACGGTTTAGGGAGCAACTTGATAAGTAGTTACAGGTATTTTGGCGCTTTAGTTATAAAAAAAAACCAAATTGATGTGAAATTCGTCGGCTTGATACCTTAAGTATACCCTAACACCTACCTAATTTTTTTTATTTTACGAGTCAGTAAGTTATTAATTTTTTTATCAATTACCTTCTTCACTTAATTCTGATTTAAATAAATACCTATATTCGGACATACATGTGTACTATAACACAATATTTTCCTTACCGCCGAATTAAAGAAATCAGTTAATTGTTTTTTGGCAGACAATTAAGATTCCTTAACCTTAGCATATGCGTATAGGCATAAAGTGTAACGACCCTGTATTGTTGCCAGTTTCGAATTAGCAGCGTTTGAAAGTGATCTCATTGGATGGACCATTACTCATCGGTTGTCGGACTCCACATAGCTACTCCTATTATTGGCCTAAATTAAGAACCTACACAAGAATAAATTAGAGAGAATGAAACCTGAAAACATTAACAAGAGTCGTGACGTAGTGAAAACTAGCTGCTCACCCCGAATACACAATGGTGTATTTAGTGAAGAAAATGAGAGATCTTGTCTTTACATTAGAAAGGATAACACAAAAATTACCCACCAAGAAGCAAAAGAAGGTGACACACACACATTTCTAAGAGGAAAAAGCAATGCAACTAAAATAATTAGCACTAAGATTACCTACGCATAAGACTGTAAAAATGAGCGTCTTGCCACGCACGTGACGCACGCATAATGAGATTTGCTGGCCACTCGGCTGGAACTAATCTTTAAACGTCTTTTTGTATTTTTTTTTCAGATCTAAGTTGTAATATTGTATTATTGTCACCAAGCGACAACCCTATTAAGCAACATAAACAGCGCATCCGCCGCTATTGTGTCGCCGGTCGCGCCCTCTGTCCGCGCGACGGAGCGCAACCGATCAACAATGGCCGGCTTGTAATTAGTCGCCTACAGATAATAAAGTATTTTACGCTTAATTAACGTCAACCTTCAAAGAGATACAACTAGGAGATTGAAATTTAGTACAACGCCATCTAGAGTTAGTGGAAGGAACTTTTTAGGGCCGTTGAATTAGTTTGATACAAAATGTAAAAAAAGGGATAAAGAGGTCGTCATTGAATTGTACCTACGACTTTTGTTTTAGCAAAAAGGTTTCAATTTCAAATTTCACATTGTACAGGTTGAGGCCTTTTCGTTTAACTACGACTACGTCCAATTAAATAAAAAGTTGTCAGTAATTAATAAGCAAGATATATCAAGTCGCATTGATAGTGGATGATTTGCCTAATAAAGGAGAGTTAAGGAGCGTAAGTATCTTTTAACTTTATCTGTATGTTCTAATTTAATAAATAAGTCACTTAATTGCCTAACAATTTAATTGGGTCCCAATGGGCAATTAAAATAAAATCATGAAAACTGATTCAAGGGGTTAAGGACTTTATTGACATTGACACATCCGCAGAAGAAAATACATATACAAATACTTAAAGATAATATTTATCTCTATGTCTGAATTCGCTCAATTTAAGCACTTCCCGTGGACTTGAGAAAACTTTATGAAATCATAAATTCCTACTAAGAAAATTAAATATTGATTGCAATATGCATAATTACGTTGGTAAGAGATTGGAAAGCAATAACAAGATAAGTGCCCCTCGTTTACTATCAAACTCACCCCGTGAGTTAATTTATCAGCTTTATCTCCACGCACAAACGTTGCTTTTTCTATGTTACGCATTGGCAATATAAGAGTTTTCAGAAATAAAGGCAGTTGCCTAGTTTAAATACGGGGGCGGAATGGCGGTTAGCCGCAGCTTTCTACCGATTTCACTGAGATGTTGGCATGTTCCTTGTTTATCAGGGTATTGTTTACATCTGTAAACAAACCACTTTAATGTATATTGCAGGCTTCTTTCTGCAATGCGGTGGCGCCTTGCGTTTTTGTTTGGCTAATAAATGTTTGGTCTGGCTATTTATAGCAGGTATTACGGTGCATATGTATGTAGATATATATGATATGTAGGTGTTTATTTTTACGCTTCGAGGATTATCAAGGATTGACGTTCAATACACTTTTTGCTTTATCATGTTAGTAATAAGATCACATCCGATATTCATTTGCAAAATTTGACATGCTCCCACGATACATGTTCAGACAAAATATCTATAGGTACACACTCAGTGACAATATACATACAGGGTGACCCTAAAACCAACGCCAAAATGAAGAGGGGTGATAGAGCAGCTCAAAAGCTATCGAGTTGACCCCCATGTATGTTATGCGATTTTTTTTATTGTTTTACCAGCAATTTTGCTCAAAAGAATCATCCGAAAAATAAACTGGCACATGTTTTTAAAAACTTACGTAGTTCGTTATGAATCAAATGATGTAGGATACTGACGAAAAAAAAAGAAATTTCACTTAAACTTAACTACTATCCTGTAACACGGTTATTAAGGAAAAAACCCCAAAATTGCTAGTAAAACTGTAAATATCTCGTAAACTACTAAAAATAGCAGAACATACATGGGGTCCAATTGATAGCTTTTGAGCTGCTCTATCACTCCTCTTCATTTTGGCGTGTGTTTTAGGGACACCCTGTATATGCGAATGAAAAATATATTTTTGTCACTTTTGTGATTGTACAATTCTTTATGTTTTGATTAACTGTTCACGTCATTCAAAATTAAAGTGACAGAGACAAGATGTCTGCGTGATACCTATAAATACCTACCAACCCGTCCAGAATACTAATCTAATCGTTATTATTTCTCGAACACAAGTGTAAAGTTCCGACACTAATTTTATTATAGGCACTCCTCTTTTTTACCTTCCCGGATTGTCTGCTTTCTGTATTCTTATTTTAATGATATAAAAGCTTACCTGAAACAAAAAAAGCAAATATTAGTATAATGTGTTTGTACAAGGTATAAATATTTAATTTATGTCACACTTGCGTGGCCAGGACAATTATTGCTGCGACGCGAGTAGAAAAAGATAGGTACCCTCCTCTTTTATAATTCGCACAGTTCGAGCGAGACTGGAATCGGAGAGTCGCGCGAAAATCGGATACGACTTGACAGCAAGTTGTGTTGACCTGGCCATAAAGTGGCAATTACCGCAC
Organism: Cenopis cana; assembly: GCA_951800055.1. Taxonomy (NCBI): domain Eukaryota; kingdom Metazoa; phylum Arthropoda; class Insecta; order Lepidoptera; family Tortricidae; genus Cenopis; species Cenopis cana. Next base: position 13,968,624 of record OX637478.1, read on the forward strand.
GCTAAGCGTGTGGAAAATCCCACTTCCTGTCCAGGGGGTGACATAAAATGTATTACTTTCCACGAGCGGTAATAAAGAAAGCCTCAAATCGCATATTTATCGCCCTTGCCTTCGGCTCGGGCGTTAAATACCAGCGATCTGAGACATTCTTTGTTCTACCACCCTTGGTAAATAATGTACTATTACTCACCACGGGTGCTAGGAAAGAAACCCTCGGATCGCATATGTATTTGCCTTCGGATCGGACGTCAAATAACTGCGATTTGAGATATTCTTTGTCTTACCGCTGTAGATTACTAATAACAAACTACCACAGCAACATTTCGACTTAATACCAATACCATTTTATTAGTTCTAACACTAACAAATGATGTCAACCTTCGGTGAGCGCAGCAATACTTCCCAAAGGGGATTAGTTTGTATCTAGACTAGTGCACTGAAGTACTTGAAGCGTAAAGTAGAATAGAATAGCGTAAGCCCACACGTAAGGGCCATTATTGTGTTGGGAAGGGATTTAGGAGTATCAGTGTAGTTAAGTGTAGTGTCTACAACAGATACTGCTACGAAAATGGCACTGGGTCGGTCATATCACTCGAAAACCGAACTCCCATTTATCCAAGAAGGCTCTGGCAGATACCCGGCAAGCGGAAAAAAGGTCGCCCCAGAACAACTTGGCGGCGTTCCGTGGATCAAGAGTTGGGTTCTATGGGGATGAACTGGGAAGAAGTAACCCAAGTTGCCCAAGACACACCCCAGCAGAGGGTAACGTGATAAAGAAGAAGAAGAGTGTAATTAATATGGTACATGCAAGTTACTCAAAAATATTTCCCATAATGGATTGATAGTCTGCGAATTAAAGTTTCGGCACTTTCAGCACATTCTTATGACATGATTAATTCGATGCATAAATATTTATGTGTACAGACATACCGTTTTTGTGCATGCATATATTAGAATTACTGCAGGTAGAAGTCTTTGCGCCTTTGAATATATTTTTCTATTCGTGCCTTAGTCTTGTATTTTTCTTAGTCCTTGAATATTTTTGACTTGATCTGATTACCCCATTTACATAAATTAGTCTTCCTCTGGGTAAGTGCCCAGGGCCCCGCGACTAATAAGGCCTGCATGGGCCTTCAACCTCCTGCCAGCTCACGGATTAGACTACCTAAGAGCCCATTGACCATAATTATCATCATCATATCAGCCGAAAGACTGCTAGACATAGGCCTCCACCAAATATTGATACAATCGGCCATATGGGGCCAACATGGGGCCCAATGTACATGGGGCAGGGGTGTAAGGACTTACAATAAAATAATGTCAAAGCTGCCCGTTTAACATCTCAATAAAAATAGGCTTTTACCTATATAGGAAAACACATGTATTTCTGTACAGCTCTTATGGTTTCGACTGCGGCTGTGCACCGGGTCATTACACAGCCGCGAACAAAGGTGCAAGGGCAGCCGTTCCTTGATTGAATCCCCCACAATAGCAGTTTCACAACCGCAGCGTAGCAGAAAATGCCCAACAAATTGCTTTAAAGATAGCCGCCTTTTGTTACAAGATTTTCAAATGGCCGACATGTGTTAGGCGCTTAGCAGTTAGAAGGTTGAAGTAAACTAAGTTGATAACATTTGTTAGGCGGATTAGCAGGTGTCTAATCATGGTCAATTCGGGCATTAAGACAAGATTTTCTATTCTTTTGTTGGCAACTTCACCGCAACGCCATACGAAAAATGTCACAAATTATGAATAATTCACATTAGGTACTTTTATTAATTCTAGCTATTTTTACGTATTCACTGCAAGATACTAATTTCAAAGAATTTACGTAGTCGGCGCTCTTTGCATAGTATATGGTCTTCTTGCACAACCTCATTAAAAGAAAGGGTCTCTCTGAATACCGAAGCGTGCATAAGTAGTATTGCATTGCGTATAGGTATACTCGTAGTGTGTATATAAAAGTGTTTACACATAATTGATACAAAACTTTAATGATTCTCCTAATTTATAATTAAAGAGGAGGCAAACGGAGGGATTTAGACAGACGGACGTTAAAATCTTTGACTCCGTAAACTACATTGGTTACAAGCCTTACAAGTTTTAATTTTTTTTGATTTCAAATTGTGACAAAAGTATTGATAATACCAATAAAGAGATAACAGGATACGACGATATTAGTACAGTTTTAGATAGTAACATGGCCCTTTATTGATTTTATTGTGTGTAGTAGAATTTAAGCGGAAAAAAGCAGTTTTTAGCTCGAAAACTGTGGATTTGGAGTGAAGTTTGAAACGAAATATCTGAATGAAAAATGCAACAAATATATTTAAAATTTATGTCATTACGTCGCAATAGTCCTGTTCTAGATAGTAACATTCATAAAATTTCAAGAAACTTGTCAAATAATAAGAAAATGGCCTTAATAGATGAGCATTTTTTACCTTATAAGGACCCTTAATGGTGGCGTTATTTACAACGTCGAAAAAACTGGGATAAAACCAAATTATGACTACCTAAGCAGCCAGCCCCAAGAAAGGGAAAACTCTGCAGGTAAACATCGAATGAATTGCGAAACTCTCGAACGTTCGAGCGCGCTAGCGGACTGCGTACCCTTGAATACGGATGAGGCGTCATGCGTTATGCATGTGCATGATGCAGTACGCTCTCACCTCTCAAATATCCTTAAACGTTACATATTGGATAATGAAGGACTTTTGAGGTATACTGTCCACTTTGGAAAAAATCAGTCTTTATGTTCTACGTGTCATTGGCAATAGATGCAGCGACCAGCTAGATGGGTGGACGACATGTCACTTCTGGATAAGACAACAGAGGACTGGGATGAGTGTGGGAGTGGCGTACTCGAAAACATGCACATTGTTCAACTATGGGCGATTACAGACTCAGAATGATGACGATGTAGTTTAGCTACAATACAATACAAATATTTTTATTGTTCACCAAAAATTACATTGAAGTTCAGCTTAAAACTAAACATGATGATGGTAGACAACAGGCGGTCTTATCGCTAAAAAGCGATCTCTTCCAGGCAACCTTTGGGTGGTGGAGGGAGACACGACAGAAATACTATAGCTATAGCTACTAGCATTTATGTTTCGTTATGATTATACAAACGTTATATTGGATAACGAAGTACAAGTTTTGAGACAATACTGTACTGTACTCGTAGATTATGGATATAGATGAGGATAAACTTCTTACAATCCACTATTGGTAGTTTCGTTTCGTCAGGTACCTAACTGTGTAAGCAAATTGCTTTAACGTTTTACTGCAAATATTGCAATAGATTTCGCTCATCCTCTTGAATCCTGTTAATTCTTATTGCTTAAATATCATAGTATTCATAGCCATTTATTTCAACTTGTATCCACACACCGGGGAAGCCATTGAGATAGTCTCATTTACGACTTGCCTGCCGACTGCCCAAAGTCATCGCAACAACAAGCTGGTGGTAGGTATTCCTACGGACCTGTGTCGTAACAATGGGCACCCTCTGTGACTGCTTTTGCATATCTCCTCCCCATCTCCATTCTAGGTATATCATACTACTTAACTTACCAATAAAACAAGCACAGTTGTTAGCAAATGCCTTGTCTTATTCTTACAAGAAAAGAACTTTCAAGTGCTCTGTTCAATAGATTTTATATTTTAAAATTCATTGATATAAAATCTGATTTTAAAATGTTAACAGGATCCTAGTTATGTCTAGAATATAAAATCGCATACAGCTTCAATGAATCTTGGTATCGAAGATTTTCACTTGTGAATAGAGACTGTTCTAGGAAATGAACATTGCAGTGAACGGAAATGTGAAAAAGATGGCTAACGAGATAGTGGAATGTACTCGCTGTGTGATGTGGATGTATTCATTGTAGTGTAAAAATGTGTTGGTGAGCTTCAATGTTTAAGATTGAAGAATTTTCAGCAATAACTGCTTTAATAATGTACGGATTGGTCAAAGAGAGACTGTTCTAGGAAATGAACATTGCAGTGAACGGAAATTATGTGAAAGAGATGGCGAACGAGATAGTGGAATGTACTCGCTGTGTGTTGTGGAAGTAGATATTCAGTCATCATCCTCATCCTCCTAGCGTTATCCCAGTACAGTTGCATCCTGAAGGATGCCTGGGGTCCGCTACCTAATCCCAAGATTTGGCGTAGGCACTGCTTTAATAATGTACGGGTTGGTCAAGTGTAACACACACAAAATATACGAGTGTTATAACATTATTAAAAAGCTTTTTAGGTCACATGACACGCTCAACTAAAAGTACTTTATTTAGGTAGATTTTTTGTTCCGTTTCCAGGTTATGACATTCATTATTGGATTTTTGAATAACGCTGGAATTCCGCAGTGTTTAAATGATACGTTTACAAAAATGTAATCGGATGGACGGACGTCAGCAAACATTTTGAATCACAAATGTCACAAACAAAAGGACTGCTCGCTCAGTAACACGTATATTTTCGCCAATTCACGAAGAGAATGCATGGATTGAATGAGTGAACAGTTAGTTGTATTCTCGATCACACAAAATGACATATATTCACACGACTCAAAATTTCAATATCCATACTCAATACGGCCTCTCCAGCCCAGCAGTGGACTGAAACAGGCTGATGATGATAACGATGATGATGATGACTCAATACGGATATTCAAATCAGTAACTTTTTATGAAACGTCAATTACGGTCGGTTGGAGTTTGGAGGAAATTATGACTAAAACGTCACAATTTTCTATGGTCAAACTGCGTCCTTATTTCATCTTTATGTTATGAATTTAAAATTCTGTAAAACAACATAAATAATTAAATATGTGGAAGTTTGATGTTTTCCAAGTATAATGGATTCCTAAAAATAATGTAGTGTTTTGTAGTTTTGTAGTGAATAGGCATTTTCTGGTTGAGCTCGCTTCAGCGTCGGCCTCATCTTTGCCCCCTGGTTAATACTGGCCAAGAGCAATCCCATTACTAATATAAAAAAAAGTTTTGTAGTAGGTAAGTAGGTACCTAATGTGTTTCTTTGTTAATGTATTCCCAAGCTTATTATGTGAGTAGGAATTAAGGGCTCTTTACGATTATAAATAAAAGTCGTTTTATTCGTTCCATTTGCACCAGGTTTCACGAATTTACTTATATTTATAAACAGTAATGCCCATTTAATTTGTTCGAAACGGCTAATAGCACGCTTAATCGCCATGGTAACGGCATAGTAACCCATCTCCACAAATAAGCGGTATTATTGATTAGTTCACACATACATGTTTACAAAGTAAACTGGTTATAAACAGCTCACTTTCCTCTGTTATGACAGCCGATAAACGAAAGAGCAGTTAGGATGTATTTTATAATACCTACAATGTAGGTAAAAATAATTAAAGTAGACGGGAGGAGGATGATACCATTTTGTGTTTGTTTTCAGTAATTAAGTAACATGTACGTCTCCGATCATAAAAGAAAGCTTAAAGTAACGTTAATCAGATAATTAGCCATTTACCTAACCATTTAAACGTGAAAATATGTAGGTAAATAATTTTATAATAGCGTGGCTCGATGTACGATATAAAAATGACGTTAAGAGCTCGTTAAAATACGAACAAAGAGTTTTTTATTGCTCATACATTTACAAGAACGATGCAAAATAAACAAGAGTAATGTTCTTCAACAATAATAAAGAAATGCAGTCAAGATCGAAGTACATAATTCGCTATTATTGGAGTGCACTGTGAGCTTTGAAGTGTTGACATGAGGATTTTTCATAATTTATAGCTTTGAAGAAAATGATGAAAGAATTTTCTCAAATAAGATTGGAACTCGGTCGTTTGGATGGCCTAGTTATTTTTGTACATAAAATATTACACTGGGTATTTCTGCACGAGTTTATTGTTTCAGCACCGGCACCTTGAAAAACAAATACGTATATTCGAAAATATTGCATTTAATTGGAAATTGGTAAGTACAAAGCTCAGGATTTGATTATGAATAGGTACCTATGTTAGGCATTAAAGTATGAAATTGCCTATGGAGTATTAAAACCGGTTCCTCCATAGGTACTTACTAACATTATTAGGAATATTCTAGGCATGAAATTATTATTGAAGCAAAGTTACCTATGACGACATTGAAGCAAAGTTATAGGTAACCTAGTTAATTTTGAGATAAGGATCAAAAAGAAATCTTCTAAATTATTCCACACTATCGGGCAATGGGGTATAATAGAAACAAAAAATGTTACATTACATATGAAGTATTTAAAATGTTTTGAACAGTGATCCGATCGTCAATTTTATAGTTAAATTCTATTCAAGCTTGACAATATATAAATTATAAAAGATAAGATAAAAATAGGTAAGTAATAGACATCCTTGCGCCTTACGCATGTCAGTCCCACAGGCTGTTATCCCGGGCCGATTCTGGGTCACTGGGTCACGGACCGACCCGGTTCCAGCGACCTGCCTCACGACCTGCCTGTGACACGGCCGAATTCGGGATGCAACAAAGGGATTACGAGTGCGATTCTGAGGTTGTGATGTTGCGTTGCATGCATAAGTAATGCCAATGAAGTTTTGGTTACGCTTTCACATATTCGAACGGAACAATGCGTTTTGTTTTTTACGGAGATGTGGTACTGGTAATACTAACTGGCTTTCTTCAAAGATTTTCTGGTAATCTTCTTTTTTGAATCTTGTAAAAGGCGTGAATCTTTGGGGAAAAGTGGAGTTCGAGCTCATTAATGAGGACCGGGAAAAAACTAGATCGATGTATTACCTATTTATTTATTTATGCACAAAAGTAAAACTTATACAAAACTAAAGGCGTTTGTAAATATAACCCTCTGATCTTCGACAGCTTCCGAAACTATTTTCTCTAGTAATTTGTGATAGGTAATCACATTTTAAATGTATCCTTCCAAACCACCTATGTTAATAACATACTGAACCAATGCTGCGATTTCTAGCATATGTAGGAAATTATCTTTTTTCAGATTAACGAATTAATTCATGGAACTCTCGTCCAAATGTAAATTATATTTGATAAAGAAGTAAAGCTCACAGTCATGTATTTATAGAGTACACAGATTTATTCAATAGTAGGTACGTATAGTAATAATTACATTGTTCGCCGTCATCCGCGCGTGAAATTAGGTGTCTCTTTGTGTGAGTAACATGTGTAAGCAAGCATCGAATGCATTTGAACATGTGAATACTAAAACAACTTACATCAATATTGGAGCATGTGAGTTAAGACATTATATCATTGGCCGTTCAACTAAAAAAGTGTACAAAGACAAGGACTCGGTCCGCGGACTTTTAAAATCGTAGGATGTAGGAGAGTACCTTTTGTATTTTGGTTATAGTTAAGAGAATGTATCGTTTGTTCGCAAGACCAAGACTAACCACTAACTTTGACATAATTAATAACATTATCTTAGGTATCAATGGAAATTGTGCAAAAGTTTGCTTTTGCTAAGTACATTTCTGAAGTTCGACTATTACTCGTTAACTAGTAATGTCTACTTAGCTGTGATAGTTTTCCTTTTAAATTCATCGTGGCAGGGGGGGGGGGGACACACTTGAGCATAACAAAAATTATCACTTCAAAGCTTAATATCACGCTAACCCATTCTTTAATCAAAAAATGATTTTAGAAACCTTATTATATTTTTAAAAGAGCTATCCACACGATGGGGTTTGGCAGAAAAAAAAATTGCACCACCACTTTACATAGGTATAGAAAATATTTAAAAAAAATTTTTAAAGATTTTATTCTACCGTTTTGTCGGCGTCATTGATATGTATACTCATGCCAAATTACAGCTTTCTAGCACTAACGGTTACTGAGAAAAACGGGGGTCGGACGGACGGACGGACATGGAGAAACCATAAGGGTTCCTTGTTTACTACGGAACCCTAAAAATGGTAATGGTTGGTGGTATGGTGGTGGTGGTGGTGGTAATGGTTGGTTTAAAGTACTTTTAGTCACCTTAAATAAAACAATCTATTCTTACTTATTTGTTTTCTTTTATTACAAGGCATTTTGCTAACGGTAATAACTTGTATTTTAATCTGTTTCAAACAATTCAATATTATTTCCTAATTAAATTTGTGAGATCCGATTCATACGATAGGCGATTACTTCACAATTCATCAGTTTCAGATTGATTTCTGATCGGAAATAGCTTCGTATCAGGTATTGCTGTTTATTTTTTTTTAGATACGGAGAGTATTATAATATTTAGCGAGAAAGATTGAAAATAGACAAAAAAACTGCAAGTTGCAACCGAAGAAAAAGAACTTAAAATGTGAATTCAGCGACGCATCAAAATGTGCACTGCAATATAAGAGGGTTCTTAGTGGCGAAAAGAAGGCCTTTACCATTTCTGAAAACTCATTAAGTTTAATAGTCACGATTGTTCGCCGTTGGAGAAAAAGGTAGTGTCATTATGCCTAACGTACGTAGTTCGTGACTGCAAAGACTTGTATGGATTTAAAAATCATTTCGGAGACACTTAGAGCAGTAATATATATTCTAATATTCGTAATACAATGTTGCATTGCATGCCATGGAAATGCTACTGTTTTGTTCGTGTTATAAAGTTTGAATGAAATAATGGTGTTTTATTTCGTTTACATATAAGGATTATATACTCACTCATACATATTTTTCTTTATAAAGAAGAACATGTTCGAACGATTTATTACAGAAATCACTTAATTTTTCTTATCAAAGAGAAGAGAAGAGAAGACCAGAAAGAAAAAGAAGGACAACGAGTATGTTCAGATGTAGCAATATTAACTTATACTTTAAAGCTTGAGTTAGGTTATTTTTATCATTAATATTTAAAATCCAAAGTTGCTCGACACATTTAAGGACGTAATTCTGTCCTCTGTAACGTCGTTAAAAGTAGGTACTCGATTTTATTTTCCGACTCAAAAACGGTTCGTGAAAAAAAAATACTGTAGGAAACCTCCCATTTACTGCATAATGGCAACGATAAAGTCCTCCAACGTTTTCTCTATTTTCAGCACAATGACTCCAAACATTCGTATTCCAATTGTCCACGACTGTTGCGCGCACGACACCCGTATGAGCCAATTCAAAAGAGCGCATGCGTCAGGCCTATAACGTCACATATACATCCTTCTTGCTTTAAATTGCAGTACATTGGCGTACTATTCGAAAAAGTCTTAAAAAGGCTACTGATGCTTACAAACTAACGCCCTTCTCGGTTTGAGTTGAACCAGTAATGGCGTTTGCCGGCGCTTTTGAGCTGCGCGTGCGACCATTATTCGCACCCCGGTCGGCTGCACCTGTGTCCACTACCAACGAAATCTTCGCACTGTGCTGTCCTTTACTAATGAGACTCGAAATAACATGACTTTGAAATAGTCACCACAATTAAATGTGATGGAAAGGGAAAATCGAACGCGTATTATGAGATTTTTTTTTTTTTTTAATTTATTTAAGAACACAAACAGTCGCATATACAAGTAACAAATGTTGTACACGTAGTGTACTAAATAACGTTAGTACAAAGACCTGGAGGTTCATTTATCAATACAAATTGTTAACAAAAACGTACTACTAATAAGAACTAAACTAGGTAGAACCGGTTTTCGACGCAATATACAAATAAACAAGATGAAAATGAATCATAAGTATGCCAATGTCAATCATTGCATGAGTCGAAAACCGGAACACACCTTGAATCCAATTTTTGGTTACCTACACAATTTAAAATTTGGCAAAACCTGGAATTTAAAGTTTAAATATTTAAAGTTTAAATACATACCTACACATGTACTTTAATAGGTTATATAGCATATATGAACTAAAATAATTTGCGTTTGACTAACATCTTAAGACCAGAAAGTGGACTATGGAATGGATCAATATCTATAAGATTATTGTTATACAACCTAGGGACTCGCCTGAAAAAAGTGTGCCGAGAGTAACTTTTGCGGGCAAAGCTGATATGAAATAAAGATCTAGGACGTAAGGGATGATGCGGGCAACTAAGAGTAATTAACTTTAAGAGGTTAGGACAGTGGATCACACCTTTAAGTATTTTGAACAAGAACATTGCATCCAAATACTGCCTCCGGTTATGAAGGGAAGGAACACAAAAATGCTTCGCGGCCGATGCGCTGCGCTCGAAGTAATTACCTGTTCGATAGCAGAGTGACTTCAGGAAAACATTTTGTATTCTCTCCAGACGGTCAATATGGACTTGGTACTGAGGTGTCCACACTACGCAACCAAATTCAAGGATACTCCTAACAAAAGAATAAAATAATAATTTATAGGTATTTGGACGCCTGAAGGGCTGTCCGATCCGAAGAAGCATCCCTAATTTTTGGTAAGCTCGCTGACATAAATTATCAATGTGTATATTAAAATTCAATTGTGCGTCCAGTGTGACACCCAAGTCCCTGATAGAAGATACCCGAGCTATATTATTCCCAGCTAAATTATAATTGAACATTATTGGATCATTTTTACGATTAAAGCTGATTACGAAACATTTGTCAGTATTTAAGATAAGATGATTGTTAGAGCAATACAGAAAAAAGTTATCCAAGTCCTGCTGTAATGCATGGCAATCTGCTTCGGAGGTTACAGCTTTGTAAATTTTTGTATCATCTGCGTAGACAAGGTGTTCAGAACTACGGAAACAGGTTGCCATGTCATTGACATATATGATAAAAAGTAGAGGACCAAGGTGTGACCCTTGAGGGACCCCGGAGGATACGGGAAGAAAGCCAGAGGTATACCCCTTCAGGGCAACCGCCTGGCTACGATTGGATAGGTAGGACTTAATCCATCTAAGGAGATCGCCATGTATACCGAGCTCTAAGAGTTTCTTGATTAAGGTATTGTGGTTAATTTTGTCGAAGCACTTCGAAAAGTCGGTATACACGGCGTCCACCTGACAGCCAGAAGATATCTTATTGATTATGAAGTCGGTAAAAGTAAGGAGATTTGTATCAACGCTGCGACCTTGACAAAAACCATGTTGACTGGGCGCAATGTGTTGATAAAAAGCTGCAGTAATTTGGTTACAAACTATTTTTTCGAAAACTTTAGCGAAAATGTTTAATTTACTGATGGGTCTATAATTAACAACCTGGTGAGCATCACCACCCTTGTAAATTGGAGTGATCAAGGCTTTCTTCCATGTAGAAGGGAAGTGACCACACGATAAGGACTTAATAAAGATTTGGGATAAAGGCGCTGCCAACTCACGAGCGCACGACTTAATAAAATAGGGGTGAATCAAATCAGCACCACAACCCTTCTTAGTGTCTAAATTCTCCAAAAACTTAAATACGCAATCCTGTGTAATGTGAATAGTACTAAGGTCAATAAGAGGATCACAGGTTACGTGCAGGATATCAGGCGGGACCGAGGAATCCTGAACAAATACAGAGTTGAAATAGCTGTTGAAAAAATTACTTATTATGTTACCATTTTTAGAAATTTCGCCAAGATAAGACACTTGGTCTGGTACACAATTACTAGGGAATTTTGACTTCATAAAAGACCAAAAGTAGTTAGGATTACTGTGTATTCTATCCTCAGCCAATGAAATAAACTTATTATAACACTCGGTTACCAATTTGTGTTGTGTTGAGATGTCCGTACTTGCATTATTCGCAATGACCCACGAGATTTGAGAACATAAGTACGTCGCTGACGATGATGGAAACGGAAATTTCCTGTATTTTCAGCTATTTCGTCCCAAGTATGACAAAACTGTATGCTATTAGTATCAGTATCTACTAAAAGACCAACCATTTTAATACTCTGTGTACATTCTGCGTCTTTAGAAATAAAATACCAATGGTACTGTAATCGTGTTTTACTTACGCCCAGAGGACTTAGAGGTCGTGAATAATCCCTCCCACGCGAGTAAAAAACACTCGACTTCCGCTGTAGCACAACAATAAAAAAAGCTGTCAAATATGCAGTTGCTATATTTAAAAAACTTAAAGGTAGGTAATATTTACAAAGCTGCGTGATTATTTCTTGGTATAAAAATGTAATACCTAACTATTTCTTTTGTGATGTGGTTGAAATTTAAAAACCCATCAATAATTTCGTTATCATCAGATTGGAATGCGGCGGCCTTAAAAATGTTATGTTTAATTTAATTGTGTCCCTTTTAACCTGAAAAAGCGACATATAGACCGTATTACTTTTTAACTAGTCGTTGTCGTTTCAAATTATCTTACACTACCATTTATAGAGCAAGCGATTATGCTGCACATTCACTAAAACTATTTGTCACTAGATATAACTGGAAATAAAAAAAAAACAATATTAAATTACCATAAATTTAACGGCTCCAGTGAACTTCGGCGTTATCTCGCGCGATTAATGATTCTTAGGTTATTTTTTTTATGTGTCGCTTACTTACGCCCACAGCGTCATACATTTCGGCTTCTTATTTGTTAGCATGGAGACGTTTTTTGCACATATTTTTTATGTATAGTACTTTTTATACAAATTTGTTAGTGATTTTATCTAACGAAGCTTATGATCTTAGTACTTTTGGTAAAAGAAAGAAAAATTATGTCGGTTAAAAACGCCAAGAATGGAGTTAAGATATTTAGCGACTTACATGTCGTGGTCTAAATTCGATAACCTCTAACTCCGAGACTTTAGTGAGTTAACTTTTATACTTACAAAGAAAGTTACAAGTTACAACATGTAAATAATTTTAATCTTAGATATTTGTTACACCTCAAACAGACGCAAAAAAGTGATTTAAACTTTTATAATAAAAGTGGCACCAAACTGGCTAAAAATAAGCGGTGATGTAACAGGGAATATCTAAGAATACAAGCCTACTCTCGGCAGCTAAAGTTAATTTTGCGAGTAGGTACCTACTGCCATTACGAAATGTTGTTTATCATTATGGAATTACGGACACCTCGGAAAAAGGAATACTTTGGGAAACTTTTGAATTTGCTGGAACTCTCTTCGGAGTATTTAACGTGTATTTCGGTTTTTCGAATTGGTGAAATTATATCCCTATACAATGCTTACCAGAGCGTGTGATGTTTGCATTGACTTTTTATTCAACATGGAAATAAATACTTTTACCCTATTACCCAGAATCGTGCCCTGGTACGAGTAAAAAAAACAGCCAAGTGCGAGTCGGACTCGCGCACCGAGGGTTCCGTACAAACCTGTAGGTATATAAGCGAACGTGCACCCACCACGACAATCGAGTCATAATTATGGTCCAAGTAAAAAAAATAGTATTATTATTAGACGGACGGACATCAAAGTGATCCTATAAGGGTTCCGTTTTTTCCTTTCGAGGTACGGAACCAAACGAGTAGATAATAGTTTAAAGTTACAATAATGTATAATGTCATTATCACTGCTTATTTCATTGGCTACACAGAGGACTGCGCGGAAGTTCTCACAGTCATAGCCTTGGTGGCGATTTTTCATCACCATTGTACCATATCCACACATCCTATCATTTGTGTTAGGGTCCCATACCAAAAGCAATTCCACTGTAACTGATATGTCGTATTATCACTCAGTAAAAGGTAATGTCTATTAGATTGGAAACGCAAGCACGAAACGTCACGGTATGTGTAAGGCGATTTCCTGACTTGGCGGGGCCGGATCGATTTGTGACATTTTCTTCTTTGACGTAAACTTACAGACATCGCAAAGATTCCCACTTGACGGAATACCGTCAGTATTACATTTGCGCAGTAGTAATATTATGCGCAGAAGCGAAGCAGTACTGCCTTCGCATCGTCCCGCTTCCGCGCGTCCCGCGACAGTCAGGAAGCGCTCATTTAAATGTAGGGGCGCAGTAAAAAGTAGTACTGAGTTGACTGGCAGTTGACACTGACATTTCACAGTTTTCTCATATCGTACCGCCTCCGCACCGACAAATCAGGAAGTCGCCTAACGGATGGAAGTGTTGTACGGACACACACAATTGACAGGGTTGATCATAATGGAGAGACGCTGGAAAATTTGGTAAATGTATATATATATGTGTGTATGTATAACTAACGTAACTGAACATACAGTTTGCTTATGGCGCTACAACGAGATATTTAGAAATTTTGAAACGCTGTTCTGCCCAGGTGAGGAAACAATAGGGACTGCTTTTCAGCTATGTGATTCTTGACTATTATGATTGTGTTTCTGACAATAGCCGAAACATTATTGCATAAAATTTTCTCGATAGAAAAAAAAACCAAAGTTGAGTCTATATTTTCCTTTTTTTACTCAGCCTACTAAAACAACGCATTATTAAAAGACACGATTAAGTTCATATGATGGTATTTTCCCTCATCTAAACTCTGTCAAGAGGAAATTTAATAAACCTGCACACAGTCAGATATTTAACGAGATTTGTCTACAAAAGTCATTCTCGAAGAGTGTTGCATTCAGTTTTGTCGTGAGCGAAAAACATAAGGGCGTCTCTTTCAATCGATATATCGATATCGCCTTAAATCAATTACCCTTCCGTTTGGGTTAGCCGTAGTCGGGTACAAATAAATCAAAAATTGACATGCGCTTTAAAAATAAGCGAACTTTATGCATGCAAATATTTTGTGACTGATGATTAAGACTATTGTCAACCTATCGTGCGAGCGAGAACAGGCATTTCGGAATATTCTTGCGTCCGATAGACAGTATAGTAATTTCAGGCACAATTAGTGCTTCTGGTACCAACGTTTTCCACCCCTTAAACCTTTATCAAATGAGACAATTTCATAGAAAAACTGTGTTTTAAAAAGTTGAGGGATATCCAGTGAAAACGAAAATTAACCTAGTTCAGAAACGCTCATTGTTGCGCTATCCGTACTTATTATGCAATTACAATACAATACATACGTATGTAGAATCCAAATGGTCTTTTAATCGTTGCCACTAATCCCACTAGTCTGCCCTACTAGGCAAATGCGAAAGTTTGTTACGACGGATATACTCGTATGCACCTATTGTTTTTGACGTAAACATACCGAAAATATTATGACCAAACTTTCCAGTACTTCCGTTTATAATATTACAATAATATAAGGGCTGTATTAATTTAAACTTGTACGACGTTGCAGAAAGAATACGCAACCAATAAATATGAGATGAATACCAAACCGATGCCACAGCTTTGTTTATACACTGTGGCATTAACTCAATTTATATTTAGAACTCTTACACGTAATTGAATATTATCGAACTCAATTAGATTGTCAATTCAACTGCTTGTGTCGCGAATTGTAAAATTATTACATAAATGCATGGAACTAGCGTCTTTTATCGCTTGCACCAGTTAATTGTCACTTGCAGCTGTTTTAGAAGCCTTCGATAATGTGAGTTATAACAATGAAGATAAGGTTTATTCTCGCTTGAAACGTTTAATTGTCAGTTGTAGTAGGCCTGAATCAGAACGCAGCGACAAGTGTTGTTGTTCTCTTCGTTGAATGGAGCCATTATTTTCAAATTGAAGTGATTCCTGAGCGAGGAGCTCATTCAGTGTTCCTAAAATGATTTTGTTCAGTTATTGAACTGTTATGCGATAACTAGCTCATTGAAAACCAATTCAATGATTATAAAAAGGATTAAACAAAATTACGTGTAAGTAATAATATTATTTCTAGGGTCAATCGACCTTTTACTCGGTGGCTCTTTAAAAATGAGAATTCAATGTGTTCTAATATTCGAAGATACATTTTTGAGACAGGAAAAATAGAGTGTAATATTTTATTCTCCTTTGACAAGACCGAAAATATATACATGTTGAAAATATTTATGTTGTCCCTACTATAAACGGACTTCAGAAAAGTTTTTCACTAACGTATTCTTAAGTAGAAGACCGGAATTCACAACTAGCTCAGACGCGGAAGGGTTGTCTACATTTTATCTTTATTTCCCGCAACTATAAATCACTGAGCAGCTAAAAGCACCAGTTTCGGCCGAGATATTGTACATTGAGAAGAAAAACATCTTATGTCTTAAACATTTACATACACTTGTAACATTGCTGATGAATACGGTAATGGGTGAGAATTTACCAGTGGGTGAATAACGTCGGTTGCGCATGTTGGCCCAAAATTTATATGCGCCTTTTGTTTCTGGGGCGGCGGTATATAGCTGGTAAATACAGGAACGTCGTATGTGCCTACTAGATGTGCAATCAGTTACGACATGTTCCAAGGGTGTGATAAATATATAGGAGAGATTGCGACACGAGTTCACACTGGTTCAACGCCGCGATAGAGCTGGCCTTGGCCCCGGTACCCGGCTACATAAACAATGGTGATTACAAAATCAACGATGTAACTAAGCAACGTTGATCGGTGTTTTCGGATTTTAAAATTCATGATTCATGACGAGTTTACGTGCTTTGGCTGCTGTTTATGACAGCTGTCGTTAAGCCAAGTTTAGAAAAGTCAAGTTGCCTTATTTCAATAAGGTATAGGTAGTTTTCCCCCTGCTTTGGAAGGTCACATGGCAGTCGCTTCCGTAATAAAAACTAAAGCCTATGCCAAATATTATGTTTAGGTAGCGGACCCCGGGCATACTTCAGGGTGCAACTGTACTGGGATAATGAGGATGATGATTCATGACGTCATTAAGGCTGGGTATTACCACTTTCGAGTTTTTTAAAACCATCTGAGACACAGAATATAGTGTCTTAAATTCTAAAAACAATAATTATATGTGTTACATAAGGATCTTGTTTAGTCAAAATCGCAGTCAGTCACATGATGAATTTAACTCAATAGAAAAAAAATCGCAGTTACCCCTTTTTGGAATTCGTATAGACAAATTCGAAGGTATTGCTTTAATAAAATGATTGTCTTAATGACTATAGCTAAATATTTACGAAAACTACGCGCAGAGCTTCCGTAGAGGGCGGGATAGTTAATTGCAAATTCACGCGTGTTAGAGCGGGACATTTGCATTGGGGATACTTCCCCTTAACGGGAAAATAACAGTATAAGATGTCCGGAATTTATTATAGTGTTCTCCGTTTGAAATGTTATTAACATATTATAGGCCCGGCAACGTGCAAGTGGCACCTCTGGAGTTGCATGTGTCTAGTCTACAGTGACCGCATTAGGCAGGTCGTACATCTGTTGGTCACAAACGTGGTATGATTAAAAGAATAAGCAGGGACATAATACATAAATTAGGATACGTTCGGGTAGATACCTATTCTTGTAAAGTATTTGCAAGTCACAGCTAGAAGGACGTTTCGGTTTAGTTTTCGATTAATGTGGATTTTGTTAATTACCCGTGAAGACCGACTAATGAAAGCTGAAGATGATTAGCCAGATTCGTATATACTCGTATGTACATATAAAATACTAAATAAGGGTTGACATAAATATAAATTCTTCTTTGTACATATTAGAAAAACAGAATATGTCGGATGGTGCATACGCCGCGTAGGTGCATGCATGCATATTTACCTATAGTGCTGGTTTTAGCCGAGGGTCAATCTGGCTGGGACAACACTATTCAAACCAGCACATGTCCTGACGTACTGGGACGTGTCGTATAGCAACAGAAAGTTCGAATCACTTTTAATTTGTGGATATACAGTCCGAATTATTCCAGGGGTTTTCATTCAATTTTGCTATGAAGAATTTATCTTGCATTATACGTAGTGTTTATCCGCCAAGGTTTATCAGTTTATCAAGCAGCTTGACCATAAGTGGAGTGCACCGTTAAAACATAATCGAAACTGCATTCGAGCGACCAGGGTAGCAGAAGACGGAAAAAATATACAAAATCAGATAATATATTCCACGAAAACACGTTGCTAAAAAGTTTTAAGCCTTATGACTCAGCATCCGCTCGGGAACCGGATCGCCGATGAAATTTGCGAGTTCCTTCATTCTCGAGCTTCAGAGCATAATTATGCGTATTTAAATATACCACGATCAAAAGTTACAAACTAAGTTTTGAGCCCTATCTACTCGTATTTTGAGTTGCGTCTTATTCGTAAAATCATTTTGTTTACAGAATGCTGGTAAACTCACTTAACATACACATATATACAAGAGTCGAATGCAAGTTTATATACATTGCGGGGTGTGATAGATCGATGGAACTCATCGTGCCTTGATAACACGCAATGTACCTAGTTAAACTCGCATGCGATTCTTGCACATGTGTTAAGGGGTTTTTAGTGAACCGTTGTTGAAAATTCTCATCATTTAAACACAAATATAGTTAGCTTGAGGGCACACGTTTTGCAGGCATTATTAATTCCGTACTACAAACTTTGTGCTCAGCATAACAGCTGAGAAACAGATCAATCAAACTGCCCCTGATCGATATATATATATCTAGCTAGTTACTTACAAAGCGAGTCACGCGTGTGTAACTTTGAATCAAAGGCCTTCAATTTGAGCGGCGTTTTGTATCTGTTTACTTATTCCACTGGAATATTTTCTGGGTCAAACCGATTAATACCAAGACATATTTGGATGGACAAGTATTAACTTATTAAGGTTCATACAAATCATCAACCTTTCCAAAATTGATCTGTGTTCCGTACATTTAACACCATTATAATGATTATCTGTTATGAAAGTTTTAAACACATTTACACGACATTTACATTTAGGTATTAAGAGAGAAACGGGTGATTTAAATCCAAAAAAATACTATTATAAATATGTCATTCCAAGAAATTGCCACCCACAATACAGTACCTATATACTATTTTACAGAATCGCGTGCTCTGTTGAAATGAAGCGTTGAAACAAGGCCAGCGGTTCGTGAATCTAGGCGACGAACAGTCGAGTCGAGGAGCATAAAACATTCTATACTGCATTGTGCATTCTCGCGCGGGGGTGCAATGAGCAACGATTGCCGGCAATTTCTTGATATGTGACTGTAGTTTATGTATGCTATATAATTGCTGGATATGTGACTTATATTGCAGAGTTTTTCTGAAACCCACGATAAGACTAGGAAATAATGCTGATAGAGAAACTCGTAAGATATCAGATTTAGCAAATTTAACTTAAACGAAAATGTTGTTTTAGATTTCGAGATATTGGCATTGGCACTTTTATTAAAATTTGTGAACGAAGTTGGTCTTCAATACCGGACTAAAAATAAAATTTGCGAGGAAGCTTAAAAACAAATATAGATTGTACATTTTAGCAATTAACAATATCGCGAGGAAAATAACAGGGGTCATTCGCCCTCTCATGAAGATATTTTATATTCCACGTCGAAAGAAGAAGTAGAGTGTCCCAAAATTTAAGTCAGTTTTAAATAAAACAAAAGGTTATCAGTTCAATATGCAATGCAGTCAAGGTTAATTACCATACACAAAAAACTGTTAAAAATATTTAGCACGGTTCGTTACATCTCTGCAAACCTACATAAATATGCATTTTGTTTTGCCCACATTTATGATCAAGTCTTTGTCTTTGGTCAGAAAAAAAAATGTTACAAGGAGTTCAAATAAGTGCCCTATTTGTCAATGCCAATAAGGTCGATTTTTTTTCTTATACCACGTCGGTGGTAAGCAAGCGTACGACCCGTCTGGTGGTAATTGCCTTAGTAAGGACATGGCGAATTATTAGCACCGAGAAAAGGTATCCCTTTGCTCCAGAGTGACAACAATAATGATTTGATGTGAATATCAGAGCGTTTCCAACGCCTAATTTCTTTGGCATCATTTATGGTGAAGTTTCAGAACATTTTGATGGTAGTTACCCTCCGTCGTTTGAAAGAAGTCCGCCTTCTAACAAATAAACGGAAATATTACAATTTTACAGAGAGAAACAAATGACTTCAAACTTAAACAGGCCCCTGAAGCATTGTACTTAGGATGCTGGCGCCTCGCTGTATAGCAATACTGATACGTTGTGCGAGGAAGACGCCATTCTTTTGTATTTCGTTATCAAAAAATTGAGCTCCAAGCCCAGTCCATTAAACCATCTGAGACATAGAATATAGTGTCCTAAATTCTAAAAAAATATATGTGTTACACAAGGATCTTGTCTTGTCAAAATGGCAGTCAGTTACATGACCAGATGAATTTCACTCGATAGAAAAAAAATCGCAAAGTTGCCCCTTTTCGGAATGTTTTTTCAATATTACGGCTATATTACTGATATTTTACATTTAATTTTTGTACTCAATTAAAGATCCTAAATAGTTATAGACAATTTAGCAGGGTTTGCTTTGATAAAATGATTGGCTTAAGGGCTATAGCTAAATATTTAAGAAAACTAAGCGCAGAGCTTTCGTAGAGAGCGGGATGGTTAATTGCAAACTCACGCGTGTTAGAGCGGGACATTTGCATTGAGGATACCACCCCATAAACCGTGTACTATACCTAGTGAATATTCAATCTCGAAGACGTTACGTCTATAGCATAATAAGTGTTACACTAATTTCAACCTTTACGCAAAAACATAAGACAAACCTAGCAAACACTGCAGTAGGTAATTTAGAATTAGGCATGCCCGCTATTTACTTCTGCGCTAAACCGGCTCAATGAATCGTCGTTGCCAAGTTGGCAACGCCCCTGTTCCGAGCACTGTGACCTACAGCTATTTATGTGAAGTCAATATGCAACTGAATGTGTCTAAATAGTTTACATTTTTGAAGGTCTTTGACCGGGAAGGTCGTATTTAGAATTAGGCAATTTGTCAACAGTGCCATCAGACAATGTTTTGTAGAAATTAATACGATTTTGTGGTAAGGAAACCGGTTCATTTGTGAATTATTCTTGACTGTAAGGTTATTAATCTACTAACCCGAAGATGTGAAATCGTTGCGTTATTATTTAGAGGTTGAATATTACCTATACTTAGGCCCAGCGTTTAACTCAGTCGGCTCCCTCGGCTGCTAACCCTTTCTTAACGCTGCGCGCCTCAGGGGAACCGTTTGATAAACGGTAGAAGCGTAGGAGATATTATAGTAAATACATGTATAAATAAATTAGTGACCAATAATCATCTTACTTGCTTTGACTGAGTCCTTAGTAACATGAAGGTATTTAAAGTGTATTTTTACTAATATTCTAGAGAATATTTTTCATTTAAGGTATTAACTTAGAACTGTCATGCAATTTAATGTCAGTGATAAATCATCCGGCTAATTAATAGGTTCATACGTTGAACCATAATTTAAGATAAAGAGATGCTTAAATTTAATAGGTACTACAGATACGGTATTTTGCGGAGCGTTTAATGAGATATTATACATCGTATTGTCTGTAAGTTATCTATATTATTACCTTTATTTGGAATTACTTCCTATTTATATTTTTATTTTATCATTTTATATTTATGACACGGACAACTCATATGATCCATTTATAGAGTATTGGTGTTAATACATCGTTTGCGCCCTATCAATTCTGACTATAGAATGACTGAAAGTAGTATCCTTAGGTATTATTTATGTAACGGAAGTTTAAAAAAAAACACATTTAGGCTTTTATTTATTCATAAGTATGAAGTACTTATTAGACAATATAGCGTTACTCTACTGAACGGCTCCGTAACCTATTATGATATATGTGATACTAACTGCGTATCATGTATCTCAAGTGGGAATGGGCCGGCGACGTCTGTCGCATGCACCCGGATAGGTGGGCTAATGCAGCTACCAAGTGGGTGCCACACGACGGACGACGCAGACGAGGCAGGCCCAGGCGGAGATAGCGGGATGATCTGGACGTATTTGTCTCCAACTGGGAGGAAGAGGCTCTGGACAGGGACGTCTGGACAACATGGGGAGAGGCCTTTGCCCAGCAGTGGGACACATAATAGGCTATTAAAAAAAAAAAATGCGTATCAGTATCAACCTTCCATATTCAGGATTGAACAATGAACATCGACACCGGATGTTGTGAACAGAAAATACAGGATATGGAAATTCTTTGACATCTACAAGTTTCAAATAAATAGCAAAAAAAATCCTTTAATTCTCTAAACATACAAGTATAGGTAGGTAGGTAATATATATATATATATATATATATATACGAGTATAGGTACCTCTCAAACCTACAAAGAATTTGAACAAGGGCAATTTCTATGAGTATCTGCATGCAATGTTATATCGTAACTCATCAACAAACTTAATACTTAGATCTCTCTAAGGGCTCCTACGAGTGGGTTCGAGTCTCGACTTCTCGAGTTTCTGACATTGCCAATGGAGCACGCAATAAGAAACAGGAATCGTTAGAATCCACTTTAAGATCTGAAAGTAATGATGTTTCCGAGTATGGGAGCCTGGTTTGCTTTTAACTGGTATCGAGATCTTGTTAGGTTCTAAGATAATAGTAAATTCGTACTAAACTTACTTAGCTTGAGAATATATTCCAAGGTTTTAGAAATTACACTAATTTAGATATAAACGATAATTAATTTACTGAACAGGTTGAACAAGTTACTCGTAGTTTAAAATGTGCTCAGTTTTAATGGGAAAAATAGAAATAAACGCGCTATATACACAGACGTCGACTGCTCAGATTGGAAAACATTTTCTAAGACTTTAATTATACCTACAATAAAATTCTCGTCTACGTCACTCAAACGTCAAGTTCACTGAACAGACTCGCGTAAATATTGTAGAAATATCGACGGAGCATAAAATGGCCAGCTTATTACATCTGCTTCGTAGGAGCCCAAAGCTATGACGTTGTAAAATAACACCACTGAAATATTTTATCGGCTGAGCATAAAGTTCGTGAAAGTTATAGCTATTGGAAATTGGTCTTATTCCGCACTGGGAGGATTTTACGATGAAACGGATTGCTAAATTGCTCATTTAAAATATTGTCTTCGGTAGCTTTATATTGTTTTCACTGCCCTAATTGTTTCCGAATTCAATTGCCAAGAAAATTGACATAATAATATTTCTCCCAGATGCAGTTGAGTTCAGAATTTCAATTTGAAAATTATCAGAGGGCCTACCGCGAACCGAAAACGAAGTATCTCCCTCTACGTCGCTCGAATATGCAAGTGCGATAGAGAGGGAAATACTTCGTTTTCGGTTCGCGGTAGGCCCTCAGTTTTATCTAATCCCGTCAAGTGTCCAATATACTAACGTTAGTCTTGACATATTTTATTTCATACTTAGTTAAGTATAGTTGGCGTCGTGTCGTATCAAGAAGCCAAAGGGCTGGCGTGCGACAGGGAAAAATGGAAAATACTCCACCGACAAGAGGATAACTCTTAAATTTGATGATGATGAGTTAAGTATACTTCAACCGTCAACATTTAATTGATTTATAACTGACACAGCACTCCGCGTGTTGAAGAATTTACAAAGACGTCTCAAGCATATTCGATTACCAGCAAATCACGCATGCAATCAATGGGGAGGCCCACTGCAACTTTCTGTGGCGTTTGGCATACTAAATTATTAGTTCTTAAAATGAAATTAGAACTCTTTAAATACCTGCCACGATGAAGCTCAAACAACTTGTAAGATGGCGATGCGTTTTATTTTTCGTGTTTTGCCCGACCGCGTTAGCTGGCGCGCGATGCAAAATTTCCAACATGAAAAAGTTTCCAAGAGTTTATTACCGCCGAGTCTTATAGGTCGTAATCGTGCAATTTATCGTACAATTAATCAATATCCCAACAGGCCCCTATTTGTATCGTCTGATACTTTCGCTTACCATGTTTTTAATCAAAGGAGAGACACAGCTGAATCGAAAATCAATTGAGCTCCGTAATGGCTCAATTATTGAGTCTTCGTGAAGTAATTGTTCTAGTTAGCTGGATCCAACAGCGATGTTCGTGCAGAATAAATGACATCTAGTTTTTGTGCGAATGCTCTCACTGGTGTCTGAGGTCAAAGATATCGTCGGTGCACTTTTTGTGTTTGTAAAAAAAAACAGGAATGAAACGATCCCGAGTAAAATCTTAACGAGATATTAATGAGCGAATAGTGTATGCACGCCACAGACATTTCGGTTGGACAGGTTTTTCTTAATTGATTCTCAGAATATGGCCTCATTTTGTATCCGATTTTTGAGGGAATTCTCAATAAAATCAGCGTTAGTCATCGCTTGAATAATCTTATTTCACCTCTATTAGTAGTATCGTATAAAAAAAAATACAACGGAAAAGTTATCGTGGGACGCCGTGGTTCTAAACGATCACGAGATTATTCCACGATGCTAGAACAGGTTTCTATATATTCATATAACTAAGCTTTAGTTGACGTATAGACTTTCAAATTACCTGTTTTCTCAGTGTTGTTAGCCGAGCTGCTCGAACTCAGCCTGACCTCACAGTTAATTTGACTGGAACTGCCAGGAAATGGAAAATCTAACTTGACGCAAATGATGCTCAAACAATCAAAATGTTCATTAACTCTGTGCATTACTTGTACCTAACAACGTTGTGTTTATATAGATTTTCAGATGTTCCAAATTGTTACTGTATTTGCGATAGGTGAAGATAACACATTACAAATGTGTAACTATTTACTATAGAGGTATCTAAATCACGCAATATTAAGGTCGTTGCCTCCGACTATCGCTTTGGACGATAACAATTTACACGGAAAAAATCCGTCCTCAATATGGCTAGAGATAAAATTATCAGCCAGTGTCAGCTGATCTTCCGCGGCCCCTTTAGAGGAGGCAATTGAAGCCCAAATAAGGTGGCAGGGTAGAAATATCGGAGGTCTACTATGAATGGGCAAGATGCGTTAACGATAGTGTAAATAAACCGTAAATGTCCTTGGTTGCGGACGCCAAACAGAGGTCGCCTCAAGAGGTCGCTACCGTAAATAGTGAAACTACTTGAATTCTAACAACCTGCCGTAAAGTAATTAAAGATAATGCTATTCAAAAAGTTTGCACTTCGGTTCACGGTGCTGATTAAGTCCGACGGAATACATTAACGTTTAAATAGAAAAATGAAGTTTTTATTGTGAAATAGTAATGAGAAGGTGAATTAGGTGAATACTTGGTTGGTTACTCAGTACTAAATTACAACTAAATTTTGTAGAAAGTAAGAAGACCGAAGAATGTAATTCAATTAACAGTATGTGTACCTACTAATCTAATATCTTTAAACGAGCAATTCTTGTAAATATTTATTTCGGGGCTTTCGGCTTTAACGATTTACGATTTTGATAAAATTTGGTATGTGAGGGTTTTCGGCGACGAGCAATCGATCTAGCTATTTCTCATGCCTGGGAAAACGCCGAGCGAAGCTTGGTCGCCCAGATATTATAAGTATTATATTTACTATATATGATTTTATTTTATTGCTATTATAACCTATATTTTAAAAGCAAAACCTAATGTAAAATAAATATAAATCGCTTTTTTTTGTAAAAAAAAAACTACAAGTCTCAAGTAACTGGGAGGCACTCAAGCGGTTGAGCTACCCCCTGGGGATCGTGACACACGAGACCCATAGCGACGGATTTAAAAACTGAACCAGCGAGCTACGTACATCTTCCTTGAGGTCTTTTCGTCGCTTTCCATCAGGTGAGACCAACGCCAATCGCTGTTCAGTCATACATAAAAAAAACTGCTGCAACACTGCAACGTCTGAATATTTATAATCTAGTAAAATTAACATGGTGTACTGAACAGTGAAATTATTATTGAAATATTATATTATCGTATATTATATTATAATATATCTGTCACTCACGGGAGTTTTCTATTTAAAAGTGACATTATTGTTATCTGCCACAACGTAACCCTAGAGAATTACATCTTAGCTGGGATCCAACACAATAGTTTGACCTTGGCTATTGTATTTGTATCAGCTACTAGCGTGGTTAACTATACTTTAACATCAGCCTCATGGGGTGTCATTAATGAAGGCATTGAAGGCTCAAGGAAATGGACTATCGTAGTTTCTTTGTTAACGATATGGGTCGTGTGTATAATGGTTGTTCATTTCTAAGCTCCCTACTGTTATGTTACCGCCTCTTTACGGTTATCAAGAAGCTATGTAGTAGGTATTTCATTGAACGACCCTACAGGCGTTAAGTGTCAGTTCGGAAGAGGAAAATTGATTGAATTTATTCCAAGATTATTTGCCTAATTGTAATTTGACCTTCATCTTCAGATTACGTCCTTATTCCTGGTTGGTTGAACCCATGTTTACGCGACGACGAACCGAAATACTAAACAAATGGGTTTAGTTTAGATTATATTACTTTGTAACATAAGGTAAAAGTCAGTATAACAACATTGTATCTATGATGAAGTAGCTATTAATTAAGTAGTTTAAGTATGACAATTTTATGAGCGTATATACGGACATGTGCTTAGCAAAAAGCTACTGTTTGCAATTTTAAAGCCTGCCTAACGAAGGTTGTGACCCTAATCCAGGATCCAGGAGATGCAAGTATGTACATATTTTTAGGTACGTTGTTGTCGTAGTTCATGTATACCGAATTATAGTGTTGCTGCCGAACAGACCCAAAAATTGAAATTATTATTTTACAGCATCATCACCATCATCAATCATAATCATCATCAAACCAGCTGTTATAATAAAATAAGAGTCATATTTATATTCTTTTTGGTTTAAACTAAACACTTTGAAGTTTGAGTTGAAGTCTACTCCCCTGTTATAAGAGTGACGCCTGGCAACCAGAGTTGCCAAAAACAAGTAAGCGGTTATAATTATGGTATCTCAGCTAGCCTATCCGTGAACTGACAAGCGTTTGCCAAATGCCGCAAGGAGTAAGGGCGCGGGCACAACACTACGTTGCGACGTCGCATCGCGTCGCATTCGTAGAAATCTACGTACAATCTAGTACGTCGTTCTTACGATGGGATGTCGCCACGCAGTGTTGTGGCCAGGCATTAAAGACGGCCTTAAAAGAAAGACTCACCTATTTTCCCATTCGGACTATACGGACCGTAGCTCCCCGAGGACAGCGGTGACGAGTACCCATTGTTCGGCTGAGGCTGCGCGACCGCCCCGGGCGACGGTGAGTTCGCGCCCGCGCCGCCCGCCATCCAATCCCGGACGTGGCCGTTCACCTGCCCGTTGTGGCTGACCCCCGGTTCAGCCTTCACCGGCAGGACTCCACGGTACGCCACATCGTGTTTGAGGTCCATCCCGCTGCTACCGCATGCTGATGTGCCGGCGCCGGCCCCGCCGCCCGCGCTCCACACTTCTGCAAAAAAGATAATGCAAACATAAGAGAGTGAATAGGCCTAGATAGTGTCTATTAGGTACGCATGTAACACCCTCGGCCTGAACATCACTTACCAACAGGTGAGATAGAGGTCAAATGCTTACCTATTCTATATGAAAAAGAAAACCTCTCCTTTGATGAATGCATTTGATAATAATTATGGACGAAGGTTTTTCTCATGGATGAGACCAGGCTTCTTCAAAAATTGTGTCTCTCAGTTTTTTCAAAACTTATATCAGAGGTGCAAGAGTTTATCAGTTCCCTTTAAACCGAGGGCAGTTTGGTTTATAGAAGAGGCCAACACCTAAACTGTTGCGATTATCTCATTGTAGTGCTGAGGAGGGGAGGAGGGACTTCCTCAAAAGTGCCACTGTTAATCCATAAGACGAGAATTGTTCTGATTTATTGTGAACCTACGATAACGGGAACCAGCCAGATTCAGATACGGGACTAGTTCTGTTTTAGGGCGCGATAAAACTCGAGTTTAACAATATTTTGCGGTTTTATTTTTCGTTGTGAAGGCTGACCTACGTAAGCTTCATGCTGAGTCGTGGAAAGATCTAGTACAAGACCGGGATCAATGGCGTGCACTCGTATTGGAGGGCAAGACACACTTTGGGTAGCTGAGCCAGCGGAGTAAGTAAGTTGCGGTTTCATAGACCGATATATAGAACGTCGTTATACCTCGAAACGTTAACATAATTCACAGAAACACTATGAAGTACACAGGGAGCTTATGGACTCACACAGATTTAACAGAGCTGTTATAATATGTAAGCATCTGTGTCAAGGAGACAGCGTCATTTGGTCTTCTCCACATTAAGTGTGATCAACAGCAGAATCTACTCAAACAAAGTGCGACATGTTATATTGGGCAGCAACTTCTACAGTTGACTGTAACGTGTTCAAAATTAAAGAAGATCTACATTTTACAAAAATAATTGCCTAGAGGAATATGATATAATGGTATTGGAGAAATCCATGTAGTTGTCATGCGACATAAGAATGCTCCTTGTTCGGATTCCGATTGTATTATGGGCAGCTGATTCATATAAATTAAGGTCCGCATTGAACGTGCTTTGTTAGCTCTCTTTATAAAACGCCACTTTTATACGGTACTAATAATTACCTATATCCCATTTATATTGCAGTCGTAACATTTTCCTATCACTGTCAAATATGTCATATCATAAACACAGATGAAGAATTTACGTCTATTCCTCCTTGATTCCTCCTGTCACTCTGTCAACTGGCTTATCACTTATTGGCAGTAAATACATTGTTATTCTGTGTACCAAACACCAAAGCTGTGTACGTTTGATTGTATTTCTGCAAACGGCAACTCAAACAGTAGCACCATAGTAGCCACTGCCTCTCATTTGGTTTTTGGACCGCGGAAAGAAATTCAACAAGAACATTTGGAAAAATATGGGCGAGCTAGCGGCTGAACTTGTTACGACGTACATATATGTAAAACCTACACTGTTTATAACCACGGTTGACAACCATGGTTTTAAACAAGTTTTAAACAGTGTAGCTCAGGCTTTATTGTCTTTGCCAAACCCTAGTATATTGTTCCCTGTTCCTTGTTCCTGATAATACGTTAGTATCTCCTTAGTAGTTTGTGTCCATATACAATACAATACAAATACTCTTTATTGCACACCTCAAAAAAAATCATAGTACAGAAACATTAGGCTTAAAGTAGAGGTAAACAACAGGCGGTCTTATCGCTAAAGAGCTATCTCTTCCAGACAACCTTTAACCTGATATTTGACAGAACCAAGACAGAACATCCAATCGGTGTACAAATTGCGATACAAAGAATCTTTGTGCGATACTTCAAGTGCCAATCGTGGTTATATTAACTAAATTCTTATTTTGTTTGTCCTAAAAACAATAAAGACATTAATTAAAGGTATATTTTCAGTCTCTTTGATCCCATTTCTAGATAAGTGGTAAACATGTGGTAAAGGCTGTTTGTTGAAGGTTGAAGCGAAGAGGAGTCTGCTAAAAAGTAAGAACAGTTATAATAATGGTGAAATACAGTTTGTTGTTTTTCTTTGTTAGAATGTTTAAGATACTTTTTGTGAATAAATGCTTGACACATTTGGAGTGCGGCGTTTAAGATATTTAGATAACATTTTTTTGGGAAATACTAATAAAACGATTTAATAAATGTCCTAGGCTAAGTGAAACTATTATGACAACATAATATGTATATAACTTTCTCATGTGTATCTTTCTTTCACAATGTCCACATATAAATAGTATAATTTTGTTTATCTCATGATCTGTGATGGATCTCGTTTTGAACTAATATTGAAACTTTTGGCCTTACATTGTAGTGGCATTTCAGTGCCTTTGTACTGCACCCAAATTGACACCCGGAGGCTAAGTTATTACTCGAAACTGTGATTCCAAGCTGTTCCACTAGCATGATATTAAATCTAGCTACTATCTGCAATCAGCTCGTAAAACACAGCGTCGCTGGATTAACCAATTTATCCGGACTAACATGCTCGGGAAACTCCGGTCCTTAATCGTGAACCCGGATAAAAGACGTTGGCAATTGGCTACATTGTTCAGCCCTCGTAAAAGGAGATGCATGGGCACTACAACAATTTACAAGGATTTTGTATTGGAGTCAGTCGAAAATCGAAATGCACAAAACTGTTTGGAGAAATAAGTTTCAATTTCATTTATGTAAACTGGTGTATAGTGGAGACGATGCAAAATAATTTAACATAACTTGATTTTAGTAGTTGAAACTGAAACCACACTATTAGAAAGATGGTTTCATTTTACTTCCGTCAGCAGGCACATGCGAACGTAAATCTATATACAAAACTATATAAAATGTCAAATCTACATACAAAAAAATACCCTAAATATCAAAGAAACAGCAGTATCAACAGAGTCAGCAAAACAGCACATACAAGGTACCGTACGATTAATTACGGAAGAGGAGTTCAAAATGCGAAATGTATAGCATTGTATGGAATTATGAATTTTCTGTGGAATTCCATAAATCCAATGAAATAACGTCTCGACGACACACAGATGGATGAAAATGTCAAGCATCCTGTCATTCGACAAGGCTCTAATTAGTATTACATTCGCATCCATTCACGTTTTGCATTGCAGCTTTGCAATTGCAGACACTGAAATTTACATAAAATAATCATTTGTTGTATATTGTTGGGCGCAATAAAATAACTGTGTTCTCGTAAAATATGGCGAGATATTCGCATTATTGAGGAGACGTGTACACAACGTACAGTATTAAAAAGACGAAGATATAAAAACGGATATGAAAATAATGCACTATTCTTCTGATTCCTTGATAATTATTTTCAACAACCTACATCCCGTCCCGGGGTACGCTTGGGCATCTATGTTATCCGAAGATTTTACGAAAGCGCCTACTATCTGACCTACCAACCCAGAAACTATACTTTTTTGGGATCATTTCGACTCCTCACGATATTTTCCTTCACTGAAAAGCTAGGTTACAATTAAATATCAAGTGATAGGATATTTCACAGCACACGACTTTCAGATTAAGAGTCATGTGCCTTACCTCTTTGTATACATACCTACTGTTGATTTCTGGAAGTCTATATATTAATCTGCTATTGTTAAGATATGTATAATACAATCCAATTTAATTGGAGTTAACGTGTGCACATATAGAAATTAAGCTGCTGTACTTAAGGTTTTTATGAGCTGCACAGTAAAGTTTAAAAGAATTTACGACTGAACGTAAAATATTACATGTCAAACACGCGATTTTGTTCTTGCAAGGTTTGCTTCGTGGGAATTATATAACCATTTTTGAAGTGAAAACTTCTTTAGCGGCGCTGAGCACTTTTGTACTGGGGAAAAATGTATAAACTCGCGATAAATTCCAAGACCAGGTTAGTTGACCCCTCCTAGTATCGTGATTGCTATGTAACGAGGGGTCCCCAGCTGGTCTTCTTAGACTCTAACTTAGGTTCTAACTGTTTTAAGACAATCCTAAGATTTTGGATAAAGATCATATTTCAAATAAATTCTCATGGAAAGTAGCTCTTATTGTCCCTAAAAAAGCGTTTCTAAAGTCCAATATCGTATAGCCAGACTGACCGATTTCCGTAAAGATCATATATCAAATAAATTCTCATGGAAAGTAGTTCTTATTGTCCCTAAATACGGTGACAGTTCCCTTCAAAATACCTAGTGGCCAAGAGTGATGGTAGTGCATTTTATAAATGGAGAATTAATGATAAGTTTGGTTTAAATGAATAATAATTTACCAATTATCAGATCCGTAGTGTTTGGGTGTTCAGTGCAAACATGGTGGGGTGTTCAGTGTTGGGCTGTAAAAGCAAACTCGACCGAAAAAAGACGGATGTTACATCCCATGCGTAATTTGCGTAAGTACATTTTATTTGCATTTTGGACCCGTTATTATTTCTAAAATCTCACCGGAACCAAGTTACTGAGCTAAATCATTAGTTATATCATGAGACACTTGATGAAATAGGAAAAATATGTAAATTAATTCAAAAATAACCTCCAAACATTTCACATATAAACCGGTCAAATCGCGTAGTATAAATCTACCATAGAAGCCAGCTTAGAATTGATGTCCCATCATTCAGTCGGTTTATAATTCGATTTCGGGATACCAACAAATAATAAAAAAACCGGCCAAGTGCGTGTCGGGCCACGCGCAAGGTAGGGTTCCGTAGTCGTCCACCCGTTACATTATGTGGACTAAAAAGTACGCAAACTTATATTTACTATGTTTTTGACAGAATTAACAACATTATCTAAGGTATCAATGGAAATTGTTCGAAAGTTTGCTTTTGCAAAGTACATTTCTGAAGTTCCACTAAGTATTACTCGTTAACTAGGAATGTCTACATAGCTGTGATAGTTTTCCTTTTAAATTAATCGTATATACTACTACCATGATGTTTTTCTCAGTAACCGTTAGTAGTAGAAAGCTGTAATTTGGCATGAGTATACATATTAATGACGCCGACAAAACGGTAGAATAAAATCTTTAAAAAAAATTTTTTTTAGGTTACCTCCCCATACATGTAAAGTGGTGGTGCAATTTTTTTTGTGCCAAACCCCATCGTGTGGGGTATCGTTGGATAGCTCTTTTAAAAATATTATAAGGTTTCTAAAAGCATTTTAGAAATGATATTAAGCTTTGAAGTGATAATTTTTGTTATGGTCAAGTGTCCCCCCCCCCCCCCCCCTGCTAGCTAAACAGTGGCTACTAGGCATGTGAAAAAAATCATGGTAGTAGTATATACGATTAATTTAAAAGGAAAACTATCACAGCTATGTAGACATTCCTAGTTAACGAGTAATAGTGGAACTTCAGAAATGTACTTTGCAAAAGCAAACTTTCGTACAATTTCCATTGATACCTTAGATAATGTTGTTAATTCTGTCAAAAACATAGTCAATATAAGTTTGCGAACTTTTTAGTCCACATAATGTAACGGGTGGACGACTACGGAACCCTACCTTGCGCGTGGCCCGACACGCACTTGTTCAACAGAGGATGAATAACGAAAAAAATGGATTTGAGGACTGAGGGAACAGGAAAAGAGAATTGGGAAAAACATATCTATAAGTAGGTATTTGTTTATTTATTGTAAATAAAGTTATAAATATATTAAGTAAATTACTTGTTCTAATTTAAAGTTTATCCTTTTATTTCTACAACGACATACCTAATTTATCTATGAAAGACAAAAAGGAGCATGTAAGTAGTAGGCACTTTAAGGTTACTCGTACTTATTACTTATAGTAATTAGTAATTACTTACTAGTTTCATCGTTTAGAGACTAGAGACTTAACATTTAGCATGGTTCTATGGGTGACGTGATGACCAGCAAGTCAAGCGGCGAGCAGCAAGACAAGACCAGCGACCAGCGACGAGCGACAAGAAGAAAATGTATAGTCTTGAATCAGTGAAACCGCCGTTTTACGCAACGGTAATAACTTTATATACCTAGGTAAGATTATCACAAAAAGAGTGGCCGGTCGGGATCCATTATTTTACGATATCGCCTACGATATTGTGTAAATTTAGTTTGTGAATCAAAATGCCGACTTAGGTACTACGGAATTCGATCACTTGTAACTATGTAGGTATTATCCGACAAAATTTTAGGGTATTTTTTATTTAATATTTTTTAAATTTATATAATTTTATTATTCAGGTTAGGTTTCGATCGAGTCTACCGTACTGCTTGACGAACTTATTAACCCTTTGACCGCCAAAGCGGTAGTGTGTCGTCGTGCCCACCACGCCAAGCACTGTCGAATTGTTGTACTGTCTAAACCAATAAAAACAAATTAAAACAGTTCATAAATGATTTTATTCATGATCAAAGTACACCTTCACTCCGACCTTTCAAGTGGTCTTATTATCTTAAAATCTTATTTTTATTCTTCTTTAAATCGTCTTATTGACAGCTAAGTTAGCATTTAGACATCGGCTTTCAGTACGTCAAAAATTCTTAACGCATTCACTGCCACCCTCTTTTCCTGGACATTCGGCAGATGCCTCACTTTGCTGTGTGCCCCAAAGGCACATGTGAGTTCAACCGACTATTCTAAGTCTAAGGCACTAAGGCACAGGGTGAAAGTCACTAAATATTATGAACGCGTTTGTGCGTTCAAGGCACTGGGTGAAAGTAACGGAAACGCACAGGGCCGTCTTTAACCAATTTGAGGCCCTGGGCACATTAGGGTAATGGGGCCCCTATGACCTTGATAGAGCACGATTCTGTTAGAATAGACAAAGAAAGTAAACGAGTCACATTAAATGAATAGATATTAATAATATAATATTTCCTAAAAAATAAAATTAATTTTCAAAATACACCAAATTTGGGTTCTTCCTTAGAGCAAACAGCTAAATTAAATTTTCTTAAATAAACGCCTAATTCTAACCAGTCATATATATTTTTTTTAATTGAAAATGAGGCCGACGGTTATGCGAGCTCACCCAGAAGATTCACTCGTACCTTAAAAAGGTCCAGGTTATTTGAACTCGGAAGTACCTACATAC
Organism: Cenopis cana; assembly: GCA_951800055.1. NCBI lineage: Eukaryota > Metazoa > Arthropoda > Insecta > Lepidoptera > Tortricidae > Cenopis > Cenopis cana. The sequence goes on from OX637478.1 coordinate 14,002,899, forward strand.
GCCATTCGAATACCAAACCAGTAAACATTATAAACAAAAGATGATTTTGACCAGGTAATGAAAGTAGCCAGTCGTACGTCGTCTGGATATCTGATGGAAGAAGGGGGAAGGCGGTATGAGCTCATGGAGTTCCTGAGTACACTCAACGAATCTAAAGAAATAAAAATGGGAAATAGGTAGTATTGCTTACAATTTTTGAAGTGAAAACTTCTTTAGCGGCGCTGAGCACTTTTGTACTGGGGAAAATTTGTTGAACTCGCGACAGATTCTAAGACCAGCTAGTTGACCGCTCCTAGTAATCGTGATTGCGATGTTAGGAAGTGTCAACTCAGATAAACTCAGCTGGCCCCTATACCACAAAACTTTACAAGTCTACAATTTGACAAAATTGTACAATTTTCCATAGAAAAAGTTCACAAATTTGTCGAATTGTACGCTTGTAAAGTATTGTGGTACAGGCCCCTGGTCTTAGATGCATAAGACACAATGATACTCGGCACGTATTATGTATATATCATCATATCATATCAGCCGAAAGACGTCCACTGCTGGACATAGGCCTCCCCCAAAGAGTGCCACAATGACCGGTCTTGCGCCACCCGCATCCAGCGGACTCCCGCGACCTTTACCAGGTCATCAGTCCACCTTGTGGGGGGTCTACCCACGCTGCGCCTTCCGGTCCGTGGTCGCCACTCGAGAACCTTTCGGCCCCAACGGCCATCGGTTCTACGTGCAATGTGCCCCGCCTACTGCCACTTAAGTTTAGCGATTCGAAAGGCTATATCGGTTACTTTGGTTCTGCTACGGATGGCCTCATTTCTGATGCGATCACGCAGAGAAACTCCCAGCATAGCCCTCTCCATTGCCCTCTGAGTGACTTTGAGCCTTCTTATGAGGCCCATGGTGAGCGACCACGTTTCCGTACCATATGTCATCACTGGCAACACACACTGGTCAAAGACTCTCGTCTTGAGACACTGCGGAATATTGGACGAAAAGATATGCCGTAGCTTCCCGAACGCTGCCCAGCCGAGTCGGATTCGACGATTGACCTCTTTCTCAAAGTTGGACCTACCTAGCTGGACAGTCTGTCCTAGGTATACATAATCGTCTACAACTTCGAGCGTAAAGCGTCCGATTGTAACGGGAGTTGGTGCTACATGGGCATTTGACATGATCTTCGTCTTATCCATGTTCATCCTTAGACCAACTCGCTCGGAGGCTTTACTGAGGTCATCGAGCATTGTACTTAAATCCTCCATGGTTTCAGCCAAGACTACTATGTCATCAGCAAACCGAAGATGAGTGATATACTCGCCGTTTATGTTGATGCCTAGCCTTCTCCAGTCCAGATTCTTGAAAACATCCTCCAGTGCAGCGGAGAACAGTTTAGGAGAAATAACATCTCCTTGCCTGACTCCCCGCTGCAGCGGAACAGGTTTCGAGTTCCGGTCCTGGAGTCGGACTGACATAGTGGCGTTTTCGTACAAACACTTCAGTACTTCGATATAGCGGTAGTCTACTTGGCACCGCTGTAGAGATTGTAGTACCGCCCAGGTTTCGATCGAATCGAAGGCTTTCTCATAGTCCACAAACGCTAAACAGAGCCATTTACATATGTATATATGTAAATGGATTATGCGAATATGAATATGAACATGAGTATGAGTACGGATACGGATACCGATACGGATACCGATAATATACCGATATGAATATCTTTGTTATTTGGGTCATTGTCAGACGGAAAAACAAAAGTTGTCCATTCGGTGGACAATAGTTAATGGCTTGTGTGCATGTAATTTACGTTTTTATTACATGGATTTATAGACACAGAATTACAGATTATGCGGGTTATCAGATCAATCGAAAATTAAGCTTTGTAGCCCTTAACTTTTGGCATGTCCTGTCCACCGAAAAGACGCGCCCCTAAATCTGACAATCTTTATTGAGTTTTCACTTCTGCCGGCACTCCCGGAGTGCAACCCGTTGTTTTTTTTTTACCTGGTACGCCGAATAGCCACCTCAATTTGTTTTCTTATGGGGTTTGGAAACGGAACGAAATAGTACAAGTATATTACGGAGTATATTTGCATCGAAGTTCGGTTTTGCGAGCCACATCCGTGCTCATCAGAGAAAGTTGTAAGGGTCGCCGTTGTCGGACACGTCAAGGAGGACTATATCAATCAACATAATACTACATACACACTACATACATAATACTACATACATATACACTATATCATATTATCAATAATACAAGCACAAGCTTTGTTTAGTTTGGGACTAGGTTGATTTGTGTAAGATTGTCCAAAAATATTTTTTTTTATTTATTTAATAAATTGAATTGAATTGAGTAAAGTCAATAGGTAAGGTAGGCCATCTGGGGATTTGATATTCTGTATTCATTATTGTATATACTTTTTTGTATTCTTTATAATTAATTCATGTATTAACGTTTCATTTTAGTGTTAAGCTTTTCATTGTTCATATTCTATTATATCGTTCAAGGATAGGTAGGTATCTTTGTTGTCCGAAGTAATCTTCTTCTATAAGTATTCTTTACTTTTACTACAGTAACCTCAACCTTCGCTTGAAGGAATTTCTCCTTGGACTTTCTCTTTCATCTAGATTGTCCGCTAAAAATGATCCTGAAGAAAATATTGTGTACAAGTGTTGTATTGTTCGTTATTGGTTACGGTGTCTCATCGGACAGAAGGACTATCGTCGTCCATATCGGACCTAGAGGAGAGAAGTTTTATGTTAATGCTGGGACTAGATACATATACAAACAACAAAATGAATTTACTACGCAACGTTTATTCATGGAAGAACGCGTTGAGACCTCAAAAGTTGTTTATATGTATTTGTTTTTAGAAAATGTTCGCTCTGTTTGAGATGTTTATGTAGTTTCCTGGAAATTTTTGCTACTAGTGGGACACACGAGAACTCAGTTCCTTCAGACCGATGCAAGAAATTCAAAGGTAGTAGTTCCAATCCACTCATTGTAAATGTTTTTTCATTTTTAATAATATAGGTAATATTAAGTATTTCTTCTGTAAATGCTTCAGCTTGGCAAAAATTGTAGTTCATGGAATTCATTGAAATAGTAGCGGTACCAAAACACCCGAAATAATCAGCCGGTCGGTGCACGGGCATAGTGCAAGTACGAGTTGCACAACTTGCGCCGACGCAGAGAAAGCGCGTGACGTCACGACCTCGACACGCTCACCTACTTGCGCCCCGCCATCGCTGCGGCCCAATGTCGTACTTCGGAGCTTTCTCTGGCCATGCCGGGCCTCACATACGCCACTCAACCCAATCTGTTCTCGGGCATCTTGGATCCAGCGGGGCTAGCACAATAAACACTGCGACGCCAGACGAAAAAACTCTAGCCTCCTCTTTCTATATTGCACAGTGCTAGTGAAATAGAGGAGTCGCTGAGTCGCGCGCGATGAGACTTTGCAAGTTGGCAGCAATTTATGCTAGTGTATCAAGCGGTGAAATACCTCGACAAAAGCGAATCAGTTATGTTAAATGTAGTAGTAGTATGTAGTATAACATTTCGCTCCAAAATGTTTTTGTAACGCTTCTCCAAGGACGTTTAAAGTAGGACAGACAGTCTAGTCTTGACAATTGTACGCGTAACAATTAATGAGTCATTAAGACTAAATAACTCAACGCTTGGGACGAGTCCTCGCTGTCGAATTTTACAAAAGGCAAGCTAGGTTTCGAGTTACCAAGTTAAAATGCTGAAAATAACGAGTAGACGAGTAGCATCCACTAAACACTTTAACCGTTTTCGTGATGGAACTTATCATAATCTCCTAGCTAATGTTGATCGTAATCATAACATTAGACGTTATGACTTGGTGTGAACGCTTGGAAAACGACGACGTCGGTTAGTTATCTTTCTCAAAGTACCTAACACTTCCCATTTCAATGTGACCGTTCAAACACTGCATTATCTTGAGAAAGCGATTTCGTTGGCTGACAAACCCTGCTTCGATTCTCACGGATCGTTGGTTGGGTTCCGGGGCCGGTTCTGCCATCGCGACGTCTTCAAATCCACGCACACACATGACATTGACTCTCGCCTTAGCATTGCTAGACTAACAGAGGATTATCTTTACCGACATACCCAATAAACTTTTATGACACATTACATTAGTGTCTAGTATAAAATACGTGAAGCACAATCGGAAGAATGTAAGTGCAGTGTATTCCGTTTTCAGAAATTTATACCCCGCAGCCGCTAGTCTTCCCGATTGCAATCGCCAGATTTATGCACGATTTTATTCCCTGTTCGCGCTCAGAAAATATTCACTACTCGAAATAAATCAGGTACGGTTCGCCAGCGCGGACGTTAAGAATCCTTGGAGTGGTCAGCGGATATTCGCTTAGATCGAATGAAGAGATTTATCGAGAAGGAATGAGTATGTAGAAGCGGCGGATATCGGTGGCAGCGTCCTGGAAATGTTCTGGGATGCATTGTGAAGTCATGTGTCGCAGCCCGCGTGGCGCGCCATAAGTATCTGGACGCACATTTGTAATCTAAATGCAAAGTTACGGTGCGCCGTTACAAGAAGTCGATGACGCGGAAATAGAATTTACGATTGGCGCGACCCCGAGTGCACTGTTCACTCGATAAATTAAGCGAGGTCAGCGCGCTGTTTTCTGCGCCATTGCGTCATCATCGGACCTTGTTTTGAATACATTTTCGTATATACTCGTATCGTAGGCCTGGGTTCGATAACCGGGCGTAGTGGTAGAAACTGAGTGTTGGGTGTTATTAAATAACTAGTGCGAGGCTTCTAAATTATTAAGTATAGAGCAAATTGAACGCAGCATATATACACGGTTCAAATGTGATTGCCGCTTCTCTCGAGTTCTCAAGGGGCTTTACTCACTCCGCTTAGCTTAATCATAATCTAAATGATATGTTCAACGAAGTATTCGACCGAACACAGTTTGGGAAAGGGCTAATTCTAAAAAAGCCAAGTATTGATGAAAACATCTTCTCAATTACTATCAATAGTTTGAAATAATGGAGGTTATGTCAGTTTACAACCTACCTACACCTGGGGTGGCAAGGTCACGCCCTTACTTCTTCGCCTTCACAGAGGCTTACTCATTTTGTTGGCTATATTACCTACCTAGGTCAAATATCCACCTGCGGTATTAATATAGCCGTTAAGTAAATGTACAGTTTTGTAATGTACATCGAGTGCGAGTCTTATGTTACGATTAAAATGTTAAAATAAAGCGTTAAATTGTACCAATTTTAGTCGAATGTCGAATAAAGGAAGAGCCCAATCCACAAGGTGACCGCGACCGGTCATTTCAACGTATATTTTATAAAAATAACGAGGGTTCCAGACCGCCATATGTCATATTAAAGACTAGACGCATTTATCGATGCTAATAGTGTTTTGTTAGAATCGATATAAAAGAACCTACTTATGCTTGACTTGTATCGTGTCATTATGCACGTTGGGGTGTAATTGTAATCTTAAACGTAAATATGTATAGTATTTTTACCAATTAAAAATAAATAAATTATATACCTCGCAACTGCATCGTTGAAGTAGGTGAAGTAGCTTGGTGGAACAAATAGTTTCTTATTATAAAGTAAAGTATTTGCTACTTAATATTTAATAAAGTAAAAAACCTGATACATTACACCGTTTTGTAGTCGACTGCACCACATCGACACGCAAAACGCAGTAACAACTCAAAAGTCTCGATATTTGCGTCTTCCAAACTATTGAACGCAAATGTTAAAACTGAGATAGAAATAATTTAGTTGGTTGTCTTTGAAGCATGCAGCGACGTAAAATTTTATGCTGCGGTATAAAATAAAGGGTTGCTCGGAGAAAACAGAGCCATTCACAATTGAATAACTAATATCTGAGGTAAGCATCCGATGTCGTATTATTCTCAATTCCTTCCACATTGACTTCGGTATTATTTTCCTGTTGTCGTTGGAATTGGCATTTTTATGAAATGGCATGTCCCTCTCTGAAGTTCATATTGCATTAAGTAGATAGGTACTACCTTCGGAAATTCAAGGGGGATGGAAAACACGTTATACTACTTTCTTGAAATCAATTGTTGCACGTGTTTTGCTAGCGTTAGCTATTGAGTGTTTTTCTTGCGTTGGTAAATTTCTTAGTTCTTGCATGTTTTGTTCTTTTCTGCAGTACCTATTCCATGTGGCGGTGGAATAGCTACGGTACACGCGCCGAGTATCATGTTGCACGATCGTCCTTTTAAGTCACATGTAGGTCACCGTAATAAATTCTAATATTTAAATCCAATGCGAACGTTTCTCTAACCAATCAAAATGACACTGTAACAATCAGTGTTATATAGATCTATCTATATACGTAACAACTTTCGCAATAGCAAATGAAGTGTCAAAGAAATTCAAACCGGTCTGCGTCTTATAACGAATGGTGGCCATATTTGTTATTGTGATCTCATAAAGAATGGTATAGTTGAGCAATTTGCTATGGCGCAATGGAGTCACTCGTATCACAAGCAACGACGCATCATGCCCTTCGTGTTGATGTGGGCTTATGGTTTTTTTGCTGTGGCAAGCATATGTTCAAAGTCCAATTCACGTTGATATATGCTTAAATATATATGTAAAATGTCAAAGAAAAAAAGGAACATATGGCCTACATTGGTACAAAACATCTGCTAAAATACTTGAATTTAAACTTTCGTGAGACATGTAATAACTATATTTAACTAATCGGTTAAAACTCGCGTATTAATTGTCACTCCGGGCGACATGTTTCGAACCAGGGGCCCGATTTTTGAGTGTCGAACGCTCGAATTCTCACTCGCCATCTGTCAAAACATCATAGTATTTTGACAGATCTCGAGTGAAAATTCGAGCGTTCGAAACTCAAAAATCGGCCCCCTGATCCTGAAGAAGAACTCCCGAATAGTTCGATCTGCTAAAATGCTAATTCATTGCATTCATTTCAGTAAAGACACTCGCTACAAAAACTTTAATACCTATCCGACAAACACAACGCACGTCCATATATTTTATTAAACAAAATCCTTGCATTGGCGGACCATCAGACTTCCTTTGCCGATAAAACGGCTACGTGATGTCCTGAATCGATTCTATTCTAGCAATCTTTTCATCTGTCCTTGCTAGACTTGGTCTAAGCAGTAAACCCACGGACTGTCATCTCGTAGAATATACGATTTCACATCCAGAACATGTCTCGAAATCGCATTACTGAAGTACTCCCACGTGGGGATCTGAGATAGTGGTGATGGCGAATGTCTTGCAAATAATCTGCGTGTTTCTGCTCGCAATAGCCGCTGAGATTTGGCTTGGTCATAGTAGGTATAGGAGTTTTGTAAGTGTGAGTAACAAGACTACTAGACTTTAGTTTATCCATGTCTAAAAAATACGTTCCATTTCATAATGGTAAACACAATGATACAATATAATGCAATACAAATACTCTTTACTGCAACACCTCAAAAAGAACACAAATCCATAATAATATTTATTTCCGGTATAATCACGTTAAATATAGTTCATCATTTCTATAATCAATAAATCAGGCGCGTAATAGGTATAATCTAGAGAGCTTATCGAATTGTGTTGTTTAAAATCAAGCTATTTGGGCGTCATTGGAAGGTGTCCCTCGAAATGCATACCTATGTATACATATATTATAACCGCGGGAAATGCTTCCATCTTCTTGAACACTTCTTTCAAATCATAAATGAAATTTCCACATTAAGGAACTAGAAGGCGCAATTTCACTTCAAAGTGTAAAATTAATGTAATTTTTAAATTTCAAATTATTCACGTACGACACTCGGGGTGTCGGTAAATTCTGGAATTTTCCTCGAGCGCGCGAGATATTTCAGAAGTTCCCACATAAAGCGAAGTTGCGATTGTTCCAACTCTCGAGTTAGACTGTTTGTGTAATAGTTTTATTGTTATTTCATGTTCCAATACATTTTTATGCGAATGCATTGCTCTCAGGTGCGAAGGATGCAAATTCGAAATTGGAAAATATCACTTCTATTGTTTGTCGTCTTCCGTTATCTAAGGTACTAGACTGTTTGAGACTTGACTCTGAATGCGGGGAACGTTTTTAAATGACTGTTTTTACGGAATGGTTGGAGTTTCGCACATCTTGCGATATGCAAATTTGGGTGAGCGTCAGAAAACAAAACAGAATGCGTCATGGTTTTACCGGTAAAGTTGTGAGTAAATTTTCATGATCTCTTATCGAATCATTGTTATATATACGCTTAATTTTATTAGGTTCATACACATTTAAAGCACTTTTCAATTTTAAAGTGTTTTTTTCTAGTGCATGTTGGTATAATGTATGTACCACACCAGTCAGCGTTGTTCTAAAGAACCAGATTCAATATCCGCAATACTGATCTCACTCGTTGCCCTTCCTAGCATCCTACCTACCATCAACAGCTACTTACCGCCTTTACTCAGTAAGTAGAAATCTTTGAAAACATTTTATAGACAATACATCACCGCCCACTTCGCATAGTACTTTATTGCGGAGAAATACTTCAGAATATTATGCTGGAATTGAAGGCACCGACCCACGTCCAATCACGTTACAGGTGCGCATTGAATAATAAGCGCAATGATAAAAGGAATATATGAATTATAAAGTCATAACAAATATATTATTTACCTCAATGAAGGTTAAACTAGATACAGTCGACAGAAGCGATATGAAATGGGTGTATTAGAGCTGGGGAAGATTAAAGCAGAAATCTTGGCGCAAACCTAAATCTCTGTGTAAAAGAAGAATAATTATTAATTAATAAACAAAAGCCGTACAGTGTTTCTAATTGAAACAGTGCATGATTAGGTACCTAACCTTGTCTCGATTGCCATGTTCTAGAAGAAGGGCGCTAAGAAATCAATACCCCGTAATCACGGGGAGTGATTCTTATAGCGCACGATTCACACTGGCAGCGTCGCCGAATTGCAGTTTGCATGCAAATGTGTCCTGGCTAAGTGCTTAGACATGGACTACGCTAGTGCCACGATGGCTCCAGTAAGATACTAGACTGGTGCCACAATAGAAGTGAAGCCGTGATAAAATCCAATGGCTGCAATCAAGCTGTGACGAAATGATAGTGTTTTTGAGAATAATAAAATGTAAATGTATGTAATCCCAGAAAAACCGGCCAAGTGCGAGTCAGACTTCGGACATTTAGGGTTCCAAACCAACCGCAAAATTAAGTTGGTTTGTTTTCGCGTCCCCTTAAACATTTATTCTATTCTGTTTTTTAGTATTTGTTGTTATAGCGGCAACAGAAATACATCATCTGTGAAAATTGCAACTGTCTAACTATCACGGTTCTCGAGATACAGCCTGGTGACAGACGGACAGACGAACAGCGGAGTCTTTAGTACCTAATAGGGTCCCGTTTTACCCTTTCGGTACGGAACCCTAAAAACTGTTTCTACCATATGATAGGTTAGGCTTATAAAGTAAGAAAGGAAGAACTTATTTAACAAACTTCAATAAAACGCGGGCTCGCGTTTCAAAGTACTTTATCTTGTGCTACCAATAAATTAGTCCCCATAGCCCCTAACTACGGTTCGTAAACAAGCGAACGTAAAACATATAAAAGGATAAATCTTATTACATATAACAATAAAACTAACAAAGGATGTCTGTCTCGACGCTCGTACACACAATGACAGTTTATAGTACCTCGCCGGGAGTACTAAATTTGCACCACTTCGGGGTTGCCATTGGTACGCGTTATTTTAGCTTCGACCTCGTTTCAAAAACCAGGCAGGTTTGCTCTTAATCATAACGATATTTGGGTCATAAACACTTGAAAAAACAAAAGTCGTCCCTCCTGTGGTCAATATTTAACGGCTTATGAGCATGTAAGTTATGATTTTATTACATGGATTTATAGAAACGGAGATGCCGTTTATGCGGGTTACGAGACCTATCCAAAATTAGGCTTTGTAGCCCTTAACTTTTGATATGTCCACAGGAAAGACGTGAACCTAAATCTGTTTATGACCCATTTACCAGATAATTTAATTACCTACATGTGTTAGGTTAGGTGCTCTCTATAACGTGGTTATTTCGCTCAAGTATGGTCATGAAAATAAGTTAGTTTACCTCAGTATTTTCTCAAATTTAATACGCTTTACGAAGCGCTCCGAAATAAATAACTAAGGAGCCATAATTTGTGTGCATGTGTATTATTGGTAAGTTGAAAATTATCTCACCGTGGAATATTACTAGAATTTTCTAGACAAATCATAATGAATTCCGACCTTTGACATTTTCTTTATTTCGAACCTTGTAGCTAACGGGGAACAAAAAGAACTGTCGAGCGGAAAATAGAACAAAGAGAAGGTTTACTTTGAATAGAATAGGAAACTTTAGAAAGAAAAGGTTTATTGTTAATAGTTACCAAGAAATCTTGAGTCTTTAATAACTCAACGATTGAGTATTGTATATACATATAATAACATCTTTTCATGTTTAATCATGATAGATGTTGTTAATGTTCATATAACTGCGAATGAAAGTTCCTGATCTAGAATCTTTAGTCTCATATTATTCGAAAGGGTACCAATATTAAAGATAGATAATACATTAGCACAATCTACACTTTACATGCTCTTCTTCAATAAAATATTACATGACTGATGACGCCGATGACGACCAACCAAGGTCCTCTGAATCGGGTCAACCCCGCGGTTTGGTTCGGGTACCAAAACAGGGCTTTAGGCCCCCGTCGGTTATCCAGACGTGAATGAATCGGCCGCAGTGCGCGTGTTGTGTCTGCCGTCTGGGAGTATCGATCCGTCGCCCTCGATTCAGGCTTCAGGACTCAGCCGAAAACAAAAAGGCCTATAAACAAACGAGGGTCCCTCACTTTTCGGCCATTTTTGCTCCTCCTTATAGGCTTGCACCATTCTAAAAGTCTTCGAGCTTTTGTTTCAGACTTATACTCCATGTAGTCTTAAGGGATACCTACATAATGGATTTGGCAGTGCATGAAAATATAATGAATACCTAATTCTCTTAAAAGTTTGGTTAGTATTTTGAAATCCTCTAAAATGATTGTATTCGCGTCGTATTTACGGCGTTGGAATATGAAATATCACAAGAATAACGCAGAGAATTTGACAGTTTGTAATACTCACGAGTTGCGAGTTCTTCCGTACTTGGGAAACGGAAATATGACAGCTATTTATTTTCTTGTTTCGTTTTTCGTAGTAAAAGAACATTAGGGAGTTTTGAAGGCTAGTTCGGAATGAATTTCCTTTCGCTAAGGCTTGGATTCAACTATTATTAAAGAATTATATTTTTCTCTTTACCTTACCCCATACCCCACGAACCTTCGTTTTGCTTTATTTTCTTTAAATTAATGCTCGTATTTCATGCCTTATCCAATGAGTATCTCCGAATATCTTCAGCAAATACTTCATCTTCAATGTCTGGACTTATAAGCTGATAAGTTTCAGCTGAATAATCCTTAGAGAAAATAGAAGTGAATGAAGACGCTTTGTGAATATTGAATACCGTCAATATTATTTTAACTACGTACACGTAAAAAATAAGTACGCGGTTACGTTTGGGTTTTTTCATTCTGCAGAACGATCAATTTGAGTTAATTGTATTCGATGAAAGAAATTAAGTTCTTTGCGGTAATTATTTGCTTAAGTGAGACCTTATCTTACTTTCAAACAAGCCGCTTGATTAAGTATTCAAATGTAATTGAAATAGAGCAGTTAAGATAAATACTGATTTGATTACATTCGAAAGTCAATCGTTAAAGAAAAAATTGTAGGCACTGGATCAGTGGTGTAGACACCAACACCGGTCCGAGGGGTACCGTGAACCGGAAACGAAGTTTCCCTCTCTGTCACACTTGCAAGTCTGTACGTAAGTGCGACAGAGACGGAAAACTTCGTTTGTGGCTCGCGGTAGCCCCCCAGGTCTTGGATTTTGATGAGCTCTTAGAATTACATTCGGGTTTCGGGTAAAATCGGAAGTAAGACGTCATAGACTAATCTTATGGCGTTGTGGGGTAATTAAACTCATCCAAGCAAATTCCATTCGTCAATACAGGGGTTTGAGCATAATATTAGCAAATAAATATAATTATTTTAGCAAATTTAATATTACTACGGATTCCAGTCGATTCGTTTCCCAGAAGAGATTTGAAAATCGAGAACGCCGAAGCTTAATACGTTCTTGTAAGTTCGAGGACGCTCGAGTCTTCCTTTCGATTCCTATTTCCTTTACATTTCCAATCTCGAATGGTATCCAATTTCCGTCGATATCTTGTTTATATTTACACAATATTAATCGAATAAATAAGTTCATTTAATATACAGCGATGTAGCATACATTTACAGGTTTTAACTGCATTATTACTTATCAAATTATATTCAAAATAAATTAATCTATTTCACTACAAGACAAGACATTGCGATGTCTAACAGGCCTGTTAACATATTATATATTTTCACTATATTTATTCATTTATTTACCATAAACACAATTAAATTTGGTTTACACTGAATTACAATTTCTTAACATGCAATGTTTTAAAACAGTTTTCAGAGGATATCCGTCGGCCCCAAACTAGGCACAGCCTGTATCTTGTATGTATCTATATATGTATATACAGTGCAACAAATACTCTATTGCACACCTACGGAGGTATGATTATAGTATTTTTTCTATCTTAGTATGGTAAAATGCAGTCACTAGATAATTCATTACAAAGTCTTGTATCTGGAGAATGTCGGCAGCAGCTTAGCAAGTTGGACGAAGTTAATCTTGTTAGGTGCCCCGCCACTTAGCTAATTAATCGATAAATATAAGCAACTTATCCACGAGGTACCTTTACTTGCGGTTTGGGTTTCTGTATTGCGTGGGAATAAGCTTCTTGGTATAGATTATGTATACTAGTATGTTAAATAGTCGATAGTCGTAGTCTACAGTGGACTTACGATAAACAATGGAAAGTGGCCATAGCATCGCTTGTTTTGTTACTTGTTTAATCTTCACCTAGTCTTTGTTTTTCCAGATAAGCCCGAGGGCTTATCTGGAAAAACTCACTGGGCACTCTGAGACGAGTCTCAGAGTGGCAGGCATTCAATTTATTAAGACTGGGTAGACCCTCTTTTGTAGAATATATTTTTTTTAGAATTTATGACACTATATTCTATGTCTTAGATGGTTTTAAAAAACTCAAAAGTATTAAAACCCAGCATTAACGTCTCCCCGTCCCCTGTCCCATCACAGGTGGCGTCATATCTAATCGGTATACCTATAGTGCTTGCAACAATGGTTGAATTTCCAAATGTGTAATACTTTTTGCCTAATTCTTTGTTTAATAATCAACAATGCAATGCCCCGTATGGTTCTCAATTGCTTCCGCATCGTTCTATTTTCAGCCCCATCTGCTGATTAGTTCTCAACACCACTATTTACGTTACAATCATAAATTTCTCCTTTGTACCTACTGTGCGAAACAGAAACCATTTCCCTAATTGAATTTGTGTTGTTTTTGCTCTGGTGGAAAATTGGTTGCATTGAATACGAGGCGAGCGTGAGAAAGTGCATAAGTTCAGTTGTAGTTCGCTAGCAGTGTCGGTATACCGACCTAGTCGAGTCGAGTACATGAGCCCGAGTTATGGTCTAAGAGCTGGCTACGTCCAACCATTGGTTTATTGTAGATACACGAAATCCGTCTAGTTAGTGTGCAATACTGTTATTATTAATTGATCCGGGTAAATGACAGCTTTTCACCGGTGGGGGTGGGAGTAGTAGGAAAACAAAGGGCTTGTAAAAGCAAGTGAAGGTACCCAATTTATACACGTCTGGATTTGGTGTAGTATGATAGGTATTATAAGGCACCTTGTATACGTATAAGTATCTTTCTTGTAAATTTCTAATAATATCTCAGAACGGGGAGACCAGGGTGGAGCTATTCAAACCTGTCACCACATGGTGTACTTATATTTACTGATACGTTATATTATTTAATTTTAGGAAATGAAAGGTAATGGGTTTTAGGTAATGGAAGGTGGTAGGTAGGTGGTAGGTAGGTATTGTAAATGTCTATAACGTATTTGTATTATGGGCCACAGATGCCTGAAATAAATGACTAAATAAATAAAATATTTCACGACAGTATCCTGCAATAATAATTTAAAAGTTTTTACTAACATAATGATGCTCAACATATTAACGATGCTATATCATATATTCCTATCGGTTTTCTTAACAATAATAAAGTTACTGAAACCTGGACTCCAAACAAAAACCGAACAAACAATTTTCTACCACAATATCGGTTCAAAGGCGTGTCGACGAGTTCGTGATGGACAATTTCATTTTGTAAGGCTGTTGTTCAATGATTTACATAATTATATGCACGAACCTGGCATCTTTGAGGAGCTACTGTTACCTAGGTGTTCTGGATGTGACAGAGTATTTAGTATCAAAGAGAAAGTCTGAAAATGAATTAGTCCTATATTTATACACCATAATCCTACTGATAAGCGGCTACGTGTAAAAGTTACGTGTTAGATAAAATAAGGGATGATATAGGTCGGCAATTTCCTAACTACAGCAGCCACGGCTTCAAACTTTTTGTGAAAACATTTTCTTTTCGCGAAGACTGTCTCCTGTCCCATTTATAGCCTGACCGTAATTTAACAATGTATTTTTATAGGCAGCGTCTCCTTGAGAAGGTGAATCGGGTATATATACGCGGCAAGGCTGGCCGACCTACCCGCGACCTTTGACCCCCGGTGACCTACTTATCCGTACTTACGCAACGGGCCCAATTGAATTTTAGGTATACGGCGCCCATTCAGTTACTGAAGATTTACGATAACAGGGGAATTAATGATGTAGGTAGCGTTAAAGCGCTTTATTTTAACCGTTTTCAATTAGCGTTAATTTTGAACCACTTTAGGTACAAGTATATTTATTTACATATCAGGTACACTTTCCCGTTATTTTGCGAAGTCTACAGATGTTGTGCTGAAAGGGTTAAAAACAGGGACATCAGTCACGTCACGTTACTAAAATTTCGTTGTTTTACTAAAATTAAAAAATATCTTCCGCCATTTGTACTTTTTGTATCCATACTATAATACTATAATATTATAAATGTGAAAGTCTGTCTGTCTGTTACCTCTTCACGCAAAAACCGCTGAACCGATTGAGATAAAATTTGACATGGAGATATTGGAGATAGTTTGAGTCCCGGGGAAGGACATAGGATACTTTTTTATCCCGGAAATCATTCCTTAAGGGTATGGAATTTTGCATGAAAGAGAGATAGCGTAAGCGCCTGATATAAAAAAAAATAGCAATTAATATCTATCGCGATAAACGAGTTCCACGCGGACGAAGTCGCGTGAAAAAACTAGTTGTGCAATAAAGTAAATAAATAAACGTCCATCGTAAAATCAACTTCATAAAATTGTATACTATAGAAAATTTATCGCCATCGACATTTATATTCTTTTCGATTCGAAACAAAATGCTGCCAAGCTTGGTACGACTTGCCCATAGAAATAAAGTTGAAAGTCGCGCGGCAGCGCTCGACCGGGTGCAGGCGCGAGGCTGTGTCGCGACCGGGTCACGCCGTCCTGCACTTGAACTGATTCCCGCACTTTCGGTTTCTGTAGCCCGGGACAGCCTGACCTACCCGAAGACGGAGCACGGGTTGACGATCTGTGCCTTAAACGTTACAACATGGTTTTATAGATTTGCGACCGGTTGACGACGCCCGCCCGGAATTTTGATATAGGTATTGATTCGCACGTTGCCGCTTTCGCGCAAATTTCGGGAAACGTTACATAATTACAAGATTCTGGAATTATTGCTTTTTGATTAGTACAGAATGTATAATTAAAGTCCCTGCTGAGACGACCTGAGAGAGTCGACAGAGCATAGAGGGACGTTTACTTTAACCAATACGTGTCACTGACCCAATACGTGGTACTTTCAATCTTATGTCATGACGACAGAGGTTAAGTGTTATCTATTGGGCACTAAGGTGGCGATCACGGGGAAATTCCCCTTAGTACTTACATGTTTGTCATGGTCGGAGCACACTCAACTGCAAAAATATCTGCATACAACTTGCTTAAAAATGTCTCCCATGGCTCCTAAGTAGGCCGATTAAGGTTTTGGTGCACGCTTAGGAGAGGAATAATTTGATACTTACTTATTTTTGCACTTGGCTGTACAACGCTGGCTGTGGTGAATGAATGTCACTGTCATATCACTGCACACCGCGTTCTGGTCAACGGCCATACTCGCTTTGATAGAGAAACATAGCTTTAGTGCGAGTCCTATAAGAGGGAATAGAAAATAGTGCCATGTTTTGTCTCAATCACTGACCGAGCATTTTTTTATGGTCAGGTTATAGGCACAGGCACAATTCCATAAGCAAGACATTGGACATGCAAACTGGCCAAATTACGTAGCATACATTTTTTATGAATATTCTTACTCTTACCCCCGGTCGCTCGTTGCCGCACCAATAACTACCTACTTGCACCTATATACGGTCACGCGCTTTAATTTGTGACCCATTAGGTACGCAAAATTCTTCTTTGACTTTCTATACAGTTTGACAGGTCTGTCAACCTTAAGTGGGTCCGAAATTAAAACTCGTGACTGTACCACATCAATGGTTCTGATGGACCTTCACGTTTCAGCCGGACCAACAAGAGATCAGGCCTGCTACGAATCAAAAATCAAACGTTTATTTTAATGTTTACGAACCGTCTTGCATAATTCACCATCTCAAGTAGGTAGACTTCTACTTTTCAACGTCAACTTTTTGAACATAAATCTCGGGTCTTGGGAAAAGACGTTTCGCAGAATAATGAAAAAAGTTTAACTTACGAGTATCAAAAGTCTGAAGTTTGTCTCGTATTGTCAGGAATACATAATATATACATATAACCACTGTACCGAGTTTATCATTTGTGTAGAGGTATAAATGTGTATACATATGAAACTTTCTATTATACACTTGGAGAATAAGTTTGGGATGATAAGTATGGAAACAATTTGCGAATCCAATTTTTCCATTTCAATCTTGAACGGGTTGCGTTTATTTGTTCGTTTACGTGAATAAGTTGGAAACGAAATGATTTATTTTCTCAAATTCAATTTGCCTTTTTTCCTAGCGTAAATTACAATATCCTTAAATAATGCTATTGGTACGAAAATGAGCATGCCTAGATTGGAAATAAATCCTCATCGCGTTAACATAATTTTTTTTGTTGTTATGGAATTTGATCAAGAATCCAACTTATACCTAACAGATACCTATGAAATCAGAAAATATTGTTGTGCGTAGTTGTGGATTAGAAAAATACTCATATTATTAATCAATCAATCAAATAATTTATTTGTTAAACACAGGTACAAAGGTGTAATGTAATAAAATATGGTTCAACTGTGTTTTGTCATAAGACGTACAAAGAATACGCGTACCTAATTAGAATTATTAATTTGCGTTTTGATTTGAAAGCATTGCCATTCAGCACGGCAATGCCACCAGCTTTCTGCCTCATGTAGTACTATTTCTTACATACTTACATTCTATTTCTTACATACTGGGCTTCTTTCCACACGGCACAGATCCGGAGCCGGTACCTATGATTTAAGAATTTATGTACGTAGTTTTATATTATTTTATTTCAGTTTAATAACTAGTCATATTTTTAATGTAAGTATCTTTTAGTTATACTTTATATTGTATGGCTTAAGTAAATAATTTATAAAAGTATGTGTACCTAGTAAAATAAGAAAATCCAGTGACCTTACGTGACATTATTATTTTCTCATTTACACATTATTTGTTTTGTCACCAAGAAGCTAAAAGGGAACAAATAAAATGATCACCTAAATAACTTTTGATATCACCAAATCTTCGAACCCTACAATAAGGCTGAACACTCAAAAAAATGTATCGACCATCAATTTCAGATCACCTAACCACTCATACCTATTATTCCAGCAGTAGCAGCTATTTTACTTATTGCGTTCCCTGAAATTTTATAATCGCATCAAAATAGCTATTTATGATACAAGTGCGGAAAGTGAGTGATTTCCGACGAGTGTCTTTCTTATACACGAGCGAGCGTAGCGAGCGAGTTTATAATTAGACACGAGTCGGAAATCATCTTAACGCACACGTATCATACAAAGTTTTACTATGCATTGTGCGAGAAAATAGAAAAGTTAATTTCATATATATAGGTTATAATTTACCTTACTCGATATGTTACTTATTATCAGCATCTTCATGTAACAACTTCTTGACATAGAGTGCTATTTATTTTCGACATAAAACCACCGTAAGATCATTTTATTAACACAAAAACTTTGAAAAGTGCACCGCAAAATTCATCACAAGTATAGGTTTTTAATTTGGATTTAGCGGCCAAGGCAACTTAGTTGGCATATTGTGCTTCTTGAAAACTATTTTTTGGAGTTAAATTTGATCTGATTCGTCACTTTCACTCGATATTTTTATCAAAAACTAGGTAAACAAGAAATATTTTAGTACTTGAAATGAAAAATGGCGGCATTTTTCTAAATACATGCGCGCTCAACATCTATACTACTGCGCATGTGCACATTTGTTTTTAAAATGCTAAGTAGGCAATGGCTTCATGCGCATTCTGCCACGCATTTACCTAAAGTGAAAATTTTCAATTTATCTATTGGCAATAAATAAAATCTAAAATGATAAATGATACGTTTAAGAAGTATTAATATTTATGTACCTGTTTATAAGAACGGTAATCTATAATTGATTAATTTGTGAAATGTTTTTCAAATAATTAAAACTCTTTGCGTCGAGCTGAAGACAGAGTTAAAAATTAAAAAAAAAATGAAAAGTAAAAAGCACTAGTGCGGAAAAGTAGCACTTTCCGCACAGTTTGACTGCTTAGAAAAGGCACTTTTCAAGCACATGCATTGTAAAATTCTCAAGTACCACCAAAAATACTAAACTACCACCAAATCTCGTGCATCATTTGTTATTAGAATTACGTCCAAATATTATACACATTACAAGCTATATTGTAGTTAATACATTCAAATTAATTATTGAGCGACATGTTTCGGACTCACACGCGACGTTGTGGTTACCGAGTGACATGTTTTGGACTAACACGCGACATGTTCGGGCTCATCAAGCGACATGTTTCAAATCCAGCGACATGTCTCGGACCCATCGAGCGACATGTTGGGGTCATCGAGCGACATGTTTCGGACTCACACGCGACATGTTTCGGATCCAGCGACATGTCTCGGACCCATCGAGCGACATGTTGGGGTCATCGAGCGACATGTGTCGGACCGACATGCGACATGTTCGGGCTCATCGAGCGACATGTTTCGGACTCACACGCGACATGTTTCGGATCCAGCGACATGTCTCGGACCCATCGAGCGACATGTTGGGATCATCGAGCGACATGTTTCGGACTCACACGCGACATGTTTCGGATCCAGCGACATGTCTCGGACCCATCGAGCGACATGTTGGGGTCATCGAGCGACATGTTTCGGACTCAAACGCGACATGTTTCGGATCCAGCGACATGTCTCGGACCCATCGAGCGACATGTTGGGGTCATCGAGCGACATGTTTCGGACTCACACAACGACATGTTTCGGATCCAGCGACATGTCTCGGACCCATCGAGCGACATGTTGGAGTCATCGAGCGACATGTTTCGGACTAACACGCGACATGTTCGGGCTCGTCAAGCGACATGTTTCGGACGCATCCAGCGACATGTTTCGGATCCAGCGACATGTCTCGGACCCATCGAGCGACATGTTGGGGTCATCGAGCGACATGTTTCGGACTCTCACGCGACATGTTTCGGATCCAGCGACATGTCTCGGACCCATCGAGCGACATGTTGGGGTCATCGAGCGACATGTTTCGGACTCACACGCGACATGTTTCGGATCCAGCGACATGTCTCGGACCCATCGAGCGACATGTTGGGGTCATCGAGCGACATGTGTCGGACCGACACGCGACATGTTCGGGCTCATCGAGCGACATGTTTCGGACTCACACGCGACATGTTTCGGATCCAGCGACATGTCTCGGACCCATCGAGCGACATGTTGGGATCATCGAGCGACATGTTTCGGACTCACACGCGACATGTTTCGGATCCAGCGACATGTCTCGGACCCATCGAGCGACATGTTGGGGTCATCAAGCGACATGTTTCGGACTCAAACGCGACATGTTTCGGATCCAGCGACATGTCTCGGACCCATCGAGCGACATGTTGGGGGCATCGAGCGACATGTTTCGGACTCACACAACGACATGTTTCGGATCCAGCGACATGTCTCGGACCCATCGAGCGACATGTTGGAGTCATCGAGCGACATGTTTCGGACTAACACGCGACATGTTCGGGCTCGTCAAGCGACATGTTTCGGACGCATCCAGCGACATGTTTCGGACTCACACGCGACATGTTTCGGATCCAGCGACATGTCTCGGACCCATCGAGCGACATGTTGGGATCATCGAGCGACATGTTTCGGACTCACACGCGACATGTTTCGGATCCAGCGACATGTCTCGGACCCATCGAGCGACATGTTGGGGTCATCAAGCGACATGTTTCGGACTCAAACGCGACATGTTTCGGATCCAGCGACATGTCTCGGATCCATCGAGCGACATGTTGGGGTCATCGAGCGACATGTTTCGGACTCACACAACGACATGTTTCGGATCCAGCGACATGTCTCGGACCCATCGAGCGACATGTTGGAGTCATCGAGCGACATGTTTCGGACTAACACGCGACATGTTCGGGCTCGTCAAGCGACATGTTTCGGACGCATCCAGCGACATGTTTCGGATCCAGCGACATGTCTCGGACCCATCGAGCGACATGTTGGGGTCATCGAGCGACATGTTTCGGACTCACACGCGACATGTTTCGGATCCAGCGACATGTCTCGAACCCATCGAGCGACATGTTGGGGTCATCGAGCGACATGTTTCGGACTCACACGCGACATGTTTCGGATCCAGCGACATGTCTCGGACCCATCGAGCGACATGTTGGGGTCATCGAGCGACATGTGTCGGACCGACACGCGACATGTTCGGGCTCATCGAGCGACATGTTTCGGACTCACACGCGACATGTTTCGGATCCAGCGACATGTCTCGGACCCATCGAGCGACATGTTGGGATCATCGAGCGACATGTTTCGGACTCACACGCGACATGTTTCGGATCCAGCGACATGTCTCGGACCCATCGAGCGACATGTTGGGGTCATCGAGCGACATGTTGGGGTCATCGAGCGACATGTTTCGGACTCACACGCGACATGTTCGGGCTCATCAAGCGACATGTTTCGGACGCATCCAGCGACATGTTTCGGATCCAGCGACATGTCTCGGACCCATCGAGCGACATGTTGGGGTCATCGAGCGTCATGTTTCGGACTAACACGCGACATGTTCGGGCTCATCAAGCGACATATTTCGGACTCAAAATGTGTTATATATATATATATATATATATATACAACGCGCGAGCCGAGCGAGCGAAGCGAGCGTGCCGCGGTAGCGGCCGGCGAAGCGCCAGAACCACCACCTGTTGAGTCCGAAACATGTCGTTGGATGAGCCAGAACATGTCGCGTGTGAGTCCGAAACATGTCGCTCGATGACTCCAACATGTCGCTCGATGGGTCCGAGACATGTCGCTGGATCCGAAACATGTCGCTGGATGCGTCCGAAACATGTCGCTTGATGAGCCCGAACATGTCGCGTGTGAGTCCGAAACATGTCGCTCGATGACCCCAAAATGTCGCTCGATGACCCCAACATGTCGCTCGATGACCCCAACATGTCGCTCGATGGGTCCGAGACATGTCGTTGGATCCGAAACATGTCGCTTGATGAGCCCGAACATGTCGCGTGTTGGTCCAAAACATGTCACTCGGTAACCACAACGTCGCGTGTGAGTCCGAAACATGTCGCTCGATGACCCCAACATGTCGCTCGATGGGTCAGAGACATGTCGCTGGATCCGAAACATGTCGCGTGTGAGTCCGAAACATGTCGCTCGATGACCCCAACATGTCGCTCGATGGGTCCGAGACATGTCGCTGGATCCGAAACATGTCGCGTGTGAGTCCGAAACATGTCGCTCGATGACCCCAACATGTCGCTCGATGGGTCCAAGACATGTCGCTGGATCCGAAACATGTCGCGTGTGAGTCCGAAACATGTCGCTCGATGACACCAACATGTCGCTCGATGGGTCCGAGACATGTCGCTGGATCCGAAACATGTCGCGTGTGAGTCCGAAACATGTCGCTCGATGACCCCAACATGTCGCTCGATGGGTCCGAGACATGTCGCTGGATCCGAAACATGTCGCTGGATGCGTCCGAAACATGTCGCTTGATGAGCCCGAACATGTCGCGTGTGAGTCCTAAACATGTCGCTCGATGACCCCAAAATGTCGCTCGATGACCCCAACATGTCGCTCGATGACCCCAACATGTCGCTCGATGGGTCCGAGACATGTCGCTGGATCCGAAACATGTCGCTTGATGAGCCCGAACATGTCGCGTGTTAGTCCAAAACATGTCACTCGGTAACCACAACGTCGCGTGTGAGTCCGAAACATGTCGCTCGATGACCCCAACATGTCGCTCGATGGGTCAGAGACATGTCGCTGGATCCGAAACATGTCGCGTGTGAGTCCGAAACATGTCGCTCGATGACCCCAACATGTCGCTCGATGGGTCCGAGACATGTCGCTGGATCCGAAACATGTCGCGTGTGAGTCCGAAACATGTCGCTCGATGACCCCAACATGTCGCTCGATGGGTCCGAGACATGTCGCTGGATCCGAAACATGTCGCGTGTGAGTCCGAAACATGTCGCTCGATGACCCCAACATGTCGCTCGATGGGTCCGAGACATGTCGCTGGATCCGAAACTTGTCGCTTGATGAGCCCGAACATGTCGCGTGTTAGTTCAAAACATGTCACTCGGTAACCACAACGTCGCGTGTGAGTCCGAAACATGTCGCTCGATGATCCCAACATGTCGCTCGATGGGTCCGAGACATGTCGCTGGATCCGAAACATGTCGCGTGTGAGTCCGAAACATGTCGCTCGATGACCCCAACATGTCGCTCGATGGGTCCGAGACATGTCGCTGGATCCGAAACATGTCGCGTGTGAGTCCGAAACATGTCGCTCGATGACCCCAACATGTCGCTCGATGGGTCCGAGACATGTCGCTGGATCCGAAACATGTCGCGTGTGAGTCCGAAACATGTCGCTCGATGAGCCCGAACATGTCGCGTGTCGGTCCGACACATGTCGCTCGATGACTCCAACATGTCGCTCGATGGGTCCGAGACATGTCGCTGGATCCGAAACATGTCGCGTGTGAGTCCGAAACATGTCGCTCGATGACCCCAACATGTCGCTCGATGGGTCCGAGACATGTCCCTGGATCCGAAACATGTCGCGTGTGAGTCCGAAACATGTCGCTCGATGACCCCAACATGTCGCTCGATGGGTCCGAGACATGTCGCTGGATCCGAAACATGTCGCGTGTGAGTCCGAAACATGTCGCTCGATGACACCCACATGTCGCTCGATGGGTCCGAGACATGTCGCTGGATCCGAAACATGTCGCGTGTGAGTCCGAAACATGTCGCTCGATGAGCCCGAACATGTCGCGTGTCGGTCCGACACATGTCGCTCGATGAATCCGAAACATGACGCTTGCGTTTCTTACATTGCGTAGATCCGGTATAATAGACTAGATATTAATTTGATGAAACAAATGACGCTTGAAATTAGGTGATCATGTAGTATTTCTGGGTATCGAAAGAATTATTTGGGTGTAATTAATTTTTATAGGATTACGATCCCAGTTATATTTGGATGCGAATTATATGAAATTTGGTGTTTGAAATTAGGTGATCATTAAGTATTTTTGGGTAGAGACTAATTTATTTGGTAACAATTTAATTTAATAGGTTATCGACATGTTACTTCTTCGAGTTGCACTTTATATTTAAATGGAGTTGAAAATTTGGTGGGAATCTAGTATTTTTGGTAATCAAATGTAATTTTTTAGGGCATCATTCGGCAATTAATTTGGTGGTTCGTTAAATGCTACCCAATAAAAAACAATATAATTTCCCCTCTAACGTGCTCTAACTGCAAAACATAATTACCTACATGTCATAGGGTTATCAAAACAAGTTACTCGAGTTACCTAAAACTCTGCAACCCTTAGCCATTAGCGAAAAACATGTATAATCTTACAGAGGTCAGCAACCCTTTGATGGTACATCTTTTGTTTGTTTCGGAACTCACACCGTAATAACCTTTTTTCCTCACCATTATCGTGTCAGTCTGAAATAACACACCATTGACTATTTGTCTTTGTCAAGATATTTTTGGTATTAATAGACTTTTGATGGCAAAGATACTTATATTATTCATAATTCATATTTTGGACATTGAAACAGCTAAGATTATTTGGAAGAATATTGTTCAAAGAGATAAATTCAGACGAGTTGTTTATTATACCCTCTACCCCCGGCCCAGCCCCCGGCCCAGCCCCCGGCCCGGTTGTAAAGGATTTACATTTCGCTTATATTTCTTGTGTATACGGCTTAGGACAAAATAGAAAACTTATTTAACAAAAACAGAGCAAAATATTTCGAAACACTGCTATGAAGACTTATTTAAAAGTTTTCTAAATACTCTCAAAGAAGGGCATTTCTCATCGCCCTTCAGACTAGATAGGTACTTGAAATTTGAATCTTCAATTTGCGTAAAAGTACTCGTTTATAATTTAATTGCTATAATTCTATCTTGATCTCTGAGTAAGAACCTTAACAAGGTTACAGCCCAGTGATGAAAAAGTTATTGCCTTATGGAAAATTTGCACGAAAGAAAAACTAAGCACATTTTTCTCCCCTTCGACTTGCTTGCTTCTTTCTTGTACCTACGCTTGACGTGAACATTGCACAAGGTTTAGCTGAGGTTCGATGGTAAAATTAAATTGCTATTTTGATGCGAATAAAACTAAAAAAAATTACAATTTGGTTGTGAATATAATAAGTAAAGTGTATATACTGCGTGTTACGCAAGCATTTTCTCGATGATGGCATTTTGCACAGGGTACGTACCTAAATGAACATGTAGGTATTGCATTTATTATATATTTTATTGTGTTTTTGTATGTACTTATATAATTATGAATTGTTATGCATCATGAAATGTATCGTATAGCCATTAATTGGGTTTAGTAGCTAAGCTCAATTCTGTCCTACGGTTGGCTGGTCCGTCATTTTTTCTTCGTATATCGCTTTAAATAAACCAAGGATAAGGTGGATTACCTGCTCAATGATATAAATACTTAATTTTTATTACCTTACTGTTGCTTTGTAGTCCGGGCTCAATAAAGCGATAGGAGTGCGCGGTTGGAGAGAGTAGCCTGCGGAAAATCCAGGGAAATCTCTGTCACGACCACGCGGGCGGATAAGGAGGATGTAAGTGAAGAGGTGACATTTTTTTTTTTTTTTTATTTATTATAAGTTAACAAACAGTAATCACAGTAGTGTATATTCAAAATGTTACATTTCAGTTTTGGTAATTGTGATACCAACAACGTTAACTCCAAATTACTCAAATGAATGTGTTACTAATACATCAATGAGATGGGGAGCAAACTAGTAAAAGTCTGTACAATACATTACGGGCGATAAATTGTAAGAACACATGTAATTCATGTTTAGATAGCAAAATTTTATGATAATTGGTATCCCAAAAACCCGGATTTAGAGAATGACACTGGATTTTTAACCTGGGTATTACCTATAGTCACCAGCATTAATATCTGCCAAAACAAAGGCGGCATAAATATCTGACACGACTCTATTTGTAGGGCCGTAAGGACGTGTCAGATATTTATACCGCCTTTGTTATGGCAGATATTGGTGCTGGTGACTGTACCTATTAAGGAACTTCTTTAAAGCAATGCAGTAATGATATATATGTAGTTATGTACTGTTCTGAAAACATAAACTCTTTTGTTTTCAGAACAGTACATAACTACATATATCATTACTGCATTGCTTTAAAGAAGTTCCTTAATAGGTACAGTCACCAACACCAATATCTGCCATAACAAAGGCGGCATAAATATCTATATATGTTCTAATACTTCAATAGTTAGAAGTATTAGAATAACAATGACATTAGAATTATATCGATCGCAACAAACCCTAAATAAGTACACTACTAATATTCAAAAGCGACGAAGAAGATTATTTACTTCCACAAGTTAGATGATAAATGTGATATTTCTCCCCGCGGACTCGCTAATGCGTTCTGTGGAAGTAAAATTATGTGTTTTCAAGTATGCAGAGTTTTAAGAGGCAGTAATTTAGATAAGAATATGGATATATTGAAATACAGTACCTACAACAATTTTGAAAATATCTGACATAATAAATAAACTCTTTAAAAGTCACTCAATATCTCGTTTAAATCTATGTATACGTATAACGTACCCTAGTTTCTACGTAGACAGTATGTCTCACGCTGAGCTCATAATGCTTATATTACATTATACAATGATTGTCGAGTGTGAAAATTGTACATAGGTAATGTCACAGCTAATCGTATATTACCGGATCCCAATACCTGTGCACCTCGCAGCGTGACGTCATTGGAGTTCTACGTATATGATTGTGTAAGTATTGCGCGGTTATTACATGTTATTATTTGGGTAATGTTATAATTTAATTGTCGAACACAATGAAGTATTAAACAGCCATTGAAGGACTAGTTGGAGAGAAATAGGGCAGAAAAAAATGTCATCTTGTTCGAATTTGGAGCAGTCAAACTAGGGAAATACCTCCGCCTTGCAGAAGACCACAGCCATAATAATATTATTTACTATACAGGTATGTAGCCTTGGAGGTGAGCAAGGTTGCCAGAGCTCCCGAGGATGCAGTATTGAGAGCAAGGGAAAATTTGTCCCTTCTGTTGCCAATACAGTGAATCCTCAAATTTTATAAAGGGTCGGCAACGCGCACCAGACTGTTTTGCAGTTGCGGCACAGAATAAGTAATAGTACAAGTACATAAGGCCCACCGTGATCAAATCCCCCGTTTAGGTATGCCTAAACGTGGCCATCTCTATCCATCGCACGCAACGCGCTCTTTCGAGGGCGAGGCCTTATAGGCCGGGAGATGACGACACAAAATTTCGAAACGTGTCGAAAAACCTAGTTTTCCAATTTCTAGTATGGCACCACTTTTGCCCTCTACTAGAAGCATGGCAAATATATCTAATAACGGTCACATTGTATCATGTAGGTACTTTCCAAAAATCCAAATGCCATACTGGTAGAAATCGTTTATCAAAAAAAAAGAAAAAATACTCTTAAAATGGCGGCCATTTGGCCTCATCGGAAAAGTATGGCATGGTGATTTTCGTCTACTCGACGATGATTAGCTGTGCAAAAATTAGCCTGGTACAGATAGTTTTTTTTATTGACGTGTTCACGTCGGTATGGCGGCCTGTAAGCCGCACCGGAGAAGTATGGCATTACAATACCGCCTTACTTAATTTTTAGGACTAGCGGAAAATACAAAAATTAACAGACACGTTCGATTAACGCCCACGCGGTTGGGCCGCCGGTACTCAGCGCTATGATATGAAAATTCCTTTTCGTCATTACGTACTTAGTACGTACGTACCCCTGAGCGATCGCCATATATTGGTACAAATGGTTGGAAATTTTGTGTCATCATCTCCCGGCCTATGAATAGACGCGGGAGACAGGTCGCTGCCGGCCACATGCACTTGTAGCGGCGCGATGACGTCACGCGGTGAGTCGCCCCTGGTTGCAGTCTATAGCCTACGGTGTCCGTTTATAAACCCGACCCCCAGGTGAACCGTACCCTTGTTTGCCACCGTAGTTTAAAAAAAATAAAGAATAGCCGCAGGCATTAATGCATAGTGTGTACGTTGTACGTTATTGATCACGGGCTTTGATGATGGGTGTACCACATTAATCAATACGATTTCTCTTTTACGATTGTGTAATAGTAAAAATGTAGAAGGTATGCGTAATGGACGCCATTGTAAGCATTTGTTACTAAATGTATAAGTTCTCACAGCCGCTTCTAGAATATACAATGACATCGAAGACGTGATCGTCCGCAACCGTACTTAAATTAAATTATATGATGATGAATTAATAATCTTATACACTCTTCAATCCACCAAGTGGGTGCCACACGACGGACGACGCAGACGAGGCAGGCCCAGACGGAGATGGCGGGATGATCTGGACGTATTTGTTTCCAACTGGGGGAAGAGGCTCTGAACAGGGACGTCTGGACAACATGGGGAGAGGCCTTTGCCCAGCAGTGGGACACATAATAGGCTATTAAAAAAAAAACTCTTTAATCGTTCGGTAGGGCTAGGACTTAAGACGCAGGGGTGGGCAAAAGCTCTCTCCATACAAACTTAGTGACAGTTTTTCTTCGCTTGTGTTTGCATTATACTTATGATTTTTGATCAGTATGCTTATTTTTCTGTAAGCCAGAACCTGGAGATTTTTTTTTGTATTTTTTTATTTTAATTATTTTTAATATTTGTTTTAATCGCCAACCCGCGCTCGTGAGATAAAAGTACTATACTCAACGATAGTCATCATCCTCCTAGCGTAATCCCAAGATTTGGCGTAGACACTATTTTTTACGGAAGCGACTGCCATCTGACCTTCCAAGCCGAGGGGAAAGCAGACTTTATGGAAAAAGGCTTGTGGAGTGAACTTGACTGTTAGAAACTTGGCTTAACGACTGCTATCATAGATAGCAGCCGGGATCAACGGCTTAACGTGCCTTCCAACGCACGGGAGCGCTCAGTTAATGACCACTCAAAGCGATCACTCCCTAAATCTCAACCGTTACCTAAATTACATCCGTGTTCAGATTGAAGCTACTTAGGTATATCTAGAATCTAACATATTGCATTATGTTTTTAAGTATGTTTTAATATCTGCATTCTTTATTTGTTGTGTCTGTGTTTCAAGATTCATATCTCGTTTGGCCGACGTAAAACGCTGGCAACGTTTTCCTTTAAAGTGTAATGGTTTGGAATAAATGGTAAATCATGGTCTCACGTCCAAGTCGAGTGTTCAAGATCATTCCGCCTTGCAGACCCATTGACGCAAGTTCATATTATTGTAATGTATTCAATAAATACATTCATGTCAGACTAATCTTTATTTAATGCGGTCGTACCTACCAAACACGAAGCAAGTTAACACTTAGAGGGGCTGGCTGTTACAACTATGCTTTCTTCTATCTGGATGCAGTTTCAGAGTGTGCAACGGAACACCTGGATTGTTTTCAAAGTCAAATTTGTATGAATTATTGAAAAAAATGGTAGGATACGGAAGGGTGCGATTAGCATGTTGTGGTTGATGTTTATTCTAGATGTTTCCACGTATGAAGTGGTAAGAGTGGACTTTACGAGTATGTCTATTAAACGTGGATGTTATTGAATAGAATTCTGGTTCTGATATGACGACCGCTTTAGCTTAGTTGGTAGTGACCCTGCCGACGCAGCTGGAGGTCCCGGGTTCGAATCCCGGCCAGGGCATTTATTTGTGTGATGAGCACGAGTATTTGTTCTTGGGTCATGGATGTTTTCTATGTATTTAAGTATATATTTATCTATATGTATATTTAAGTGTGTCATAAGTACCAGTGGCGGCGCGTCAAAAATATCCTTATGGAAGCCGGAAATAATTAGCCTTTCTTATTCATCATGAGCCGTAGTACAGGAAGTGGACTGGCTGAAAATTAGGCAAGCAGGTGGGAATCGAGTTCTATGGACGCTCCGCCACTGATAGGTACAAGCTTTGCTTAGTTTGGGACTAGGTTGATTTGTGTTAGATTTTCCAGAAATATTTATTTATTATTATTTATTATCTAGTTACCCATGCTAATGAAATATCCTTTTCTACCGGCGAGGGCAGTCAAGAATTGCATAAAATTTTTCATTCTGATAGCATACAAATTCCCAATTAGCAGATGGTAAAAGCATAAGAGACGTGTTGGTTCAGTAGTGATAAAAACAGGTAGTTATATTTCCCTGATATGGGATGGATTCAGCTTTCTGGTTTGGACCGGATCCGCGTTAAGTTCTATGTGGCATATTAGGTAAGACGGCACAGAATCTGCTGGATGGTTAGTTTGTATTTGTTAACTTGTGATTCACATGTTCTAGGCATGAAGTCAAACTGTCGCGGAACACGCTCAACTAACGTCGTCACGAGACGTGAACATTTCGTTTAGAGGCTGAAAGTGCCCCAGGGTCTCGTTTCATGACAGTAAAAGTTACAACTTTACAAGCCTAAACCAGAGGCCAAGTGCGTAATGATTTGTAACTAATATTACAGGCAAAAGTCTCTTTCGTATTAAAGGGGTTGAAAAGAGACAACTTCCGCTTGTACTTTTATCTCACGAGCGCGGGTTGGACAAAGTTGTAATAGTGACACATACGAACACATAGACAATGTGAACTTATACAGTGCCGGATTAAGACTACTTGATGCCCTAGGCAATCCACGTCTTTGGGCCCCCCATCCGCGAAAACGCGAGCACAGCGAGCGCGAAATTTTTCAAATATTTTGATCCAGGTGCAGAAAATACTTCATACGCATCAAGTCAAAACATATTTAAATGAAAACGCGAGCGTAGCGAGCGCGAAATTGTTCGAACATTATGATGCAGGTGCGGAAAAAAGACTTCATACGAATCAAGTCATAACATAATGTAGACTAAAACGCGAGCGTAGCGAGCGCGCAATTTTTCGAACATTATGGTGCAGGTGTGGAAAATACTTCATACGTATCAAGTCATGGATGTAAACGCGAGCGCAGCGAGCACGAAATTTTTCGAACATTATGATGCAGGCGCGCATAAAAAACCATACATAATTAAGGTACAAATATCAGCTGTTGGTTCTCCGAATAAATAAATACCCAGTAGAAATCGACACTAAAACAATATAACTACGCAAACCACGATGTTAATCTACTTATTTTTAGGGTTTCGTTCATACCCGAAGGATCCAATTGGAGTCCTTTCACGTGTACCGTGTACGTCTTTAACCTGTCACAGGTTTTCAAGCCAAACTGGCTGGCTGGCTGGAAATTCCGTTTTCAAATTTTCATAGTTTAAAGTATGCTTTTACCCAAAGCCATATCTACAAATTATCGAAAAATATTTTAAGGGCGTGAAAAAAAATGATTTGACCGGTCGTTGTTTAGAGCTCGTTGAATAGATAAATACCTACCTACTGTATTTTTACCTCCCTACCTACCTACCCCCATGGTTGCTCCTGAAGTCCTGAGAGGTGTGTGATTTTCTGAGAGATAGAAGGGAGTTAGAAAGGTACCTATACCGTTTTGTATCGCTCTGAACTGAATGAGAAGAACAGCTGCCAAAGTACCTAAGTATTTTTACGAAATTTTGCTCTGCTTTTTTTTTGCCTCCCATCGGCCTATGAACTTCGAATTTAATGTTTATTATTACGTATATTTTACTAACAAATGGTAGTGCTATAACCGGAACGAGCGAGCAAGCGGGGAGCGGGCACTTATCACCCCGAACGTCAACACTAGCCGTGCGGATTTTCAAAATGACCTTTTTTTCGTGGTGTTTCTGGTGCCCCCCTAGAAACACATTTCTGGTTATCGACTACGTGAAGATATTTATTTGCTTAAGATAGTAGGTAATAGTTCAATTTGCTATATATTCATAGAATGCATCTCTTAAATTAAGGTATTATCCAAAGGTTAACTTCCAAGAACGAGTTTATGCGTATTCCAATAGCCACTATACTTCATGTAGGTTTGCGGTAAAAATAAAATGAAATACAATAAAATGAAGATATGATGAGAGCCACGCGGAAATCGTTTTTATTCCTTCGACTTAAGATTTTACCGGAGTATTGCGAGCATAAACTAACCAGTTGAAGATTTCTCTGAGGAGAAACGCATGTCTGCTGCGCTAGATCATGCCACATTCACATTATTCTACTTTTACTTTATATAGTGATTGGCGTTGATTAGGATCCCAAAAATAGCTGTCATGAATGGAAATCGGGTAAGGATGTGACCGCAATAGGGGCAGTGGCGATTTGTTCCATTTTAAAATGGTTCATATAAAAGAAAGTTGTTAGTACCATGGATTGTAAATTAACAATTTAACACGGTACAGCCGACTACAAAATATGTATGCATATTTTTTTTCTTATCTCTTTATGTGTTTGTAGTCGATTGTACAAAGATACATCTAAAAATAGGATCGCAATGGCAAATTTGTCAGAAGTCGAAATCGAATACGCTTGTCTACGTTTTGCGATTCGATATCGAGTCATATTTGACCTACTTACCTTAAGAAAGTTAATTTAAATGCACTCTATAAACAAAATCACTATAAGTCCGATAGATTCCATTGATAACAAAAATACACTGGTCCGTTTATACACGACGAATTTCTATATTAATCTACCGACAATTCGTTCCAATTCTCCATTCGATACAATCGTACACGTTCTGTCAAGAGCAATCGTAAGTTAACACTGCACCTTATGCCATTATGATACAGTGAAAAACTGTTCATTTACTTCTGCTCTTGACTATACATGTCGAGTAACATATTTGTTACTAGCGAAAGACTTTAACTACATGGATATAAGGTCCATTATTCTTTGCAAGTATGGTATGTGCAATAAACGCACGAAGGTGAAACCGGCAATACAAGCCTGCACTGCGGTGACGCCACGGCCGGTAACCGATAAGTGTTATCGATTTACGTTTTTAGATCCACTTTTGTAAACCGTGTTGTATTGAGTCATGGTACTCGTGAATTGTGTCACTTGTACAGCAGACAGGTATGTAATGTAGGCATCCTAAATGGCGTTATCTGTTATGTTGTACCTACATCAGGATTATCACGAAATCCTACTATTATAAATGTGAAAGTTTGGATGTCACTGACCGGAAAACAGCTAAACGGTTTAGATAAGATTGTAGGTATATTAATGATTTATAACCTGTGGAGTAAAACAGGATGGCGGTGGCATGTTCCTGACGCCAAATCGTGTAGATTCAGACAAAGAGGTCTACGGTCTTCCCCGCCTGCCTGTCTAAAAGTCGACGAAAGGGGGTCATCGGGGTTGCGAGTGCCCCATGGCTCCGCAGCACATGCCTATCAGCCCCAGGGAGGGTGGCATAGATCGCTTTTACATGAGCCAAAGGTAGTAAAGGGGGCTCCAGTGCGTTCAGTATGAGATCCTGGAGACCCCCCGCATGAGAGCGCAGATGGCGGTCACCGTGGAGTTTTTATATCCCAATGGTTGGATTTGGGTACCAGGTTCAAAAAAATGTCACAGCCGCGCAGTTCCCGCCCGCTACCCTTTGGCAACTTCCTGATTTGTCGGTGCGGAGGCGTTACGATATGAGAAAACTGTCAAATGTAACTGTCAACTCAGTACCACTTTTTACTGCGCCCCTACATTTAATTAAATGAGTGCTTCCTGACTGGCGCGGGATACGCGGTAGCGGGGCGATGCGAAGGCAGTACTGGTCCGCTTCTGCGCATAATATTACTATTGCGCAAATGTAATACTGACAGTATTCCGTGAAGTGGGAATCTTTGCGATGTTAGTAAGTTTACGTCAAAGAAGAAACTGTCACATATCGATCCCGCCCCGCCTAGTCAGGAAGTAGCCTTTGACGTCATCCCTCTTACTCTGCGCGCTACACAGGAAACGACTGAATTTCAGCACTTTCTATAAGTAGGTAAAGGAGTAATCTAACTCAAATCATAGGATCACGAATTTTATTAACTGGCCTAAACGTAACAGGTTTGAAAACATTAAAATAGTTATGATACACTTGTACGTTGCTCACTACGGGTACGAGTCACATGTTTCAAACCCCTCAAGAGTTCTACTTCAGGATGAGTGTTCTTGCGGCAGGAATCTTATATACTAATATTAGATGCATTATTATTAGTAGTTTTAGTTTACATATTTCTAGTGCAACCAATAGACATTGTACCTATCTACGTATACATACATGTTGTTTTCGAGCGTACGGAAGTATGTAGGACGCTCGCGTCGGGGGCACGATACGTTATCTTATTGGGTTAACAACCTATAGCCAAGTATCACTGCAATCACTGCTATCGTTCACCTCTCTACGCAATTGGCTGCACGATGTCGATTAATGACAAATAGATTTAATTATTGAGGGTATTGAGTCCATTTTTAAATGTTCTGCGTGTGATTAATTTTTACGTAGGCCGATCATCCGTAATTTCGTATGTAGTGTCCTAACTACTGTACGAATAGGTACTTATAGTTATAGTCTATATAAGGAAACATGTAACAATAGTAGATTTAGGTATCAAGGGGCTTAATTATATCTATTGCAGTCTAGATAACTACCTATGTATATTATATAGGAGGAACATGTGTGCTTATTCTCCTTACAATGTTTATTTAAATTGTAATCTGGGTGGCTTATTAATATTACCAAATTGACAACATTTAATTTTTCTGACCCCTTAATTTTATTTAGGTATTTAATAGTACTCAAAAAGGTAGGTAGGAGATACGTATTTTTTCTTTTAAGTATATTTTTATTGAATCCCCCTTTATTTATAACCTAAAACTGAAACTCTAATGATTGGTCGTATATTTTGAAAACTATAGGTCCTATCAAAATACTTCCAAAGAATTACTTGTAGATAATTTTATAAGGAACATTTTTGACGGTTTTCTCCTTTGAATCCCATCCTCGTCGCCAGTGAGAAGTACGTGAGGTACACAATGATACAACAGTCTCGTAGCGAAGCTAGTTTATTACTGATTGATCCGGGGCGGCGTGGGCGCATATATATCACGGGTTTCTCTTAATTACAGCCGTTTTCAATAAAATAAAATAAAAAACTAATACGGCACACAAAAGTGGGGGGGGGGAGGAAAAAAGTCTGTACGTGTCTCCCTAAAATTGTTGAAGCTCAAATATGAAAGCTAACATGCATGCAAAGTGTCGTGCTTTCTTCCAGATGTGACCGTATTCGTCATTATTTGAACTAACAAGCCGTACTAATAGATGTTCCGATACTGGGAATATTTGCGATTTTGAATGGGGATTATTTACGAGCGGGAATATTAAGTCAGGCGAAAAGTCAGCATGCGAATGTGAAACTCGTGCTAGTCTATCTATAGTGATTAGTTAGTTAGAGATATCGCTATTGTAACGCAGATTTAGGCGTGTCGACGAGCGGAAATTACTTTTATTAGTTGCCTCATTTTCATGCTTCTATCACAACTAGGTAATTTCGTACGTCTTAATAATTTTCTACCATGTGGAGGCTGAAATTATAAAGTACTAGTTGCTGGGAGTAATCGTTTTTCTAATGAAAGCAATCGAGTCAGGTGTCGTAAAATAAAATTAACCAGCACTTTGCTTACTAGTAAATATTTCTGCGTCTGTCTATACACAGTGTAGCATAAAAAAAACTCATTCAATCCAGCATGTTTCTCGGCAAAATGGTTTACAACTTTTGAAACTAATATTATTTGAATAGTGCTACTTCAAATCAAACATTTGACATTATTATTATTTTATTTCGATTACATTGTCTTCGTCATAAGAAGTCTTCTATTCGGATTAAATCCGACATTACAATGGTTTAAAAAAAATAAACGCTCCTTAACGTGCTCGAAACACGCGACTGGCTTCCTCTAAACATTTATACCTTGATTAGTATCTGTGGTAGATTTATAGGAGCGTTTTTTCAAAGTTAACTCACCACTGGAGGCGTTTTCCGAGGCGAACAGCGGGGCGGCGTTGTAATCTGAAAAGAAAACCATTATTGTAAAACAAGCTTAAGATAAGTATCCTTTATTTCATACATAGTTACATACCTAGTTGTAGTTACCTACTCGGACAACGAGTGATCGAGACACTGGGAGTGTGAATATGGCAAAATATACTCAGGTACCGTACCTAGTAATACCTAACTACTATACTTTTTTGTAATTATGGTTTTTTGTAACGTTTTGTTTTTGTTTGTTTCGTCACAAATAAATGTTTTTCTTCTTCTTCTTCTACTAATTATATAGCGACTTTATAATGAGTAACTCTTTAATAACTCGATAGTTTACCTACAAATTACGAAGTGGGGATGAAAGCAACGACAGGCACCTATCGCTATTTTCCTGACTCCTGGCACATAGTACATTATTTCGTTCTCTTACGCCTTTGGGGAAGTTTGGGCTCAAACAAAAACGCTCCTTATCTTCACGGTTAGAGACGGAAGCTTCGTTGGCCTGTTTGAGAGGTGGTTAACCCTCCATTTGTGAGATCGAGTTCCTTAATTATTCCATTCAGAAGGAATTGGGATATCTGGATTTTTCGAATGGGAATATCCGACTAAGCGCGTATGACTGAACCCGTGCGCGAAAATGTGATTTTAATTCAATACGTTTACTCAATTGAAGTATGTACAATCTATCAACTCCTAGTGGCCGATAAGGTTTCCACCGAGTCTCGTCACGTTCTAAAGTGGAACGGATGGCTGTTGGCGCGTAAAGCGGGAAGCGTGGCGAAGGCCGCGAGGTAAACGACACTGGTGACGCTTACGCAACTATTGCTACGTGTAACCTATAACATGGCCTTACGGTCTAAGTCTCGAAAAATATGTACTCAGACAAAGACCTTGTCGGGTATTTCTAATGATTTTCTAATAGCATTCTTGTGGCAGTAGCGTCTTATTGACATTACAAATTTGTATCTCGAATCTGAACACGATACTTACATGGGCGCTTTTATGATATAATATGTATGTTAGTCTTTAAGGTATTTGTATTATGGGCCACAGATGCCTGAAATAAATGATTAAATTAAATTATACTTTACCGTGGACGCCACACGGCACGGTAAGACTCTATGGTTTCATTCGTAATTAGTCTAAAGTCTAATAGTCGTCCCGTGGCCGTCGACGATAAAGTGTGAAAGCGTCCAATAAGCGGGAAATAAGGATTTCAATTGGCGATGCAGTCAAACTCTATGAGTACATCTGAATGATTGAATCTAGCTTGGCAGGTGCAGGAGGCACCATGCTGGTGCATTTTTCCCGTACCAAAATCCTCGCCTTGTCGAACCGAATGAAATGGGACGCGCCTGCTTCGCAACCATGCTCCGCCACCGCGGATTTCCTAGTCTCCCTGTTTTTCACGCTGCGTATATGCTCTGACAATCTCGTAGAGACGTTCCGTCCGGTTTCTCCTATGTACGCCTTACCACAGTCACAGGGTATTTCATATACTCCCGGGTTACCGAGCGGCTCCTGGTCCTTAGGAGAGCGTAGCACCTGCCTGACCTTGGTATGGGGCCGGAAAATTGTTCTTATACTGAACCTTCGGCGTAATAGGCGTCCAATTTTGTCCGTCACCCCCTTAATCCGCGGTGGCGGAGCATGGTTGCGAAGCAGGCGCGTCCCATTTCATTCGGTTCGACAAGGCGAGGATTTTGGTACGGGAAAAATGCTACGTACCACGCATGATCCGAGAGGCGATTGAAATAGGGCGCCGCCCTAACTTTAATCGTGACGCTGGCTGGGTGTTGCCGCCGGCATGGAAATTGGAAACCTGTGATCCCGATCATAGAGCGGGAAGTGCGTTATGACAATCGAGTGGACATAGTGAGTTCAGTGTGCCTACCATTGAGCTGGGGGGACGATCCCTCACCACGACCTCATACAACACCTTCAGCGCCGAGCTGAACCCCCGCCCCCGCCCCCGCGCTGTCTGCGCGTGCGTCACGTGCCTTGCGGCGGGCGGCGGGTAGTTCGACAGTGTGCAATCGGCGCGGGTCGCAGACGCACTCATCCTGATGAAGAACTCCGGAAGAGTTCGAAACATGTCGCCCGAAGTGACAATTAATACGTGAGTTTTAACCGTTTAGTAAAATAAAGTTATAACATGTCTCACGAAAGTTTAAATTCAAGTATTGTAATATTGCTTAGAATTCATTATGCAAGGTCGTAGTTGTATTTTGTTTGTAGCTATTGTTACGAGATTAACTTAAAATGTCGCCTACGCGGATTAGGGCAAGCGGCAAGCCCTACGATCGGCCGTGGTGGGCGTTTGTTTTGCCCTTACCCGAGTCCACAAGGGAGTTATTTTTATGGCATTTCTGCCTGCCAATCGGAAATATTACTATGAGATGCGAACATAAATTAGATATTGTGCCTTTATTCCTCCGCCTTTTTCGTGTTTTTCTTTTGTTTTTAGATATTGGATTCGTCATTAACTACGAGTAGATAAATATTTCTGGAACGTTGCCGATAAACGTACAGTTTTATTCTATTGTCTTTTCAGTCACACAGATTGACAAGTACTAGCCCTGACCTCAATCAAGCCCACTGCACTGCCTGCAATATAGTTAACCTTTTCAGCGCTCCGTCAAATACAAACGCTGTCACTCACACGCCATGACATGGGAATGTCAAACGTGAAGTTGAACCCTATAGAAATGCATGTAGGTTGATATCGCGTTGGACGCCATGACGGATATATGAGTCATTGGCGTTCAACCCATGGTGCACATATATAAGTCGTTGGCGTCGAAAAGGTTAATATGCATTGAAAAACCCTTAAAATGTCAAAACACAGAAAGTAAGTTATTCGCACTGTCCACTTTTCAACATTTCCATTCGGTTACAAAGTGTCAGACTGACACACTGATCGGGTATTCAGTGAATCGTCTACGATAATGCTGGCAACACACACTGCATGCAAATGCCCGTCTCACACACATACATAGACACACACAAATGCATAAGTCTCGGGCACACGTATGAATGTGGTCATAAATTATTTACACGCACACAATGAAGGCACTTACTCGTGTGAGTTCGCGGCCTCCTTACATACCTACGAACTTAGCTCGAACTAAACGCATGCAGACGAGTTATTCTTAGTGTTAGTAACAGTTTTTGTTTGAATTTCGTAATGTTATTGTCTCGTATTTCCAAAGCAATAAAGCTTGGGTATTAGGTATATAACTAGACATATAAGAAGAAAAGGATTCCACGCCATAATAAATAACAATTTTTGATAAATAACATCACATTAACTCTTAGATTTGTATTTATTATCCTTATTTTCCTCCCGGAAATGTTCATAAAGTATACTGAAAGGTAAAAGCATTTTTGTGGATACGTAAAAGCAATAAGCTACTGAATTATTCAGTTAATGAAGCATCTCTTAAGGGCTTTGTATCTCAAAATGAGCGAAAAGGCTCTCTTAATACTCTGTATAAATAATATAAGTGTGGCAATGATCATTTTTCTCAGAATGAACCGACAAAATATTTATTAAATCTAAAAAACCTATCCGTCTTGCTAAACGCCATATACATAATTTCTGTGTTAAAATAATCAAAAGCCGTAAAATCTGTCTTCTCGATAGTCTATATGCTATGTTGATGTTGAGTTATGGTCTAGTCCAGTCCAGTATGATCTAGTAATACAAAAACATTATCATAATAATTTACATATAAACATGTCAAACAAAAGCGATAAAATAATGTTTTAAAATACAAACATCACTTTATCACAACAATTTTCCTTTCAAAGTTTTTTTTCTATGTTTTTTTGTCAAAAATCTAATGCGGTTTTTTTTATAAATTTAAACAAAAAGTTAGCATTGATACAAAACTCGGTATTTTAATCTGGATGAAAACATAAAACACTAACACTAAACCAACCAACGACTTATTTAATTTTAAAATAGCAATTACCATAACATTACCTATGCTATCAAAAAACTTAAAAAAAAAACAATACACACCAAGTATACTTTAAGTTATTCTTGACCTACGCCAAACGCACAGAGATGCCCGAGTGACCGAACTGCAGGCATTGCGTTGCATATGCGCCTGTGTGCATATTACGCATGCATATTATGTGCATAATAACAGCACGCAAGCTCCCTTAGGTACTCTCCCTCTTTATGTAAGAAGCTAGGGATGACGCTAAACCGCGGTTAAACTTTGAACAGCGTGAATAATAGTTGTGTAAATGCACTAGGAGTTTAATAAGTCTAATTAATGAGAAAGAGTAGGTTAGTTATAATTTTACCATCGTAATACTAACTAACATCGTATACTAGCTACACAGCTGAGCTAGTCTATTTTTGCCTGTAGGTATAATACCAATATATGATGTACCTTAGTTATTTGCACGACTCCTAAAAAAAAAAGAGTGTAATGTTTTCGGAGTTCAAATTGTGTACGTAAGTTTCTTAATTCAATAATAATTCTCTTAATATCATAATCAAATTAGACATTTTTATTTATTGGTATAAATCATACATGAAATTGTAATATGGGATTACATGTCATTTTTGTTTATATACTTAGAAGACGTTAAGTATCGTATCGTGTGAGGTTCGCTTTTTCTCAATTGTTACAAATCAGGTTTGATTTTAACCATTTAACCTAAATGTGCATGTAATATTGGTTAATAGGTTAATACTTAATTTCACGTTTGACAGGAGGACCTCAAATAGACAACTTGATCAATATCCATAAAAATAAAAATATGTTTTCGGAGTTCAAATTGTGTACGTAAGTTTCTTAATTCAATAATAATTCTCTTAATATCATAATCAAATTAGACATTTTTATTTATTGGTATAAATCATACATGAAATTGTAATATGGGATTACATGTCATTTTTGTTTATATACTTAGAAGACGTTAAGTATCGTATCGTGTGAGGTTCGCTTTTTCTCAATTGTTACAAATCAGGTTTGATTTTAACCATTTAACCTAAATGTGCATGTAATATTGGTTAATAGGTTAATACTTAATTTCACGTTTGACAGGAGGACCTCAAATAGACAACTTGATCAATATCCATAAAAATAAAAATACACTTACGCAGAACGATCACTATATCCCAATCCCTTCCTCCCGTCAAAACAAACTAACGTCTCGCTGAGGCAGAAGCAAATCGATAATGTTAAACCAACCTTCCCCTAGAATAGACGCATCCGTTAAAGCCTGCCTCAATGCTGCGCAAAACACCTTGTGACCTAGGTACTCTGGCAGCCCTGTCCCCCCCCCCCCCCCCCCCCCCCGGGCGCAGGGGGGAGCCCTGACCACGCACAACGCGTCCCTACTCGACGCTATATTTAGCACGGAGAAATGCAGTATTGAACGGGGATTGCAGGGTTCTCGATTTATGACAGTTTGCTTCGTGTCGGCGTAAATTAAATATTTCAAATTTTCAAGTTAAGGCGCAGGGGTGGGCAAGGCATTCTCCATACAAACTCTGTGCACGTTTTATTCGTAGGTTTTGGCACTAACGAATGTAATTTTTTTGATGTAAATATTAGATATGCGAAGAAAGTGATGTTGTGGAAATTTTCAAATATTAAAAAAATTGAAAAATTAAAAAAATTAAAAATAATAACAATGAAAAAAAAAATTACATCATGAAATAGCTAACAGAAAAATAAGCATAGTGACCAAAAATCATAACTTTAATGCAAACACAAACGAAGAAAATCCTGCACAAAGTTTGTATGGAGAGAGCTTGCTCTACCCCTCCTCTTAAGCTGTGCTGTGATTTAAGTATGTTTAAAGCGAGAAAAAAAATGTTAGGTACTTGCTATGTTCGGCTGTTATAACATTGATTAAATCTAATATTCTCAGGCACTAGTACTATCGCCGGCGAGCAGCGAGTACTTTTAATAGTAATTCTACTCGCTTGAGCGAGAAAACGAGTAGAATTACTTAGGCCAGTACTGCTCACCGGCGGTGCGACTAGTGTCTCAATGACATATTTAAAACTAAACTAAATTTTTCCATAGAACCATTATTGCCAAGCGCAACTATACAAAGCGTAATTTCACTAAATAACATACCATTGGAAACAAACCACGGACACTGACAAATACCCCATTTTGATTACACGTTGTCAATATAAATATTTTATGTTATTTTCTTTGTACATGCCATGGGACCCATTCTGAAATGTTCAATAAAAGGGTGAATGAATGTAAGTACGTCTTTTTTTCTACACATGTTATTAGTACACCAAGTCAATGCAGGTAAACGCGCCATGAAATATCATTTAGTAATCAAAGTGTTATTTTGATTCTCTTTG
Organism: Cenopis cana; assembly: GCA_951800055.1. NCBI lineage: Eukaryota > Metazoa > Arthropoda > Insecta > Lepidoptera > Tortricidae > Cenopis > Cenopis cana. The sequence goes on from OX637478.1 coordinate 14,045,292, forward strand.
TTGTTTGATGGTAGGTTGCTAATTTTACATCATAAATTCCAGGGAAAAATACACTTAGTATGTTATTAAGCTATTGTTGTACCGACATTGTATCGCAGTAAGAAATTGTGACATTTAACTGTGAGAAAAACGACATCTATTTCCTTGGGGACCGGACCTGCCGTGCCGTGTTAAATGTTAAAAGCTACGTCAGGTGCCTACTCTTTCATTCTAATTTGATAGTCTTTAGAAATGCGTAAAGTTTCTATTCGTTTATCAAACAATTGGAGCCGTTTGCGAACACTTCCGCTTAGAAACAGACTGATCGATAGGTTATTTACTTAGGATAAATTAAGTTGAATGTGTGAAGTGTATGAAGGTGTCATTGTGTGTACGAGTAACCGCAGCCTCCCTTCGCCCCCCTTAGCCCTTAACCCCCCTAAGCCTGCACGGAAGCCTGTAGCAATCGAATAACCATCGCATGATTGGAGTCACGATACCATTATCATTTGGTTATAATTTAGTAGGTAAGCCTAAATGAGATATTGTGATTTGTGAAATACAGTCTAGGGGCCGATTTTTGAGTGTCGAACGCTCGACTTTCCACTCGAGATCTGTCAAAAAACTATGATGTTTTGACAGATGTCGAGTGAAAAAGTCGAGCGTTCGACACTCAAAAATCGGCCCCCTATACCCTTCAATAATGGCAAAGAAGTTAGAAAATGTACACTCTATGCTTATTTTACTAGTTGTACCGTGGACGTGCACGTCCACGATAAACTCTATGGTTTAATACATGAATAGACTATATACTTTAGTGCCTAAAGTATATAGTCTATAGCCTAAAGTTTAGGCTATAGACTTTAGACTATTTATAAATGAAACCATTAAGTTTATCGTGGACGTGCACGTCCAAGAAGTATTAAAAGTGACCAATTACTATTGTCGTAAAATATTTCAACTAAATGGAAGTAATTTCTGTTATATTCATTGATGTCTACGTTTCTGAAGTGTCACAGAAGGCGACTTCCTAATTTGTCGGTGCGGAGCCAGTACGATATGAGAAAAGTGTCAAATGTCAGTGTCAGCTGTCAGTCGAATCGGCATCATTTTTTACTGCGCCCCTACATTTAAATGAGTGCTTCCTGACTGGCGCGGGATGCGCGGTAGCGGGACGATGCGAAGGCGGTACTGGTCCGCTTCTGCGCATGATATTACTACTGCGCAAATGTAATACTGACAGTATTATGTCAAGTGAGAATATTTGCGACGTCAGTAAGTTTACGTCAAAGAAGAAAATGTCACATATCGATCCCGCCCCGCCAAGTCAGGAAGTCGCCTTAGTCACAATGTCTATCTATGAATTTAGACATAATTTGGGTTACCTAAGACCTAAGCCTCCACAAGTCTACATATGATAAAAAGCAGTCTCAATTATGAGTTCTAAAAGTTTGAAGCATCTGCAAACCAATAACAAGTGAAACGCGCATCATACTTTCAAATGAGAAGTTTCACTTAGATAAGCTTTCTGTGAAAGAGAAACCGGACGCCGCGGCGGAAAATCAAGAAAAACTTGTCCGTGGAGTTGATGTAGTGTAGAGAATACCGACGATACCGTGGCGCGACGGGCGCACACCAGTAAATCGATAATAGGAAGCCCTCAGACTAGTTCAGCAGTGCGTGCGAGCGACCTATACACCTACTACACGCCGCCGCGCCGCATGCAATGCGGGCTATATATAAAATAATACAGAATCCGCCGCGTTCCTGCCTGCACCGCGCCGAATGGAACTTATGGCGCAACGACAGCGTCTACAATTGCTTGTTCGGAGAAAATAACCGGTTACGAGATCGACTCAAGCTATCCTCAATCTAATGGCCCTCCGTTTAAGTCTCAAACTAAACGAGCCGGCGGTCCGTTGTAGGCCGTTCGCGAACGGAGTGGCAGCATAATAACACAGCTAGGTGCATTCTCGCTGCAATTTCGCTCTCGGTCGGGCTGTGTGTTTGTGGCGCGCTGAAGATCAGGGCTAACGATCGGCGTGCTTTCTCCATCTCACTCGCACTCGCGGCCAGCCGCCGACAGTGCCTATAGCTTGTCTAGCAAAAGAAACTCTACGACTTTATCCGACAGCGACGCCCAGAGGCTTTTGTGCGTTTTCCATGTTTATGTTTATAGGAGAACACGTACTTACAAGGGTTGGTCGCTTTGAATGCCGGTTGCTACAGTCTGAAAGAGGTGCATCGTCGCAGAATTATAATCTAGATACTCGGCGTTTTAGTTATTACGAGGCTGTTATTGCGAAGGAACGCAGCACTGAGCGATATATGAAAGTATTTTTAGATTAGTTTTTTGCTGCGCCAAATTGTGTCGGAATCCAGTTGCAATTTCTCCAAAAATATTTCGCTTGGCATTTCCTAAATGGGCCATCGCAATACTCGTAAAATAACAACGTGCCAAGTTGCCAACGTCAGTGCAAGATAAATAGCTTCAGTCAGCACTATCGCTCTGTAAATATTATTTCACAATTTGTTATACCTCGGGTTTGAACGATCGGAACAGTTTTGGTTAGCGATAAGTAATAAAGATGGCCTGGAAAGTGATACGAGAAACGGTTTATTTTGGGTAAAAATATGGGTTTTTGATTGTAACTGAAGATATATACATCCTCCTAGCGTTATCCCAGTACAGTTGCATCCTGAAGGATGCCTGGGGTCCGCTACCTAATCCCAAGATATTGGCGTAGGCACTAGTTTTTACGAAAGCGACTGCCATCTGACCTTCCAACCCCGAGGGGAAAGTAGACCTTATTGGGATTAGGTTTTGTCAAGTGAGTGGGCAACTTGACTGTTAGAAGTTCTCAAGCCGCCCGAAGGCCTCCAACTTGGCTTAACGACTGCTGCCATAGACAGCAACCGGGATCAACGGCTTCACGTGCCTTCCAAAGCACGGGAGCGCTCAGTCATACATAATAAAAATAATTCAGATGGTGGAAAATTCACTGATTTCAAATTAGGAAGAGGGCACGAAAACTTCGTTAAAAATTTCCTCATTCTGAGAAATAACGGACGAAGGAAAATAACGTTATTTTTTCAGTAACTAATTAAATGATCTATCCATTATATAGGATATTTATAGGACTCGTTAACTATATGATAATTTTACATTATTTATTATCGAGCCAGCCAAATTTATGTTATGCCCTTTTCAATGGAAAGTGCCGAACAATATTCATTCATGTAATAATTCGAGTACGAGTATATTAATAGCTAAATCGCGACTCTAAAATCACAATCTAATTCTCTGTAAAATCAATTCCAACTCAATATATTCTAAACACACGGAACTTTAAGTTATTAGCAAAGTTATTTCTATTGGAACTTTGAACAACGCGGCATTGAACAAGAAACGGTTTTCAATGAAGTTTGCTGAAACTTCATCGTCTTCACTTCTGCTTACTTTGATGAATCCATACTTTTTTCTTTTATATAAAAAGAGGAACATATATATAATTTCTTTGACCTACCTTATGGTCGTTTAAGACAATGTTTATAGTCTGGTTATAGTTTAGATCATTGGCCGAGCAAGAGAAGTGATCGAAGCTCTTCGTTTCTCGTCTATTTGTACAGATACATATTTATGTGAAATATAAATCTGTGGTGGTAAGAGCGCGTATGTACGAGGGGCGTTCAATAAATTCTCGGTATTGATATCTTTTAAACCTTTTTAGTAAATTTTTTAATACTGGCCGGTAAGTGTCATTCATTAACATAAAAAAAAGGTAAAATTCAAACGGCGATGTTCTTTTGTTTTTCTGCAACTGCCGAACAAACGTGATCACAATGAGCGATTTTTCAATGTTAATTAAATTAGAGCACCGAGCGGTAATAAAATTCTTGACCAAACAAGGAAAAAATCAAAAAGCTATAAAAGAAGAAATGGATTATGTTTACCGAGAGTCTGCTCCTTCTTTATCAACAATTCAAAAGTGGTCAAGTGAATTTAAGTGTGGGAGAGAGAGTATCGAAGACGACCCCAGACCTGGTCGGCCCGTCGAAGCTTCTTCACAAGAAAATATAAAAAAAGTGGAGAAAATTATATTGGAAGATGCTCGAGTGAAGGTGACAGCAATAGCTCAAATAACCAAGCTTTCTATTGTTACTATACAAAATATAATCCATGACAATCTTAATATGTCAAAAGTCAGTGCGAGATGGGTACCGCGAATGCTGACGCCGCTTCAGAAAAATACGCGCGTTGCTTGTTGTTCCGAATTTATTAAGCTGTGTGGTGAAAATCCTGATGAGATACTGCAAAAGATTGTTACCGGAGATGAAACCTGGGTTCATCATTATGACTCTGAGAGCAAACAAGAGTCCATGCAGTGGCACATTAAAGGAACTCCTCACCCTAAGAAGTTCAAGGTCATGCCTTCAGCTGGAAAGGTCATGGCCACAATATTCTGGGATTGTGATGGAATATTGCTGATCGATTATAAAGAAAAGGGTGTAAATATCACAGGAGGGTACTACGCTTATATTCTACGCCAATTAAGAGAAGCAATCAAAGAGAAGAGAAGGGGAAAATTAGCCAAGGGAGTTCTGCTTCTGCACGACAACGCCCCTGTGCATACTGCTCATATCGCCAAGGCTGCTGTTCGGGAATCTGGGTTCGAAACTATTACACACCCACCGTATAGTCCAGACTTAGCCCCGAGTGACTTCTTTTTGTACCCTCGTGAAGACAACCACCCCATTTCGTTTGCCCGCAAATGGCATATCGGAATCGTTTGTTCATCGTTAGTTCACGTTTGTTCAGTAGGTAAAATCGTTAGGACCCGATTCTAACATCGGTTTTTTTAAAAAACAAAATGGGGTGGTCAACTTCACGCTAACCACCCCAAACCAAAATTGTTGTTTTTTTTTAGTTCCTATAGCAAGATAATCGTTAGTTCACGTTTGTTCAGTAGGTAAAATCGTTAGGACCCAACTCTTTCATACTTTTTTTAAAACTTAAAGTGGGGTGGCTGTCTTCACGCTAACCATCCCACCCCGAAATCACCAAAACCAAATATGTGGAGTCATCGGGCGTCGTTAGTTCACGTTTGTTCAGGCATTAAAATCGTTAGGACCTCAATAGTTTAGACACAAAAAAATAAAAACGAAAATTCATACTGTAGGTCTTGTTGACTGGGGTATCTCATTCCGAAGTGCAATAAACTCAGTTTCATTTCGTTTGCCCGCAAATGGCATATCGGAATCGTTTGTTCATCGTTAGATCACGTTTGTTCAGTAGGTAAAATCGTTAGGACCCGATTCTAAATTCGGTTTTTTTAAAAAACAAAATGGGGTGGTCAACTTCACGCTAACCACCCCAAACCAAAATTGTTGTTTTTTTTTAGTTCCTATAGCAAGATAATCGTTAGTTCACGTGTGTTCAGTAGGTAAAATTGTTAGGACCCAACTCTTTCATACTTTTTTTAAAACTTATAGTGGGGTGGCTGTCTTCACGCTAACCTAACCACCCCACCCCGAAATCACCAAAACCAAATATGTGGAGTCATCGGGCGTCGTTAGTTCACGTTTGTTCAGGTATTAAAATCGTTAGGACCTCAAAGGTTTAGACACAAAAAAATAAAAACGAAAATTCATACTGAAGGTCTTGTTGACTGGGGTATCTCATTCCGAAGTGCAATAAAGTCAGTTTCATTTCGTTTGCCCGCAAATGGCATATAGGAATCGTTTGTTCATTGTAAGTTCACGTTTGTTTAGTAGGTAAAATCGTTAGGACCCAACTCATTCATACTTTTTTTTAAACTTAAAGTGGGGTGGCTGTCTTCACGCTAACCACCCCACCCCGAAATCACCGAAACCAAATATGTGGAATCATCGGGCGTCGTTAGTTCACGTTTGTTCAGACATTAAAATCGTTAGGACCTCAATAGTTTAGACAAAAAAAAAACGAAAATTCATACTGTTGACTGGGGTATCTCATTCCGAAGTGCAATAAACTCAGTTACAATGGTATCCTATCGATTCAACTGCCTGAACAAACGACAACAGGCACTAAATTATCGGTCTAGACTGGTACCATATGGGCATTCACAAAGATTTGGCTAGAAAATCAAATAGAACAAGCATTTAACTAGTCAAACGGAGGTCCAAGTGGAAGGGTTCAAATGCCTTTACGGAATCGGGTCCTAACGATGTGAGTGCATCAACACACGTCTACATATATTTCTTGATAGATCTAAATCGTTTACATGCGGGCGCTCAAATAGGACTAGTCAGAAAAAAAATCCGAAGAAAAATTGAACAAGTCAACTAGAGTATCTAAGTTGGAGGGGTCATACGCCGAAATAGAATCGGGTCCTTACGATTTAACTGCCTGAACAAACGACTATAGGCAATACTTAATCGATCTAGACTGGTAACTTGCGGGCACTCAAATAGGTATAGCCAAGAAAAATCTGAAGAAAATATAAATAAATTAACTAGAGTATCTAAGTTGGATGGGTCATACGCCGAGATAGAATCGGGTCCTAACGATTTAGCTGCCTGAACAAACGACAATAGGTAACACTTAATCGATCTGGACCAGTAATTTGCGGGCGCACTAATAGGTATAGTCAGAAAAAAAATCCGAAAAAATTGTAATGAAGTCAACTAGAGAAACTAAGTTGGAGGGGACATATTCAGAGATAGAATCGGGTCCTAACGATTTAACTGCCTGAACAAACGACGATAGCCAACACTTAATCGATCTAGACCAGTAATTTGCGGGCGCACTAATAGGTATAGTCAGAAAAAAAATCCGAAGAAAATTTAATGAAGTCAACTAGAGAAACTAAGTTGGAGGGGACATATTCAGAGATAGAATCGGGTCCTAACGATTTTACTGCCTGAACAAAAGACTATAGGCAACACTTATTCGATCTAGACCAGTAATTTGCGGGCGCACAAATAGGTATAGTCAGAAAAAAAATCCGAAGAAAATTTTATTAAGTCAACTAGAATATCTAAGTTGGAGGGGACATATTCAGAGATAGAATCGGGTCCTAACGATTTAACTGCCTGAACAAACGACAATAGGCAACACTTAATCGTACTGGACCAGTAAGTTGCGGGCGCACTAATAGATATAGTCAGAAAAAAAATCCGAAGGAATTGTAATGAAGTCAACTAGAGAAACTAAGTTAAAGGTGACATATTCAGAGATAGAATCGGGTCCTAACGATTTAACTGCCTGAACAAACGACTATAGGCAACACTTATTCGATCTAGACCAGTAACTTGCGGGCGCACTAATAGGTATAGTCAGAAAAAAATCCGAAGAAAATTTAATGAAGACAACTAGAGAAACTAAGTTGGAGGGGACATATTCAGAGATAGAATCGGGTCCTAACGATTTTACTGCCTGAACAAACGACAACAGGTAACACTTAATCGATCTGGACCAGTAATTTGCGGGCGCACAAATAGGTATAGTCAGAAAAAAAATCCGAAGGAACTTTTATTAATTCAACTAGAGTATCTAAGTTGGATGGGTCATACGCCGAGACAGGATCGGGTCCTAACGATTTAACTGCCTGAACAAACGACTATAGGCAACAGTTAATCGATCTAGACCAGTAACTTCCGGGCACACAAGGTAGGTATAGTTAGAAAAAAAATCCGAAGAAAATTTAATTAATTCAACTAGAGTATCTAAGTTTGAGGGGTCATACGCCGAGATAGGATCGGGTCCTAACGATTTAACTGCCTGAACAAACGACTATAGGCAACAGTTAATCGATCTAGATCAGTAACTTCCGGGCACGCAAGGTAGGTATAGTTAGAAAAAAAATCCGAAGAAAATTTAATTAATTCAACTAGAGTATCTAAGTTTGAGGGGTCATACTCAGAGATAGGATCGGGTCCTAACGATTTAACTGCCTGAACAAACGACTATAGGCAACACTTAATGGATCTAGACCAGTAATTTGCGGGCGCACAAATAGGTATAGTCAGAAAAAAAATCCGAAGAAAATTTTGTTAATTCAACTAGAGTATCGAAGTTAGATGGGTCATACGCCGAGATAGGATCGGGTCCTAACGATTTAACTGCCTGAACAAACGACTATAGGCAACACTTAATCGATCTAGACCAGTAATTTGCGGGCGCACTAATAGGTATAGTCAGAAAAAAAATCCGAAGAAAATTTAATGAAGTCAACTAGAGAAACTAAGTTGGAGGGGACATATTCAGAGATAGAATCGGGTCCTAACGATTTAGTTGCCTGAACAAACGACCATAGGCAACACTTAATCGATCTGGACCAGTAATTTGCGGGCGCACAATTAGGTATAGTCAGAAAAGAAATCCGAAGAAATTGTAATGAAGTCAACTAGAGAAACTAAGTTGGAGGGGACATATTCAGAGATAGAATCGGGTCCTAACGATTTAACTGCCTGAACAAACGACTATAGGCAACACTTAATCGATCTAGACCAGTAATTTGCGGGCACACAAGGTAGGTATAGTCAGAAAAAAATCCAAAGAAAATTTAAATAAGTCAACTAGAGTATCTAAGTTGGTGGGGTCATACGCCGAGATAGAATCGGGTCCTAACGATTTAACTGCCTGAAATAACAACTATAGGCAACACTTAATCGATCTAGACCAGTAATTTGCGGGCGCACAAATAGGTATAGTCAGAAAAAAAATCCGAAGAAAATTTTATTAAGTCAACTAGAATATCTAAGTTGGAGGGGAAAAACTCAGAGATAGAATCGGGTCCTAACGATTTAACTGCCTGAACAAACCACTATAAGCAACACTTAATCGATCTAGACCAGTAATTTGAGGGCGCACAAATAGGTATAGCCAGAAAAAAAATCCGAAGAAAATTTAAATAAGTCAACTAGAGTATCTAAGTTGGAGGGGTCATACTCAGAGATAGAATCGGGTCCTAACGATTTAACTGCCTGAACAAACGACTATAGGCAACACTTAATCGATCTAGACCAGTAATTTGCGGGCACACAAGGTAGATATAGTCAGAAAAAAATCCAAAGAAAATTTAAATAAGTCAACTAGAGTATCTAAGTTGGTGGTGTCATACGCCGAGATAGAATCGGGTCCTAACGATTTAACTGCCTGAACAAACGACTATAGGCAACAGTCAATCGATCTAGACCAGTAACTTGCGGGCAGACAAGGTAGGTATAGTCAGAAAAAAATCCGAAGAAAATTTAATTAATTCAACTAGAGTATCTAAGTTTGAGGGGTCATACTCAGAGATAGGATCGGGTCCTAACGAATTAACTGCCTGAACAAACGACTATAGGTAACACTTAATCGATCTGGACCAGTAATTTGCGGGCGCACTAATAGGTATAGTCAGAAAAAAAATCCGAAGAAATTGTAATGACGTCAACTAGAGAAACTAAGTTAGAGAGGACATATTCAGAGATAGAATCGGGTCCTAACGATTTAACTGCCTGAACAAAAGACTTTAGGCAACACTTAATCGATCTAGACCAGTAATTTGCGGGCACACAAATAGGTATAGTTAGAAAAAAAATCCGAAGAAAATTTAATGAAGTCAACTAGAGAAACTAAGTTGGAGGGGACATATTCAGAGATAGAATCGGGTCCTAACGATTTTACTGCCTGAACAAACGACAATAGGTAACACTTAATCGATCTGGACCAGTAATTTGCGGGCGCACAAATAGGTATAGTCAGAAAAAAAATCCGAAGGAACTTTTATTAATTCAACTAGAGTATCTAAGTTGGATGGGTCATACGCCGAGATAGGATCGGGTCCTAACGATTTAACTGCCTGAACAAACGACTATAGGCAACAGTTAATCGATCTAGACCAGTAACTTCCGGGCACACAAGGTAGGTATAGTTAGAAAAAAAATCCGAAGAAAATTTAATTAATTCAACTAGAGTATCTAAGTTTGAGGGGTCATACGCCGAGATAGGATCGGGTCCTAACGATTTAACTGCCTGAACAAACGACTATAGGCAACAGTTAATCGATCTAGACCAGTAACTTCCGGGCACACAAGGTAGGTATAGTTAGAAAAAAAATCCGAAGAAAATTTAATTAATTCAACTAGAGTATCTAAGTTTGAGGGGTCATACGCCGAGATAGGATCGGGTCCTAACGATTTAACTGCCTGAACAAACGACTATAGGCAACAGTTAATCGATCTAGACCAGTAACTTCCGGGCACACAAGGTAGGTATAGTTAGAAAAAAAATCCGAAGAAAATTTAATTAATTCAACTAGAGTATCTAAGTTTGAGGGGTCATACTCAGAGATAGGATCGGGTCCTAACGATTTAACTGCCTGAACAAACGACTATAGGCAACACTTAATGGATCTAGACCAGTAATTTGCGGGCGCACAAATAGGTATAGTCAGAAAAAAAATCCGAAGGAAATTTTGTTAATTCAACTAGAGTATCTAAGTTAGATGGGTCATACGCCGAGATAGGATCGGGTCCTAACGATTTAACTGCCTGAACAAACGACTATAGGCAACACTTAATCGATCTAGACCAGTAATTTGCGGGCGCACTAATAGGTAAAGTCAGAAAAACAAATCCGAAGAAAATTTAATGAAGTCAACTAGAGAAACTAAGTTGGAGGGGTCATACGCCGAGATAGGATCGGGTCCTAACGATTTAACTGCCTGAACAAACGACTATAGGCAACAGTTAATCGATCTAGACCAGTAACTTCCGGGCACACAAGGTAGGTATAGTTAGAAAAAAAATCCGAAGAAAATTTAATTAATTCAACTAGAGTATCTAAGTTTGAGGGGTCATACGCCGAGATAGAATCGGGTCCTAACGATTTAACTGCCTGAACAAACGACTATAGGCAACACTTAATCGATCTAGACCAGTAATTTGCGGGCACACAAGGTAGGTATAGTCAGAAAAAAATCCAAAGAAAATTTAAATAAGTCAACTAGAGTATCTAAGTTGGTGGTGTCATACGCCGAGATAGAATCGGGTCCTAACGATTTAACTGCCTGAACAAACGACTATAGGCAACACTTAATCGATCTAGACCAGTAACTTGCGGGCAGACAAGGTAGGTATAGTCAGAAAAAAATCCGAAGAAAATTTAATTAATTCAACTAGAGTATCTAAGTTTGAGGGGTCATACTCAGAGATAGGATCGGGTCCTAACGAATTAACTGCCTGAACAAACGACTATAGGTAACACTTAATCGATCTGGACCAGTTTTTTGCGGGCGCACTAATAGGTATAGTCAGAAAAAAAATCCGAAGAAATTGTAATGAAGTCAACTAGAGAAACTAAGTTGGAGGGGACATACTCAGAGATAGAATCGGGTCCTAACGATTTAACTGCCTGAACAAACCACTATAGGCAACACTTAATCGATCTAGACCAGTAATTTGCGGGCGCACAAATAGGTATAGTTAGAAAAAAAATCCGAAGAAAATTTAATGAAGTCAACTAGAGAAACTAAGTTGGAGGGGACATATTCAGAGATAGAATCGGGTCCTAACGATTTTACTGCCTGAACAAACGACAATAGGTAACACTTAATCGATCTGGACCAGTAATTTGCGGGCGCACAAATAGGTATAGTCAGAAAAAAAATCCGAAGGAACTTTTATTAATTCAACTAGAGTATCTAAGTTGGATGGGTCATACGCCGAGATAGGATCGGGTCCTAACGATTTAACTGCCTGAACAAACGACTATAGGCAACAGTTAATCGATCTAGACCAGTAACTTCCGGGCACACAAGGTAGGTATAGTTAGAAAAAAAATCCGAAGAAAATTTAATTAATTCAACTAGAGTATCTAAGTTTGAGGGGTCATACGCCGAGATAGGATCGGGTCCTAACGATTTAACTGCCTGAACAAACGACTATAGGCAACAGTTAATCGATCTAGACCAGTAACTTCCGGGCACACAAGGTAGGTATAGTTAGAAAAAAAATCCGAAGAAAATTTAATTAATTCAACTAGAGTATCTAAGTTTGAGGGGTCATACTCAGAGATAGGATCGGGTCCTAACGATTTAACTGCCTGAACAAACGACTATAGGCAACACTTAATGGATCTAGACCAGTAATTTGCGGGCGCACAAATAGGTATAGTCAGAAAAAAAATCCGAAGGAAATTTTGTTAATTCAACTAGAGTATCTAAGTTAGATGGGTCATACGCCGAGATAGGATCGGGTCCTAACGATTTAACTGCCTGAACAAACGACTATTGGCAACACTTAATCGACCTAGACCAGTAATTTGCGGGCGCACTAAAAGGTATAGTCAGAAAAAAAATCCGAAGAAAATTTAATGAAGTCAACTAGAGAAACTAAGTTGGAGGGGACATACTCAGAGATGGAATCGGGTCCTAACGATTTAACTGCCTGAACAAACGACTATAGGCAACACTTAATCGATCTAGACCAGTAATTTGCGGGCGCACTAATAGGTATAGTCAGAAAAAAAAACCGAAGAAAATTTAAATAAGTCAACTAGTGTATCTAAGTTGGAGAGGTCATACTCAGAGATAGAATCGGGTCCTAACGACTAAATTGCCTGAACAAACAACTATAGGCAACACTTAATCGATCTAGACCAGTAATTTGCGGGCGCACTAATAGGTATAGTCAGAAAAAAAAACCCGAAGAAAATTTAATGAAGACAACTAGAGAAACTAAGTTGGAGGAGACATACTCAGAGATAGAATCGGGTCCTAACGATTTAACTGCCTGAACTAACCACTATAGGCAACACTTAATCGATCTAGACCAGTAATTTGAGGGCGCACTAATAGGTATAGTCAGAAAAAAAAATCCGACGAAAATTAAATTAAGTCAACTAGAGTATCTAAGTTGGAGGGGACATACTCAGAGATAGAATCGGGGTAACGATTTAACTGCCTGAACATACGACTATAGGCAACACTTAATCGATCTAGACTAGTAATTTGCGGGTGCACTAATAGGTATAGTCAGAAAAAAAATCCGAAGAAAATTTAATTAAGTCAACTAGAGTATCTAAGTTGGCTGGGTCACACGCCGAGATAGAATCGGGTCCTTACGATTTTACTGCCTGAACAAACGACTATAGGCAATACTTAATCGATCTAGACTGGTAACTTGCGGGCACTCAAATATGTATAGTCAGAAAAAAAATCCGAAGAAAAATTGAACAAGTCAACTAGAGTATCTAAGTTGGAGGGTACATGCTCAGAGATGGAATCGGGTCCTAACGGTTGAACTGCCTGAACAAACGACTATAGGCAACACTTAATCGATGTAGACCAGTAATTTGCGGGCGCACAAATAGGTATAGTTAGAAAAACAATCCGAAGAAAATTTTAATAAGTCAACTAGATTATCTAAGTTGGAGGGGTCATACGCCGTGATAGAATCGAGTCCTAACGATTTAACTGCCTGAACAAACGACTATATGCAACACTTAATCGATCTAGACCAGTAATTTGCGGGCGCACAAATAGGTATAGTCAGAAAAAAAATCCGAAGAAAATTTAATTAAGTCAACTAGAGTAGCTTAGTTGGAGGGGACATACTCAGAGATAGAATCGGGTCCTAACGATTGAACTGCCTGAACAAACGACAATAGGATATACTCAATCGATCTAGATGGAAAATTTGAGGACGCATAAATAGGTATAGTCAGAAAAAAAATACGAAGAAAATTTAAATAAGTCAACTAGAGTATCTGAGTTGGAGGGGTCATACGCCGAGATAGAATCGGGTCCTTATGATTTAACTGCCTGTACAAACGACTATAGGCAATACTTAATCGATCTAGATAGGAAATTTGCTGGCGCATAGGTTTAGGTATAGTCAGAAAAAACTCCGAAGAAAATTTTAATAAGTCAACTAGAGTATCTAAGTTGGAGGGGTCATACCATATACGCCGAGATAGAATCGGATATAATCCTGACCTCCGAAATAGTCGAAAGCGAGTATAATGACGATTTTTCGCACAAACCGTTTTTTACGTAAAATTCATAATAAATGTAAAAGGACAATGGGCATTTTGGTACCCGGACCAATAGAGTTGAGTGTGGTGTCGTTGGATAGGTCTCAGCAAGACGATAAGTAGTTAGTATGGTGGTCAGTCTCGGATTGCTGTGTGAACGGAGATATTTGGATTTGAAAATGCTACGAGTTTGTTCATTACCGTACCAGCGACGCGTCCCGTCCTAAGTACGTATTTGAATATATGAGAGCAAAAATACACACAATTAATACATAAAAACTTTTCTCAGGAATCAAGCTTTAATCAGGTGAAAACAGCATTAAAATCGGTTCAGTAGTTTTAGAGTTTACCCTGATTTGACAAACTGGCCGTAGCGTAGGAAGAGTGGCCGTTAGCCTTATACCTATAATTAAAATAGATAGCGATGTCGTACACAAAATAGCTACTGAAGCTTTTTTTTTAATGTCATGACGGTGGCAAACAAACATACAGTTGGTCTGATTTGACAAGCAGACACCCTAGCTTAGGAACGTTTTCTGTTCCAGGCGATTCGTAAGCTCGTTGCCTCACTTTTATTGATTCGATTTGTTAACAGATTGCTTAAAAAGCATTCTCTATAAACAAGTAATGTTAAATTCTCAAATATAGTACGTACATCGTGCATTTTTAAAAACATAACCAGCGGGGTAATCACATAACTTTTCAAACGTGGTTAGGCATATTTTCATATCATGATTAGTATGGGATTTGACATTTATGTAGATCTAAGTATCGTACTAACAGTAACATCTCTAGATTCTCTAGGATATGGCTTTTATTTCATGTCCCCGTCAGTCTGATTTCAAAGACAAACACATGAAAATGATGGCATGGTGGGAAGGAAAGATCTATCTTTCTTATTTCAAATCAGCATTATTATTCTAAGATTTTTATACGACTGTCCTCGTTTACCGTTTAATTTTTGGTAAAATGTTGTAGTCTGGAATCTCCTTAGCATGCTCCTTGATGTTAAACGGTTACCGTAGCCGAGGGATCCCTTTGCAGGACACTTCATGGGAATCACACCTATAATATGTGCGTTAGGTACATGTCCTATCGTACGAGTTGCCTATTTATTAGAATTATTAGCAGATTATTGTTTCTATTAGCATTGCATTTAGTCGACGATGAACAAAAAATTATTATAAAATACACACACTTTTGTCATGTTTTTAGTTATCTCTTCTAGCTAACTTAGTACAATGGCTTACATTTTAGATTTCGCAGTGATCGACTGTCGCAAAGGTGTTATAGATTTCTGAGGGTTGGATACCTGGTGACCTGGGCACCAGTCTCAACCGCCAAACTATGTACCTACTTATACATATCATTATTTAGTTACTTTCTGATGGAGTGAATAAATATATTAAATTATTATCATCTAAAATTAGTTTCTGTGATATTTTGTTTTATTCCGTAATAATTGGTATTTATTGAAAACCTGACTGTGGCCGCCGGGTCCAATAAAGCCGGACCAAAATAGGAGTTGGCGGTTGCAAAGTAGCCTGAGGAAAATTCAAGGGAAACCAGGGCGCGACCACGCGGGCGGTTTAAACACTGGAATACTCTAAGACTTTGCGCTCCAGTGAGATTGGTTGAGCGGCTTCAACCGAATCTAGGGTGTGAGTGGAATCGAGTTATTGGGAGTTTTTCCTCTGGTTTACTAAACCTTTCCTAGCTGAGAAGAGTCTAGCAATAAACTCAGGCCAGACCTGGGTTGGACTGACTCTACCTGGTATGCGGAGGCACCGGGACAAATCTTTAAGTATTGGCAGTAAATGAATAAACAGTCGGATAAAAAGAAGCTCATTGCACATTGTACAAAACCGGCAGTAATGTAATTCACAATCAGCAATACCACTACACCACCAACCACCAATGTAAATCAGCAAAATAGCAGGCTTCATCAAACTTAAATACTAATTAGTTAATTATGCATAGATAGAACCATCCGGGACACGCTTGATAGCTAGCGAAATCTGCTCCACAAGATACAATCCCATATTTATTTCTAATCTTCGATGCAAATCCTTAACGAACTCCTAGACATCCGATTTCTGGGAGTCAGCAATCTCAACCGCAAAAGCTCGTTCTTTGCTTCCATGGCAAAAAAAAATGCCATGACTTACGCTGCATTGTCCCTAACTTTGACCCACCAGGCGCACGTAGCATTCCAAGACGCCAACAGTTCAAATATACTTGTCGCAAGTAAACATAAAACAAATGCGATTCTAAAAAAAACGTTAATCTACAGTATGTTCACTGGGGGAAAGTTAGTGCATGCAGCCATAATTATAAATAGACGTATAAGACGCATACGATTTCAATTCGGCCCGGTTCCTATCCGCAATGCCATGACGTCTGAGTACAGTCGAAGTCAAAGTATGTTTACATTTTTGTTCCTGATTCCTTTGTAATAACACGATAACTGTACAGTCAGCGTCATATAGTATGTAGCAGCCAAAGTGGCCAAATAGTTCGGTACATCATATATTTTGTAAGGTGTACCGAACTATTTGGCCAGTTTGGCTGCTACATACTACATGACGCTGACTGTACCTATGCATATCTTTGTCGTCGACTGTAAAGATGCAATTTGTCACTTTTTAATTTGTTCACAGTGATATCTCGATCAAACTTGTCATCCTGCCTACATTCCTACATGGTCTACCATACCGTGCTAACAGTTCGACACTCTTATATGGCCCATTGTGCTATTTTGTCAACATGCCGTTTTATTTTCATAAATATATGTCTTTTTAACGTTTTTATCGAGCAAACTAGTTTTTATCATTGACGTCATAGAAATATAGATAGACCAGTGGGGATAGTTGACGATTTAACGATTCAGTTGATTAAGGCGACGAGTGGATAAGATGGAAGTCAGCCTGAGCCTCTTTGTCAGACGTTATTCTGATAACGCTACCCATCATAAGAATCCGTTAGTTAGGAAAGCTGTCAACTACGTTCCCATCCCTGCCCTGCCTCCACGTAACTCGGCGATTACTGATTAGCAAAGATGGAACGCTGCACTTATACACGAGCCGTGCACTTGGCCATTCCCGCTGACAGGGACGTCCACCGCACGATCGTGACAACCCGGCATTCATTTGTAGTCCCTATTCCGTCCCTATATCGCCGCATACCGGGTAGAGTCAGTCCGACCCAACTCGGGCCTAGCTTAGCATCTTTCTGAACTCTTCTCAGCTAGACTAGGTTTAGTGAACCAGCGACAAAACTCGATTCCACTCACATCTCAGATTCGGTTGAAGCTAATCTCCAACCGCGCACGTATATCACTTTATTGGGCCTGGCCTATAAAGCCAGAAAAAATATGTTTGTACGTTGGTACAGTCGATAAATGAGAAGTCCCTATGACAGCTCAAAAATGCTACGAAAATTCCGATAAACTGATTATGAGTCAATGTCAAGCACAGGAACGTTACTCTTACTTCACTACTTTATGACAGTATGTATAAACTACCGAACAAAAATCGATGTCCCTAAATGCAACCCCAAAGGTTCCAAAATCCACCAATCCAATTCCAATGGACCCAACTTTCGAAGAGATCGCTTTTTATAAGTTTTACTTAAATCCTTTTAAAAAAAATAAAAGCTTCTTATAAGCTACGGTAGCCCAGTGGTTCAAGCATGCGGCTGTCAAGCGGCGGTCGTGGGTTCGAATCCCAGCTCGTACCAATGAGTTTTTCGGAACTTATGTACGTAATATCATTTGATATTTACCGTTAGCTTTTCGGTGAAGGAAAACATCGTGAGGAAACCTGCATACATCCGCGAAGGAATTCAAAGTTGTATGTGAAGTCCCCAACTCGCTCTGGGCCAGCGTGGGGACGACTGCCCAATCCCTCTCATCTATGAGAGGAGGCCTGTGCCCAGCAGTGGGACATATATAGGCTGATGATGATGATGATGACTTAAATCTTCTTAGTCTTTTTGTATTATTTTCAGTGAACAGAAAATAACAAGTATTTTGTATTCAAACGATTAATACATGAATTAACAAAAACTAAATTAAACTATTACAAATATAAAATAAAACGAATAAAAGTCTAAAAAAGGCCCTTGTGGCATGGTGCCAAGAACGCTGGCAGCGTTTCCTCGCTGTATGGCGATACTAAGGGGTTGTCTCTGGTTCACTAAACCTAGTCTAGCTGAGAACCAGTTCACCAAGAAGCTAAGCTAGGCCCGACTTGGGTCGGACTGACTCTACCTGGTATGCGGCGATATGTTATATATAATGTTAAATTATTCTACTAAATATTCCAAATGCGAGAGTTTAGATGTTAGGATGTTGGTTAGGTACTCAATCACATAAAGCAGCAGCTGAACGGATAGCAAGCGGATTGCAGCTGAAAATTGCAAAAGAAAAAAAATGCACCACCACTTTACGAGTAGGGAAATCACCTAAAAAAATATTTTTTTCAAGATTTTATTCTACCGTTTTGTCAGCGTTATGATATGTATACTCATGCCAAATTACACTTTTCTGGTACTAGTGGTCACTGAGCTAAGTCGGGGATGGACGGATGGACGGGGACGGACATTGCAAAACTATAAGGGTTCCTTCCTTCCGGAATCCTACAAAGTTGGAATTTATTAAAGTGTGTCACGTTCTAATTACAAAATCACTGTATCAGCTTGAACTTTTAACAGTCAAGTTGCCCACTCACTTGACAAAACCTAATCCCAATAAGGTCTAGTTTCCCCTCGGGGTTGGAAGGTCAGACGGCAGTCGCTTCCATAAAAACTAGTGCCTACGCTAAAATCTTGGGATTAGGTAGCGGACCCCAGGCATCCTTCAGGATGCAACTGTACTGGGATAACGCTAGGAGGATGATGATAATAATGATTGGAAAGTCATAGTAAGTTTAAATAAAGCTGGCCATACACACTTAGGGTATGCTTGCGCAGATTTTCCTGTACAGTTCAACTGATCAGGTATAAAGCCCGGCTAGGTTGAGCACAAACCCGGTAGCGGTAAACCTGTGCACACTCTCAGCTGTAACCATGGCACCGTTCGTCTGCTGTGCTTGATGCTGACGCAGCACTATTTAAAGCAAGCAATGAAAGGGCTTTTCGTAATGTCACTGCTTTTTTGTTTCAATCCTGATGTTCTGTGCCTTTGGTACGCCAGAGGCAAGGCTCTGATTTATACAATACAATAAAATGTACTAATCTTTCATTGCGTATAAGAGGATTTTTTTTCTATGAGCAAGCGCAATCTACCCCTTCGCGATCACTGGACAACTGAGGCATGCAAACGCCACACATGCTCAGTTTGTCCTGTACGTGTATTATACAATACTAAACTTGGCATTGTATACTGTAATATACTCGTACATTGATTTTCAGGAAAACTGAAAACATTCGATTTTTTTAAATAATTTTTTCTAACATATTTTTGAGCCTAAATCTCAGAACTGTTGTCATATTTTAACAATGACACTATAATTATGTGTCCATGCCAAGTAAAGGGTTAAAGTAGCCGCAGCAGTATCAATTAACAAGTTTGAGATAGGTATATCTATGATAGCTATTTTTTCAGAAAATATACATTTGTATTACATTTGGTAGGTCGGTGTAGGTGTGTAGCATAGAAAATAACTTCAAATAGTTCATTTAAATATTTCGGCCGCTATAACCTCGCCAGCACCCTTGGTACAAATGCCTCGAGGTCGTGTTATAGATTTAGTTTTATAATATTATTACCCCTTTTTTATCATCATATTAGGCTTGCTTATTATTTCTATGAAAAGTAAAATATAAAAAAAACACATTTACAAAACATAAAAACATTGTAAAAACCTAACCTAGGGTGTCGTCAGCAGCGATACAGGGCCTAAGCTCGGTGGTTAGGGTGACAGAGAGACGAACCTCCTGACTTTCCGCGCCTGATTTGTCGTAGGCACTAGTTTTTACTGCGGCTGCCATCTGACCTTGCAATCCAAGGGCGAAACAAGTGAGTGGGTAACTTGACTATTAGAAGTTTTTAAGCCGCCCTAGGGCCTCTAACTTGACTTAACGACTGCCGTCCTAGACAGCAGAGCACGGCCGCCGTTGCTTAACTAAGAACAGACATCATTTTTTGTATTAAAAATAAATCTACAAAAACCCATTGAGTAATTATAATAAAACGAAAGGGCTCCATTGAGTTATTCCTATAAATAACTACCACACCATTACATTTTACCCAGTGGCTTCGTAAAAAATAAAAATCGTTTTCAGAACACGCCAAGTTTTGGTTCTTTCTGACAGGTAAAGAAATAGGGTGACACCACCAGTAATGGACAAGGCCCAATGATGTACATTAACTCTTATGTAAAAGAAAATAAGAGTCATCCATTTTTTATACAACAATCAATTTGAAACTGATCTTTGAATAAGGTTTGAAGTGTCCATTATTGGTGCTTGTTCTTAAAGTGTCCATAATTGGTGGTGTCACCCTAACGTTTTTTTTTAATACCTATCATCATCATCATCATCATCATCATCATCCTCCTAGCGTTATCCCAGTACAGTTGCATCCTGAAGGATGCCTGGGGTCCGCTACCTAATCCCAAGATATTGGCGTAGGCACTAGTTTTTACGAAAGCGACTGCCATCTGACCTTCCAACCCCGAGGGGAAACTAGACCTTATTGGGATTAGGTTTTGTCAAGTGAGTGGGCAACTTGACTGTTAGACGTTCTCAAGCCGCCCGAAGGCCTCCAACTTGGCTTAACGACTGCTGCCATAGACAGCAACCGGGATCAACGGCTTAACGTGCCTTCCAAAGCACGGGACCTATACGCCAAATATTTCGTTATATCCTCATATCCAAACGTAATTAGACGTAACGAGGAGGAGGATGGTAATAAAGACTTGAAAAACAAAAGTCGTCCCTTCTGTGGTCAATAGTTAACGGCTTATGTGCATGTAAGTTATGCTTTTATCACGTGGATTAATAGAAACGGAGACGCTGTTGATGCGGGTTACTAGTCCAATCTAAAATTAAGCTTTGTAGCCCTTAACTTTTAATATGTCCACAGGAAAGACGCGAACCTAAATCTCTTGATGACCCATTGTATTGTATTGTAATTAGAGGAGTTTGAAAAAAATATATGCCTCTTGCCTATAGATATACTACCTATTTTTTTAAAAGAGCAATATGAGAGGTTATTTTAACAAAATCACTGTTTATACATTTTAAGTGACAGTTTAATTACATATCAAAAAAAAAAAAATTAC
Source organism: Cenopis cana (assembly GCA_951800055.1). Classification (NCBI taxonomy): domain Eukaryota; kingdom Metazoa; phylum Arthropoda; class Insecta; order Lepidoptera; family Tortricidae; genus Cenopis; species Cenopis cana. The sequence continues at coordinate 14,066,559 of OX637478.1, forward strand.
ATATCTCTATTCACTTTAAAAATAGGTTCCGTAAAAGAATGAAATAGATATCGACTGCAACTGCATGCGTAAACTGCCGAAAAATTATGCGATCCCTAACTGGTTACGAAGCTCCGGCTACGTACGCAGACGAAGGGATTACAAGATAGACTTAATTTACATGCAAAAATATCAGATGTTAAGACATATAATAAGCGTTCAGAGATTGACCAGCCCGCTATCATTAATGATGTCATAACTGGAAAATGCGTGTGGGCGGATATCCACCCAAGTTTAAAATTCTTACTAAAAGTTTTACTTTTTTTTTTAAATAAAATACCTTACGCGTTACTCCATAGGACTGAATTCAAGTCCATAAAATGCTAGTTTATTATAAATAACCAAGGTAAACGTTCCTATGTTCGACACCTTCATGCCTGTTTACCTAAGCAGTGGTTCTTAACCGGTGGTCCGCGGTCCTATCCCTGGAAGCACCCAAAATGGCCCGCGAAGCCATCAGAAAAATATTAAATAAGTGTTTACGAATCAACAAAACAACGGCTCGCGAGAGTTGCGCTATGAGGGAGCGGAGCCGTCGCCGGACCGGGAAATAAGAGGTGGTCCATGGCAAGACAAAAAAAAAGTCAAATGGTCCCTTATCACTAAAAGTTTAAGAACCAATGAGAATTAAGAACTAATGTTACTTTTAATTTTCCCTTTCTTAAGTTTTAACATATGTATAAATGTGATGTTGAATAAAGTTTTTCTACGTCTATGTCTAATTTTTTTTTTAATTCAATAATAATATACATCGTCATAAAACAATAAACTTAAGACTAGCTTATGTCTAATTGATGATACCTATTGATCATCTCTGTCATTATGAGATAGGATCGAAAGTGCCATGTATTGGGTTATGTTATCTTGCTTTTTTTTTAAATGAAATAAATATTAGGCATTAATAATTTCTAAATCCCTATCATTACGTTCCTAAAGGATACCCAAGGACAGGGCTTAACCTAACGTTATCCCAGGATTTGGCGTAGGTACTATATTTACGAAAGCGACTGCCATCTCATCTGACCTTCAAATCCAGTAGATGACAGTTTTATAAAGTATCAGCTGGATCTCAGTCATATCCTAAAAAGATTACATAAGACAGCGGCAGGTACCTAAACCTGTATATCTGGGGCAAGAATTGTTACAAATGTTACAATCATAGAAAAAAAACCAGCTGAATCGATAATTTATTAATTCGGTCCATAAATAGCCTACCTACTCGTACATATAATGTAGGATTCACACCACACAGTTACATCAAACACTGAAGGTTTAAATTCCTCTAGTAGTACGCGCGCTGACTCCGTCCGTTTGGGATTTAAATCCTACATAATTGACGATTGTGTCCCTTGATTTACCTATTTTGTTTTAGGGTTCCGTAGTAAACTGGCATGTCCGTCCGCCCGTCCATCCGCGGCTTATCTTGTAACCTTAACACATTCAGAGCGAGGACCCGATAGTCGGGATCCTCGTTCGTGGACAGCTTTTCGCTACAAAGCGGAAAAACCATGTGATCAGCTACGAGCGTAGCGCGTAGCAGTCGTCGGTAATTAATGTGTTAAGTTCTACGAGTAAAAAGCTGTAATCTCGCATTACATACTCGTATCAATCACGCCGACAAAACGGAGTAACGTGGGTATGCAATTTTTTTCTTGCAATCCCCATCAGGTGGAGCAGGAATTATCACAAATATTTTGGGATTTCAGATTTTTATTTATTTTTGAATAGTTACAATATCTGGCTACAGGGCATGCGATTTTTTTAAGTAATATAGATAATGAATGTAAAAGGAAACCTATCCTATACGTACTACTTAATGAGTAGGTGATAGGTTAGGTTAGGATAGCCGAAATGAAGAAATATGTACACTTGGAAAACAAACTTTTGTACCGTTTTCATTGATTAGTTATATGACAATCTTGTTAGTTGCATAATTTTGAAGTTCGCATAATGGAACGGGTGGATAATTATAACCTACATTGCACACACGCTACGAATATGCCTCGTTTTTTTTTTAAAGAATGGCGATTATTTTTAACAATAACATAAATATGAGATTTGGGTTCACAACGAATTCCTTTATGATGCTAAAAAGCGAAGATGTCTAATCTAATCTTTAATTATAAATATGTTATATTTACTATGTTTTACTAATATTTATGGAGTGCAAGGCTGAAATAAATTATTTGGATTAAATTGATAAATACATTGTACTAACAAAATATGAAAGAAAATAAAGTCCAATACGGCATAGGAAATTATCACAGCTAAGTAGACATTACTATTTAACCAATAATAGTCGATTACCTTAGATAATGTTGTTAATTCTGTCAATAACATAGTAAATATATGTTTGCATTTTTTTTTAAACCTGACTAGGGCTTTATCACGAATAAATGTTTCTTTTCTTTTTCTTTATTTTCTTTATAGGCCGTGGCCAATAATACGATAGGAGTGCGCGGTTGAAGAGTGGCCTAAGGAAAATCCAGGGGAAACCTCCGACACGACCACGCGGAATACTCTAAGAATTTGCGCTCCAGTGAGATTGGTTGAGCGATATCAACCAAATCTGAGGTGTCAGTGGAATCGAGCTACTGGGAGTTTTGTCGCTGGTTCACTAAACCTATAGCCTTGCTGATAAGAGTCCAGCAAAAACTCAGCTAGGTCTGACCTGGGTCGGGCTGACTCTACCCGATATTGCAAACTTTATAGTCCACATAAAGTATCGGGTGGACAAGTACGGAACCCTACATTTCGCGTGGCCCCATTGGCCTATTTCTTAAATCTAATTGAGTTTATATTGTTATAATTTTATATGGGCATATCATTATAATTGGAAGACTGTGATAGCGTAATTCTTTTACATTTGGGAGGCGAGGCGTGCGTGGAGCCGAAGTACCAACGAGTACCACATAGCCAACACGAAGAGGCCCTTTTGTCACCTTAATGAAATGCAAGGGATAAGTACCCAGAGACAGCACTCGCCAGGTTGTACACTTTACAGGGACTTTTAATGGTTGATAGAGTCTAAATAAACTGAGTTATTGGTTTAAAATGATGTGTGTCACCGGCCGGACGCCTGCCTAATAAAACTGTCTCAGATTTTTATTTCCGGCAGACGTTGACTAGCTCTCTGCTATCGTATTTATTATGTAGGTGTGTAAAAGACTTTATGTTATAATTATTATAATTTAAATGGTTAAGTATATAATTTCTACGTATGAAATTGACAGTAACCTAATAAACATATGACCTAATGGAGATGCCCGCGTCTATACGCCCCGGCGTCTTGGTGCGTCGATGTCGGTAAGATTATTTACCACAATCGTATCACTAAAACACATTAATAAATAACTTCTGTTTAGGTATAAAGCGCCGATAGTTACCACGATCCTTTTCCGAGATCGTCTGAAATGTATATATATGAGATGATATTCATTATATTACTCATATACCTAATTCATATCAGTCATAATGTACCTGATCGTCTGAAGTCTTTTGAGCCTGTAACGTATGGGAAGTAAAGCGACTCTACGAGCGTATGAGAGTGGTTAACATTACAATGTCAGAATTGTAGTTATATTTTTTTACTGGTTGGGTATGAAATGGATTATTGAGATCGATCGGTTTGAAAGTTTTTGATAATTTTTTCATTAACGGAATAATCACTCGGACTCTTGGCATATATGTAGGCTCTTTTTCTTTATTAAATAAAATTATATGTAGTCAGTCATAAAACCTGCTCACAAAATTTCACGAGAATCGGTTGAGAATAGCGACCTGTAGAGGAGAGAAAATTGACTCGACAAAAAATTTCTTTTTTTTTCGAACCTGCTCATCAAATTTCACGAAAATCGGTTGAAAAATGCGACCTGTAGACGAAGACAACCGGAAATCCGGACATACGAAAGCATTTTTGTCGAAGCTAAAACAGAGACCTTCGTTTCACTCGGTCAATTATGAAACTCGCCTTCGGCTCATTTCATAAAACACACTCGTGTTTTAATACCCCTTATTATGTACCAGTTGCATAAACTACTATTATCTACACACATATCATAAATCCTCTAAAACGAGTTCGGAAACCGTAGACTTTGACTCTCATTTCAACATTCAATGTATTTATGAAAATTTTCTTATCTCTGGCTAAGGTTTTGCCACCCGTACTATATATTTTGCCTGTTCTTGTAATATACAAAATACATAAAGTACGCTAAAATACTACATATATTTACAGAACCGATAAAATAATCTACGAAAATGTTTCCGAACGCACCCATAAAACTATGTGACGTGACGTGCATGAGTATGACAGTGACAGGAGTGACAGAAGGGAAACAGGAGTGCTACCGCGAACCACAAACGAAATATCTGCCTCTCTGTCGCACTTGGGTATTGGAGCAAGAGAGAAAGATACTTCATTTTCGGTATTCGGTATTTTTTTTCTCACTATACTTATTTGAGTGCACGCATGTTACCAGTGTAGATCTATTAAGTATTGCCTATAGTCGTTTGTTCAGGCAGTTAAATCGTAAGGACTCGATTCTATCTCGGCGTGTGACCCATCCAACTCAGATACTCTAGTTGACTTCATTAAATTTTGTTCGGATTTTTTTCTGACTATACCTATTAGTGCGCCCGCAAATTACTGGTCTAGATCGATTAAGTGTTGCCTATAGTCGTTTGTTCAGGCAGTTAAATCGTTAGGATCCGATTCTATCTCTGAGTATGTCCCCTCCAACTTAGATATTCTAGTTGACTTACTAAAAAAAAAAACGGATTTTTTTTCTGACTATACCTATTTGTGCGCCCGCAAATTACTGGTCTAGATCGATTAAGTGTTGCCTATAGTTGTTTGTTCAGGCAATTTAGTCGTTAGGACCCGATTCTATCTCTGAGTATGACCCCTCCAACTTAGCTACTCTAGTTGACTTATTTGAATTTTCTTCGGTTTTTTTTTCTGACTATACCTATTAGTACGCCCGCAAATTACTGGTCTAGATCGATTAAGTGTTGCCTATAGTCGTTTGTTCAGGCAGTTAAATTGTTAGGACCCGATTCCATCTCTGAATATGTCCCCTCCAACTTAGATACTCTAGTTGACTTAATTAAATTTTCTTCGGATTTTTTTTCTGACTATACCTATTAGTACGCCCGCAAATTACTGGTCTAGATCGATTAAGTGTTGCCTATAGTCGTTTGTTTACGCAGTTAAATCGTTAGGACCCGATTCTATCTCTGAATATGTCCCCTCCAACTTAGTTTCTCTAGTTGACTTCATTACAATTTCTTCGGATTTCTTTTCTGACTATACCTAATTGTGCGCCCGCAAATTACTGGTCCAGATAGATTAAGTGTTGCCTATTGTCGTTTGTTCAGGCAACTAAATCGTTAGGACCCGATTCTATCTCTGAATATGTCCCCTCCAACTTAGTTTCTCTAGTTGACTTCATTAAATTTTCTTCGGATTTTTTTTCTGACTATACCTATTAGTGCGCCCGCAAATTACTGGTCTAGATCGATTAAGTGTTGCCTATAGTCGTTTGTTCAGGCAGTTAAATCGTTAGGACCCGATCCTATCTCGGCGTATGACCCATCTAACTTAGATACTCTAGTTGACTTAATTTAATTTTCGTCGGATTTTTTTTCTGACTATACCTATTAGTGCGCCCGCAAATTACTGGTATACATCGATTAAGTGTTGCCTATAGTTGTTTGTTCAGGCAATTTAGTCGTTAGGACCCGATTCCATCTCTGAGTATGTCCCCTCCAACTTAGATACTCTAGTTGACTTCATTAATTTTTCTTCGGATTTTTTTTCTGACTATACCTGTTAGTGCGCCCGCAAATTACTGGTCTAGATCGATTAAGTGTTGCCTATAGTCGTTTGTTCAGGTAGTTAAATCGTTAGGACCCGATTCTATCTCTGAATATGTCCCCTCCAACTTAGTTTCTCTAGTTGACTTCATTACAATTTCTTCGGATTTCTTTTCTGACTATACCTAATTGTGCGCCCGCAAATTACTGGTCCAGATCGATTAAGTGTTGCCTATTGTCGTTTGTTCAGGCAACTAAATTGTTAGGACCCGATTCTATCTCTGAATATGTCCCCTCCAACTTAGTTTCTCTAGTTGACTTCATTAAATTTTTTTCGGATTTTTTTTCTGACTATACCTATTAGTGCGCCCGCAAATTACTGGTCTAGATCGATTAAGTGTTGCCTATAGTCGTTTGTTCAGGCAGTTAAATCGTTAGGACCCGATCCTATCTCGGCGTATGACCCATCTAACTTAGATACTCTAGTTGACTTAATTTAATTTTCGTCGGATTTTTTTTCTGACTATACCTATTAGTGCGCCCGCAAATTACTGGTCTAGATCGATTAAGTGTTGCCTATAGTTGTTTGTTCAGGCAATTTAGTCGTTAGGACCCGATTCTATCTCTGAGTATGACCCCTCCAACTTAGCTACTCTAGTTGACTTATTTGAATTTTCTTCGGTTTTTTTTTCTGACTATACCTATTAGTACGCCCGCAAATTACTGGTCTAGATCGATTAAGTGTTGCCTATAGTCGTTTGTTCAGGCAGTTAAATTGTTAGGACCCGATTCCATCTCTGAGTATGTCCCCTCCAACTTAGATACTCTAGTTGACTTAATTAAATTTTCTTCGGATTTTTTTTCTGACTATACCTATTAGTACGCCCGCAAATTACTGGTCTAGATCGATTAAGTGTTGCCTATAGTCGTTTGTTCACGCAGTTAAATCGTTAGGACCCGATTCTATCTCTGAATATGTCCCCTCCAACTTAGTTTCTCTAGTTGACTTCATTAATTTTTCTTCGGATTTTTTTTCTGACTATACCTGTTAGTGCGCCCGCAAATTACTGGTCTAGATCGATTAAGTGTTGCCTATAGTCGTTTGTTCAGGCAGTTAAATCGTTAGGACCCGATTCTATCTCTGAATATGTCCCCTCCAACTTAGTTTCTCTAGTTGACTTCATTACAATTTCTTCGGATTTCTTTTCTGACTATACCTAATTGTGCGCCCGCAAATTACTGGTCCAGATCGATAAAGTGTTGCCTATTGTCGTTTGTTCAGGCAACTAAATCGTTAGGACCCGATTCTATCTCTGAATATGTCCCCTCCAACTTAGTTTCTCTAGTTGACTTCATTTAATTTTCTTCGGATTTTTTTTCTGACTATACCTATTAGTGCGCCCGCAAATTACTGGTCTAGATCGATTAAGTGTTGCCTATAGTCGTTTGTTTAGGCAGTTAAATCGTTAGGACCCGATCCTATCTCTGAGTATGACCCCTCAAACTTAGATACTCTAGTTGAATTAATTAATTTTTTTTCGGATTTTTTTTTAACTATACCTACCTTGTGTGCCCGGAAGTTACTGGTCTAGATCGATTAACTGTTGCCTATAGTCGTTTGTTCAGGCAGTTAAATCGTTAGGACCCGATTCTATCTCTGATTATGTCCCCTCCAACTTAGATATTCTAGTTGACTTAATAAAATTTTCATCGGATTTTTTTTCTGACTATACCTATTTGTACGCCCGCAAATTACTGGTCTAGATCGATTAAGTGTTGCCTATAGTTGTTTGTTCAGGCAATTTAGTCGTTAGGACCCGATTCTATCTCTGAGTATGCCTCTCCAACTTAGATACTCTAGTTGACTTATTTAAATTTTCTTCGGATTTTTTTTCTGACTATACCTACCTTGTGTGCCGGCAAATTACTGGTCTAGATCGATTAAGAATTGCCTATAGATGTTTGTTCAGGCAGTTAAATCGTTAGGACCCGATTCTATCTCTGAGTATAACCCCTCCAACTTAAATACTCTAGTTGACTTATTTATATTTTTTTCGGATTTTTTTTCTGGTTATACCTATTTGTGCGCCCTCTAATTACTGGTCTAGATCGATTAAGTGTTGCCTATAGTCATTTATTCAGGCAGTTAAATCGTTTGGACCCGATTCTATCTCTGAGTATGTCCCCTCCAACTTAGATATTCTAGTTGACTTTATAAAATTTTCTTCGGATTTTTTTTCTGACTATACCTATTTGTACGCCCGCAAATTACTGGTCTAGATCGATTAAGTGTTGCCTATAGTTGTTTGTTCAGGCAATTTAGTCGTTAGAACCCGATTCTATCTCTGAGTATGACCTCTCCAACTTAGATACTCTAGTTGACTTATTTAAATTTTCTTCGGATTTTTTTTCTGACTATACCTATTAGTGCGCCCGCAAGTTACTGGTCTAGATCGATTAAGTGTTGCCTATAGTCGTTTGTTCAGGCAGTTAAATCGTTAGAACCCGATTCCATCTCTGAGTATGTCCCCTCCAACTTAGATACTCTAGTGGACTTAATTAAATTTTCTTCGGATTTTTTTCTGACTATACCTATTAGTGCGCCCGCAAGTTACTGGTCTAGATCGATTAAGTGTTGCCTATAGTCGTTTGTTCAGGCAGTTAAATCGTTAGGACCCGATCCTATCTCTGAATATGTCACCTCCAACTTAGTTTCTCTAGTTGACTTCATTACAATTCCTTCGGATTTTTTTTCTGACTATATCTATTAGTGCGCCCGCAAATTACTGGTCCAGATCGATTAAGTGTTGCCTATTGTCGTTTGTTCAGGCAGCTAAATCGTTAGGACCCGATTCTATCTCTGAATATGTCCCCTCCAACTTAGTTTCTCTAGTTGACTTCATTAAATTTTCTTCGGATTTTTTTTCTGACTATACCTATTAGTGCGCCCGCATATTACTGGTCTAGATCGATTAACTGTTGCCTTTAGTCGTTTGTTCAGGCAGTTAAATCGTTAGGACCCGATCCTATCTCGGCGTATGACCCCTCAAACTTAGATACTCTAGTTGAATTAATTACATTTTCTTCGGATTTTTTTTCTAACTATACCTACCTTGTGTGCCGGGAAGTTACTGGTCTAGATCGATTAACTGTTGCCTATAGTCGTTTGTTCAGGCAGTTAAATCGTTAGGACCCGATTCTATCTCTGAATATGTCCCCTCCAACTTAGTGTCTCTAGTTGACTTCATTACAATTTTTTCGGTTTTTTTTCTGACTATACCTATTAGTGCGCCCGCAAATTACTGGTCCAGATCGATTAAGTGTTACCTATTGTCGTTTGTTCAGGCAGCTAAATCATTAGGACCCGATTCTATCTCGGCGTATGACCCATCCAACTTAGATACTCTAGTTAATTTATTTATATTTTCTTCAGATTTTTCTTGGCTATACCTATTTGAGTGCCCGCAAGTTACCAGTCTAGATCGATTAAGTATTGCCTATAGTCGTTTGTTCAGGCAGTTAAATCGTAAGGACCCGATTCTATTTCGGCGTATGACCCCTCCAACTTAGATACTCTAGTTGACTTGTTCAATTTTTCTTCGGATTTTTTTTCTGACTAGTCCTATTTGAGCGCCCGCATGTAAACGATTTAGATCTATCAAGAAATATATGTAGACGTGTGTTGATGCACTCACATCGTTAGGACCCGATTCCGTAAAGGCATTTGAACCCTTCCACTTGGACCTCCGTTTGACTAGTTAAATGCTTGTTCTATTTGATTTTCTAGCCAAATCTTTGTGAATGCCCATATGGTACCAGTCTAGACCGATAATTTAGTGCCTGTTGTCGTTTGTTCAGGCAGTTGAATCGATAGGATACCATTGTAACTGAGTTTATTGCACTTCGGAACGAGATACCCCAGTCAACAGTATGAATTTTCGTTTTTTTTTGTCTAAACTATTGAGGTCCTAACGATTTTAATGTCTGAACAAACGTGAACTAACGACGCCCGATGATTCCACATACTTGGTTTCGGTGATTTCGGGGTGGGGTGGTTAGCGTGAAGACAGCCACCCCACTTTAAGTTTAAAAAAAAGTATGAATGAGTTGGGTCCTAACGATTTTACCTACTAAACAAACGTGAACTTACAATGAACAAACGATTCCTATATGCCATTTGCGGGCAAACGAAATGAAACTGACTTTATTGCACTTCGGAATGAGATACCCCAGTCAACAAGACCTTCAGTATGAATTTTCGTTTTTATTTTTTTGTGTCTAAACCTTTGAGGTCCTAACGATTTTAATACCTGAACAAACGTGAACTAACGACGCCCGATGACTCCACATATTTGGTTTTGGTGATTTCGGGGTGGGGTGGTTAGGTTAGCGTGAAGACAGCCACCCCACTATAAGTTTTAAAAAAAGTATGAAAGAGTTGAGTCCTAACGATTTTACCTACTGAACACACGTGAACTAACGATTATCTTGCTATAGGAACTAAAAAAAAACAACAATTTTGGTTTGGGGTGGTTAGCGTGAAGTTGACCACCCCATTTTGTTTTTTAAAAAAACCGAATTTAGAATCGGGTCCTAACGATTTTACCTACTGAACAAACATGATCTTACGATGAACAAACGATTCCGATATGCCATTTGCGGGCAAACGAAATGAAACTGAGTTTATTGCACTTCGGAATGAGATACCCCAGTCAACAAGACCTACAGTATGAATTTTCGTTTTTATTTTTTTGTGTCTAAACTATTGAGGTCCTAACGATTTTAATGCCTGAACAAACGTGAACTAACGACGCCCGATGACTCCACATATTTGGTTTTGGTGATTTCGGGGTGGGGTGGTTAGCGTGAAGACAGCCACCCCACTTTAAGTTTTAAAAAAAGTATGAAAGAGTTGGGTCCTAACGATTTTACCTACTGAACAAACGTGAACTAACGATTATCTTGCTATAGGAACTAAAAAAAAACAACAATTTTGGTTTGGGGTGGTTAGCGTGAAGTTGACCACCCCATTTTGTTTTTTAAAAAAACCGATGTTAGAATCGGGTCCTAACGATTTTACCTACTGAACAAACGTGAACTAACGATGAACAAACGATTCCGATATGCCATTTGCGGGCAAACGAAATGGGGTGGTTGTCTTCACGAGCATCTTTTTGTTTCCCAACCTCAAAAAGGACCTACGAGGAAATCGATTTTCTGACGATGAAGCTTTGAAGACAGCACTGGCGGAGCATTTTGACACTAAAGATAAAAAATATTTTTATGAGGGGTTAAAAAAACTAATTGACCGATCTTATAAGTGCATAAACATAGGGGAGGAGTATATTAAAAAATAAAATAAAAAAACCTATCGTATTATTTTGTTTTCATTCTCATACCGAGAATTTATTGAACGCCCCTCGTATAGCTAACCTTACACACAGAGATCGCACGATGGAGCTGACTAGGCTGCCACAAATGTGACATTAATTAATTGACGCATCTTATATTTTGCATCCCGAGTTACACCCCGCCAGTTGGTTTTAAAGTTTATTTTGACGTCAATTTAAAAAGGATACCGTTTGACGACGTTCATACAGATACGATAAGATTACTCTGCCTCTATTGGTATTGATTCAATTGTCAATGACCCAAACTAGTCCTGCAGATAGACGTACGCTCAACTATTGGATCACCAGTGCTTCCATTGACGCGCCGGATGTCAATAAATGACAACTCAAATCTATCATGGTCCATATTACATAACAGTTACAGGGGGGCGATTTTTGAGTGTCGAACGCTCGACTTTTCACTCGAGATCTGTCAAAAAACTATGATGTTTTGACAGATGTCGAGTGAAAATTCGAGCGTTCGATACTCAAAAATCGGCCCCCTGTACTGCTTTTAACAACGAGCGCATGTTAGCCAGTTGTAGTTGTGACACATACGAACATATAGACAATGTGGGAAACCTGTGTTTTAATTTTAATGCCTCTCAGTTGCACAAACTATTAGTATTTATGTACAGTAATATGTAATTTCCATGTGCGATAATATTTTATATTTAAACTTCTATTTATAAATATTAACATATAATATTTTTTCGAACAAGAAAAAATAATGAGGTCGGTTTATTTTCTAATGCTACGTAGGTTTTCAGTGAGATATGTTTAGGGAAACATCTTAATCTATATTGTTATTTTTACGTAAATGCCACCTATTTTCTTGTAGGAAGAATAAATAAATAAGATCGCGGGAATAAAAATCATGTCCGTATTAAGATTTCTACTCTGAATCCCGCGGTGTTGCACAGCTGGTGCCGATCACTGGCGATAATATTTTCTAGTTTGAAAACTAAGGGTACCTATGCTTGACACCTAAACCGTTTGAACGCCAAATTGATCGTGTGTCGTCGTGCCCACCACGCCAAGCACTTTTGAATTGATGTAACGTTTAAACCAATAAAAACAAGTAAAAACAATTCATAATCGATTTAGTCATGATCAAAGTACACCTTCACTCCGACCTTTTTAGTGGTTGTTGGCGTGGTCGGCACGACGACACACGACCACTTTATAGGTTCTTGGCGTTCAAACGGGTCAAGGGGCGTTCAAGTGGTTTTTTGAAATATTGTTTTATTTCATAATTAAATTGTGTAAAATACACCAAATATTTATTACAAGTACCTACCATTGATGCATTCAACCATACAATTGATACCCGGTATGCTCTGCTAGTGCCCGTTGAAGTTTTCCTTTGTGCTTTTATCTTTTAATAATTTATAGGTGGATTTGGATTTATCTACTGATACGTAAAGTTAAGTTAGTTAATGTAAAAGTTGGTACATATTATATATACACATATGTACATTAAAGAACGACATCGTGAAATATATTCGACCTTTTTATCTCGCTGGCTATGAGCACAGAAGCCATCGCACCATTTCTACCGCGCTAGACGGGTTGATAACGTGACTCAGCCGACATTATACGCTGTGATTTAAGAAAACGGTATGACGCGCGAATTTGGCTGGCGTATTACAACGATGGCGTAACGGGTAAGTAATACTATATTTACCTTCGGGCACGTGTTTCTAGCTGAATGGGGGCAGGCCTTGCCCTTGAACTCTGGCAGAGGGGAACGCACGCCACGCAACGCCCAAACGGCAACTCGCCCAGGGTTGCGCAGGGCTTCCCCGGTTTTGGTGAAAAACGTGTTTATCAAACACGTAATATCACCTAACGTAATGCTAAAACGGAAAATTGTTAACATTCTTCGCGGTGGAGTGCGGTATTTTCTAAGCGGCGCTTTGTTTTCCAGCTAGGGTTAACTGTGGTCTCCTGCCGAAAGAACAAACAAAAGGTTTGTTTTGTTATGATCCCGTACATCGGCGACACCGGGAGGTTTCATGTTGAGTATGTTGGGTGGAATTTGATCATGATTACAATAAGGAATAAGCTCCTATACTTATTATCGTAGAAAGTCTACTAAAGTCTACAATATACCTATTGTGCAGTCGACTACAGTAAGATGTATCCAGTTTTGGAACTTATTACAATGGCATAAGGAATAAAGTGGATACTTTTAGACTGTACCAATGCAAAATCCAATTCGAATTGCTCTTGATTATGACAAAAGGTTTCACTTATTATTAAAATAAATAACTATGAATCATAGAATGTATTGTAGCGCAGAATTAATTTCATAGAACTTTTTTTATTTGAGAAACCGTTAACTTTTTATGTATAGCTAAAATGCCATTGGGTTCTACCAATTGTATGTAGATCTATCAGAAAAGTAGGTTAGGTTAAGGTAAGAAATGGTACCTTTTTTGAATAAAAATATTTTCTCTATTAAATGAAAATTCTGTGAAACAATACATTATATGAAACTTCTGTCCTGTATGAATGAAAGTACAACCTGGATGGCTGACATCATTTAAAGCGTAGTTACAATGAAGCACGCGATAAAAAAACGGTAATAAATAAATGTAGGTAATTTCCTTATATAAGTAAGTACCTACTTAAAACACACTTTATTAGACTAAAACGAAACAACCAATCTCTATTCATCAAAGAAATTGAGAGGACGTATCGTTTCTAGAGATGGGCGCTCATGGGTATTTACCGGGTAAATTCCCGGAATCTTTCCAATCTACCCGGTATTTACCCATATCTACCCAAATGGGTGGGTAGATATAATTTGTACATTTTATGTTTATTTTTACGGAAATGTTTTTGGAGATATACATAATAACGAATAATGGATGCTATTGTAAATAGGAAAACTTGTTTCAGTATCGTAGTGTGGAATAAATCCACCAAAATTAACAAATAGTACTGTCATTTTGAAGGTATAGAGGGAAATGCTTGGAACACAAGTTTTGACTCGGTAACTTTGTTTAGGCTAGTTAGGGGTTAACATATCAAAATTCCCCGCACCTACCACCGCCACTGGGGAGGAGGGGGGCTTTTTAAACGGCCCATTTTTCGGTATTTCGTGAAAAACTCGTAAACGGTGACACATATCAAAAAACGTTCTTGAGCATAAGTAATCTACATAAAATTATCTACAAAATACACTTTTTCGCTAGGATTAATATTTACTGAGATTTTATACTGAGATTATTATTTATACAGTTTAAGCATCGTGTTGACCCAAAGCTATACAAATTGTGTTTATAAGGGGGGCTCCCATACAAATAAAGGGGGGCGCGAAAAAAAAATTGTTTACCCCATAAAATGGGATATCGTTGAGTAGAGCTCGTTGAGCGCATAAATATAGAATTTTTTGTTTTTCAAAATAATGAGAAGCCACTTAAATTATCATAAAAAAAATATTTTCCCCCTTTAAAATCTCATTAAATATTAATCGTAGCGAAAAAGTGTATATAACCCATTTTTGTAGATAATTTTATGTAGATCACTTAGGCCTAAGAACGTTTTTTGCTATGTGTCACCGTTTAAGAGTTTTTTACGAAATACCGAAAAATGGGACCTTTAAACCCCCCCTCCCGCCAGCGGCGGTGGTAGGTGCGGGGACTTTTGATATGTTAACCTTCTAACTAGTCCAAACAAAGCTACCAAGTCAAATATTGTGTTCCAAGCAGTAGAAATCTGTTCCATATACCTACAACAAGCATTTACGTGTTAATGTTATCTCCAAAATTTGAATCTACTGGTTTCAAATTTCAAAAATTGAAAGTGGGGAGAGACGTCGTAAATATGGCGACCGATCATAACATATATGTGTTAATTTCTCGAGTTCTAGTTGATGAAACATGTTTTATGTGTCGTTAAAAAGCTGTTTGCATGTTCTGTAACTATTTATTTCAAGCCTATAATTAGACTCCTAAACCAGGTAACCAAAGCTACCTTTCCTATACTATTGGCTAATGAGTAACGTTAGCAGCCAATAAGGTTGAAGGTTGTCACACGAGTAATGCTTATCAGTTGTACGGTGTAGTCTCCTGACGTGATTAGTAATTAGCGTAAAGTTTTTTTGCCACGTGTGATTTTTTTGGCAGTGCAACGAAATCAACTAGTGATGGTGTTTTCTTTGGAATTTGGCCTGATAGATATATAATATGATTCGTTTTATTTAAAAAAAACGGCTTAAATAGTGTTTTAAGTGTTTACTTATATTAATAATATTTCGTCAATAAAAAACATTATGACAGAAACTTCTTTAAACTGATTAAAGGCAAATTAAAATTTTGTTACCAAAGAATTTTGTATTATTATTTTGAATCAACAGTAAATTTGAACTACAGGAAACTGCAATGAGGCAGTGTGGAAACACTAACATTACCGAGCGTCTGATAATAATTCAGTGATATGTTTGTATTGTGGCACTGACATTAAATAAGTGAAAGTGACACCAAATACAAATTGGTAATTTTTTATACTACAAGTATAAGAATTACCAAGGGTATTTTATAATATTAACTATCCTTCCTTCAACCGTAACCATTGCTCAGTAGGTACTTTTCCAGACTAACCTCATTTATTAAAATCTAAAATTATGCAGTCCCATGCAAATTTTATTCTATTCTTAATTTTTTTAATCACATTTTAGAAATATAATATTCTTAAGAATTTGTTATGCCATTGGAGGTATTATCTACGAGACATTTTCTTTTATATAATATGTAGGTATATAGAAATATACATTTTTATCCAGGACAAAAACAACTTATAAAACAACACATCAAAATAAAAAATAAATATAAACCAAAAAGTTGTCACGAAACGGTTCCATCTCAGCATAATGCGGGCAATCGCCAGCGCTGGTCTATATATACTGCTGGCATGCTGTATATTGCAAAATAAAGCAATTATTTTTAATTTATATTGATTTGTATGAAGAATGCTTACGCTATATAATAATAAAAACATATAAAAAATAAATACCCAGCAATTTGGGTAGAAATGGGTAAATACCGGGAAGATTGGGTAAATACCGGGTATTTACCCGATATCTTTCTTGGGTATTTACCCGCCGCCCATCTCTAATCGTTTCATATCACAATCTCAAGTGCCTTCTTAAATATCCTCTGAACATTTTCGAATAAAGGAAATCTCAATGCTAAGTTGTAAACGACAGGGGCTCGGCTTTGTCGCGGCCAGTAGGCAACCCTAGCGCCCTCCCCCTGCCCCACTTCACTGCCCTGATCAATAGCTTCCTACTTACACAGGTTTCCGGCTTACACGTGCCTATTTTCGCCGACGTCGGCTGACAAAATGGTTCTGAGAGGCACTTTTGAAGATTTGGAGGAAAAATATGTAAAGGAATGACTGACCCTGAGGGTCTACCGCAAACTAAAAACGAAATATCTCCCTCTCTGTCGCTTGAATATGCAAGTGCGACAGACAGAGAGGGACATACTTCGTTTTCGGTTCGCGGTAGCCCCTCTGGCTGCTGTTTGATCTAGTTTCTTGGGCGGTTTTCTGACACAGTTTTAGGCTTACGCGTGCCTTTTTTTGAAGGACGTGGCTGCTAAAAAAATATGTGCTGAAAGGTAATATTGAGTACCTATTCTCTTATTCGTTCCCATTCCCAGTGGGTTTTCAAAGTACTTAGGCAATTTCGCCGGGCTAGTTTTGTTCTAGTTTGCGGCGATGTATTTTTGACTGTACTGTGCAAAACTGCAAACACGAAACGTCCGGACTCCGGAGTTAAAACTTTATTCGATATTTGCGATTCACATATGCCGAGTTATTTCAAGAGAAACGAGAGATGATTTTACGACGAGAAACTAGGTCAAATATAACTTTGATTGCCTACGTGTATGACAGTGTATTTATTTAATGTTCATGGACATTACATGACAGTCTTAATAGGTATTCAAGATTATTTTGAGTTGAGACATATCTCAGTGCTATTTAATAGTGAAGTACTTATTATTAATTGAGCACAATGAACACAGTATAATATGTATATCAACTACTTGGGTCAATCCCAATTAAATCTCCGAATGCAGTTAAGTTTCCAATTGATACCCTTATTTATGTATTATTAGAAATACTTACACGCATCTTTGTTACGTATTCTTACGCGACGCCCAACCAATTTGGCTATAATATCTTATATCTTTAAACGAGCAATTCTTGTTTATATCTATATATATTTCTATAAATCTATATTTCTATTATTTCAGGGATCTCGGAAACGGCTCTAACGATTTTGATGAAATTTGGTATGTAGGGGTTTTCGGGGACGAGCAATCGATCTAGCTAGGTCTCATGCCCGGGAAAACGCCGAACAAAGCTCGGCCGCCCAGATATTTAACTACTAATAACTTACATACATGCGAAGCGATCTCCCTTTCATAGCATACCTACACACTTTCATCGATCGGGCTCGACGCGCGTTTGCTGCATGCCTCGCTGACTTTTGCAACAAATTACAAACTACCCCTTTCACTGCATTATCGCACGTGTTCACTGGGAGTCCATACCGTCCTTATTGTCATAGTGACAAGAGTGAAAAGGCTACGCGTTTCTATATCCTTTACCATACAATGATTTCACGCATCTTGACGATTATCACATTCATCTTTATCATCTTCAGATGGACGTGTCTCCTTAAATGCCAGCAGGATTGGGGCTGCGGTCTATTACCTCCGCCAACTCATTAATACAAATCCTAAGGACCATCCAAAAGAAACTTCGTATGTACCTACCTAGTCCCATCCCTACATCAGCTATAGTAATTATTATAGGTATGCCTTTATCCAAGTCGTATCTAAATATGATCCTACGACCGAAATATCGATTCACATGAACCGTGATGCATTAGGGCATTTATTCCTCTCATTTCCAAACAAGATTCAAAATTGTTGAGCTCGTCTCCCGAGCCCGGAGATTTCCGACGACTTATCTATTCATAAAAAAATACCGCGCTAGACGACGCGACGGCCTAATGTAATGTCATAATACAAATTAATTAGACAGCGACATTAAATAAACAAAATAGTATCTTATCCGAATGACCGCATTGCTAATTTGACCTTTTCATAGTAAAATTCCTAAATTGCTCCGCATGCCTAAATCTTTATCATTGGTCAAAGTTCCTGCATGGTCCCGCATACAATTTTCACGTAGTGTTTTTTGCATTTATTTAAGACTAGAAAAATATCATTTCCGTTGTTTCAATTGTGCGATGTCACGCGAACCTCGTATTGTGTTGAGGTGAAAAAGTAATCCTTCCAACAGGCAGCGATCAATAAATAGTTTACTAGTTCAGTCACTGTAGCGTATTTGGATTGTTCGCCAAATGGCCAGTTCCGCGTCTATAAATTTTGTTGGGATGTTTAATTCGTTCCAATCAGCTTGTGTTAATGATGTGAATAAAAAAATCTACATTCTTAGCAAAGCATTATTACCAAATATGTAACACATGAAGATAGCGAGTACCTAACAAAGATGAATAAGTATATGTTGTATTGTGAATAAATTTATTGGCTATTAGGTAAAAATAGGCTGCAAAGGCAGTTTTATACTTAAGTCAAAATCTAATAGCTTCTGCAAAGATTATTAGTGTTGTTAGACTGAATGACAAAAATACATATTCTTCTTTACATATTTTACTCTAAAGTTCATTTTATTAATACACTTCCTATACGTAATAGTTTCAGCTGTCACATAAAATACGAACTCCACATCCTTCGACTCACAATAAAGAAGCGACGCAACAAAATAAATAGCTTTGTTATGATTCCGTTTCAAAGATCTATTGACATTGTGGCAAGAACGTGAGAATAGATCGCTGGCATTTATAACCTAAAATCACCTTGGCCGGTTTTCACATCTGCCCGTGCTGGTCCAACGCGCAAGTGGAACGGCACTGCCCATTGTCAATCATGACTGCAATCTGCTATACTTTTGTTTCTTTTATTAGTTGACAAGCGTTTCTTTTGTTTTAATTTTGAATCATGCTTTAAGACACTGGCACTGGCAGTTAGACCAGTTAAATATAAAAATATCTGGGCCGCCGAGCTTTGCTCGGCGTTTTCCCGGGCATGAGACCTAGCTAGATCGATTGCTCGTCCCCGAAAACCCCCACATACCAAATTTCATCAAAATCGTTAGAGCCGTTTCCGAGATCCCCGAAATAAATATATATATAAATAAATAAATATACAAGAATTGCTCGTTTAAAGATATAAGATTGACGCCGCTTGGTTATTAGATATTTTTGTTTTGTTGGCCCCATTTTGCTCATATACCTAGTTCATCAACATATGTGATCCTAACAAGATTCTAGTTAGAATTGATTTTAGAATAAACTTTATATAATACGGTTTGATTTACTCATGCTATTACATAATTACAATTTAATTACTCTCTGAAGAATTTGAATAATGTGACTTTGTTTATGTTATAAATGTTATTTTAGACGTTTAGTAGCTTAACCTAATTCTGACAACGCCGGTGTACAAAATTATCAGTCGCATTTATAAACGAAATATAATACTTATATAACGGAATACCGGTTCTGGAATAGAATACATACTTCGTCCGTTAAACTATTTGGTTCAAACTTCGAACAATTACTGGGCGTTCCAGTTTCCTATTCCTTAGTAACTGAACCTTTTATGTTTATTTTTATTTCGGTCAACGGCCGTGCCTATTCAGCGTTCCATTGACATCGATCCTTGCCTTTATGCCTAACCTACCTAATAGGACTTATGTTGACTTCTTTATCTATTCAAACTACACGTGCAAAGGGTATGCTGGATTTAGGGCTATGGAAATAGCAAAATTGGTTAGGGTCACGTGGCGTTCCAATGAGCAATATTAAATTTTATTATGGTTTAGAATTGAACGTTGTACACAATTAATGTCAACAGAGCGTGTTGAGTTGAAAGGGGTTCGACTGAAATGGTGTACCGTTAATTTATTTTGAAGTATATAAGTGTAGTTTAAGAAGTAGGTAATTGCACGGAAACTGGTTATTAAGAAATAGGTGCAGGTATGCGGGTATCGTCGAGCCGAGTTTTGCCACTAAATTAAATTAACTACGTTTCTCGGAGGAGTATTAGACAATTTAACTGCTGCAAAATTACTGATGTACCTAGACATATTTAGCTAAATAGCTATGTCATTAATTTAAATAGACATTAATTAATTTGTATACCAAGGAATGAAAACAATTTCACTATTCAAATGTGATAAGTACATAAATCTATAGAATATATTTATTTTTAGACATGCGCAAAATGTGTCACTAAAAAGAAAAGAGTGATATACTTCAATCCTTCACTGTGAAGTATATCACTCATTTAGTTCACTAGTTCAGTTTAGTTCACTAGTTCAGTAGCTCAACCGATTCAACTAATCATATTGATCAGTCATTCGTCGCGTCGCGTTTCTCTCATTCTAAGGCTAATTCGGGGATAATGATATCAAATTTTATATATATTTTGAATAATTTAAGTAAAAATATTTTTTTTACGAAAAATTTGTCATTATACTCGATTTTGACTAATTCGGGGATAAGGATTTCAAATTTTACATTTATTTAGAATTTTAAGTACATTTTTTTTTTGTAAAAACCGTCATGAGATAATTGATTGAAACGATGACACATGAACTGAAGTACTGAACTAAGTGAACTATTGAAGTATATAGATCCGAACTGAACTAGTGAATTAATGAAGGACACCAAGTGAAGTACTTCAATTGAATCATTCATTCGTGAACTACACATGTCTATTTATTTTAAACAAGATTTAAATTCTACAAATGTACTTTGTTCACTCATTTTAAAATAAGAAAAGGAAGTAAACTTTACTAAAACTTTATGTAAACAGCGTCATAAATCACGAATGCTATTTATCTTTTAGAGTCGCATTCAGGAAACAAAGGTCCACGACGCACATCGTTGCTACCAGTATTACCCAAATTGTTAATAGCAACACGCGGTGTTTAGTCTAGGCATTCGATCGTGTGTTGACCGGGCGATTCACCTTGAGACCGCGGCTCGACAACCAGTATCGCCTCCTATAACCCTGCCGAGGAAAGCAGCACCGTCTAGTTCCAAACTTGTACACTGTAACAGACGTATCGGCAGTGGGCGCGTATTCACGTTTCGTACAATGCTCAAGACCGGTCCATTCCGTTGTGGGTGAGCAAGTTGTGGAATGCACGGGACGGACCAACGTGATTCGAAACTGTGCAGCATTTTCGGTTATCGATTAAAGCACCCATTCGATACTTAGTTCCTTTCTATGACAGTTAAATCGTCTATCTAATTCCATGTTTCGATTGGCATTTAAATAATTTTGCGTTTTCAATAATACTTAATTACCTGAGCGTGGGTTCTATCTACTTTTTGCACATTCAATTCTGTACCCCAGCAATTGTTTGGTAATTCAAAATTAGTTCCTGTACTCATGCGCTGTAATTTTTATGGTCGTGCCCCATTATAATGGGTTAGGTGGTTTTGTATTATCATTACGGTCTGTAGACATAATAAAATTATCATATAGATTGTGAGTGAGTGAAAATTAAACATATCAATATTATTTTTTAGAAATTTACCGCAAGCGATTTCAATTCTGGTTCAACTACTTAACTTCATCTTCATCAATTTGTAGTTTGCGTTAAGTAGCCGCATTGGCCGCGAATGCCAGAAGGTCGCAGGTGCGAATTCTGCTCGGAGCCTAAATTTTTCATTTTATTCTTTGTTAAATTTACCGTCATCAATAAATTTTGAACGTTAAAGTTTTAGAGAGGATAAAGGTTTGAAAATAATTATGCAACTGCATAGGAGGAAGCGGCATCTTGGTACTCCTTTTTTAGACATTGCTTTTACCCAGGAAATAAACTAAAAACGTGTATTATTGCATTAAGGCGATATATTGATTGAATGAGACGCGCGTATGTTTTTCGTTCACGACAAAACGGGATGCAACACTCTCTGGGAATGGCTTTTTAGACAAATCTCGATAAATATCTGACTGTGTGCAGATTTATTAAATTTCCTCTGGAAAATATAGACTCAACTTTGGATTTCTTTTCTATCGAGAAAATTTTAAGCAATTATGTTTCGGCTATTGTCAGTACCACAATCATATAGTCAAGAATTATATATCTGAAAATCAGTCCCTATTGTTTCCTCGTCTAGGCAGAACAGCGTTTCAAAGTTTCTAAATTACTCAGTGTAGCGCCTTCGATTAAATTCTAAAAAGTTTTAGAACGGATCACGTACGGATATAGGTTTGAACTTTTTTTTATACTGCGACGGTGGCAAACAAGCGCACTGTCTACCTGATGGTAAGCGGACACCGCAGCCTATAGACGCTCACAACCCCAAAAGAGCCACGTGCGCGTTGCCGACCCTATATAAAACTTGAGGATTCACAGTGTTGACAGCAGAAGGGACAAAAGGTCCCTCGCTCTCAACATAGTGCATCCTCGGAGCTCTGGCAACCTTGCTTACCTCCAGGAACAACTTGTATACTACTTGTATAGTAAAAAGTTATGCATTAAATATTAAATTTAGAAAATATTTAACGACGGCTCCTATAACTTTATACCTACGAGCACCTACCATCATTCGATTTGATCGCTAACTGACGTTCCTTGGGCCGTGTGTCGTAGGTAGTGAGCTCGTTTTTTTTCAGGTCACTGACTTCAAAAGATTTCTCGTAAACCCTTATGTACAATCTGTTTTTGATCACGTCTAATTTTGGCATTATAAATGGGTTGCATCATCTTTGCAATTTCGTACATATATATTAGGATTAGTGCTAGGTATTACGAATGTCTTATTTTTTCTGTAAGACTAAATTGAGCATCTTAATAAAAGAATAATTTGCAAACGAATGTGAGCATTTTATACCCAAGAAGGTAAATAACAAATATATAGGGTCCCGTTTTAACCTTTGGGTACGGAACCCTAAAAAGTAAGTCAATTGTTAAAAACAGTGTTAGAGGACTTTAGCGTAGGACGCCAAAGTCCTAAAACGCTGAAGACAAGTAAACTTAATTAAACAACATAAGCAAATTGGAATTTTACTAAGTAGCTAAGTGGCTCCCTTTTTAAGTAGCTATAATGGTATGAACAAACAACCATCTACTTACATTCACCGTGGATTTGCTTTGTAAGGGTATCATATTCATATATCGGCGGTATTAATAACTTGCTTTACAAGCGTATTTGTTACAGACATTGAATAATATCTTTGCACAGCGAATGTTTGCCTTCTAATACTTGTTTCTCTTTTTTGCACATTTCTAAAATGCGGAGTGAGTATATATATATAAGTAGATAAGCATGCAGGTAGCTACCGATTAGTTTCGCTTTTACCTAAGATACGTACCATATAATTTTTTAAACAAAATATCAAATACAGCAACGGCTAAAATCAATTTCCTAGAATTCCTAGTCAAATTAAAAAGCTCATCAAAAATCAATTTAATAGTACATTACTTACCAAGGGCGATAAAACAAAGAATGCCTCAGATCGCAGGTATTTTACGCCCGAGCCGAAGGCAAGGGCGATAAATATGCGATCTGAGGCTTTCTTTATTATCGCCCGTGGTAAGTACAAATTTTTATGTCACCCTCTGGCCAGGAAGTGGGTTTTTTCGCGCGCGGAGCGTGCGATAATGGCCACTTTATGGCTAGGTGTGACATAAAGGTCTTTATTAAACTTACACAAAGTATATAAAAGGGAAGAAAATAATATAAACGAAAATATCTCTTCATCTGTGTCTCCATCCAATTCACCAAGCTTCCAGAAATGAAATACTTGAACATACACAATAAAGTGTAAAAAAGATCGTCGTTCGTAGGTTTGAGTCAAAGGATACCTACAAGAAAACTATAAACTATAAATAACGAATCTTCTATTGGTAACACGCCCACTCAGGTGAGTTAGCTATTTGTTATCATAGTGCGCGGCTCGGAAACCCCGATGTTAACGGGACGCCCCAATTCGGGCCCCGAAATAAACCACGTTCTGTTCCAGTTCTGCCCGCGCAGCGAACTCCCACTAGAAACACGTCAGTCCTGGCGCCACGTGGAATTGACAATGAAAACAGAGCAGACTGTAAACATTCACAAGATAAAGAACCAGACAATAGGGATAAGCTAAGCATTGACAATATTACAAGAAAATTCGACGATGTGAAGAATAAATGGGAAAACACTACATAAAAGAAAAGTAGGCAAAGTGATGGCAAGTCAAGCAATGATGATAAAATAAACGTAGTAACAAGATAAAGAACCAGACAATAGGTATAAGCTAAGCATCGACAATATTACAAGCAAATTCGACGATGCGAAGAATAATTGGAAACACTACATAAAAGAAAAATAGGCAAAGTGATGTCAAGTCAAGCAATGATGATAAAATAAACGTAGTCCTAATGATAAATATTAGAAGGGCTCCGAGTTCGACACAAACAGTTAACAATAGGCCGCCTAATTCCCTAATGAATGCGCGTACCCACATGGACATGATGATATTTTGAAGCCGGCACGTGACGATCCATCCGTCGGGCCTAATAGAACTCTATAACTAGCTACAGTGTTGAAACTTGGGGTGTTGTATAGTGTAGCCAAATATCGGAGGCGCGGGTGAATGACCTCAGTCAGTTCGCAGGCACCTGCAATCGCGTCGCTGTTGACACAACTAACTGACACGCGTAGTTCTCAAGTGATAATGGCTGGCTGGCGCTCTGACGGTGTAATGTATACGTACGACTGCTTAGTATTCTCAAATGCGTTATTTATGGATTCAAAAATTAGGGCGTGTACCTACGTAAACTTGGGATAAGTAAGTACCAATGTGTTTACATACGAAGTTTTTATTAATCTGTTTTAGAAATGTTATTCTTATTGATATTATTCCCGGAGAGTGTTGCATCCCGTTTTGTCGTGAACGAAAAACATACGCGCGTCTCTATATTGATTGAAAATCAATATATCGCCTTAATGCTGGTTACCAGTTACCACCGTAACCGGTCATTTCCATTTGCTTTGCCCTAGTAACCGAATAAGTAGCTACTATCAGTTAGTTTTCAATTTGATGTATTTATTCCCAGTATCTTATTAGGAGAATAATTTCATTCTCGGGGGTAATACCAAAATTGACAGCAACAATTGGATCGGACGGTATATTTTTGTCATTACAGGTAAATGTCATTCAAATTAACAAACATGCGATTTAAAAGTTAAAGCCCTCCTTAACATTGTAGTTTAAATTCTTGAAGAGAAAAGCTAGTAATATTCACGATTTTTGAATCTAGTTATTCTCGGATGTTATGTTAGACGTCTACCCGGTCTATTAGTAAGGAATGGATGTAATTGTTGTTGTCGGCAATTGCAACTTGCGCAGCCAGTTTAACTTCTGTTTTTGCACTATAGCAGTTGCAACATCTATCAATAGTCGCGTTTAGTACCCATTATTATGTATAGTATTACATTACAACTCTATTTATCTCTCTTTATGTTAAATTTATTCTCGGTTGCATTCTTGGTATCTCGCAGTCCGGTGAGATCACAGCGATTTCAATTCATAATGATCAGGCCCCTATTTCACCAACTTGACAATTGTCACTTTACAAATGACAATTCGATTTCCATTGCCGGGCCGGTAAGTACCTATCGATGCTATCCAACGAGCATCTTTACGTGATGACTCAGAAGTGTACTTGGAATTGTCAGGTGACAATTGTCAAGTTGGTGAAATAGGGGCCAGTGCTAATTCATCCCAGTCATTATTATGCAAGTTCAATTCACGACTCCCACACAAGCAAAGGTCCACTAAAATCCACTCCCCTAACACAAAAAGGTTCAAGATTTGCAACCGACAACAGGATTTGTTCATAATCGATAAGCCTTCAAGGGATAGGCAACGCACCATCAATCAAACAAAACTCCTAGTCCGCTTTGGACGTAGTTGAAAGAGTAAATAAAAAGTGCCAATCTTGAGAAATGGGGCAAGGACGCGGCCCGGATCCCACGCGGGACCACGCTAACTCTAATGAACTACTGTCTACGTAATTTGATACAGCAGTAGCTTTCATGAAACCATTTTAACAACATTTTTCATCTGGGTTAGTTCGATTCTGTAATTTAACGAGTCTTAACAGGTATCTTGTGAATAAACATCGAAGTCAACGAAAAACATTTCGACCTAGCTGATTTTTTTACCAATGTAGGGTAGATAGAATAAAGTTGCGATTGAACTTTGTTTCTATAACTGTGTTCAGATTTATTAAATTTCCTCTTGTCAGTATCTAGACGAGGTAAAATACCATCATATTAACTTAATTGTGTCTTTTAATAATGCGTTGTTTTAGTAGGCTGAGTAAAAAAAAGAAAATATAGACTCGACTTTGGATTTCTTTTCTATCGAGAAAATTTTAAGCAATTATGTTTCAGCTGTTGTCAGTACCACAATCTTATAGTCAAGAATTATATATCTGAAAATCAGTCCCTATTGTTTCCTCGTCTGGGCAGAACAGCGTTTCAAAGTTTCTAAATTGCTCAGTGTAGCGCCTTAAAATAAATATACCTAAATATGAAAGAAACGATGAACTGACTAGAAAATCTATCGTCGTTCAAGTAAACACAATCAGTAAAATTGCATATGAATTGTGGATTTGCATTGTGTATTGAATATGATACGTTTAATTAATAAAAGCGTTGACTACGATTTCAGCTCCGTTAATTGGGACAGTCACAATGGAGCCGTCTGTATAATTTAAACAAAGAATTTGAAATCGACTAAATTAATTAAATTTTAAAGCAGACTTGGAAATAATTTAACACACAATTTTAGTCTTTTAATGAAAATGTTTAAGTACGTACCTATTTTGTTTGATACATTTAGGTACTTATTAGGTACCTGTTTTAATAAATACTGATGTAGTTAGCTGACACTAATTTGATTTAGCGAAGTTAAGACTAAGCTAGACATCAATTTTTTTTTCGATGTTGATGGCGTTTTGCTGCTTAGGCACTTTGCAAATGTCAGGTAGTGGGGAGCTTTTACGGATCTGTGGAGTGCACCTAATAATTTTGCCCAAGGGACTTAATAATATCAGACATCAGTTGATGACCTTCGTGCGGTATCTATTAAGTAGTCACGTCTTCATCCGCTGCTTAAAACACCTGTAGCTCTAGTATAAGTTTTTTCGAAACAATAACTAATTCGAACGCGTTTGCGTTTTGTCTCAAAATGTATGAAAGTGGTATGAAAACGTGAACAGCGCCTCTGGTGGTCACTAGTGGAAACTAAAACAGCGCGTATAACATTTGTTGCTAACCGATGAACGCGCGTATTTCAAACTCGGTGAGAGCGTTTTCATACATTTTGAGACAAAACGCAAACGCGTTCGAATTAGTTAATGTTTCGAAAAAACCTATACTAGAGCTACAGAAGTGACCCGAATTAGGAGGTTTTGTTCAGTATAGGTATGTGGTAGGTACAATGGACCTAAAGCATCGATTACACCGAACTAGGTACATCTAGTGCACTAACTGGTGGAGGGGAGTTAAAGCATTTCACTCTTAGAGCGAGATAGTTTAACTCTCCTACACGTTAGTACACTAGATGTAGTTCGGTGTAATCGATGCTTTACACTGAAATGAAAGATAACTAGGTACTCGAACCATTGTCTCTTCATATTCATATCCTCAGGTAGCAAGATACTTCATAATGTATCAATCATCTTCTGTTCGCATTTGTAAATAGGTACTATTTCCATGTGTATTTTTTCATGTGATTTATTGTGTACAATAAAGAGTTTTACTACTACTACTTCTGAGTTAAAAGCCTTAAAAAGATTACAGCAAACTAGTCATAAATTTAAACTAACGTGAGACATAGTTACACTTAATAAGAGAATTAACGGTTGCCACTCATTTGGAAAAGTCACTATTTGCGACATGTTTCGGACTGCATGTTTGGTGCTTTTTCAAATGAGTGTCAACCGTTATATCTCTTATAAAGCAAACTAGTCATTGCTAGAGAAATATTTAATATTCCTACTTGATATTAATGCTCCTTTAAGCTTATAGGAATCCAATTGGAAACAAGTGCTAGTCGGACTTTGCACTTCCGAACCAACCGCAAAATTAAATTGGTTCTAATAGGAAAATTAAGAAAATGTCAAATAAGAGAAAAAAGAGGGTGTAGATTATTTGTTACAGTAACATTAAGTCTGCTAATAGGTATTACAAACTATTCCTTTCATTGCATAAATATTGAATGGAACGACATGCTTGTTTGAGAATCAGCTGTGCGGAGTCAGCTTGCGGCCCGGAGCCCAAACCCCTTACTCGTTGACAAGTGACACTTTCCAACTTGTCAGCTATAAATATTCAACGTCCACTCTGCCAGCCGCTCTCACCGACGTTCCTCTTAACCTAACGATACCCACCTAGATACAGTTTGGGCTCAATTTTGACGGCCCACTCTTGCACTCAGCCAGAAATACAGGCGACTCGGCGCGGGCGGTCCGATACAAACGCGCCTCTGTCTATTCATCCATCACTGCACATCCGCACGATACGGCTAGACTCACGATTTCACTGTCACAGCACGCGGCCAACCGGCCCGCTGGAGTCACAGCACTAGATGTTTTGGCAGTTATACTAAGGGGTTGGCGGGAGCATCAGTCCGCGCTCGGGTGAAATCGCCACGCACTGAAACCACGTCGCGAGGCCGACCTCCACGCTCGAGAGCCGTCAAAGCCTGAAGCGGCAGGTGTGTGGCGTGCAGCCGAACGAGAGAGTTGAACAAGACGCCGCGCGCGACTCGCCGCCGTCGACTGACGGGGCGCGCCGCGACGAGCCTAGGCCGCACCAACACACGCGCACCAGCGCACACTCGCGCCCGCTGCCACCTCGCTCGCCTCCTCCCTCCTCCCCGCGACCACGCCGCCGTCACAACGCCACCACCACCGTCACTCCACTCCACGTCTCTCCGGACTCTGATATTTTAAACTGAATCTGACTTTAAAATTATATCAGATACGTCTCAGGACGTGTGCCGTTGGACAGGAATATTTACCAAAACCAAAGCGATAACACAGGACATATTTAATTAGTTGCGCATTGAATGGACGGACGGCGCGTGTAGAAACGACGAGAGCGCATGCGCCACGCACACACGGCAACCAGATACTAGAAATTCTAACACTTGTGTCTATGAGAGACCAAACTGAGACGTGCAAAATAAGCCTAGATATACAAACTGACCAAGTGGTATGTTTTCAAATGTTTCATGTAGCATTCGACATAATTTCATTTCTTGGTGAAGGTGACATCATTAGTAATGTGATGTTGATAGAGTGCCCACATTATGTCAGCGGCAACGCTGCAGCCGCGAGTCGTGCGGAGGCAGAGAAGGTCAGTGCAGAACTATAGCTGCTATGCTACAAATTGCGCCAATAGATGCTCCAATGTTCCAATGAACTCGTTTAATAATAGCGGGCGTAGCGCGGGCGTCACCGAAGATACTAGCGTAGGAAGTAATGTCGGCTAGAAAGTCAACGCGTAGCAAAACTCGTAAATTAACCAGGATACGTAGACAGACTCAGAATGCTAGCAAAAAACGCAGCTTCGCGTATTCATGAATGAGGATGACGTTACTAGATCCAAACGTGAAATGGTAATGGTTATGGTAAGATCGACAGCAAATTACTAATGAATAAACAGAAAAATGTAAGTGTAAGAATAATCTAAGTATAGATAAAGTATGAACCATCGCCGTGATAAATGATGTACATGTAATACCTATAAGAAGCTCGTCTTATCAAAGACGTGCTTTGAAACAAGTTTCAGACAAAAATTTCGGTGGAACACTGGCTTTACAATTACAAAATGTCTGCTCTTAGTTCTGCTACATCAAAATCAAACAACTTTATATTTACAACGTCGCAAAAGGTTCAACCAAACCATCAAGATATTTTGACTTATTAAGTCAAACACGCCTACGCCCAAGAAATTAATAACCATTTATCTGAATAATAAATTACAATATGAAACTAAAAGTATGAATTTATAAATAGCTAAACAAGTATAATAAATCAAGCTAGGAGCCTACTACAAATTGTATAATAACCAAGCAACAACGGAAAAAAACAGGATTTGCATAAAAGTAGCAAACCTGAGCAGGCAGCACGTTCTGAAAAGGATTGGATGACGACATTGAGGAGTACCGACAATGATGGCCTGTTCGAGCGAGGTGGTCGTCCGGGACGCCGATCGGGACTTCCGCCGGCGCCAGATCATTGCCAGAAACACTTAAGGGAAAAACGAAGACTTCAACTCAGTAACATGGACGTACATTTAAGAAAACAATTTCCCTGGTCGCCAAAAAGTAGGACTGCAAAATCGTTATCAGCATAAGAATTTGTAATTTTTTTATTGACCATCTCGCGTGAGTTGGAATGGGTCGTCGCGTTTTAGTTTACGTGAATATATATAATGTCAGTTGTAAAATAAAATTTTATGGTCGAGCATGAAATTATTTTACTATTTTTATTAAATTAGAATTAATTGCTACTTACGGAGGTCACATAAGTAATTACAAAAGCACATTTTAAATTCTGAAAGAATGATGCAAGTGAACCTCGAAAAAACACTTTTCTATTCAATTTTTTGGTACTATACATAACGTAGTGGCACCAGTAATGGACTTGGCTCCAGTAATGGACGCAAAAATCTTTCACGGTCGAAATTAAGCAACGGAAAAGTATTTTAGTCATGGCAACACTTTAAGCATAAAGAATAGGCTTCTATGTATCACATTGACAAATGGCATACACCTCGGTCATTTTGTTTAAAAATGGCGCGGCGGCAAAAAGTGTGCTCCGGCATTTTTCACGAAAAACCTTATTTTCTTACAGAAATAACTAAGGAAGTAGGTTTACGTTTTTGATTGTAAACTTTATTTTCTCTAAACTATATTATTTTGATATGATTTCGTGAGAAGAGTTAGATATTTAACAACACTTTTTTAAAGCAATAATGCATTAGAATCCAATTTGAATGATTTAGAGAGGATGTACATTACTGGTTCCTATTTTTTGTTAATCTCCAATTATGGACAATTTCTCCATGATTGGTTTTCATACTGAATTCTGGTTACCCAATTATGGACACCCAATGTTGGACGGATTTATTGGCGAGGTAAATGTTTGAAAAATGCCACCCAGTTTTATTATAATATTATAGTAGTTTAAGTATCTACACAAATATCATAATCCTCTAAAATGCGTTCAGAAACCGTAGGCAAATGACCTTCATTTTAACATCAATGTACTTATGAAAATTTTCTTACCTGTGGTGAAGGTTACCAGCAGTAATATAATATTCATTATAATTTCCTATTTAGTACTATAATGTTTTTTTTTTTAATTTGGAACAGGAAAATTAAAATTCAGTGGATACGAAAGGTCAGCTCGATATAGGTTATTTTTTTGGGATAAGGATTCAGGGAGAAGGATTTCAAATTTTGCATTTATTTTAAATTAAAAAAAAAAGGATTTTTTTCGAAAAATCGTCATTATACTCGATTTCGACTAATTCGGGGATGAGGATTTCAAATTTTAGATTAATTTTGAATTTACAGCGAAAAAAAAATTTTTTTGCGAAATATCGTCATTATACTTGCCTGCATTGCTTGGTAGCAATGCAGGTCATTTGGTGCTTGGTGCTACCGGTTACATATTTATAGTAGCCGGTATTATATAACATTTGAAATCCTTATCCCCGAAATAGTCGAAATCAAGTAGGTATAATGACGATTTTTCAAAAAAAATGTTTTTTTCTTAAAATTCAAAATTAATGTAAAATTTGAAATCCTTAACCCCGAATTAGTCGAAATCCAGTATAATGACGATTTTTCGCAAAAAGAAATTTTTTCTTAATTTTCTTATTTATTTTAAATTAAAAAAAAAGGATTTTTTTCGAAAAATCGTCATTATACTCGATTTCGACTAATTCGGGGATGAGGATTTCAAATTTTACATTTATTTTGAACTTTAAGTAAGAAAAATTTTCTTTTTGCGAAAAATCGTCATTATACTTGCCTGCATTGCTTGGTAGCAATGCAGGTCATTTGGTGCTTGGTGCTACCGGTTACATATTTATAGTAGCCGGTATTATATAACATTTGAAATCCTTATCCCCGAAATAGTCGAAATCAAGTAGGTATAATGACGATTTTTCAAAAAAAATGTTTTTTTCTTAAAATTCAAAATTAATGTAAAATTTGAAATCCTTAACCCCGAATTAGTCGAAATCGAGTATAATGACGATTTTTCGCAAAAAGAAAATTTTTCTTACTTAAAGTTCAAAATAAATGTAAAATTTGAAATCCTTATCGCCGAATTAGTCGGAATCGAGTATAATGACGATATTTCGAAATTTTTTTTATCTTAAAAATTAATATAAAATTTGAAATCCTTATCCCCGAATTAGTCGAAATCGAGTATAACAACGATTTTTCGTAAAAAAAATTTTTACTTCATATTCGAAAGAAATGTAAAATTTGAATTCCTTATCCATGAATCCTTATCCCGAAAAAAAAATAATACATTATTGCCGTGGCCGGGGAAAAAAGCAATTGCAGGCTGAGTATTTGTTTAAACGGACGAGCTTGCGAGTCCGTTTAATTATAATACGAACCCTGCAATTGCCATTCCGGCCGAGGCTAAGTACTTTTCTCAAAAATGAAGGAAATACGACAAAATTTGGATAAATATTTAATAAACATAACCTTAAAACGTCAAAAACCTCATGCTCAACAAAAAATAAACAGCAGGGTGTTATTTTTTTTTAACAGAATCGCAAGTGTATTGGTTTACCGAAAAACGCAAATTATTCAAGACTTAAAAAGACGTCGCATTTCTAACAGAAAAATACGAGCTGAATTGGCTGAATACGACCTGTGCCTCCTTTTATATGACAGTTTCTACTTTTTTTTAAAGTTTGGAATTCAACAAATAAAGGAATTTAAATGTGAAATTGCAAGCGGCCTACAATGTTTTTAGAACATAAGGTGTCCAAGATTGGGTGTCCATAATTGGATTTTGTCTGTCCATCATAGGATTTTCGAAGATTTTCGACTTTTTCAGATTTGGAGCAATTTTCTCGAAACTTACAAGTTTGTCCAAAACTTTTGTATGTTTATTATAATTAGTGATTATTAAGCTACATTTTCTTTGAAATAACTAACATCAAACTTATAAAATAAGAGAGTTACAGCCAAAAGATGTCGACGGAGTTCTTAAGCCGTCCATAATTGGTGCCACTACGTTACTACACATTATGTACCTACTATACATTATGGTAAACCGCCAAAAGCGAGTTTGGTATATAATATCAAATGACAAGTGACGCCCATGAAACTTTCAGCAATGGACGCGTTCGCGCAATGTGGAATATGTATCTATTAGCTTTTCGTTTTCGCACTGACAATGCCAGTCAGAACAAATTTTCTTGTCCCCGGGACGTAATCGTTTCAAATCTGCAAATTCTTTTTACTAGATTTATTTAGGAGACAAACAAATTACGTTAACAAGGCGATGTTAATCCAATTTGGCTTATTTACCGATAGAATATTGCTCGTTTAGCGGCTAATTATAATACACGTGCGCAAGAAAAATGGTTTTTTGCTCTCGTCTCGTCTTCGTTTTGAGTTTCTTGTAAGTTGTATTGCGAGTTCGCGCCTTTGCCTCTGTATTCTGTTTAGTCTTTTCTCAGATACAGTATATTATCTGTCAAATTAATTGGAAGAAACATAGTATTCTATTGATTATAATGAAAGCAATACTAATTCAAATCAATAAACATAATTAAATGTTAGTTAGCAGACACCAGCACGAGAGCACGCGAGAACCTAACAGTCAAATAGGAAAAAGTTACGTCTAGGTAGTTTTCCTTTTGGTCAGATGACAGTCGCTACCTTGGATCCTAGTTAACCTAGTTAATCCTAGTTAACTATACCTTTGCCTTTTTGGTATAACCCTAAAATCATGATGAATGATGAATAAGTGCTGGTTGACTTTTCAATAAGAGATTTTGATATTTGTAAAAGATTTGAAGCAATTAGTTGAAAAACCGGTCCGTGGTCGCCACTCGAGAACCTTTCGGCCCCAACGGCCATCGGTTCTACGTGCAATGGTTCTAGGCGCAGCGTGGGTAGACCCCCCACAAGGTGGACTGATGACCTGGTAAAGGTCGCGGGAGTCCGCTGGATGCGGGTGGCGCAAGACCGGTCATTGTGGCACTCTTTGGGGGAGGCCTATGTCCAGCAGTGGACGTCTTTCGGCTGATATGATGAGTTGAAAAACATGGCCCGGTCGTACAATCTATGCAAGCAGTCCAATTAATAGAATTTAATGCTGTTTAAGGATTAAAACAGACTTTTCCGAACCATCATCTGATACATGCTAATATACTAATAGAATTTAAACACAATCCTTTGTACAAGCCGCCGCGAGTCGCCGATTGCCTAGTATATGCATGTTGACAACAGACAATGCGACATAAACGTCCCGATATTTCTTTTGCGCGTCAAAGAAGCATTTTCGCGATTTGCACTAACATAAAGTTGCTAACAAATAGTCGTAACTGGGTACAAACAAGCTATTACAGAGAGTTGAACTTGTAGGTAATGGGAGGACTTCACACGATTATGTTTGAGGGTATTCATTTGTGTTCCTTGGGTAGTTAAGTTTATCGTAAAGCTAAATGTCATGTAGTTACATGAAAGTTATTGCCTAATGCTATGCAATTGATGACTTGTTAACGTAATTCATTAAACATGATAGCACGATACTTATAGTATAATGTTCAAGCTAGGGCTTGCATTCCGGAATTCCGGAATCTCGAAATTCCGGAATCTCGGCCAATTTTTCCGATATTACAATTCCGGAATTGGTACACTCAAAATATCGGAAATTCCGGAATTGGATTTGATGAATTTAGAGTGAGAAAATAGAGTGTTTTGTATGTTTATTCTTAACTTTCACAATGTAAAACTGAGGAATTGTTCGCCTATCACCAGATAAATAAAGCAATAAAGTGTCATACATACATACATACATACATACATAAACATTTTGTGAATAGATTTCAAACTGGTATTGGTATTCCATCACGTATATTCCTCCTATCCGTATTTTGGATACGACGATCACTAAACTCCGCCGTTAGCTGCGTTCGTATGCTCTAGTGTGGCTTACGTACCTAGCCGTTCTTATCCACGAAGACCCGTGCACTGCACGGAGTGGGTACGTAAGCACACCATAAACATAATGACATAAAAGTTTTGTAGTATCACCCAGGTTTCGATCGAATCACCCACAAACAATAAACAGAGGGACAAGTGGTAATCTTCAGTCTTCTGTATAACTTAACGGAGCCTATGGATGTGGTCTATGGTACTAAAGCCTCTTCGGAAACCGGCTTTTTCGGGAGGCTGGAATTCATCTAGTCTGCGTGCGAGATGGCTCGTAATAACAATGACTCTTGGAAACAGCTTGTAGACATGGCTCAAAAGCGTGATGTTTCGGTAGTTGTTCAGTAGTGTGTTGTCACTTGTCAGGGTTGTCACCATTCTTGAAGAACAGCGCCACCTCGCCTGTGTTTTGTGCTTTTGGCGTTCCCCCTTCCAGTAAGACGGAATTTACCCACATGAAACTTATGTGCATTTTTTTCGAAAATCACGAGTTTAGTGCTTATAATGAATTAATGACCATATATGACTACTAATGGATCACATTTAGCACTCAGCTTATTTGATCCCGGAAAGCCGTTAATTCAGAAGGTAAAGTGAAAAAGTAAATTGAAAGTAAGAAATATCTTAATATTTTTACTAAAATTTAAAATACAGGCTACCCTATCTGGATATTGCCTTTAAAACGATAATTATTATATTTTTAGTACATTTTTGTGACATTAATTTAGTTGAAATAAGTAAAATCCCAATTCCGGAACCAGTTCCGGAATTCCGGAATTGGAGTCCAATATCGGATACAATTCCGGAATTGGAAAACCGTCCGATATTGCAACCCCTAGTTCAAGCGAGATCAATGATAAAGACAAAATCATTATTTATTTTTGACCTGATGCCTTTCACATATCAAGCAGTTTCTGCTGTACGATTTCGACCGCAGTTACTCCAAACAAAATCTATGGGTGGCCTTATACACATAATTATAGGTACCTAATAGCCATTTGATGTGTTCTTTGAGAGATCCGCTTGTAAACATGTGGCCTGTTCTCAAAGTAACGACACTTCTAGGACATCATGCTGCATAATTTGACGTTCTCGGCTCGTCACATTATTGAGTCCGGCTGAACATTACTTAAACACTGCATTGACTATTTCTTGCTTAGATACATGGAATGTTTCGCAATTCAAGTTTAGATAAATGCCAGAAGGACACAGTCACGGTGTGTATTACTGTATATGTTGACATGAAAGATATGAAATATATCGTATAGCTCATTGTGGGAACGGTGGATCATGTGTATACAGCAGTGGCGGAGCGGCCATACAACTCGATTCCCACCGGCTTGCCTTATTTTCAGCCAGTCCAGTTCTTTTACTACGGCTCATGAAGAATAAGATAGGCAAATTATTTCCTATTTTTGACGCGCCGCCACTGGTATACAGTGAAACTTTGCTATATTTCGAGAAATTATGATTCGACAGAGGCCATCTCTGTCTCGCTGCATGCCATTGCGCCTTCGCTTCGCTTAGAAATTTTAGGACAGATTATGTTTTGCACGCGACGAAACTAAAAAAAAACAGAAGTTTTGATATTATCTATTCGCATGTATATTACTTTTTCACATCACCTATTCGGATAAGGGCTTTTTCGTCCCTGCTAGGAGGGATCAAAATGGCACTTTTCTTCCCTGCTAGGAGGGATCAAAGTGGCACTTTTCTGTAACGAGTAATAAGTTATTAGTATCGATTTTGATAAAATAAATGCACAACCATTGTTATTTCAGATCTTTCATTATCCTCAATAGGTGATGTGAAAAGCAGTATGTGTCACATGGAAGCAAAATTATTTCCACCTTGGGCGTTCATTCTTGAATCCCTCACTACGCTCAGGATTATATTTTAGAATCCCTCGCTACGCTCAGGATTCTATTATATAATCCTTCTCTTCGTTCAGGATTCAAGTTACGCCCACGCCGTAAATATGTCATTGCTCCCTTGTGACACAATCTACTATTGTGTCCCTAATGATTATGTGTATGTTCTAAGTAGATAACTATTAATTAAGCTTCATTTTGAACGTAAAGTTCATAGGGTGACACTATTTATTATGGGCACTGTGAGCACAAGCACCAATAATGGACACTTCAACCCTTATTCAAAGATCATACGGTTTTAAATTGATTGTTCTATAAAAAATGAATGACTCTTATTTTCTTTTACATAAGAGTTATATAATGAACATCATTGGTGGTGTCACCTACCTTTTGTCATATATATTTTTTTCTCGTATAGCGTTATAAATTTTAAATGGTGAGGAGGTACTCAATGGATCAAACGCGTAAGGTACACAGAGGATATGGGTTTTGCCAGTTATTTCTGTAACTTTTTCATAATTTTTTGATCTCAGTATACGCGTGAGTTGAGAACGACTAAGTTGTAAGTTCAATAATTAAAAATAAAGTAAGTATTTTTTTAAATCCAAAGAACATGATTCACTGTATCCACCTCCAAGCCACTGTATGTAATTTGTACTAATATTCAGTGTGTACACTTAAGTTCACAGTGGATCAAATTCTTTTTTTTAGAAAAGAGAGAATAACGATTACGTGGCAGCTCCAGCTTCGTAGGCAGGGTCACTACCAACTAAGCTAAAGCGGTCGTCAAGTCAAAAGTGATGTGTATCTTGGTGGCTAAAAAAAGGTGATTCACGGATCCCACCTAATGACCTTACCTAAATAATATAAAAGTATGGGTGACCCCTGTGTAGGTATTAGTGTTCCTTTCAAAATAAATCTATTTAAAATACTAATCATAAACAACAGCTTCGCTTAAACATATGGTCCTTCGAACCGGATTAGTTATTCAGCGCTAAAGGATAATAAAACTTTTCTGATAATAATAAGATAATACGTGCCAACATTTTTTACCACCCATACTTTAAAAACTGAAACACTGGTCCTTATACTTCAATTTGATTTTTTTTTCTGTTTCTCTATACTTCTATAGCAGTATCGAATTACGATTCTAAACAATGCTTACCAAACATGTTGGGCTTACGCCACTGACCGTTTTTTATGCTAATTTTATAAATAAACAAATATGTAAATATCACTAACTATTAGCATGTGGATATTAATTTTTTTGAGTCGTTGGAAAAGGATCTGGAAAAGTAGGTATTGATTTTTTAAATATTTCAGCATTTTCTTTAGCTCAGGGGTTTAAATATTAAAACGAATTTCAATAAGTGCTTAAGGTTATACATACACAATCATTGTTTGCACTATTGTATGTTATATTAAAAACCAAAACTAGGCACAATAAAAAGTTTAGTAGTTTTAACCTCGGTTGCACAGTAAGTGTTCGGAAAAATAAATTGCCCACAAACAATATATAAATAAAAATATATAAAAAATGCTGAAAAGTGGTTAAAAATATCACATTC
The DNA here is from genome assembly GCA_951800055.1 of Cenopis cana. NCBI lineage: Eukaryota > Metazoa > Arthropoda > Insecta > Lepidoptera > Tortricidae > Cenopis > Cenopis cana. The sequence continues at coordinate 14,105,570 of OX637478.1, forward strand.
TGATTACTAGTAGTAAAAATGTAAATGTAATATGTCTTGTACATAAAGTGCTGGCAAAAATCCCAGAATTCAGTCAGCCTCGTCATTAACTTGATGATCGTGATGACTGGTGAGTCAACGATCGAGGATCCCAAATTATTTGAAATAAAGATTTCCATAAACGTCGCCCGGCCTCGTTAGCCACTTTTGCGGGCTCGAGTCGTTATTTTACAACATAAAATTAACTTTTTATGCGTGACTCATGTCGTTTTAGGATAGGTTAACTATGGACAACAATTAAACATACCTAGGGAATAGTATACCCAATATAGACGGCATGTAAACCGTCAATTGTAAATGCGTTGAAAAGCGTATCACGATAGACTGTAGTTGCATATCTTATGGAAATGTATGCCTTACCTACAGCAGCATAGGTAATTTTTTTGCAATAAATACCCATAAATTAATCCTGTCAATTATTTACCTACAGTTAGCAGCAGCAGGTGATAATTCAGCAGAAGATTTTATCTTTCCTTTAGTTCACAGCACTAGTCGTGTTAATGGCAGGTTGGTTCCGAACCATGGTTAATATATCGTGTCTGCAAGCAATAATAGACGTTTTCACATTGACTTAAGATCGTTGATATGTGCCAATTTATCTTTGTTATGTTTGACAAGGTTTGCAATTAACACCTGAAGAGGTCGCTTCCTCTAAGGAACATCTCGCGGCGCCTGCACCTACGCCGATGCCCACGCGCACCCAATGCCACCTCGCTAAAATCAGATAAATCAATACATCCGAATGAATATGTACACTCGTGATTGTATAATTATGAGGCTATTTGATTTATATCCCGGGATTAATTTCACAGCAGGCCTTGCAATATAATTCGACTTTTGGGGTTGTGCCGGCCTTTTTTGGGTGTGATCGATCGGATTCGAGATATTCAAAGGTTCGACGTTTCGGTATCCAATGAAATGATAAATTGAATGCACGATTCAGGTGTTAGGGTACGCCTTGCAGTATCATGTTTACCTATTCTCAATAATGAAATTAGAACAGAATATTTATAAACTTTCGATACTGCGTGCGAGGCCCGCTAATAACCGGTACCTATGTTTCGTTATTAATTACTTATTTAAATTATTTTGTTTTTATTCATTGTTCTTAAGGTACTCAGTATTTTTTAGTAAGTAATTAACAGTCATCGGAATTCTCGTGGCATTTTTGAGCTGTCATAAGGACTTCTCGTTTATCGACTTCCGATATAATATACATATTTTGTCGATACATTATAGAGCACAACACAACATATCAAAGAAGATTTAAAGTATAGGTAAGCAACAGGTGGTCTTATCGCTGAAGAGCAATCTCTTTTAGATAACTTTTAAGTGGCTGAAAATGTTAAATAAGACATTTGCAATTCTCGTTGCAATTATTTATAAGAAATAATAAAATATTATTATTTTAATTTCTATTTATAATTTCCTAAAAGTTGCTATCCAAAGGTTATCTCGAAGAGATCGCTCAGTCGCGATAAGACTGCATGTTGTTTACTTCTACTCGTAATCATAATTATTGTACATATTGTATTCAGTATTTATCGATATACATATGTATAATCGGAAGTCGATAAACGAGAAGTCCCTATGACAGCTCAAAAATGCTACGAGAATTCCGATGACTGGTAATTAATTACGTCAAGTATCAGCAGGTCAAATAACAAAGTGATACGTTAGAAGAAACACGCTGTTAAAATCAAATTGAATGTTGCTGAATTATCTCAATTGGCCAAACGGATGCATTCCAATTACAATTAGATTAGGCCCATTTTTGAAGAAGTAGCATACAAGAAGCAAGTCATGTAACAGTTGGGGTGACAACGTTATCAGAGGGCTTAGACCCTGTAGAATACGGTTCTGCCTGTCTCCATACCCAAATTTGAGCCGGAAGTCTGTTATGCCGGATAATGTGCAGCCCATACAAATTTTTTCGTTGTACATTTGGTAAATCGTGGTTTCGGTACCCTAACTATGGTCCGATTGTTATAGGTTTTTGATATGCCATAAAGGACAATATTTGTCATTGTATCCCGAAATTTTCGACCCTCCAGCTCCATATCTTTCTCCGCCATCTTGGAAAATCTGTCACTTTTTCAGTGTTTTCCTTGTACTGTCGCTAAAGTTCATTTTAGTGCTAAACATGGTTCGGCAATATTGTAGAAAACAAAATTTGCTAAAACTTTTGGCTACAAAGATTTTTTGTATGACCCCTAAGGACGAAGGTATGACAGGAGATATTTTTAAAACTGCAATTTTTTTTTAGTATTCCTCCCATATTTGCGTTTTAAGTGCATTTTAGCGCTAAGTATAGTTCTGCAATATTGTAGATCACAAAATGTGCTACAACTCTTCTATTGAAATATTTTTTCCACGATCATCAGGAAAGAAGATACGAAGTCATCTATGGAGTACTACCGTCGATATTTGCTTCTTTTTACAGTTTTCTTCCCATATTTGCGTTTTAGTGTATTTTAGCTCAAGTTCTAGGTCTGTAATATTACAGAAGACAAAATTATATGCAAATTCAAAGTACCTACGATCTTACTAGGTATCGTGGAAACAGACGATTTTGTCTTTTGAGGGATTGAAGTGGTATAGATCGGAAAGTGACAGATGCTTTATCTTGTCGTCTATCCCGCTATCACTCGACCATCATAGATCCCCTACAGATTGCGATTAATTGCACTCAAACCTAAATATGAGAAGAAAACTGCAAAAGTATCTAATTTCGACGGCGCTACTCCATAGATGACTTCATATCTTCTTTCCTAATGGTCGTGGAAAAAATATTTCAATACAAAAGTTGTAGCAAATTTCGTGATCTACAATATTGCCGAACTATAGTTAGCGCTAAAATGCACTTAAAATGTAAACATGAACGGAAAACCAGAAAAAAGTGGCAATTTTTAATGATATATCCTGTCATATCTTTGTCCCTAGGGGTCATGGAAACAATCTTTGTACCCAAAAGTTTTAGCAAATTTTGTATTCTACAATATTGCAGAACTATGTTTAGCACTGGAATGAACTTTGACGACAGTAAAAGCAAAGAACTGAAAAAAGTGACACTATTTTCAAGATGGCAGCCAAAGTTATGGAGCTGGAGGGCCGAAATTTTTAGGTTACCATGGCTAATATTGTCCTTCACAACATACCAAAAAACCATATCAATTGGACCTCTTTTAGAGTACCAGAGCAACAATTTACTAAATGTACTACGAAATTTTTAGTATGGGCTGCACCTTTTCCGGTATACCGTACTTCCGGCTCAAATTTCGAGATGGCGACAGACAGATCCGTATTCTGCAGGGTCCAAACCCTCTGATAACGTTGTCACCCCAACTGTTACATGATTTGCCGCTTGCATTGTTTAGAGACGCCTTTTCCAATTCTGTTCTTGCTCTAAATGAGATAGCAGTGGATTTCAAATTTTTTGTTTGTGCTACATTCTGTGTTAATGTAAGTAAATAAATAAAAAGTCTTTTGCGTTTGCGGAAACTATGTTTCTAGTGGTAATTTAGCATTGAGATATAATTTCCCTTTATAACAGTCATAATTTTACATCACTTGTAAAAATGTGAAGGTATTTCCTATCGTTCAGTCAAGTGGAAAAAAGTATCGAATTAAAACTCTCATATATACAGAAACCTTAATTCGCCGATATAGAAGCCATGGGAGATATTTTTGAGTCAGTTAATATGCACCCATATTTTTCAACGCGATGTAGCAACGGTACAAGCGCTTGCAAAAAAATATCCCTAAATCACGAGTAGTCTACATGCAGCCATTTGATTGGGCCACAGTCACAGTGAAAATCAATATGAAAGCAGCTAGAGATCTCATGCGATAAGAGAAAAAAAATACTAAGTTTTTGTGAATCCGAGGACAAGTAAATTATATACTAACGTTTACAAACCAGTTTGTAATAATAGTAGTTATTTACTAATACAAAAAAACTCATTTGTATTATATTAAAAACGGTTTGTAACCGTTAGTATATAATTTTGTTGTCCTCGGATTCACAAAAACTTTGTAGTTTTTATGCTCAGTTTGCTAATGTTACTGTGACAATGTACGAAGTGGCTCAGACATCAAATTGGTTGACCGTACCTATTTTGAACGAGTAAAATAGCTTTGAAACGGGTGTGTCTAATTTAAATTACTGTAATCGTAAACGCACACTAGACTTGCGTATCGGTTGTGCCGGCGCAAGTAGGATTTCCTTTTTAGACTACACTCGTCCATCATTGGGTCAGTGTGCGAGGGACGCAGGGCTAGAGGGGCGAAACACATTTTCAAAGGTGTATTTATAAGTTTTTTTTAAGGGGTGTGTTTAACTGCACATCAAAAATATACTGATTTGCATAGCAAAAATACAAATTCCACAATAAAACGCGCCTTTGATAAGGAATTAGTATTTTTGCTATTGTGTGTGTCAGTATTTTGGTTGTGAGATTTTTTTGATGTGCTTTTAAATGGGTGCCTGTTTTGATACCACATTGGTTGCGAATATCGAACGATTACCGTCCTATGAAGTGCGCGACTGCGCGTTGTCGAGTCTCTTACGAAACTCAGTCTTTTAGGAAAAATTCCGTAGTTAAAAAACACAGTATGGACTTACAGTCCGTAAGTCCATACTGTGTTTAATTTAAATTTTGTTAGAAATTAAGTGAAGTCGAATTATTTGTTAAATAATAAAATTAAGCGCATGGTTAGGTTAAGAAACTACGTTTTTTAGGGTTCCGTAGTAAACAAGGAACCCTTATAGTTTCGCCATGTCCATCCGTCCGTCCGTCTGTCGCCCGTTTTTCTCAGTAACCGTTAGTACTAGAAAGCTGTAATTTGGCATGAGTATACATATTAATGATGCCAACAAAACGGTAGAATAAAATCTTGAAAAAAAAAATTTTTTTATGGTGCCTCCTCTACATGTAAAGTTGCGGTGCAATTTTTTTTTCTTCCAAATTCTATCGTGTGGGGTGTCGTTGAATAGCTCTTTTAAAAATATTATAAGGTTTCTAAAAGCATTTTTTGATTCAAGAATCGGGTGGCGTGATATTAAGCTTTGAATTGATAATTTTTGTTATGGTCAAGTGTCCCTCCTGCCAGCTAAGGGCTTATCCATAAATCACGCGAGGTTTTTTGGGCCACCTTTAGACCCCCCCTCCCCCCTTGGTGATCTTTGGTGAGGTTTTGGACGACCCCCCCACCCCCCACGAAACCTCACGTGTATTTTTTGAATTGATTACCACCTATTTTTTTTTTATGAAATGAAGTATATTAGTTGATCGTGTGCTTATTTTGGTACGTATATGGCTATATGCGTTATGCAAACGTGATTGTGTAATTTCTTCCCCCCTTTGGAACATCGCGTGATTTCTGGATAAGCCCTAAACGGTGGATACTAGACATGTGAAAAGAATCATGGTAGTAGTATAAATGGTGAATTTAAAAGAAAAACTATCACAGCTAAGTAGACATTACTAGTTAACGAGTAATAGTCGAACTTAAGAAATGTACTTTGTAAAAGCAAGCTTTAGTACAATTTCCATTCATACAGTAAATATAAGTTCGCAAACGTTTTAGTCTACATAATGTAACGGGTGGACAACTACGGAACCCTACATTGTGCGTGGCCCGACACGCACTTGGCCGCTTTTTAAATACCCTACTTAAAGAAACTTCCGCATTCCGGTAACTCACGGTATTTAACAGCATTTACAAACAGAAGTAGATCATGACCTAGAGAGCTGAACAATCGCCCGATATTCGGGTTCATCATAGTTCAACCTAAATTCTTGATCCGATTCGTTGTAAAAACATTGAGAGCGAACGACCGCTTGACGTAACCCGGGTTAGACAAACAAAACGACGCGGAATGCATGGGAGCCAGTTTTTAGGGTACCGCGGGCATCGTGAGACTTGCCAGCGCTATGCTATTCACAACTTCTTTTACCCCACCTCACCATTAAAACTTTACTTAATTATCACTAGGTTTTAGTTAGGATTACAAAATTTTACTTAACAGTACGACAATGAACATTTTGTAATAACTACAAATTGGTTTTGTAGGAATAACTAAAAGTTTGTGGGGATAACAAAAGGTAAAGGGTGGTGTAAAACAAGCTTTTTGCTAGTAATGACAGCAAAACTTCATTATTAATGTCAAAAATTTGTAATTAGGGCAGTAACAAAACGACTTTGTAAAATCTAGTTATTTTTTCTCCGTTTCATAGATCTAGACAGCTGGGATTCGTAAAAACGACGCGAAATCAAAGACCAGTCCTTACACTGGATTGACTGACCAGAGAGGTTTTGAGTGGCCATGCATTGTTCAGAATGTCTTCGATGCAATCGGATCAGTTGAAGTGATGGAAAATGTCGTTTGATCTCGAAATGTTATGTCGGATATCTGGCCGGATTTTCTCTGCCAGAAATGATTTAAAACGTGATTAACGGAGTCAAAATTTCAACTGCTTTAAACGAGTCTGTGTATTTTTTTTACCACGGCATTTCGATAACACTTTTTTATAAATTAACTTTAATTCCAACTAATCTACTCAATCAACAACATTGAGTGTACTGTTTTTGACAGTTAAGTAAAAATGCCTAACGAAAAAAATTACTAAAATTTCAAAAATAAAATCCCAGGAGAACACCACACAATCCACACATACACCACACATACACCACCATGCATACACTTGTGGGAAATTACATTTTAGACCAAAAGTTCCCTTGTGCTTTTAAAGCGTGACTAGATAACAATATAATTTTGATAATTTATGTATTGTTACTTTATAATGTGACGGACATTCGAGGGGGTCGCGCTTGACCGATTCTGAGCTTTCTTGCGTTTCTCGGTGTAACGGGACTGTCTCGATTAGGCGGACTAAGTACGAAAAAGGACATAACTTCATAGAATATTGTATGGACGATGAGTCTTTCTTAACTAGCAGGAAACTCATCAGCACTAACATCCATGACCCAGGGAAACAACGAATGACATTGGTTAGTTCACTGATAGTCATGGTCTAAGAAAACGAGGTCTGACAATCCGGATTGTGACACAAGTGACGTCTCTGATCTGATGACGACACACTCACACTTACGTCCGCGTACGCATACCATCGATAAGCTAATGCCATAGCTTGTGTCACCCATACTATACTACTTATTAACTGATGTACCGGATTGCCATACTTAGCGCAGTATAATTATTGTATCATGGTGATAATGTATTGCAAAGGTAAACTGTAAACTATGCGGCTAAGTATAGATACGATACGAGAGCTATTAGTACCAAACAGATAACTATTAATTTAATTGATATAAATTTTGTTCGAAATTATAAGCATTCTGTGTTTTGCAGTTGGATCGTTTTTGAGTGATCTATGAAGCCATTGATATTTTTTTATGTTTATAGAATAAGCAGCTGCTCTAATTATTTTTTATTGCCAGCGGTCTTGTTAAGTCAGATTGTGATGTAGTTATTTATTCAAGCAGCATAAAATTCCATTCCACTGAAGTAAATTTATACCTAAATGAAAAGATAAGTACACTTCTAACTATCAGACACTGCATCCAACATTGCAAACTGATCAATAAGGCACTACAATGGTGCACATTAAATAACCCAAGAACATCGTACAGGCACTTTTAAGGCGGCGTCGGTGCCTCTAGTTTGTTTATGGATACGCAAAGGGACCGCGGGCACGAGCGTAGACCTGGGAATAGTGTCTCCATTTAAGCAATCTGAAGAATTTTACTCAAATAAACGGTTGGTCGGTAAGGTTGGTCTTCTCAAAAGGATACCGTGAATCAATAAAATCAACTCAGTGTACTCGTATAAGATGTTGTGGCACTTTTTTATACCACGAAAGCGGCAAAAACTGTAATTTATGTCGCCTAACCTAATAACTCAACCTAATCGATATGACGATAAAATAGACACGAGTAATTCACGAATGAATGATTTAAATGAAGTACTTCACCTCGTGTCACTCTTTCATTCACTAGTTCAGTTCGGATTCATAATTTCATATACTTCAGTCCGTTCAGTTCATGATTCATATCGTTTACTTATTCGCTCCAAAAGTGACATAGACGCCATGATTGAATGAATGACTGATATTACAACCCAATCTATAGATTCACTATTTCAGTTTAGTAGCTCAACAGATCCATCTACGATATATCGTAGATGGATCTGTTGAGCTACTAAACTGAAATAGTGAACTAAATGAGTGATACTTCACAATGAAGGAATGAAGTATATACCTGTCTTTTCTTTTTGGTGACATATTTTGCGCATGTCTATTTACAATGGAATGACGCTAACCCTCTCACACCCAAAATTTTTCCCCCGCCACATCGGTTATTTAATTAAGTTTCTATATAACGCATTAGTAGGTATGTTCTTTAAATCCATCTCTGTTCAAATGGAGACGTGCCTTATAAGTGGAACGGCGCATACTTCAGCCTGGCGATCCTCGATTGCCACTAATGGAACAAACCATAAGTTAACTAATAATTAATGCTTAAATGGAGACCGTCCACGACTTTTATTGTATCTCGTTTTATCGTGTACGCATATCAGATTCGATGGTGAACTATTCTGATTAAGTAAGCTTTCTTAATGGGAAAATTTATACCAACATTTTGCGCTGGTAAAATGAAGAAAGATATACGTAAGGCTCTTCTAATGATGTTTGTTGAAACGATACGAAAAATTCGAGGAAAATGCAATATTTTCCAACTTTCCGCGATAAATTAATATATGACATATTTATAAGGGGCACATCAAATTACCTAATGTGTTCTTTATTTAATAATCATAATTTTGTTCCACTAAACAACAGAATGATTATAAAATTACAGCTGTCATGATCCCATTTGTTTGATTCTTTTCTAAAACGAATAATGTTCGTTCCTATGAAGTTTATTAAAATAAAAAACATAAAATTTGGGACAATAACAAATTTAGACCGCCGGCAATGGGGCAGTGTGCCCAGAAGGCTGGTTGCATTGCCGCGCTGGATGGCAATGCTAACTCGCTGAGCGAAATATTGGCCAGCCTTCTGGTCACCTGATGTCTCTATGCTCTAGGTACTTGGCGCGACGATAAATCTTTAAAAAGTCGGCGCGCACTTGGGCCCCACGGTCCCAGCGTTTCGACCCCAAACGCCTCAAACATGTACACAGTGTGGCATTTTTTCGGCGTTAGCCGAAGTTGCGGCAGAGCCAGCATTCTTCGTTGTGCCTGAGAGATGGGACGGCGCAAGGGTATCAACACATGTTGCATCCTAGACCAGAGTTCGGATAATGTCATTTGAGCTGGAGTGGCGGGGTATGCGCCAAGCACTCCTGCCACAAGAGAGCCCGTGATGGCCCAGGCTGTCTACCATTGTGCTGCATTGACAGCGATGTGATTATTGTCCAGAAGGGTTGTTGTTATTGTTGTTTACCAATTGTTCCAATTCATTTTGAAAAATAAGTTACACCTCTTAACATTAAAAACTCCAAGTTCATTTATAATAACCGGGAGTCTGGAAAATTTCGTAATAACCTAACTTCGGTAATATATTAATGGGTAGCTCATTGCGCGCGGCGCAACGTCAAACTTTGCTTTAACTGCTGATATAACAAATTGTTTTCCTATAAAATATCTTATTAGGTATCTTCTTAATAATTAAAATTAATGGTATTGACTATTGATATTGCCTTTTTGTTTCTTTATGTTGCGGAGGGTAAGTAGGTATTTACTATTTGGCAATGTTTTTAGGGATCCAGATCCAAGTTTGTTTTATTCCTGCCTTTAAAAGGGTGTTCTTGAAAGGCTAGTTTTAATTGTAATATGTAGTTAACTGTACCTATCAGAGTAACAAAAATGGGTACATTATTTGTGTTATGCTTCGGTTATTCACATAAAAGCATGATCATATTAGAGTGGGTGATATCGTTTCTTGGATAAAAGTATTCTGAATGAATGATCCAGTGAACGTAAGTCGAAAAACGTGTCGGAACGAGAAAAATACTGTTACAAAAACATCTGTCGAAAAAATTACAATATTTCTCATGAATAATTTATTTCATTCGCTTTAATACTAAAGATAAATTTACTTTTATCTTTTAAATATAGGTATAAAACAGAAGTCAGCGAAATAAAGTATTTTATACTTTAGTCCTAAGTCAACAATTAAAAAGTGAGTGGGCTTTTGAATATAATACTCAATAATGTTATCTTGTTTAAATATGTACATAGAGTATATTATATATTTTAGAGTAAGTATACAAGCAGTGTGCTCTCTAAACTATTGTACACTAAGAAAATTTCATACTGACACACACTGTACTGTACTACAATTGCGAACCATTATCTCTTTCGCAAGTACGTATATACAATATATAGGAAGTATGAAAATATCAGACTAATAATAATAATAATATAATAATAATATACTTTATTGTGCACCACAAAGTGAAATTATAACAAAATAAACTTAAGACTATAACACACACACCTATTCAGATAAAACCTATGAACCGGCAGATGATCCAACTGCACTCTGCTATCTAGCAAATGTGAAAATATGAAGTTACAGTGATAGATTTCATTGGTTTTACTTGTATAGTTAACTCTTACGACACCCGTGGCTGATAGGGTAATGGTGCCCGACACCACACATAATGTAATTATAGTAATATTTCAAGAAACCCGGAATCCTTAAAAAATATTGCCATCTAAGCCCTTTTATAGAATAGAAAGATTTCATCATCCTGCATCCCCATTGATTTATCGCGTTTGCGACAAAATAGTAACATGCGCATGCCATCCTTGCTTTTCATTGACTACTGACTACATTGTACTTCGGAGAGTGTGCTCAGGAGCTCCATGAGCTCATACCGCCTTCCCCCTTCTTCCATCGGACATCCAGGCGTACGGCGGGATACCATACTTACTTGGTCGAAATTCCTCTTATTCGACCCCAGCGCTTTGCATCATCTTTTATAATGCGCACTTCTAAGGTTTGGAATTCTCTGCCGGCGTTTGTGTTTCCGAGCTCATATAACCTAGACCTGTTTTAAGGCACGAGTGAATAGGCATCTTCTGGTCTTTGCCCCCTGGCTAGATGCTGGCCAAGAGCGATCCCATTTTTAATAAAAAAATAGTATCGTACTGCCTTTTCCAAAGCAGTGGGAAAAGGCAGTACGATAGTTTTTTTTTCCCATCGCAATTCTTGTGTCACCATTTATAGTCAACAGTAGGACTGCCCGTTTGTTTGCGGAGTTAAAATTTGATAACGGAATACGGAGTCATGGATACGACTTTAGTTACGCTCAAAGGACATAGAAAGCCATTTATACAATCAACTTGTTAGCAACTTTCCGCTTTTGTAGTGGGCCTCCGAAGCCGTATAACTATGCCCTCAAATACCTAACTCTCCAAATAATTGGCAAATCACGTTTTCAATTGTACCCTTTTCGGTTATGGGTCGGTTAATTCAAATTAATAATCAAAGCATAAAATGTACTTAATTGAGAAGCCAAATAATGAAACATACGAGTAATTAAAATTGGTGTAAACTAAATTATTATAATTGTTGTAGGCAACTTGTATGTTTATAGTTACCTATTATGTAGCAGCTTTAATGCCTTTAATTAAATGAAGTTAAGCTATTGTAGCATAATACCGAGTGGAAAAACACAACGAACTTTTTGGATCAATGATTTTAAAGTTTTAAACTAGCAAGGTAAATATATTTAATTCAAGGCTTGTAGCAGCAGCTCTACCCTCTCTTTACAATTTCCATCAAAGCTTGTATTACCTTGTCGTGTTTCTCTGAAGGTACAACTGGTACAAGTATATTTAGGACACGCTTTTGTTCACCCTCATCTGGGTTACAGTTCTAATTGTCACAAACATGTTTAATTTACTTCCTCACTAATTGCAAGTTATTCAGACTGAACTAATATTTGAACGGCAACAGGTCGTATTGAAAGTGCAAGCCGTCTACGAAATTCATTCCTACCACTTGCGACTGGGCCACTACCACTATGCAGCTTGTCTTAAACAGGTTTAAGCGCTGGCTGTGTACTATTGAAGATATACTCTATGAATCAGAGGATAGAATTGAAATTCGCTTGTCTGATAGTGTGCGTGAGCTGTTTCGAGTGAAGCTAAGGAGCACTATTTATAGAAATACGTGTAAAACCTGCAGAACAGGATAGCGGGCATAATTAGAGAAGCGAACTTGGTTTACCACAAGTATCCAGTGTTAGCTCTAAAGCGAATTTCGTTAGTTAACCGCGGATGGCTAAAAATGGCTTGTAAGGTTTCTGTATCAGATGCTATGAGAAATGTACTGGAATTCATAGAATAATGACAAGCCATGTGTCATTTGAAAGGTTTTTTCATATTCTACAACTTTTTGTATGGCGGGAAATCTTAAATCGCTGTGTGAACCAAGTTATGGCAAAATATCATTCCATCGGTTCGTTCTGTACAACGGTTTTTAAACGTATTATCATATAAGTAAACATGAGAAAACAACTAAATATCGATATACCATCAAACAATGACTACTATTTTTCAACTCATTAAACTATATTTAAGCAGCGATAACTTTTTCACACAAACATTTGGGATTACCCGCCATAGTAAAAGGATTAGAACTTAGAATAAGCTATTCAGTGACATATCGACATTTTAAATGTTGTTTTTATAATTTATAATTACTGCAAACCGTCTGATCGGCGAATTCTGCCATGACGGATATTTTACCCACTGGTCAAATATCGTTATCATATTGTCCTACTTATGTTTAGATGTTTGACAATTAGAATACATTATAATATTAATTTGTTTCACGATAAGAATGTCAAAATTACAAGAATTGTTACCATGATCGTCATAACAGGAAAGAAATATAATAACATAATGTCCACCAAAAGAAACTCGGTACTGATAAAAAGTAAAATAAAATAAATGCATCTTCCTTTCGGAATCGTCAAAGTCCATTTCAAAATACAAATTCCAATATACAAATTGAGTCAAAATACAAGTTAAACGCCATTACAAAATACAAGTTCCAAAATACAAATCAATTTAATACAAATTCAGTAATAATTATTTACATGTTAATAAGTTGAGGTCCGGCGAGTATATCACTCATCTTCGGTTTGCTGATGACATAGTAGTCTTGGCTGAAACCATGGAGGATTTAAGTACAATGCTCGATGACCTCAGTAAAGCCTCCGAGCGAGTTGGTCTAAGGATGAACATGGATAAGACGAAGATCATGTCAAATACCCATGTAGCACCAAGTCCCGTTACAATCGGACGCTTTACGCTCGAAGTTGTAGACGATTATGTATACCTAGGACAGACTGTCCAGCTAGGTAGGTCCAACTTTGAGAAAGAGGTCAATCGTCGAATCCGACTCGGCTGGGCAGCGTTCGGGAAGCTACGGCATATCTTTTCGTCCAATATTGCGCAGTGTCTCAAGACGAGAGTCTTTGACCAGTGTGTGTTGCCAGTGATGACATATGGTACGGAAACGTGGTCGCTCACCATGGGCCTCATAAGAAGGCTCAAAGTCACTCAGAGGGCAATGGAGAGGGCTATGCTGGGAGTTTCTCTGCGTGATCGCATCAGAAATGAGGCCATCCGTAGCAGAACCAAAGTAACCGATATAGCCTTTCGAATCGCTAAACTTAAGTGGCAGTGGGCGGGGCACATTGCACGTAGAACCGATGGCCGTTGGGGCCGAAAGGTTCTCGAGTGGCGACCACGGACCGGAAGGCGCAGCGTGGGTAGACCCCCCACAAGGTGGACTGATGACCTGGTAAAGGTCGCGGGAGTCCGCTGGATGCGGGTGGCGCAAGACCGGTCATTGTGGCACTCTTTGGGGGAAGCCTATGTCCAGCAGTGGACGACTTTCGGCTGATATGATGATATGATGAAGTTGAGGTCCAGGATATACTCTTTAATGCCTTAAGGCATTAAGTCCGCCAATTGTACTTTTATTTTTGTATCTGTGCAATAAAGTTTAAATAAATAAATAAATAACCGAGTATAATGGATATTCTAATAAAAGGCGTTTCAGGCGGCATCAGAATTTAATTCCAATTAAATAGCATTACTACTGAGGATAAGTAAAACAACTATAGTAAGTATAGTTATTTTAGAATACTATCGTATCACGTAGATATATTTGCCCTGTACCAGAGATAGAGCGAGGCTTGGCGTAGTACATGTTTTTCCGAAAAATACGAGTTTTTTCCGGGAATGTGAGCCAAGTAGATCGATTTTCATCTGCATAAACCCCCAAATCGTGAATTTTATTAAAATCGTTGGAGACTTATTGAGAACCTAATTAGGTAGGTACTAAATAAATATACAAAAAATACTAGATTAGTGCAGGATTAATATTCTAGACTAGAGGGTCATCAAGGATTGGATAGTCAAGTATATATTTTTATTCACTTTGGATTTTTGGAAACACTGAAAGTATAATGCTAACAAGAATTGTGTAAGTAAGGCGACTTCCTGACTTGGCGGGGCGGGATCGATATGTGACATTTTCTTCTTTGACGTAAACATACTGACGTCGCATAGATTCTCACTTGACAGAATACTGACAGTATTACATTTGCGCAGTAGTAATATTATGCGCAGAAGCGGACCAGTACTGCCTTCGTATCATCCCGCTACCGCGCATTCCGCGCCAGTCAGGAAGCACTCATTTAAATGTAGGGGCGCAGTAAAAAGCGGTACGGCCTCGACTGACAGTTGACACTGACATTTGACAGTTTTCTCATATCGTACCGCCTCCGCACCGAAAAATCAGGAAGTCGCCTAAGAAACACATGAAAGTTCATAATTTGTCTTTTAAGCTAAAGTTCAATACCTAATGACAATTATCATCACATTTGTGTTCAACTCAATAGAAGCCACGATTAGGCGTAATTAGTGATTTCTTTATGCAAACATTAGTCAAGTTAAAAAGTGCTTCAATCGAATTGATACACATCATATTTAATAAAGGGTAGCATTTAACGAACCACCAAATTAGTTGCCGAATGATGCTCTAAAAAATTACATTGATTACCAAAAATACTAGATTCGCACCAAATTTTCAACTCCTTTTAAATATAAAGTGCAACTCAAAAAAGTAACATGTCGATAACCTATTAAATTAAATTGTTACCAAATAAATTAGTCGCTACCCAAAAATACTTAATGATCACCTAATTTCAAACACCAAATTTCATATAATTTACATCCAAATATTACAGGGCTCGTAATCCTATTAAAATTAATTACACCCAAATAATTCTTTCGATACCCAGAAATACTACATGATCACCTAATTTCAAGCGTCATTTGTTTAATCAATTTAATATCTAGTCTAATGCCGAATCTACGCAATGGACATAATGGCGCAATGTAAGGAACGCAAGCGACATGTTTCGGATTGATCGAGCGACATGTGTCGGACCCACACGCGACATGTTCGGGCTAATCGAGCGACATGTTTCGGACTCACACGCGACATGTTGGGGTCATCGAGCGACATGTTTTGGACTCACACGCGACATATTCGGGCTCATCGAGCGACATGTTTCGGACTCACACGCGACATGTTAGGGTTACCGAGCGACATATTTCGGACTAACACGCGACATTCATAATAGGGTCACACGAGTGTTTTTTAGGGTTATGCTACAATGTTTCGGACTAACACGCGACATGTTCGGGCTCATCAAGTGACATGTTTCGGACGCATCCAGGGACATGTTTCGGACTCACCCAGCGACATGTTTCGGACTCAACATGTGTTGGTTCTGGCGCTTCGCCGGCCGCTGCCGCGGCACGCTCGCTTCGCTCGCTCGGCTCGCGCGTTGTATATATATACTATATATATATATATGTATATTATATACACACGCTAACGTTTGAGTCTTGGGTATCAACAATATCAACATAAGGTGTCAAACATTGCGACGTTTACCTTAATTGGAAGTTTAACTAATTCAATGCTAATAGTAGTTTATGCAACCGGTACATAATGAGGGGCATTAAAACACGAGTGTGAGTTTTATAAAACGAGCAGAAGGCGAGTTTCATAATAGGGTCACACGAGTGTTTTTTAGGGTTATGCGACATGTTTCGGACTAACACGCGACATGTTTGGGCATTAAAACACGAGTGTTTTGATACACATTTTTTTTAAAGTTAAAATTCAAAATAATTGTAAAATTTGAAATCCTTTTTCCCGAATTAGTCAAAATCGAGTATAATGACGATTATACGTAAAGAAAATTTTTTTTACCTAAAATTCAAAATAAATGTAAAATTTGAAATCCTTATCCCCAAATTAGTCGAAATCGAGTATAATGACGATTTTACGTAAAAAAAAATATTTTTTACTTGAAATTCAAAATAAATGTAAAATTTGAAATCCTTATCCCCGAATTAGTCGAAATCGAGTATAATGACGATTTTACGTAAAAAAATATTTTTTTTAACTTGAAATTCAAAATAAATGTAAAATTTGAAATCCTTACCCCTGAATTAGTCGAAATCGAGTATAATGACGATTTTACGTAAAAAAAATTTTTTTTAATTAAAATTAGAAATAAATGTAAAATTTGAAATCCTTATCCCCAAATTAGTCGAAATCGAGTATAATGACGATTTTACGTAAAAAAAATTTTTTTTTACTTAAGATTTCAAAGTAAATGTAAAATTTGAAATCCTTATCCCCGAATTAGTCAAAATCGAGTAAAATGACGATTTTACGTAAAAAAAAATTTTTTTTTCTTAAAATTTAAAATAAATGTAAAATTTGAAATCCTTATCCCCGAATTAGTCGAAATCGAG
Source organism: Cenopis cana (assembly GCA_951800055.1). Taxonomy (NCBI): domain Eukaryota; kingdom Metazoa; phylum Arthropoda; class Insecta; order Lepidoptera; family Tortricidae; genus Cenopis; species Cenopis cana. The sequence goes on from OX637478.1 coordinate 14,122,500, forward strand.
TATAATGACGATTTTACGTAAAAAAAATTTTTTTTGTACTTAAAATTTCAAAATAAATGTAAAATTTGAAATCCTTGTCCCCAAATTAGTCGAAATCGAGTATAATGACGATTTTACGTAAAAAAAATTTTTTTTACTTAAAATTAGAAATAAATGTAAAATTTGAAATCCTTATCCCCAAATTAGTCGAAATCGAGTATAATGACGATTTTACGTAAAAAAAATGTTTTTTTACTTAAAATTCAAAATAAATGTAAAAATTGAAATCCTTATCCCCAAATTAGTCGAAATCGAGTATAATGACGATTTTACGTAAAAAAAATTTGTTTTACTTAAAATTCAAAATAAATGTAAAATTTGAAATCCTTATACCCGAATTAGTCGAAATCGAGTATAATGACGATTTTACGTAAAGAATTTTTTTTTACTTAAAATTCAAAATAAATGTAAAATTTGAAATCCTTATCCCCGAATTAGTCAAAATCGAGTATAATGACTGTTTTTTAAAAAAAAATTTTTTTTTAGTCAAAATTGAAAATAAATGTAAAATTTGAAATTTTTAACCCCTAATTAGTCGAAATCGAGTATAATGACGATTTTTCGTAAAAAACATTGTTATTATATTTAATAACATAATGAACAATTTTAATTCATAATAATCATTATGTTACTGCTGTAACCTTCTCCACACGTAAGAACATTGAATGTTATTATGCGAGTTTCTACGGTTTCTGAACGCATTTTTTAATTTGTATGTATTAACTACAATATAGCTTGTAATGTGTATAATATTTGGATGTAATTCTAATAACAAATGATGCACGAGATTAGGTGGTAGTTTAGTATTTTTGGTGGTACTTGACAATTTTTTGATGCGATTATAAAATTTCAGGGAACGCAATAAGTAAAATAGCTGAAAGTGCTGGAATAATAGGTATGAGTGTTTAGGTGACCTGAAATTGATGGTCGATACATTTTTTTGAGTGTTCAGCCTTATTTTAGGGTTCGAAAATTTGGTGATATCAAAAGTTATTTAGGTGATCATTTTATTTGTTCCCTTTAATAAAGTTACGTTTAATGTCAAGGTGAGTTGGGGTCGATGACCGATGAAAGGCCAGTCTCCTTTCGATTCGGTAAACAAGTAGCTCTTAATGCGGTAAAAAACGTGGACAAGCTGTGTCTTTCACAGCCAGTCTCGTCGAATCGCCTCACTCAACATTACACTAGTATATCTTGACGCCGAGCATCATAACAACTGCGCGTAAACTTATATCAGACGTACGGTGGTTCGCCTCGGGTGGATTGTAAGGGTTGCGAATATCCGCTAAGTCCGAGTCAGGACAGGAGGTTCGATCGCGCATTGAACGGAGAATTAATAAGTGAGCCAATAACCGATTAGGAGATGCCTATGTTCGGGTATTCGACAATCTTACCGAACTCAATAGGAAACGGTAGATAAGCCTCAGTTATGCTATGCACATTTCTATAAAGAATCTTGTTATAAATGGAAATAATTGCTAATGGAACATATTATTATCAGTTCAAATAAATGCCCGCGTGCCGGTAACGCACTGTATATATTTAATGTTTTATGCGCAAATGTCTATATACATACAATACAAGGCATAAACTACGAGCAAGATTCCTTCACGAGAAAGTCAGACACAAGTGCATGAGAGCAAAGGTAATCAGTGAAGTAATTTAGTGGCGGTCAAATAGTGATTTATCATCATTACGGGTCTACCAAGCTATATGCAGCTTACCTAAACCTGCAACACATTGACATACAGTTATTATTTGCTTGATCGGTGTTTTTTGTTAAATTGGTGGTGTAACAGCAAGACCAAGTTATGTGCGAGTATTAAAGGTCCTTAATGCGTTGACTAAGAGGTTAGTTTTGTTTGATTCAGATAAGAGATTAGTTGGTAATTTACTGCAAGCCTCGCGGCTATGAAGATGCATGCCCGTTGTTGGGCATTAATTATGAGCCACTTTTGAGCCTCAATGCACTTAGGTGTACATCCATAGATTAGAACAGCTTTGTTCAGTTAAATCAATACCTAATTAGATATTAGATATCCTCTGTGGAGTCATCATCATTATTATTTAAGAGTTTCGAGTTGTCGATGCTTGTCGATTACAAGTATGTAGTGTTGTGTTCCTGGAGGTGAGCATTTGAGCAAGGTTGCCAGAGCTCCCGAGGATGCACTGTGTTGAGAGCGAGGGACCTGTTATCCCTTCTGCTGTCAACACAGTGAATCCTCAAATTTTATAAAGGTTCGGCAACGCGCACGTGACTCTTTTGGAGTTGCGAGCATCTATAGGCTGCGGCGTCAGCTTACCATCAGGCGGACCGTACGCTTGTTTGCCACCGTCGTCGTATAAATAAAAATGCTCTTATTAGCCCCCGCGTCTAGATGTACGAGAGGTGCGCGGTGAGGTAAACTGTGTATGTTTGTACCACGTCTAAACTAAGTATAGGTTGGGTTGTGGTGCAATGTCCGCTTACCATCCATTACCATCAAATACGCCGTCGTCTTGTTTACCATCATCGTTGTATCAAAAATGAGCTAGCGGGTATTTATACAATAGCCCCGCTGTTAATTGTTCTACGCCACAGCTGCAGTATTTCATAGCGAATTCACCGGAATAATGTGATGTACGGCCGCGGCGAGGTCGCGCCCGCATGTTGTCAAGGCTGCGTGCCAATTTCAATGGGATATCGTAAAAATAGCTCGATTGTACTCTTTTCTACGATTAAATATACTGACGAGCAAAAATAACGGGTACACTTTGTATGGAAGTTCCATAGAAAGTGTACCCGTTATTTTTGCTCGTCAGTATAGTTTAAGCTGGCCATACACGCTAGGGTATGCCTGCGCAGTTTTGACTGTACAGTTCAACTGCACAGTTATAACCTGACTGGGAAGAGCACACACACGGCACAGGTAAACCTGTGCAAACTCTCAGTTGTAACCATGGCACCGTCGTCAGCTGTGCTTGATGTTGATGTAGCACTATTAGGATTAGTGTTTCTGTTACTAAGTAAAGTGCAAGACCAAAACAACCAAGCAACGAAAGAGCCGTAAAGTGTGGTGTAAAGAATAGCTGCTTAAATAAACAGCTATGCCATGTCAATTTATTGAAGGAAATTAAAATATATCCGGAAGATTTCAGAAACAGCAACTGGAAGATCATACGAATGTATGAATGATCATACGAATATTTTAGTAGTAACTTTTCGTATGCAGCAGCTTTTTTATTTCTATCATGGTATTCTGAACTTTTAATACGCCAGAGGCAGGGTTCTGATTTGTATATTTTAATTAAATCTACTAACGTTTCATTTCGTTTATTACGAGACATTTTTTCGCACATGTGCAAACTACCCTCCGCGATTATAACTGAGGCCTGCGCAGGCGAACGCCATACACGCTCAGTTTTGCCTGCACAGTTCAATTGCTCGCTGGTAAAAAATATCTATTTTCATATTTGCGCAGGTCAACTGCACAGTCGTAGAAAACTGCACAGTCGAATGCCACACACGTTCATTTTTAACTGTGCAGTTGAACTGTACAGTCATAACTGCGCAGGCATACCCTAGCGTGTATGGCCAGGTTTAGTCGGGATCACAATATGCGTGAAGTTGGCTATCTATTTCCAGTCATTACACTTTTATCTAGGGTTGCACGCGTCGATTGTAGGCACCAAAACAAAAACTTGTAGTTTGACTTGAACTGTGTGACATCACGATTATCTATTGCAGCCTATGTTTTTTTTTTAAGAATATAAAGAGTACACGATTGGGGAAATCCTCATTGGACACTGGGAAGGGAGGCCCAGTAGTGTCGGACTCTTATCGACTAAAACCCCAATCGTGTACTCTTTGTGGGCCTTTCTTTTCCCACTGATTTTGAGCTCAGTGCTTATTTATTTCTTTTCTATTTCTTTCTTATTTACATATCTGTTCTTACTTACTACTTAATGTACACTAATATACTCTATACTTTACATACGATACTATATTTAGTTGATTCTACACTAGCTACTCCTCCCATGCACACGCATATCCTTATTTTATCAAATTATCATAATGGCGTACAGTGGTTTCATTCGCGCTCCACGGGCCGCCCAAATACGCGCTCAACGGGTCATCCAATCACACGCCCCACCGGCCGTCCAACCACTCGCTCCACTGAAAAACGCTCCGCGCCCGGAGCGCCCCGCACACATCTGCGGAGCGGCAATTATCCCGCGGAGCAGCCTTCGTGGAGCATCCTCTTGTGGAGCAGCTTTAACGGAGCCGCATTCGCGGAGCAACCTTCTCTTTAACAGGATATTATTTATTTCACGGAACGGCTTCCCCGGAGCACCCCCGTCGGAGCGCCACTCCATCAGTTGTCTATCCGAGGCCGGGTGGTCAGGCCCGGCAGGTTGAGCAATTGGGTTGTTGGGTTAATGTCCTTGTAGTTACTTTCTAATGAGAAATTCTCTGAACCTGTCGGGCCCGCCCCCCGCTACCTCCGTGCTACCTCAAAACTGAGCTCGCAGCCGCAGTCATGTCACTTACTTAGTCGCCTTCCCGCGGAGCAGCATTCAGCTCGCGGAGCAGTTTTTGTGGAGCATTTTTCGTGGAGCGGATTTGACGGAGCGTCTTTCGTGGAGCAGATTACCACACGCCCCACTGGCTGTCCAACCACCTGCTCCACTGAAAAACGCTTCGCGCCTGGAATGCCCCGCACACATCCGCGGACCGGCAATTCTCCCGCGGAGCAGCTTTCGTGGAGCATCCTCTTGTGGAGCAGTTTTAACGGAGCTACATTCGCGGAGCAACCTTCTCCTTAATCTGCAGTTATGTGTGCGACCGCAACGCTACACCGCAGCAACGTGCGCGACTGCAACGCTACACCGCATCCACACCGCAGCCATGTGCGGGACCACAACCCTACATCGCATCTACACTGGAGCAGCTTTCATGTAGCGGCTTCCACGGAGCAGCCTCCACAGGAGCAGGAGCACCACTCCGTCAGCCACCTATCCGAGGCCGAGTGGTCAGGCCCGCTCCGCAGGAGTCCGCTTCCGCGAAGCAAGTCTCGCAGAGCAGTTTTACCTCTCTTAATTAATGTATTATACGGTCCCCCGCACACTTCTCCACCCCCGCACTGCACCATTATGCTCCACTGCTTTCGCGCCTTAGTATCGCTCCAGCCGCAGTCGAGGTCGCACCCTTTTCGCACCTTGCTTTCCCGCTATAGTTTCCGTCGCAGTTACCTACGAGTTCTTATTGTTTGTTTGTGCAGTTACTTTCCGTCCGACGTGTGGCGTGTCGTCTCCATCTCGCACCGCTTACCTCCATTTAGCCAGTAAGTACCTCCGTACTGCATCGCAGTTTTCTCAGTTTTATTTAACTTCTGTGTTGCCTAAACTTGTTTGTCTGTACCGATTTCACTTCCACCCTCCTTATTTAGTGAGTATAGCTGATTTACGGTTTTTACTCTGTTTCTTTTTGTTTAGTCTATTTGGTATACCTGATTTAGCATCACTTTTATTTTATATTTTAGTCTGTTTGTTTTCCTTTTGAAATCAAATCATTCTACAAGATTTTTATTTGCTGTTTATTTGTTCTTTAAGGAATGGAATGCGCCACGTGTCTGCGCTTGGAGGACCTTTAACTCCCAGATGTCCGCCGGGCTCAACCGCCAACCAGTCGTGCTCCATTTACTGATGGAGGCCATGGAGGCTCTCCATGCACAGCAGGGCCGCCTCAAGCTGCAGCTGATCAGCCTTCGCCGCCGACTCAACTCCCGTGTCCCCCTAGCCAGAGGAAAGGAGGAGGAGGCTACCGAGGAGGAGGAGGCTACCGAGGAGGAGGAGGGAGAGGGGGGCGCGGAGAAGACGGAGGAGAAGGGGAAGAAGAGGAGGAGGGGGGGAGGAGGAGGAGGAGGAGGCCATGGTGGAGGGGCTCCCGCTCCCTCCCCCGGTCCCACCCTCCCCCGCCCTCAACCATTTGGAGCGAGTTGCTGAGCTGTCAACGGATGATGAGCCGATCCAGGGGGGAGGTGGTGGGGGACGCGGGCCTTCCCAGGCCACCGGGACCCCGAGCCCAAGCTCCCCCTCGTGCTCCAGCCCAAGCTCCAGCCCGAGCTCCAGCTCGAGCTCCAGCCCGGGCCCCAGCCAGAGCTCCAGCCCCAGCCCGAGCCCCAGCCCGAGATCCAGCCCGGGCCCCAGCCCGAGCTCCAGCCCCAGCCCGAGCTCCAGCTCGAGCTCCAGCCCGGGCCCCAGCTCGAGCTCCAGCCCCAGCCCGAGCCCCAGCCCGAGCTCCAGCCCGGGCCCCAGCCCGAGCTCCAGCCCCAGCCCGAGCTCCAGCTCGAGCTCCAGCCCGGGCCCCAGCCCGAGCTCCAGCTCGGGCCCCAGCCCCAGCCCGAGCCCCAGCCCGGGCTCACGCCTCTCAGTGCAGCCTATGTTATGTTTATCTACTCGTACTTATATTTCCAAGGATTCGACAGATCGCCGGTGACGTGGCCGTCACAAAATTAAACATTTGGGAAATTATAAAAACATAGAGCCCCCCGTATTCAAAGGTATTTTTTTTTGCGCGTAATTTAAGTAATAAGATAAGTTATTTCTAATAACACCATTTATGTCACACCTGGCCATAAAGCGGCAATTACCGCACGCTCCGCGCGCGGGAAATCCCACTTTCTGGCCAGGGGGTGACATAAAACTTTGTACTTAACACGGGCGGTAATAAAGAAAGCCTCAGATCGCATATTTATCGCCCTTGCCTTCGGCTCGGGCGTCAAATACCTGCGATCTGAGACATTCTTTGTTTTACCGCCCTTGTTAGGTAATGTACTATTTCATAAATACAGAATACAATATTTCTTTATTGGTAAAAATACATGTACAATAAAATAGTTTATTTTTTTGGTGTGTTACACGAGGTTATTAGGGTTTGTACAAAATAGGTTGGCGTAACTGGCATAACAACTTCCAATCCCTAAACTACGCGCGAACCTGTGTCTTAGGGAAAGGTCAGGTAGGGTAGTAAGTACATTACATACATACTGCCCGTGAAAAAGATTGCACGTCCTTATGCCGAAATAAACGATTCCATTCGGTTATTCTTAGAGCTCATCAACAGTAACTTCTAGGAAAACAGATAGGAAGATGTGAGCTATAGATTGATATTATTACTCATAGTATCGACCCTAAGGCGATTTCCTGACTTGGCGGGGCGGGATCGATATGTGACAGTTTCTTCTTTGACGTAAACTTACTGATGTCGCAAAGATTCTCACTTGACATAATACTGCCAGTATTACGTTTGCGCAGTAGTAATATCATGCGCAGAAGCGGAGCAGTACCGCCTTCGCATCGTCCCGCTTCCGCGCATCCCGCGCCAGTCAGGAAGCACTCATTTAAATGTAGGGGCGTAGTAAAAAATGGTATCGCGTCGACTGACAGCTGACACTGACATTTGACACTTTTCTCATATCGTACTGCCTCCGCACCGACAAATCAGGAAGTCGCCTTATTCTTTTCCTCTCACAGTTTTATTTATTACTGCGTTTGTGTAGTACTTTTATCTCACGAACGCGGGTTGGCCATTGTTGTAGTTGTGACACATACGAACACTTCGTGCCAGTTGCACCAACGTACGAACACAGACCGGTCATCGTCAAATTAGTAGAGAGGCCAATTTGAAAAAAGTCGTCAAATAACGAAGTTCGTTTGTACGAGCAGTCGCCTACCAACGACTGGTATCGTTGGATTCAGTGACGTCTCCCGAGTATGGAACTCGATGTCGTCACTCTCCAAAGTGGTGGAGGGGGTAACTATGACGTCACAAAGATGGCGGTTGGTGGTATCAAGTTGTATCGATTATCTCTTTAACTATTCAACGTATTGCAACAAATGAGGTGTCAAATGAAAGCTCTTTAAATTGCTAATAATTCTTTTTCAGGAATAAAATGTGAAAGTCTAATAATTAAAAAGTTTTTCTTAAAAAATCGTACTTTTGAAAATTTCCTTTTTTTTTAATTGCAAAAAACTCGATGAAAGAGGCCATTTCTTTAAAAAATACCTCATATGATTGAAAATGTTAAATTCATCGTCTATACAATGCTTTTTGAATTATTAGAATCGGTTCATAAATGAGTACGCCAGGGACATTTCACCGCGGGAGGGGCGAACGTCGCGGGCGCGCGCGCGTTTGCTGAGAAACGCGACTGTGTAGACATTCTTAAGTGTAGCTCAACAACTACTAAACCGATTTAGACAAGTGGGGTATCATATGAAAGCTCTTTATATTGCCATTAATTTATTGCAAGTAATGAAATGTGTAAGTCAAACAATTAAAAAGTTTTTCCAAAAATATAGTATTTTTGAAAAAGTAATTTTTATTTTAACTTCAAAAAACTCCATGAAAGACGCCATTTCTTAAAAAATAATACTTCATATGATTGAAAATGCTACATTAATTCTATATATAATGCTTTTTAAATTATTAGAATCGGTTCATAAATGAGTACGCCAGGGACATTTCGCCACGGGCGGGGCGAACGTCGCGGCGCACGCGTGTTTGCTGACGAACGCGACTGAGTAGGCTTTCTTAAGTGCAGCTCAACAACTACCTAACCGATTAAGACAAATGAGGTGTCACATGAAAGGTATTTTATTACTTAATAAAAAAAAATTTGATAGCCAGAACACTTGGTCAGAGATTTAAAAAAATAATGAAAATAGATCCAAAAAAAAAGGTTCTCGCCTTATGTTAGACAACAAAATCATCATCATCATCACATCAGCCGCAAGACGTCCACTGCTGGACATAGGCCTCCCCCAAAAAGTGCCACAATGACCGGTCCTGCGCCACCCGCATTCAGCGGACTCCCGCGACCTTTACCAGGTCATCAGTCCACCTTGTGGGGGGTCTACCCACGCTGCGCCTTCCGGTCCGTGGTCGCCATTCGAGAACCTTTCAGCCCCAACGGCCATCGGTTCTACGCGCAATGTGCCCCGCCCACTGCCACTTAAGTTTAGCGATTCGAAAGGCTATATCGGTTACTTTGGTTCTGCTACGGATGGCGTCATTTCTGATGCGATCACGCAGTGAAACTCCGAGCATAGCCCTCTACATTGCCCTCTGCTGAGTGGACTTGACCCTATGGTGAGCGACCACGTTTCCGTACCATATGCCATTACTGGCAACACACACTGGTCAAGGCTCTCGTCTTGAGACACTGCGGAATATTGGACGAAAAAATATGCCGTAGCTTCCCGAACGCTGCCCAGCCGAGTCCGATTCGACGATTAACCTCTTTCTCAAAGTTGGACCTGCCTAACTGGACAGTCTGTCCTAGGTATACATAATCGTCTACAACTTCGAGCGTAAAGCGTCCGATTGTAACAGGAGTTGGTGCTACTTGGGCATTTGACATGATCTTCGTCTTATCCATGTTCATCCTTAGACCAACTCGCTCGGAGGCTTTACTGAGGGCATCGAGCATTGTACTTAAATCCTCCATGGTTTCAGCCAAGACTACTATGTTGTCAGCAAACCGAAAGTGAGTGATGTACTCGCCGTTTATGTTGATGCCTAGCCTTCTCCAGTCCAGATTCTAGAAAACATCCTCCAGTGCAGCGGAGAACAGTTTAGGAAAAATATCTCCTTGCCTGACTCCCCGCTGCAGCGGAATGGGTTTCGAGTTCCAGTCCTAGAGAGTCGGACTAACATAGTTGCGTTTTCGTACAAACACTTCAGTACTTCGATATAGCGGTAGTCTACTTGGCACCTCTGTAGAGATTGTAAGTACTGCCCAGGTTTCGATCGAATCGAAGGCTTCCCAATAGTCCACAAAAGCTAAACAGTGGGGCAGGTTGTACTCTTTAGTCTTCTGTATACAGACCACCACTTCTGTATACAGAGTAACATAGACCACATCCATACGCTTCGTCAGGTTATAGCCTGCCGGACTTCAACGCGAAACTGGGCAAGAGAGATGGTGAAGAGCTGAGAGTGGGGGAATTTGGAGTTGGAAGTCGGAAACACCGCGGCCAACTACTGGCTGGTTTCTTGGAGAAGGAGGGACTCTGCAATCTCTACATAATTAATTCCTTCTTCAAAAAACGTGAGCATAGAAAGTCGACCTGGACGAGTCCCGACGGTGCAACTAAAAACGAGATTGACTTCATCATGTCGACGAAGAAGCATATATTCAATGATGTCTCTGATCAATACGGTTAAAACCGGAAGTGATCGCCGTCTGGTAAGAGGCACATTGAATATATTTAAGCTAGAGCGCTCTCGTCTGATGAAGTCCACGCTCCGACCATCAGCAGCCCAAACCCAAAACCCCGAGAGCTTTCAGCTGGAACTCCAGAACCGTCTGGATTGCCTAAGTGGCGATGTGGATAAATTCAATGACGGGTTTGTGGACGCTGTCCACACCACTGGGTCTAAATTCTTTAAAGCCCACCGGGCCAACTGAACCAATAGGCCCTCTAACTCCACTCAAAGGCTCTTCGAGTAAAGGAGTAGGATGGTTCTACAGTCTTCAGTCGATGCGACATTATATCGGCAACTCAATAGATAGATCTCCAAATCCCTGACCCGTGATCTGCGCCAATTCAATACAAAACGTATTGAAGAGGCCATCGAGAGGGATAAGGGCTCAAAAGTTTTCGCAAGAGATCTGTCTATTGGGCAGAGCCAGCTCGCCAAATTAAAAACTGAGGATGGTAGAATTGTCTCATCCAGACCTGAGCTTCTGAGCGAGATAGAGCGCTTCTATGGTCAGCTATACACGTCAACTAGCAGACCCCGAAGTTGGTCTAGTGGAAGATCCTAGAGCTAGACTAACCCTGTACTATACCGATGACATTCCGGACATCAGCCTGTAAGAGATTAGAATGGCTCTTAAACAGCTCAAAAACAACAGGGCACCCGGTGAAGACGGAATTACAGCCGAACTCCTGAAGGAGGGTAGAAAACCGGTCCTTACAGCCCTTCAGAAGTTGTCCGACTCTGTCTTACTGGAAGGGAGAACGCCAAAGGCATGGAACACAGGCGTGGTGGTGCTGTTAAGAACTATCGATCCATCACGCTTTTGAGCCATGTCTACAAGCTGTTTTCAAGGGTCATTATGAACCGTCTGGCAGCACGCTAGATGACTTCCAGCCTGCCGAACAAGCCGGTTTCCGAAGAGGCTTTAGTACCATATACCACATCCATACGCTTCGTCCGGTTATAACCTGACGAAGCGTATGGATGTGGTCTATGTTACTCTGTATACAGAAGACTGAAGAGTACCCTGCCCCTCTGTTTAGCGTTTGTGGACTATGAGAAGAGAGCCTTCGATTCGATCGAAACCTGGGCGGTACTACAATCTCTACAGCGGTGCCAAGTATACTACCGCTATATCGAAGTACTGAAGTACGAAAACGCTACTATGTCAGTCCATTCCGCTGCAGCGGGGAGTCAGCAGGCAAGGAGATATTTTTCCTAAACTGTTCTCCGCTGCACTGGAGGATGTTTTCTAGAATCTGGACTGGAGAAGGCTAGGCATCAACATAAACGGCGAGTACATCACTCACTTTTGGTTTGCTGACGACAACTATGTCGTCAGACTACTAAGTCTTGGCTGAAACCATGGAGGATTTAAGTACAATGTTCAATGACCTCAGTAAAGCCTCCGAGCGAGTTGGTCTAAGGATGAACATGGATAAGACGAAGATCATGTCAAATGCCCATGTAGCACCAACTCCTGTTACAATCGGACGCTTTACGCTCGAAGTTGTAGGCGATTATGTATACCTAGGACAGACTGTCCAGTTAGGTAGGTCCAACAATGAGATAGAGGTTAATCGTCGAATCCGACTCGGCTAGGCAGCGTTCGGGAAGCTACGGCATATCTTTTCGTCCAATATTCCGCAGTGTCTCAAGACGAGAGTCTTTGACCAGTGGGTGTTGCCAGTGATGACATATGGTACGGAAACGTGGTCGCTCACCATGGGCTCAAAGTCACTCAGCAGAGGGCAATGGAGAGGGCTATGCTGGGAGTTTTTCTGCGTGATCGCATCAGAAATTACGTCATTCGTAGCAGAACCAAAGTAACCGATACCTATTTATAGCCTTTCGAATCGCTAAACTTAAGTGGCAGTGGGCGGGGCACATTGCGCGTAGAACCGATGGCCGTTGGGGCTGAAAGGTTCTCGAGTGGCGACCACGGACCGGAAGGCGCAGCGTGGGAAGACCCCCCACAAGGTGGACTGATGACCTGGTAAAGGTCGCGGGAGTCCGCTGAATGCGGGTGGCGCAGGACCGGTCATTGTGGCACTTTTTGGGGGAGGCCTATGTCCAGCAGTGGACGTCTTGCGGCTGATGTGATGATGATGATGATTTTGTTGTCTAACATAAGGCGAGAACCTTTTTTTTTGGATCTATTTTCATTATTTTTTTAAATCTCTGACCAAGTGTTCTGGCTATCAAATTTTTTTTTATTAAGTAATAAAATACCTTTCATGTGACACCTCATCAAAGTGGACTGATGACCTGGTAAAGGTCGGTTAGGTAGTTGTTAAGCTACACTTAAGAAAGCCTACACAGTCGCGTTCGTCAGCAAACGCGCGCGCGCCGCGACGTTCGCCCCGCCCGCGGCGAAATATCCCTGGCGTACTCATTTATGAACCGATTCTAATAATTTAAAAAGCATTATATATAGGATTAATGTAGCATTTTCAATCATATGAAGTATTTTTTAAAGAAATAGCCTCTTTCATCGAGTTTTTTAAAGTTAAAATAAAAATGACTTTTTCAAAAATACGATTTTTTGGAAAAACTTTTTAATTGTTTGACTTACACATTTCATTACTTGAAACAAATTAATGGAAATATAAAGAACTTTCATTTGATACCTCATTTGTCTAAATCGGTTAAGTAGTTGATGAACTACACCTAAGACTGTCTTCACAGTCGCGTTCGTCAGCAAACGCGCGCGCGCCGCGACGTTCGCCCTGCCCGTGGCGAAATGTCCCTGGCGTACTCATTTATGAACCGATTCTAATAATTCAAAAAGCATTGTATAGACGATGAATTTAGCAATTTCAATCATATGAAGTATTTTTTAAAGAAATGGCCTCTTTCATCGAGTTTTTTGCAGTTAAAAAAAAATGACTTTTTCAAAAGTACGATTTCTTAAGAAAAACTTTTTAATTATTAGACTTTCACATTTTATTCCTAAAAACGAATTATTAACAATTTAAAGAGCTTTCATTTGACACCTCATTTGTTACAATACGCTGAATAGTTAAAGAGATAATCGATAAAACTTGATACCACCCACCGCCATCTTTGTGACGTCATAGTTACCCCCTCCACCACTTTAGAGAGTGACGACATCGAGTTCCATACTCGGGAGACGTCACTGAATCCAACGATACCAGTCGTCGGTAGGCGACTGCTCGTACAAACGGAATTTTGATTTTAGCCACTTGTCCTCCCTACTAAATATGGCGCCGGCAGCTGTCATCCCATAGAAACTTTTGAAACTTTCCATACAAGAATCAGATTTGACGAACACCGTTACAATTACAGACGGTTTGGTGCAACCCAGCATTAGACTACCTACTTCAACTCATAGCTCCTACGCTGACGCACACATAGACAATGTACATGTATAGCTCAGCACACTCATGGCACACCCGCGCTTGTGAGATAGAAGTACTCTATCCCTATCGCAACCGCGTTGTTGATACTAATAGGTTCCAATCCAGGTGCCATCAACCTATTACATTTTATTAGAGTTTATAGTGTGTTTGGGTGTCGCCACAATTGCAGCATCCGACGCGCCGTCTGCCGCGCCAATTGCGCCCGCGCGCCCATCGGTCACGGTTGCAGCTGTAGTCCGATCAACGAGGTAGCTGACCTGGTCAATTTATCGGTCAATGCCAAACTCATAGAATGACAAAAAATATAAAAAACAGGTCTAATCTCTCTGACCTACTTACAAAAATTTACATCATAATTCCACAATTATCTTTTAAAATTATTAAGGTTTTAATAAAAACATGGAATGTGTGTTGTGTTCAATGATTTATTTACCGCAAAAGTTGAAATATCGATAAAAATACGATAAATAATGTGGTTAATTCTTCGTTTGGTTAAAATGGCCATTCAAATCCTTAAGCAGCAAGGCATGGTGACTTTTTTTTCTCATGCCATTCGAGACAGCTCTAAGAGACGATCAAATGTTTGCATTGGACCACCCACAATTAGAGCAACAAAAAAGACGAAAATGAGAGACAAAGTACAGAATAGCGGTCGTGCACTGAAAACGCTCCATACTGATTAACAGAAGAGACGAGGAAGTCGTTGTATATAAAAAAAAAATTGACACATGTAATCACCTTGCTGGTCCAGTGGCAATACAAATACTCTTTTATCTGTTCGTCAATGTTTTAATTACTAACTCGTCATATTTAATTTTGCCCTACTAACCCTAAAAATAGGTTCTACACTGTGAATGTGATGTGTGCAATTAATTGCAAACTCGATGTGACCTAGTTTATTGGTGTCGTACGCTGACACGTTAAAATAATGTACGCAATAATTGTCTTTCTTGTGTATGATTTAATTTGATATTCTTATGTATAAGTAATTAGTTCTATATTTGCCTAAGATACAGGAATAATTATCTAATGTATATGAAGTAAGCACAATGTAAACGTTAGTTATAAGAATTTTAAATAAATATTCTATTCTATTCTATTCTATTCTATTCTTTATTGCACACCTCAATAAAAATACAAACAGTTCAGAAACAAAACATAGCGACATATAAGCAGAGGTAGATATATTTTATTTTATTAGGAGGTAGATTATAAGCTGAGATATTTTTGGATTTATTGACCGGACTAAGAGGTAGCGCTGCAGTTATGACTTCATCGCAGCTGTACCTAAGTGACCTGTGTTGCTGTGCTCTTTTTGTCAATTTAGTAGAAAAGGGGGACTATAATCTGTCTGAAAGACGATATGGACGACATGAATATGAATATATATCAGCTGATAGAACTACGACCTTAGGCAAGTGACCGTTAAATTGGTTACTATGTTATTTTAGGTAATTCATGCAACGTGAGTCAGCAGAAGTGCAGCACTATCAATGTTCTCATATTGAATGATATTGACCGCTGTTGATTGACAATAATAGGTGATCATTTTCTGACATTTCCGCTTCCGTTTTTTCTTTTTTTTACAAGGCAGAATAAGGGTTAAGTTTTGCGAGTTTACGAATGTGTGTCTGTTTCTTTGGAACGCTCGCTTAAAGAGTTTAGTCAAGTGAGGTAACGTTTACATCTTTTCATAGGTACTGATCTAAATTTAAGCTAAACAGCACGTGTAAGCAAGAAAGCTTGTAAAACGTTTCATGGCCCTAGATGACCACATCGCCCGCCATTGACCGCTGTGTTTTACGCTCTTTGCTTTGACATTGCTGACGCATCGTTTTGTAAGCTTGATGTTTGACCGCTGCGATCGCTGGTTAAATACAAAGGTGCATCGGGGCGTTATTCGTTTTTTTAGCGCGTGACATTGAAAATGCAACGGCCAACTTCCTATGAGTCCAATTTTAATCCTCTGTGACTTTATGTAGGTAACAGAAATGGTAGCAAGTGGTACCAATGGTCGAAGAACTATTATATAATCTGTGCCAATGGTATAATAGGAAGCAAAAAAGGACATCTAACAAGTTCATTTGACGGCTTTCAACTGATGTCAGATGGATGAACAATAAGTGTCATTTCATCCAGCTATCACATTTACAAGGTTTACGATTAAGGGTCGATTTGAGAATTAGGTTACGCTTTCCAATTCAATTTTGTTTAGATTTAAATATGTTTTTAAGCACTCGCTTCCACGGGTTGAGCTACTGTATGTGTAGTACGTATAAGAGGAACACTGAAGTCAAATTAAATCAATTCAAATATGGAATGCGTAAATTAATTAGGTACCTAACCTTTTTCAATTTGATGTCGGCAAACAAAAAATTAATACGTCGTGCATTTTCCTTGTTATAAACGTTTGCCCAGTGTAGTCATACTGCGACACTTAAGACAGTGTCGAAACAGAACTTTGACAGTTTTAAGCTCACAAAGTCTACCTACACCTCATACGACAAACGCCAGATGAAATGATTTTCCAAATAATCCTGCCACAAAAGTCGTCGAACACTGACTTCTGATGAATGCTCGTGAGCCTATATAATATCGCGTAAGTAGCCCCTATAAATTGACGACTTACCTAATTGGCAACTTTATAGCCTATAGGTACTACTGGAACCACAGCCTCTAACTAAATAACACAAGTAATATTACGTTTGCGTGACCAATCGGTGTAATTTGGAGGATAATTAACTAAAACGATTGGTCCAATTCAACGCAAGGTCGGCCGTTACCCCCATGAATCCACCATTATAAAACCCCGTGAATTATGAAAGAAATACTACCAATTTTTTTATTATTGATGTCACTAACCCGCGACATTGAGGAATTAACGTGTGTACGACTACGACCTCTTTATCGGTCATCTAGTACGTGCATTTACTAGTAAAATCGACCTGTCTGAAGGACTAAAGTTCTACGCACACTTGCGTGGAGCGTGCTGCTCGGGCATCATTAACATATTCGTAAAAGGTACTCGAATCGCTACGATAGATTTAGACACCCTTGATTTGATTGTTACTTACTGGCCAGTTCACTAATAAATTTCATTAAAAAAAACTAAAATTGTCCTTGTCCAGCAATATAATAAAACAAGGCATTTGATATGTCACGTCACGTCATAAGTGAAAAACGATATTTTTGACATTGGAAATGCCTTTTCGTTCGCTCCAGTATAGGCACCGATTTCACGAAAAAGTGCGATCCCCTTATATCTCGGAGAGTTGTGAAGATATGATATTCAAATAAAGGCTCAAAAGACACGTATTCACGAGCGTTGTAAGGTCCAAAAAGAATTATTCGAGAAAGTCAAAAACGAAAAATTTGTGGTCAAAATAGTGAATCAAATTATTATTTTTTGGCGAATTTTTGATTTTGGCTCTATATCTTGGAAACGAAGAATGATACAAATTTGAGAAAAATTCCTCTGGACAATTTAGTCGGCTACAATTTGACCCTAAAACAAAGTCGATCGGGTTATGGGCCCTGTACTCTGTAGTACCTTTCTGAAAAAAGTCAAAAAGTCAGAACGACATTTTTCACGCATTTAAATTGTATATGTTTCGTGAACGTAACGAAGGACTCCAGATTTTACTCCCGAGCGTAGCAAGGGTGTTATGAGTTAATAAGACGTATTATGATTAAAGGTAAATTAAGACTGAGTCCTGAGTGCAGTGATTAAAGCCCGAAGATCAGAGTATTATGCGCTCCGGCGACAACTATTCAAACTTCCATACGCGTGTGGAAATTTTGCAATTTGCTTGTTTACAGGCGTTATGTCGAAGATATTAATGTTAATCTAAGAATAAAATAATTATCATTCAACGTTGTAGTTTTATTTTGTAATCCTTATCCGTTCAGCGACAGTGTTTTTCGAATTCCGTAGACTCATTTCCTATGTGCTCGATAGTCGTGTGAGGCACGAAATCAGTGATTTTTTTCAAAATGCCTAGTTTAGACGGGTCGACGTATTGGCCAGTTTGCAATGTCTGTCATAGTAAACAAAGTAATCAATTTGAAACAGGCTGCGGCTGTAAAATGAGGTCGTAAATCCACACCTGCCATCACTAATCGACCTTAGGCACATACTTAGATTCTATGGGGTAATAAAATTAGTTGAATTGTAGACATTGTAGTGTTAGTTGAAATAAACTCAAGTGCAAAAATAATGGATACACTTTGTAATGAATTTCCATAGAAAGTGTACCCATTATTTTTGCTCGTGAGTGTAGTAAGTAGAATTTTATGAGTTTTTTATAACACAATATGATAAAAAGTTAATAAATAAATGTATCCTGCTGATTAAAATTTAACGGTGTTCAGTGTTCACACACTAATGATTACGAAGGAAATGTCTAAAATCAGAATAAGTAGGTACGGTCAGCTGCAGAGAAACCTGACCCCCCGTGCATACAAATTTCTATGCGGGGGGGGGGGGGGGGGGGTTACCTTTTCCCTGCAGCTCACTACTGTAAGTAAACGTATTTAATAATTTTAAAACATAAATATTTAGTTTAGTGTTTTTTTCGACTATGCACCTAGATTCATAAGCACTATTTTTCACTACGAACATTGTGATATGACCAGTTACAGGGCGCTCATTTTAATATTATGATCCAAGAGTTCAGGTAGGTACATAGATAGAAAACAATTTCCAATGTGACAGCAAAATACACATTTTTTTTCGAGCCTTGGTTGACTGTTTACAATAACGAAGAATACCTAAACGCCTTTTCTGTCCGCCATCTACTATGCCTTACCTAATCATCTCACATAAATTATTAATGATAATGAGTACAATGACATGAGGCTGTTCAAATAAATATAAAATTGATGTTGCGTGCTATGACGCGAAATCAGTATCCAAAGATGTTTACTATGATTACCTTCGATTAGGGTTCTGTACTACGTAAGTATTCGCCATTATATCGGTATTCGATCGCCATTTCATAGGTTTGGCATAGGACAGCTATAAATTAATATTATCCTTTGGCGTATACCTATAAGGTGCTTTTATCTCACGAGCGCGGGTTGGTCATTGTTGTAGTTATGACACGAACAAATAGACAACGTGAACACATTGGGGTGAATTTCAAAAAAATTGTACATTCCA
Source organism: Cenopis cana (assembly GCA_951800055.1). Lineage (NCBI taxonomy): Eukaryota > Metazoa > Arthropoda > Insecta > Lepidoptera > Tortricidae > Cenopis > Cenopis cana. Next base: position 14,141,332 of record OX637478.1, read on the forward strand.
AAAAATGGAGTTGTCCTCCTACTTCAAAAATCTGTAAAAAATAAGTATTAGAGTAGAATGTTTTCCAGATATATTTTCACATCGTCTAACTCATTGTTGTAAGGTATTCGTAAAGCTTTAAAGTTTGTAATTGATAGATTTCTAAAAAAACCTCATCTTCGGAAATATCGTATTTTTGCTCCCATACAAATTGCGTACATGTCCTGTGTCTAACAGAGGTTTAAAAAATCATAACTTTGTTTAAAATAGCTCGTGCCAAAAAAAAATATTAGGGTCTATTAAAGTACATAATGAAATATCTAGAAAATGGTTTGTTAGGTTTCTAAAACTAACATATTATATCAAAATATTTTTGCAAAGTTCGGGGAAAGATTTCGTTCCTTTGTGTTACGTCAGCTGTGTAACGCTGAATTTTGTGTTTATCATGGATAATGTAATGTATCCATAAAAGTTTTATGTCGGGCTACTAGTAGTCTACTACCAATCACAGACCACCGCCACTAGACAGAGCTTCTTGGGCGACGCGCTCGCGCCACAGTTGCGCGAAGTTGCGCTTATAATACTGCCCCGCCTTACGCCGCTCAGTCAGTCTCGTCCAGGTTCATGACCTATACGTACGTGGCACAAAAAATACTTAAAATTGGTTTCGACTAACCGTAAGCATGGGTTTTTGTTCGGTAAAGTGGCGTGGGAACGATTCCCGAACTACAAATCTAAAGAAAGGCGGAATTACATATCACAGGTAAGTTAAATTATACAAATACACATTTTATTCTGCCCGGTGGGGATCATTTTACACTGGCCGGGCCGGCTTATAAGGCGTAGTGAAGTGTGCTTGTTCCTTTCTAACCACCTCAAATGCCAATATACTTTCTCTTTCTGACAGCACGTGCGCGGGCTAGTGCTGTGCCAGTGATGTTCGGTTCCGATTTCATTTAATTATCGGTTCATCCGTATTTTATGTATCACATGTTTTTAATAAATATTAAAATTCTGTTGGTAAACATTATTGCTTAGTTTTATTTTTTGATATTGAATGTCAGTTTTTTATCTCGTTTTAGGTTATACGCTAAACAAATCAGTGTAGTTGTATGGGATAGAATATTTAGTTAGTTTGTTCTCATTGTAGTTTTGTCGTTGTCTTATTTTATTACGAAGTTTATATAGAAGTAACATAATTAGTGGTGGTGGATTTCTTTTAGCATTTAGGACTAGTGACACGAGACGGACAGACGGACCCAATACTGAATTTCGAAGAAGTGTTAGGGATTTAGAGATAAACCCATTGCAATTAGGTTTTTTCGTATTGTCTTGGTGGGCAATCAGGACTAGTGACACGTAGTTGACGCACTGCTGGACTTCAAAGAAGTATAAGGGATCTCGGAGTTAGGTTAGAGATGGAGTAAGCCGGAATAATAATAATTAGCCTTTTTTTTTAGCCCTAGCTTCCGTAGTAAAAAAACTGGACTGGCTGAAAATTAGAAGAAGAAGAAAAACCATTTATTCAGTAAAGCACACACACCCAAACAAACCGCAAATTGGACAAACCGGTAGGAATCGCGTTGTATGGACGCTCCGCCTCTGTTGTACATTACGCTTATGAAATAATATGTATGGATCAACATTTGGTCTGAAATAAACGATTTTTATTTATTTATATACAGCGCATATATACATTAATCAAAATGAAATTGTTTCAAATCTCAATTTTATACAATAGTAAAGGTTGTAAACATGTCTACAAGATATTATTATAGTCAATTCAATAGATAAAGTATACACGCCATGTAAAATAATTTAACTAGAACAAATTGGGGTGCTGGTAAAAACGAGTAATCAACAACCGTGTCTCATCACTAGCCCGCGCGCCATTTTGCGGCGAAGTCGCGCCATAGTCGCGCGCATTTTGAAACGGCCAATCGCAGCGCTGTTGCCGACCTCCCCGCAGCCCGCACCTACCGCTAACCTTGGTGACTTTTGATTCGAACTAAATCGCTCATACGCGGTATCTAGAGGAGGTGATCCGTGCTACCAATACAAGCGAATGTGTCGATAGCTCTATTAGTTTTTGCGTAGTAGTACGATAAAGAGTGACAGACCGTTTTTTCCCACTTTTAATTCCACTTTGTGTTATGCCTAAAATAGGTAATTTAATTATTTTTTACTGCTGTTGTTACATATTGGATGGTGGAGTTAGTGGGTAAACTGCTTTGCAATACGAATGCTAGAATTTCGTAAAGTTTTTTTTTATTCACATTTCCAACCCAGATTTGCATCCTTTGTGTGACGTTTTGACGTTACATAAAAACTTTTCCCATACAAATTAATTCCTTTGTATGACATTTGTATAACATTTTTGTGAATATTCCGTTGTGTTACGTACAATTTTTTTGAAATCCACCCCTTGGTGAACACAAAGCTCCAACGCTGATGCACACATAGACAATGTGCATGTATCTGGTAGTGTGTTGAGCTCAACACACGACAGTTCTTTTCAATCGCAGCTGGTTAATACCTACTTACATTACCTTAGTTGTATATGTAATATTTTGTGCGCTATAAGCTATAAGGATGTTCTGAAAAGACATATGAAAAAATGCAAGTTGGAGCCCTCTCGGTGGGAAAGGAAAGCAGCACGACGTCCCGAATGGCGACGAATCATTCATGAGCAGGTTAACTCCTTCGAAACTGAGCGTTGTAACGAGCTCGATAGAAAAAGAGACGAGCTGAAGGCGCGTCCACCAGCAGCCATCTGTTACAATTATGTTGGCGGGGTGTTAACCTGCTCAAAATGTGCTCGTACCTTTACAAAAAAGATCGGGTACATAAGTCACCTAAGAGCGCACCAAAGAGTGGAACAACGGCACTCCAGTACATAAGTAACGCCTATTAAGACTTAACTAAAACCTAGAATATGCAGTCGCTGAGGCCGAAATCGGTCAGGAGCTCATCATCATCATTTTGTGCGCTTTGAAACTCATCCTGCTAGGTTAAATTTACTCAAAACTCAGTACTCTTTAAGGAGTGTGATTAAGTGATATTTGAAGATTTCGAAGGATAGGATTTGCTGCATCTGTCGAACCAAACGTCTGAAATTGGAATCGGTTTATAAATTAGGTTTTGGCTAATACATAGACAAATACAGAAGTGATTCAAACTCAACAGGTATAATATGTTATAGCTATTACATGTTATGTTTAATATTTTGAGAATCACGACAGTTAATGAAACAACAAATTTAACCTGCTACTAATTTTAGCTGTAACATAAATTATACCTGTTGAGTTTGAATCACTTTTGTTGTCTATGTATTAGCCAAAAACTAATAATATGTTAGGCGACTTCCTGACTTGGCGGGGCGGGATCGATATGTGTAATTTTCTTCTTTGACGTAAACTTACTGACGTCGCAAAGATTCCCACTTGACAGAATACTGTCAGTATTACATTTGCGCAGTAGTAATATTATGCGCAGAAGCGGACCAGGGGACCGATTTTTGAGTGTCGAACGCTCGACTTTTCGCTCGACATCTGTCAAAACGTCATACTTTTTTGACGGATCTCGAGTGTAAATTCGAGCGTTCGACACTCAAAAATCGGTCCCCAGTACTGCCTTCGCATCGTCCCGCTACCGCACATCCCGCGCCAGTCAGGAAACACTTATTTAAATGTAGGAGCGCAGTAAAAAGTAGTACTGAGTTGACTGACAGTTGACACTGACATTGAAATGAAATGGAATGAAATGAAATTTATTTGCTTGAGACATGGTTATCAATAAGGTGCAACAATTTTGTGGAGGATCAGCACATCTCGCCAACATTTGGACATGCAAAATTTACGAACTTACGACTAATAATACTACTTATATGTAATTACAATTTATTGTTATATTAATTTATTATATTGCTATATATAAAAAAATATCTTGAATGGAGTAAAAACATTTGTCTACTAGCCATTTGTGTAATGCAGATGTGAATTGTTTAAGGGTAAGCCGTCTTATTTCAATTGGCGTATTGTTGTACAATTTGACTGCCATAGCATAACTGTTTTTGCTACAGAGCTTGGTTTTGTAAATTACTGGCAATACAAGTTTTTCAGGGTCTCTGACATTAAATTTACATACACTGCTTATGCTTAATTTAATAAATAGATCAGGATGTAATCTAGTAAATTTACAAGCCTCGAAAATATAGAGCGAAGGTAGGGTCAGTAATTTGAGATCTTTGAATAGAGATCTGCATGAGGTTCGTGGTGGTAACCTGCAAATAGCGCGGACGCATTTTTTTGACTCACAAACACTCTATTTATGTCGCAACAGTCGCCCCAAAGTAACGGACCATATCTTAAGACTGAGGCTACATATCCGTGATAGGCAGTTAGAGCTGTACTTTTATTTACCAAAGTGGCCAGCCTTCTGAGAACATAGTCAAAGCGATTAATTTTTGTACATATTCTGTCTATTTGTGGTTTCCAACTACAGTTTTTGTCTAATAATATACCTAGAAATGAGATATTCTCGGCTTCTTCTATTTGTTCCTCATTGTATTTTAAATTAATGTCAACACTACCTTTACGATTATAGAATTGTACATATTTCGTTTTTTCTAAATTTGGCTGTAAATTGTTCATTTTCATCCAAATTATCATATCATTAATTGTATTATTTATATCCATATTATATAATTCAATATTATTTACATTACAAGGAATAATTAAAGATATGTCATCGGCAAACAATATACATTCATGTCCGGTGAACATAGGCAAATCGTTGATGTAGAGCAGGAATAATAATGGCCCCAATAGGTACACTACCCTGTGGTATAATGTGGGTAAATATCTTATTCGAATAACAAAAGATAATAAATCCAATTATTTTTATTTTTTAGTTACTAAAGAACCCTGATCATACGAGTAAAAAGTCGGCCCATGCGCAAGGATAAGGTATGATTAATCGCGCATCAGTATTCGGCGCAGCTCGCGCAGATTAACAACCCACCTCCGACTGACGTGACTATGGATTTAAACAACTATCTATTCTATCTCCTATCTGTCTGTGGGCGGGCGCAAAATGCTTAGAATCCCTTGCTTAAATGGTCTCCTAGCCAGTAGACAAAACAGGTTGCTGCTCTAAAACGCAGTGGAGTCCATACTGCATTGGATTTGAAGCAGCTGGTGACAAAAAGATTCAAGAGGCCAAGAATTCTAACAATGAAGACCACAACCATTTTTTTATGTTATAGGAGACAATCGAGTAGATGGATCGCCTGATGGTTAACGATTACCGTCGCCCATAACACCTGCAACACCAGAGGAGTCACAAGCGCATTGCCGGCCTTTCAGAAGGGAGTACAGTCGAGGTCATTAATATGTATACACTTTTTTACCTAATCGAATGCGGTCGTCTACAATTAACGACCTCGACTGTACACTCTTTACCATACCACCATAACACAGCACAGCACTACCATTCCATCTTTACCGTTTACCATAGACGATGGGCGTTAATTCCGGTTCCATTCTAAGTTGGTGCTGCAGACCTTGGGGTCTATTGTACTTACAGGGTACCTACCATCGGGACTACGCTATCTTTCTCTAAAAACCTGTACGTTTTGAATCGTAATCGGCATATTATTTTTATTTTTGTTGTGTACGGACTCTACGGACCCCTTCATGTGCGAGTACGATTTGCACTTAACCGATTTCAAATCGATACCGATCTCATCTGCTTATCAGATTTTCGCGCTCACACGTATATGTACTTGGGTATGCGCAAACGCAAGGTAGCCTGAACTCTAGACATTTTTATACTTACTAAAATACGTCTTAATCGGAATTGTTCTGAATGGGCCAAGCTTTCCCAATGGCCGTCAAATAGTTTAATTTCAAAGGACAAATGTCTATTACTTCAGTATTAATAATGTATGTTGCGCTCAGTATTAGTACGGAACAAGGATGATTATCATTTATTATAATTACTCGCCTGGCAAGTAATTAACAATTTGTATCACTAAATGTGAAAAAAGTGCTGTGACTTTTTTATGCATTATGATCATCTACGTGTGTATTGCGTTGGCGTATATCAATAGGTTTGACCGCGACGCGGGATTCGGTTCTGTGGGACCCAATTGGTGTTTTTTAGCCCACAAGTCCATAGTTAGTCTGTCGCATGCCGGTGGTAATATATGTAATGCAATATACCTACTACCTATAGAAGTTATACGTGTTGTACATCTACTTTCTAAATATAGTAAATAATATTGGTTATCATTATCAATGTCAAACCGAGGAAAGTGTTGAAATACTTCATGTATTTATTTGACATTTTTGGCGTTGCATTATCTCGGGTGTTCCCAATAAACGATTCTTGCACCTGACACTTGACAGGCACGAATGACAGACGCACGCCTACGCCACCAAGAGTGCCAAATTGTACGAAATGATCAAATAATTTGAGTGCTAATTTATAAATGTCCACATATTTTTAATTTAATGTTAACAGAAGTAAGAATAGAAAGATGGCAGTGCGTTAAGCAAGTTTTTAAGTAGGCAGGTTAGAATAATATACTTTTGTATATTCTTGCGTTTTACATTATATTCTAACTTAAATATTAGCCTATCATTTCTCTGTCAAGACACAATACTTGTATGTAACTACACGCAGCTTACATGTAAACATTTATGTAAATTTGGAATTTTTTGTACTCAAATATTAGTACAATACCGCTGTGCCGGCCAGACCAACTAACCATAATAGCAAATAAAATAAAATGTTTACTTAATTTGTAATTTACATATGCTGTACGCTAAGACATATAGGTATAAAATAAGGTTTTTAAACAAATTTGAATAAGAGCGACAGATCAAGACAGACAGCAAGGCATGGCTGTCAACTATAATCTTCGGCAGAGAAGTAGGTTACTTCTCAATGACGTACATTATGCTCAGCTAGACAAGAGTTTAAAATAATATTCCGATAAATCTTCTTCCTGATGAAATAAACAATATTGATAATTTAAAAACTTTTGACATGAAAGCTAAAGAATATTTTCTAAGTCGCCCATTTAACTCAATTAATGAATTTTTTGCAAAACTTTTTGAAAAATAAATGTACCTGAAGCCATTGATATTTATGTTAATTAATACGGTTTGACTGTTATTTTATTATTTATTTGCACTTGTTTTGTTTTTATTATTATTGCCATTTTTGTTTTGTAATTTTGTTGTATTATTATTATTTTTTTAACAAATGTACCTACCTGATTTATGCCATTGATATTTATTTTAATTTTACTGGTTGAAAATTAATTAACTATTTACTTGGACTTGTGTAAAAAATAGGTTAATATTTTATTTTATTAGACTAAGTACTTTTAGTGTGTTATTTTTTAAATGTATAATGCATGCCGTGTTATATGTTTAAAGCAAATAAATGAATGATTATGATTATTACAGAGAAAGACATATTCTTGTCATAGTTGTCATAAGTATTTGTATTGACCTTATGGCAACTTGTCTATCATAAAAACTGTAGTAACTGGTAGGTATATTGTCCTAGAATAAAACAGGATTAATACTTTGTTCGCTGAAACAACTGAAGCCCAAAAATCAGTCGAACGCAGCACCCACCGCCCGCTTTGGGAGGTCATTGTGCGTTCGGGTGACGTCATCAGTGACCTTGACGCCTCCCAGTGCACGTGAATAATAGCGCCGCCAATATGCCAGTAAGTGTCAAGTTTTTACTTTTTGCATTTTTAAAATGGCCAGTTTATGCTGCCAGAGTTTCCTGTATTGCATTTAAAAAATGACCTTGAGTGACGTCACCGCCTTGCATGTCTTTCATTAGATACAGCTTGCATTAGAGTGAAAGAGATGCAAGATAACGGGACGGGACGGGACGTGCGTTCAATCAGTTCAATGCCATATTTTCTAGCTTCAAACGAATGTTCAGCGCGCAACCTCCTGCAGTATATGTATCTAAACTTCTTGGATTGTAGTACCTATTCGTATAGTGCTACACTGCCAGTATAGTTGCGTGCTTAATTAGTATATTTTTTCACATTGACAGTTTTTCTTTACTTATACCATACATATATAGTCTTATTATCAACTGTGTCGGTAGCAGAGTAGCTGAATACTAGATCTTCAAATAGTTAAAATTTCTCGCTCAGTAAATTATTTAGCTTCATTTTTACTTTCCTAATACCTATTTCCGGTTTTTATTTGTAGTGTTCAAAGTTCTTTCTAAGATGAGGTTTTTATTGTTGTTCAATTGTTTAGATTATGTTATATACAAAGTATTTTTTTCATTTTTAGCATAGTGCCTAAGTAAAAGTAAAAGGCATTTTTATTTATGTTTAACTACTCCTTTTTGCGTGGCTCGTTTTTATTAAGTCGTAAATTACGTCGGGTAGCAAAAGCGAAAGTTTTGCTTTTCGTTTGAAGACTTTGAAGTTCGGCTGTTGTGTTGTTCAAGCTTGTAGCCCGATGGACATAGCTGGATTAATTTAATTACTTACCCTACTTATCCATTGTTTTCACTCAAACTAGCTCATATTACTTGCAATAAGTGGCTTTACATGCATATTTTGTGCAATAAAAATAATGTACTTACGCCAATCATCTTATCAAAATCACTTATGAATATGGAACTGAATGATATTATTTATTCACGAGTTTTGCATTGAGATAGAAATCCTATTACTGCAGAGAGGTTTTGCAGCTTGCAGCCTCTCTGCAGTCAAAACAGCTACGTAACGGGGGCTTAGATTTTATAAAATAAGTGATTTAAGTACAGTAAACTTATTGGAGAAATAATTAGGTAGGTTTATTAATTTCTTAATTTATTTTTAACCTTTCTGTACCTCGACTTTTTTCAGATCTTTTTTATATTCGATTTTGCGCATACAGGCGCTACGATAAACAAGTTTATTAAATAACTGGCTTTGTATAAAATTATTTCAGCATGCAAACTCATAATTTTACGATAACAAGGAGTGTTTGATCAGAAGTAGGGTGCATGTGTAACCGTAAACGGATTTGCGGGCGAATGCGGGCAGTCAGTGAGTCGATCGTGAAACGGGTGAGTCAACCGTCTGAGGGCCGCCCTTGTGCCGTCCTCCAGGCGGCTAAGGCTGGAGCCACTGGTATGGCGTATCTTAATATAGTAGTAGTTTTTCAATCCCCAGATAAAATCAACGACGGTTAGAATTATGACTGTCTTAAATTCCTGTCCTGTCTTTCTCTTATGTCAAATGAAAGAAAAAAGAGAGAACTAACATTTATGTGACAGATACTTTTATCTGGGGATTGAAAAATGAGCCCTAAAAGTAACAGATGAGATGACAATTACATAAAAAGCCATGATTGATACTTGTTAGGAAGTACGTCGTGTACACCACCTTAACAATATTATTCGTCGACTCACTCACTTTCTCACGAAAGATTAGTATCTCTTGCGCATTATAGCTTAGAACTCTTAGAAGTCATCCACTCTGTTGGCGGCGAACATAGGTACAGTGCTACAACGCCACAGTAGCCAACGTAGCACGAAACGCGTTGTTGTACTGCACTCTGAGTATGAAACGACCGTTTTGCATAATGGTAGACAGTTGGCTAGTATAGAGCGCCTGATCAACTTGCCCCCTATACCACAAAACTTTACAAGTATACAATTTCACAAAATTGTGCAATTTTCCATATGAAATTTGTATGAGGATGTGGCTTTGTTAACCTGGTCTGTCCATCTTGTTCGTGAGCGCATTCGGGCCTTCTTGCCTTCTCTCCTTTAAAAACGCGGGATAACGCTGTAATGACGATGAATTTTGTCGCTCCGCTCAACCTCGACACCATCTTTACCGCAAGTTATATATACGAACGGTCAAGTACAGCATTTGGCTCGTTCATTATACCGCGCTAATGATCTGTCGAAAACGCTTATCCCATTTTTGACTTAATCGCCCCTTTAGAAGGCAGCAGTGGCTATATATTTTTTGAGTCATACCTAAGGCATAAAATAAAAACGTCTCTACATTTAACAAAACTTTTGGGAAAAAAAGGGTGATAAATTGATATATTGAAATCTCTTAATCGCCCAAACAATTCTGCTTAGGGAAAAAATCTCAAAAAAGACGATCAAAAATGCTTGATACAAAATGTACCGAATCGTACATATCGTGATCGGTCTCCGTCGTGAAACGCAAATTTAAATCATGATTTTTATAAGAGGCACATCAAATATACCAACATATAAAGAACTTACGAAAGTTCGTATGTGATTATATGTAGACTTATATTTCCCCCTAGTAGAAATATAATTTTGAGTAAAAGTTGAGTTATTTTTATTATGGGACAGTTATGTTCAATATTTGGCAGATGCAGGCTACTGCACTGTTGTTGTCCATCACCTCTATTTGTATCTACGGCTTTATTTGACAACCGTGGCTGGAGTTTAACTTTAACACTTAAATGTGCACTATCATCTTAGTCGAAGACATTGTGCTTTGGAAGCCACGTTTAGCCGTTGATCCCGGTTGCTGTCTATGGCAGCAGTCTTTAAGCCAAGTTGGAGGCCTTCGGGCGGTTTGAGAACTTCTAACAGTCAAGTTGCTCACTCACTTGACAAAGCCTAATCCCAATAAGGTCTAGTTTCCCCTCGGGGTTGGAAGGTCAGATGGCAGTCGCTTCCGTAAAAACTAGTACCTACGCCAAATCTTGGGATTAGGTAGCGGACCCCAGGCATCCTTCAGGATGCAACTGTACTGGGATAACGCTAGGAGGATGATGATGATCTTTGTCGAAGACCACATCAATGAACAGATTTAGTGTACTTAACTATACTAAATAAATAAATAAAATAACTCTGTTCACTATACCAGTACAAATGTATTATGTATAATACATTTGTACTGGTATAGTGAACAGAGTTATTTTATTTATTTAGTATAGTTAACTATACTAAATCTGTTCACTATACATATTACCTCTCTCACTATACATATTATCTCTCCCTAAGTAGACACGTGTGTAAGACACGACAAGTCTATAATCCGTATAGGGATTATTCCCTAATACATACATAATTATTGTCGTGTCTTACACACTTAAGAACTTCGGTAAATATTGACTGCTTACGTAGCTCGTTATAAATTTCTCTGAATTCCCAAACGTTCGTTTGAATTCAGTCTTTGGGTATTCGAGCACATTGATAATTGAGTCTACTCAACAAGAAAGAAAAGACTGACAATCCTAATAAACGTGAAAAGGTTAAGTAGGTCATTTTTATATAGAAAACTCCCCTAATAGTTGTAGAAATACGAGTATTATTAGGAATGTAGGCCGTTACACATTATACTCGTATGAACCGGCGTAATCAGGAACTCAAGATGTATAAAATCAAAAATCGTTCAAAAATAGCAGTCTGCTTCTGCTGGCTTCGTATCTATTTGTCTATATAAATATGTTTATCGTCCCTTAGTACCCATAGTACAAACTTTGTTTGGGACTAGGTGGATATGTATGTATGTATGTAATAACTTTATTTTACACAAAAAAACACATATATTATACAAACTAATTAGGAAATTTTGGTACTAAGGCGGTGGATTTGTGTAATTGTCCACTACACTTGACATATTTATTTATAATATTTATTTAGTATATTGCGAGAACTTCTGAACCATCACGTTTTGTATTGCAAGAGTAAATTAATAGTTCACGTGGCCTAACGCTCGTTCGAAATTACTCCGCTAGTATAAATTTATTCGTTGGTATGTAACACACAGTTTATATATATAATTCTTAAATTACGTTAAAAAATATATTATATACACAAAATGGTACAGTATGTGCCTAATATTATTCACTTCATCATAAAAGCGGCAGTCATTCGAATAGGTCTGTTTTTACGTTCCAAAGTTATAAATTGTAGGCAGGTTACTAAGATAGATACTAAGATTACTATCATTCGCACGAAAACAAAACATTGTAGGCTAGTCGTATTACGAAAGCTAAACTGTTCTAGTCATGTATCAACGCGTAAAATAAGTACAGTGTTTCCAGAAAGTTCATTCATTCATAAAATAGGTAACAAATAGCAGATAATGTTAGTAGTCAACGGCGGTGCCGAATATCGCTTTCACCAGCCTTGCTCTCAACTAATACAGCTTTACTTGAATTTAAACTTTCGTGAGACATGTTATAACTTTATTTTACTAAACGGTTAAAACTCACGTATTAATTGTCACTTCGGGCGACATGTTTCGAACTCTTCGGGAGTTCCCTCACCACGACCTCATACAACACCTTCAGCGCCGAGCTGCCCCCCCGCCCCCGCGCTGTCTGCGCGTGCGTCACGTGCCTTGCGGCGGGCGGCGGGTAGTTCGACAGTGTGCAATCGGCGCGGGTCGCAGACGCACTCATCCTGATGAAGAACTCCCGAAGAGTTCGAAACATGTCGCCCGAAGTGACAATTAATACGTGAGTTTTAACCGTTTAGTAAAATAAAGTAATAGCTTTGATATTATCATATGAATGAATGAATGATTTATTGCATATAGAATTCAGGGGGCCGATTTTTGAGTTTCAAACGCTCGACTTTTCACTCAACATCTGTCAAAACGTCATAGTTTTTTGACAGATCTCGAGTGAAAATCGAGCGTTCGACACTCAAAAATCGGCCCGCAGGTTACAATTTGCAGATACAGTTGCATAAAGAAAGTTTCACTGAACCCTACCTTTGCAGGCGTACATGCTTATTTAAAATTACAAATGTTAATTACAATAAAGTCAAATAATTAATATAAATAATAAAAACTAAAATTACAAAACCATTATTAAAAATTATAAAACTATTTGTTTCAATGTCAAATAATTAAAATTAATAAAACATGACTAAAATAATTTATGTCTATATTTTGTGTCCATGAATTCTTTTAAACTATAGAAACATCTGTCTAAGACCCATGATTTAATTACTCTTTTAATAGTACATTACTTACCAAGCGCGATAAAACAAAGAATGTCTCAGATCGCAGGTATTTTACGCCCGAGCCGAAGGCAAGGGCGATAAATATGCGATCTGAGGCTTTCTTTATTATCGCCCGTGGTAAGTACAAACTTTTATGTCACCCCCTGGCCAGGAAGTGGGTTTTTTCGCGCGCGGAGCGTGCGATAATGGCCACTTTATGGCCAGGTGTGACATAAAATTATTTATGTCGAATGTTTTAAAATTGTCAGGTAATTCATTAAAAATGTCAATACACATTATAAAGCAATTTTTTGAAGAGAGTTGCAGTCTTACATAGGGCTTGTACAGTTTGTGCGTGTATTGTGATCGTACTGTTCTAGAAGACATTGATTGGACTTGTTTAAATATATGGTTATATTTATGTACAAATAAACACACTTCGAAAATATATTATCGACACTTATTTGTCTTAATGGTGTGCTTACTGCTTTATGCGTGTGCTTACTGAAATCATAATATAACATTACTTATTTGATGCAGTTTACACACAAATACATTCTCGTAGAGGACCCGTAGTGTATTTTCATAGCTTTAGCAAGCATATCTTTCTTAGAAAAAATATTCACCGACGCACGTATATTTCGCTAAAATGTCCTCAGAGATTTCACATGACAACATTTATTTCAACCTCATGCCTCATATTTAAACACTGAACGTACTGTACCTAAATTACAACATATCACCCATAATACATCAAGGTTTCACTAAAGTCAAGAAAATACAAAGAAAACTGAAATACAAAGGGTGAACTCACCGTTTATTAAAGTGAATCCGTCTGAAGCGTTGGTTGATATCGTCAGGATAACACTATATCTGGAACAAACAATGTGTTTACCTGAATACGAGGCTCAAAGAGATCTGGCGCCGTGCATATTTGGAGGATAATTTATTGAGGAGGGGAAAATCGAGATTCTGGAATACTGTTTTGTAGTCAAATGAGATGTATGTATACATTTTCTCACCGTATTGGAAAGTCGACTTTTTATTACTATTTCTATTAATGAAAGACAGCTTGCCACTTTGTACTTTAGAACTCTACGTCTTATGATATGTAACATGTATAATGTTTATTGTTTTAACTTGTAATTAGTTAAGAAGAATCTAGTTTTTCTAAAAGTTCCTAATATACATTTCCACAGTGAAACTGAACAGTTGCAGCAGGTTCATTATTTGAGAACATATGTAACAATGACAGTCTATATAATTCACTCTCTGTTAACGAATAATTTTTAGCGCTTTACAGAGTCAGATTTGGTTGCTACAAAATAGTAAAAACACTTTTCATCATATCAATTTGTAACGCTTTACGATCCCTTTATTATCGGATATTGAGATATTTCGCTATTGGATTCTTAGTCAGAGTCTGTTCGTAAGATATGAGGGCGCCCTTATATCCTACGCTTATTCTTATTCCGAATAGACTCTTTTTAATCGGCCATTAATACTTCATTTTCCAAGAAAGTTAGGCCTCAAACAAGGTTTGATGCTGAACCTACCGATTTTATTAATGAGATAGCTCGTGTTTTCCTATCAAAATGATTTCAACACTTCTATGCCCATTATAGCACAATAGTAATTATGCCAGTTGATATAAAAATGGCTAAATTTCACCCGCACACCGCTCACCTGTTAAAACTTCTCGCACAACTTCGCCACGCCAAACATTAATTGACGCACGTGCCACGAAAATGAAGATACACTGACTTTATTATGCTAATGATAAACGTGACTCTCAATTTCAGTTTGGCATCAACGTGGAATTACCGATAAATACCTACTTGTTTTGAAAACAGAAACGTGTACACCTAATAATATCTTCTGGTGAAATTTGTTGAAGAACGAGAATGATGGATCAAAGTTAGTTTATGTTTCCAAAGCAAAACATAAACTCATTTAGGTATGTCCACCGCCATGACCAGATCATGGGTCATCAACGGGCTGACGATATCTGGTCAGGATCGCGGGAAGGCGTTGGATGAGGGCGGTGAAAGATCGGCTATTGTGGAGATCCTTCGGGGGGCCTTTGTCCTGCAGCGGATTCGAAAATATAAGAAATATTGCCAGAAGGAAATGAGATTGTTTATGTATTTCGGTAAGATGCAATAAAAACACAATACATTAATGTGTCAGGTTAATTATTTCAATTACTTTGGGCCTAAATCTCTCGCTGAGAAAGTCCAGCTATTTGCAAACTGACCATTGTACTCGTGCTGCTAATTTATGTGTCGGGTTGGATTGATTGTATGAAAATGAAAAAAAAATTCGTTGGTTTTTTAACATATTTCTGTAACGCACCTGGCTGGAGCATCCTAAGTACTTGTAGGTAATACGGTAGGGAAGTAATACGGGAAAGGATATTCTAAATATTCTAATAACGTTTTCTACCTTAGGTACTGACGTAGGACTATTAACCGCTCAAGCAGCCACCCGAGTAATTTTCTGCTCCTTTTTAAAAGATTTTATCATTAAGAGATCGCTATCTGCTAACTACCGAGAAGTTATGTTAACAATTTTCTTTTAGTAGCAAGTATTTTATAGAATTATATAATAAACCTCGCCCGAGAGTCGACTTAAATTACTTAGAAAGACGTTAACTTGAACACAAAGTATAGTACATACATTCCTTCCCGTTAAATGTCAAGGTAGTACGTGGACGCAGGGTTTCATAGTAAGAATTTAATTAATTTGTTTTGTTAAGAATTGTGAAAAAAACTTGTTTGGTACTGTGTGATAGTACCTATGGCAGGAAAGCTAAAGTTGTAAAAATGGGGAAATCCTCAATTAAATTAAATCGTAAGTAGTTATACCTCTACCTTCTGATGCAACGACAATACCCATTGTGCACATATTTATATGTATTTTTTGTCTGCCTTCCATGCTCACATTTCATGCTGCTTAAAGCTGCTATAGATAAAAAAATGTGATGATGTTCTATTGCTACTTGTTTAAACCTAATATTAGGTTAGTATGTTTCGGTCCCAGTAAGATAGCAATAAACACATCTGCTACGAAATGTGAAAAACGTAGCTTACGACTGCGATGTGGAGCTTGCTGTATTCTTTTTATTTCCTAGAACAGAACAAGTTTCTTCGCGTCTTTATTGTTTTGTACTTGGTACTTTACCGGCTTTGCACTTTTCTGCTTGCAATATTCTTGTTTGAAAACTTGTAAGTTCATATGATTACTTTATTTTAACGGATTTCTGTACGTACATGTGTACATGTTCCATGTGTTTAAAATTTTGTGAGTTTTGCGTGCAGGTTTCGGTTTCTTATTATCGTCTTGAAATTATCGACTTATTGTTTATACCGTGTTACATAAAGGTTAGCTAATTCCGTGCTTACCAAAATATAAAAAAATGGAATGGAATTATTCTTAATGGAATTGTAGTGAAGTCTTTTAAAGACGACGAAATGAAAATATTGGTTGCAGGGATTTCCATTTTTCTCAGCAACCAAGCAACTGATGAAAGCGAAATTGACTCGCATGATCAATCATACCTTTGAAAGAAAATGAGTATTAGTAGTGACGTCACGCCGGACGTGGTAATCGTCTGCGCAAGCGCGTGCTAATCGGAACGCGCACTTTGATGCTGCTCAGGATCATTACACTCTTATCTAGGCTCAGGATTGAGACAGACGCACAAAATTCCTGGATTTTCATTACGTATCTTACAATCTCAGGCGATTTTCGAACGCATTTAGGTAGAGGGCTGATTACGTAGGTAACTTTGTCGAGTATGTGTGTCATTTTCCATACCTACTTGATATTTCTACCTAGCATAAATAAGTTTGACAAGTTATACGTGTTCAACAAGTTCTAATTTTCTCTCTTATGACGGAAGGTTGGATGGCAGTCGCTTTCGGAAAACTGTGCCAATTCATGAGTAAAAACGTTTCATACGTTTAATCCAGTTGATATCTCCTAACAAAGTGGGGGTAGCTGGAAAGTACTCGGAACTCTATGAAATTTTCCAGGTACAATGTACGGTCACGCGCTTAAATTTATGTCCCATTTCGCAAACTTTTTCTTTGACTTTCTATACAGTTTGACAGGACTGTAATGTCAACCTTAAGTGGGTCAGAAATTAAAACTCGTGACTGTACATATCAACTGGATTATTAGTCTATTTAAAATGTATTTTTCTACCACAAAAACTATTTTTTTGGAGAAATCGCACGGAACCTTTGTTTTTTAAAATTAAATCCTATCCAAAGCAATCTTTTTGAAGCAAAAAGCAATGGTCTGATTTTGTTACAGTTGGGACCACTGTGGATTTGATTTATTAGAATGACATTCAAATGTATACTTACTCTTCCAGTAATGATGGCAAGGATAATGCAGGTTTCGACTAAAGCTTCAGGCCGTATCTTAACAATGACGGTTCTTTGTTAGTGAATATCAATTAGGTACCTATTGAAGGTACGTGCCTTTAAACCACCTGTTGAGAAAACATCAAAGAAGATTACGACGATAACGTTATCTGATTTCAACATAACGTTATGTTTGGCACCTGCGTGACTTCCGTTCTAAAAAAACTGTGACATTCGTTTTCAGCTTGGATTTCGGATTTCGACCGTATAATGACTGTTAACATTTAATCAATCCCGGACTAAAAAAACTTCTGGTATTTTTTTTGTTGTTTATGTTACTAAACTGGAATAGTCATATACTCTATGTTGTTTGGTCGTATTGACACTAAAGATAAATTAAAAGAAAACAAACTCAGAATAACCTAGAAAAAGCCATAAATTCGATTTAAAAACACTCCTCTATGATATTAAATTACACTGCCAAAATTAGTGTTATATCTGGGTCATTATTCGGGCGTTTGTTCAAAATCACTTTCGTGGTCACTATTTTGTTAAATTTGGATAAAGATTTCAATGCCATTTTCAGTAATCTAATAAAAATACGGGACATCTGCCACCTAACTCAGAAATACCACCAAAATCTACAGCCAATGACCCATTTATTACATAGTCAAGTCTCATCATCATCATCATCATATCAGCCGAAAGACGTCCACTGCTGGACATAGGCCTCCCCCAAAGAGTGCCACAATGACCGGTCTTGCGCCACCCGCATCCAGCGGACTCCCGCGACCTTTACCAGGTCATCAGTCCACCTTGTGGGGGGTGGGGGGTTGTGGGTAGTCAAGTCTGCAATAATTAAATACATATTTTATCTACTCGCGGCCAAAACTAGACAGGTAATATTTTATGAACTTAATTCGCTCTAGTATAATGAATAATTAACAACATTGTTTTGCATGTTGAGACATCAAGCTGTATTTGACGTTTATTTTAGGCACTAAAATATAATATATTTATAGCATCGTTGCAATTTATTTTTATGGTGTATATTTTGCTATTGATATTAAATCATGTGGGAAGAATCTAACAGACATGTGGGAAGAAAAATTTGTGGGTGAGTTAGTTCAATAAAATATTAAGAGGCACAAATAGGTACTTGATGGGTTACTACCTAAATATATACGACAGTTGTCATAGCTCGGATTCGTTGCTGTCACGAAGTCGTTAATTTGTAGAGCCAAAGACGGTCATTTAAATATTCACTTCAAACTACCATATGCTGTTCAATATTTGAGTGTACATGTAATAATATATTTTTTACAAATTTCCGACGATTTCATTTATGTGTTCCACAATGTGTGTATTTTACAATCCATACTTCCATACTAATATTATAAATGCGAAAGTGTGTGTCAGTCTGTCTGTCTGTTATCTCTTCACACTTAAACCGCTGAACCGATTTAGATGGGCATGGAGATGGCTTGAGTCCCGGGGAAGGACATATGATACTTTTTATCCCGGAAATCATCCCTTAAGGGAATGGAAGTTTGCATGGAAGAGCGATCGATAACTAGATAAGCGCCTGATTTAAAAAAATAGCAATTAAATTCTATCGCGATGAACGAGTTCCACACGTTCGAAGTAAGTAGAAAACTAGTGTACTCATAATCGACACATTACAAAGCTATGCTAAAAACCACACTGCAGCATAGATATGTAAAGCGCGCAGCGCATAACATGAACATTTTACATAAATGCAAAATATTTAATTTCGTATGACAAATGAGAGCTGCGCAGGACCATAAAGCGTATATATTACGTACACTGAACAATTTTCAGCTCTTGTGTATTAAATGAAAAGCATCAATCATCCCCTGTGTTTGAAATTAATATCTGAAATTTTAATGTGGACAATGATTTAATTTAACGCTTCTAAGAGAATAATTGTATTAATTGGTTTTTCATCAGCTTTTGTATTATTGACCTATTTACTTAAATGGTTTTAATTTCTGTTGTGGTCCAGCTTGCCCGATGAGCATATTTGTAAACAAGTGGGTTTCTGACTTCTAGTACTGATGGTCATAGATAGCAGAGTCGAAAACATTTCAAGAAAACACAATAATATTGTACTGTATCAAGCAGCGAACAGAGATTGGAATACTTTGCTTTGTTATAGGTGGCTAGCGCAGCTGTTTATTTATAAGTGCTTACTAAAAGGTAGGTACCGAACACATCTAGCTTAGTCTGCTGTCCAGCATGCCTGTGTGTCTGCATGAATGTTTCTACTGTAGTATGTTCAAGATTATATATTTTTTCCTTAATCCTCGTGAACTCATTGATGAGATAGTACCATAAATCATTCTCAGTTCTACTTAATAACGGCTACAATTTCGATAAAGAACGTACCGTCGCTAAATACTCGCGTCCTGGAAATGTAGAATTAGATTCCGCTTACAGAAACAAAAGCAAAAGGATAGTTTCGGCGAAACACAGCTTTTATCTATCCGAGACAGATTACTAGCCGCGGGCGCGGGCGCGAATCCTTTAATGTCCCTCCTTTGACCGTGGTGCGAAGTAAGTACCTACTATTCTAACAGAAGTATCAATAAGGAAAAGCTTCTTTTCTTGTTCAGTTCAATATTGTAGTTATCCGTGCATGCTGTAAAAGTAAATGAAATAAATTTATTTGTTAGATAATATGGTATACCTACATATTAGATGGAGTGTGCAGTATTGGTCTTGATCACCACATGTTCAGAGGGGTCCCAAAATAATACCACTGAATACTAGTAAACACACTGTATTTAATCTTAGCACAGGATATTCTCAACTATGAAGCTTGTACAAAAAAATCTAAATGTATGGCCAGAGGTCATTGTTCCAAGAAAAATCTTAACACCGCGTTCTAGGAAATTAGACAGAGGGAAAAGCGACATCTAGCGGCAAATTCAACCAACATTGTTTGACACTGACGTTGTTATGCAAATACGCGGGTGAACATTCCGCCCACCAAGGACATTCTGAGGGATTGTCCTTAAAACCGCCCACCATGAATAACGTGGACTAATGAAATTGATGCAATGATCTCTGGCAGCCGGTACAACACTTTCAACGGCTATCAACTCAACAAAGAAACAAAATATTCTCACAGACGAACAACAAAATTATAACCAGCAACGAGTACTTTAACAATACATAAGACAATCTATCTATTGACAAACGCAATCACATATTGCAATAAGTTGATTCTTACAAAAAATAACGTTTTATGTTTACACTGGTACTAAACATCCCATAGGTATATAAAATAACAAAACACATATTCATTTTTAGGTTTCAATAGGTAGTATACATAGTTTTCCTACAGATCTTTTAATAATGCTGTATTTACATTTTAAACTAACGACACGCGTTATTCCGTCCAGTCCAGGGTGCTTCATAATGACTCTACCATACAACCACTTAGCCGGAGGAAGGTCGTCTTCTTTCACTAAAACTACGTCTCCTACTGCGGGTTCCGGTGTTTGATGCACCCACTTGTACCTGTGATGGAATTGTGTCAGATATTCACGAGACCAACGACGCCAGAAATCTTGGACCATCCTTTGAGTGCGCTGCCATCTCCTAAGGTTACTTATATTTGCAGTTTCGTAATTGTAGTCTGGAGGCAGCACTAAGGGTTCTCCAACCAAGAAATGACCTGGAGTTAGGGGCATTGGATTGTTGCAACTGTCCGTGATCTGAGAAATTGGTCTCGAGTTAAGACACGCCTCAACTTGTGACAACACAGTTGTCATTTCCTCAAAAGTTAAAGTTGAGTTGCCTACAATTCTTCTGAGGTGGTATTTTGTGGACTTAATACCAGCCTCCCAAAGACCACCAAAGTTCGGAGAATGCGGAGGTATAAAGTGCCAATTGGTTCCATTAGTGGCTAGGTCATCTATGATTTCCGGAAGCATTGAATTTCTTTCATCCGCAAACAAATGTTTTAGCTCCCTTGCAGCACCAACGAAATTCGTGCCGTTGTCACTCCAGAGGTCCGTACAGGCGCCACGACGTGCTACAAATCTTTTAAAAGCCGCTAAAAACCCCTGTGACGTTAAGTCACTAACTGCTTCGAGATGTATAGCTCGCGTTGCCATACATATAAAAAGACATATGTACCCTTTATATGCACGATGACCTCTGCCCTTTGAAGTTCTAATGCTTACTGGCCCTGCGAAGTCTACGCCGCTGTGACTGAACACTCGGGCAACGGTACCTCTTGCTGATGGCAACTGTCCCATCAGCTGATTCTGGGTTGCAGCAGCATACCTTACGCAGGTCACACATTTTCTTACATACAGACTTATCAAAGCCTTTGCACCCACTATCCAATATTTAAGCTTGATGTAGTTCAACATCAGTTGTGATGCGCCATGTAAAGTCTTTTGATGCGCATCAGCAACAACCAAGTCTGTGAGATGAGATTTGTGGGGCAAAATTATTGGATGCTTCAGATATTCACTAATTTGTGCGTGCTGGAGCCTACCGCCAACTCGCAGTATGTTTTCTTCATCAAGAAATGGATTTAATGAGGTAAGTTTACTTTTCTTATTAACTTGTTCTTTTTGCTTTAAGTCCAGAATTTCCTCATTGAAGCACTCATGTTGCACTAGTTTTGTGCAAAGAATCGAACTGTGTCTTATCTCTTCACTTGTTAGCCATTTCCTGAATATATGACCTTGACAAAGTTTAGCAAATCTCAAGCAGAAAGCCACCACACGGATCAACTTTCTGAGACTTGAGAATCTGGTCATGAATTCCGTCTCTACTGGAATAGCAGCATCAACTGTTCCATATGTATTAATATGACACAGTTTATTGGTCTTTTCTTCTAGGTTAGTTTCTTTTATTGCTATCTTTTTATAATTAATGTTTTTGTGTTTCAGCCACGCGGGACCTTCTTTCCAGAGCAGCTCATTTACATGCTGGTAAGTACCCCTAGAGGCGCAATCTGCGGGATTTTCTTTTGAAACGACATGAGACCACTGGTGAGGCTCCATCGAAGTTAAGATTTCAGAAACGCGGTTTGCCACGAATGTCTTCCACCTATTCGGGCGGCTGTTTAGCCAGGACAACACTATGGTAGAGTCTGTCCAGGCGTGAATATTCATCTTATCGATGCCCATAACAGTCGCGACTTCTATCAATAACTTCGCTAACAAGACTGCGCCACAAAGCTCCAATCTTGGAATCGATACTTGCTTGATTGGAGCGACCTTCGTTTTGGCAGTGACTAGAGATATGTGTACTTCGCCGTTTGTATCGATAACCCGCACGTATACCACAGCGGCAAAAGCTTCCGATGACGCATCGCAAAAACCTTGAAGTTCCAGTTTTTCGTCACCAGTGCTTGAATGGATCCACCGCGGCAGTTTGAATTTGGTAAGTTGGCCTAAATTTTCTCTATACGATAACCACTCCCCCAGCAATTGAGGAGGGACTTCATCGTCCCACTCAATTCCCGAAAGCCAAAGCTTTTGTATGAAAATTTTGGCTGATATGATTACTGGAGCTAGCCAGCCGAGTGGATCGAATAAACGTGCGATATCCGATATTACGTTCCTTTTTGTTAAAGGTGTTTTAGGTGGTGTGAGTTTCACCGTATACTCAAATTCATCCGTACTCCTGTTCCAGGTGAGTCCCAGAATTTTCATCACGGAATCTATTTTGAGAGGTAAGTTTTCATTCGTATCCGAATTATCATTTTTCATTTTATGCATTAACTCTTCATTATTAGTTGTCCATTTTTGTAGTTCGAATCCTCCTTTTGACAACATTTCTGTTAATTCTTTATATAACTTATTTCCTTCTTCCACAGTGTCACACCCGGTTAACAAGTCATCCATATAGAAATGTTTCAATACACATTCAGCAGCTGAGGGAAACTTTACACCTTCGTCATATGCGACTTGATGTAATGCGCGAACAGCCAGGTAAGGCGCGGAGGCGGTGCCGAAAGTCACTCGAAGAAGTTTATAATGACCAAGCTCGTCATCTGGATTGGCGCGCCATACTATACGCTGATAATCGGCATCACTTTCATCGACCTTCACCTGCCGATACATTTTTACAATATCTGCTACTAAACAGATAGGATGCATACGCCAACGAAGTATGATGTGACGTAAATCAGATTGCAACGCCGGTCCTACTAGTAAATCATGATTTAATGACACTCCGTTGGTTCCCTGACACGAAGCATCAAAGACAATACGCAATTTAGATGTTGTTCGATCCTCTTTTATGATCGCAAAGTGAGGTAAGTACACTGCATCTGGCTTTTGTGAATCCTTGTCAATTATCTTCTCCATATGACCAAGTTCCAGGTATTCATCAATGACTGCCGTGTATCGCGTTTGCAGTTGAGGATCTTTCTGAAATCGTCTCTCTAGTTGCATAAAACGTCTGGTAGCAATTATTTCAGAGTTCCCATATTTGCAACTAGGATCTTCGTCTCTAAACGGAAGTTTGACAATATATCGGCCGTCACAATCTCTTTTTGTGGTTTCTCGAAATATTTCTTCACACCTTTTTTCTTCCTCGGTAAAATCTTCTTGTGGAGATTTAACCGAAATATCAGCCTCGAGTTCCCAGAATTTCTTGAGAAGCTCATTTTCGTTTAATTGAATGTGGTTAACACTGATATTTTGAGTTTCAGTTGAATTAGGCGTGTGAAGCGGTCCCGACAAAATCCAGCCCAAACTGGTCTTTTGGGCCACCGGTGCTCCTTTTGATCCTTTGATAATGCCTTCTTCTAGGATCTGGCTATAAACTTCAGCTCCTAGAAGCATGTCAATTTTGTTGGGTTTATCAAAGGATGGATCGGCTAACTCCAGGTTGTTAAACTCAGACCATAGCTCAACAACGATCCTCTTTTCTGGCAGGGCCGATGTCAGCTTGTTCAGCACGAAAGCATTGACGTTATACCTGTGATTAGGATTAAGAAGTGATTGAATGTTTACATTTACCCTTGACTTAGATGCTAAAGAAGCACCCTCGTCACTTCCTAAGCCTGAAATAGTACTTTCGTGGTGAATTTTCTTCAGACCCAGTAACTGGACTGCAGACTCCGTAATCAAAGAAGCCTGTGATCCTTGGTCGAGCAAACACCTGAGTGTGATACCAGACCCATTCTTCGATTGAGCCTTGACTAAAGCCGTTGCTAACAAAACCTGATTACGACTTGTCGAAAAATGAGTCTTGATATCATTGGTTGTATTGGTACAAGTGGGTTCACTGTGCGTTGATGAACTAGTCGAAGCTGTGTGTACAGCTACGCTCCGTTCGACTGATTGATTCGAAACCGTAGAATCAGTCGATGTGGTGGTACTTTTGGGATGTAAGAGAGAGTGGTGTTTCCTATTACATATGTGGCAACGAGTGGATTGACGGCAAGCAAATACCAAATGGTTAACACCTAAGCAATTGAAGCATAAGCGGCTGGACTGGACGAAATCACGACGGTCATCAATTTCAAGTTTTGCAAACTGTTTACAGTTACTAATTTTATGATTCTCGGAACAAAAGGTACACGACAAAGTAGATACATGATGGATCTTTGGAATGGCGAGAGCATTGGACACTTTGTTGGGAACAGCATTTGAACCTTTATTGACAAAGTGCTTATTTGAGTTTTTAAATGTTTTGGGTTCGACAAACTCCAATGCTCTGAACCGTGTCTCCAAGAATCCGTAAAATTGGCTCAGAGTGGGCAAATCGTCAAAAGATTCACTAGCTTTTAACTCCCACTGTTTTCTAGTTTCGGGATCTAACTTCAAAGAAATTATGTGGATTACAATGATATCCCAACTAGACACATCGACGCCAATGTTCTCCAAAGCGTGTAAACATTCACGCGTTGTATCGAACAACTCTTTTATGCCGTTCGCAGATTCTGATACTAAGTTCCGTTGACTCATAAGGCGCTTCAGTATGTGGTTTGCGAGATATTTCTTGTTATCGTATCTTTTCTCAATCAATTCCCAACACATCTGATAGTTCTCCTTAGTTATGGCGACATGTCTCACAAGTTGCTCGGCTTCTCCAACTAAATGACCTTTGAGGTAGTGCAACTTCTGGACATCGTCTAAGGAGTTGTTTTGGTGAATGAGTGACGTAAAAAGATCACGGAATGTTGTCCACTCAGAGTACTTTCCAGAAAAAGCAGGGATGGTAATTTTTGGAAGTCGTATGTTTGGGGTGTTCTCAGTCTCTGTCTTACTGACGCTTACTACGAAATCTGTGTTATTACTGGAACTACCTCCTAAAACGGTCAGTGCTGACTTCAATTCCAATTTATATTCAATGTACAACTCTTCTGCTGTGTTGTACATATCATCCTTAATATAAGCGCTAGCTTCCAAATCTGCTGGATCTGAATCTAATACAATCAGATTGTGCGTGGAATCAAACTTTGACCACAATTCCTCTAACATCTGCAATCTAGTACTCAGGTAATCTTTAGACTTCAACCGCTCCTTAGGTGACTTTCTAAAATTGTCTTTAGCTCTTTGAATCCGTTTCAGCAAATCCGTTTGTAGTTTAGTATTATCCGCCATATTGCCCGTTAACTAATTCCAAAGTCCAAAATTAATTTTTAAAATCAAATTTTCAAAGTTCAAAATTTTCTAATTTTTTCCAAGTCCTAGATGAAATTCGGCGAAATTTTCTAAGTGTTTTACACTGTTTCACTCTGGGTGAAATTGGGCATGGATTCCCCGTCACTTCACATTGACGAGAAATATTCTAAGTCACTAAGAGCTTGATTTTTTGCTAAGTCCAAGAATTCTTTTTTTTTTTTTAATCTTGAAATGATTCTTGCACTTTGCACACTACACAATTATAACGAAAGTACTCACAGTTTGGTCTTCACTCACACACATACACTTGATGACCTGACTACTCCTGGTACCGTCACTCGCAGCGCTGATGATCTCCAGTCCACCTTCAGTAGCAGTCGGCTACTGCTTTGATGGCCGCGACTCCAGCTGCATCAATCCACGAACCACAATCCGGCTCGAAGGACCATGTTCAGAGGGGTCCCAAAATAATACCACTGAATACTAGTAAACACACTGTATTTAATCTTAGCACAGGATATTCTCAACTATGAAGCTTGTACAAAAAAATCTAAATGTATGGCCAGAGGTCATTGTTCCAAGAAAAATCTTAACACCGCGTTCTAGGAAATTAGACAGAGGGAAAAGCGACATCTAGCGGCAAATTCAACCAACATTGTTTGACACTGACGTTGTTATGCAAATACGCGGGTGAACACCACATCTCGCCAAATAATGGACAATTGGACATGCAAACATTTTTAGACTGATAATTACTATTATACTTTTAATAAGGTTTCCGTAGGCTAAAAAATGTTACTAACAAATATAGATGTTAAGTTTTAGATAAAGAGTGTTGTTTTCGCCAACAAATTGTGATGCAGTTTGGCGAAGTTAAAAGTACAGTATATATATCTTACAGTATATATCTTTTGTAAGAAATAAATAAAATAAAAAAATATTATGCACCTACGTAGGTAATTAAAGAAAATGGTATGAGAAAATAAGTAGACTTTGGAAAACGGGGTTGTCTGGAACTCTGGTACTATTTTTGGTGGTAAATAATGAATATTGTATTGTACTGTTGAAGTCAGAAAATAATGAAAAAATAAACGATCTAAATAAGATTTTCATCCTTTGAAAGAAAAATAAAATAATGAGTTCCGTTCCATCAAGTAATTAAAGTAGTTGCAAGGACTAAGACTGTTTCTTTAATGGAATCGTTGCGTCCATTGTACGTTCAGCCTTGTTTATATTTGTCCTGTAGTAACACTAGTACATTTTCTATCCAATTAACAGGTTGCCTAGCAGCGCGGGGTAAACATTTGCTGGCTGCTTCTGTGACCCGTAAAATAAGTAGGATAAGTAAACAAGAGGGGTAGTTAGATAGATGACCGAGCCACATGCCTTCTTAAGTTGAAACAGGGTCCAATTTCGGAAAGCGATTTTGACGTAAGTACTTAAGTAGTCGGCTGCGTTGGTAAGGTCACTACTAATCAGACCAAAGGGGTATTGAGATAGGATTCCAATGAAATTTCATTATAAATGGAGGGCAAGTTGTAAGGAACGTGAGCTTGCAGTTTGATTCTAAGATGTATTGAAATTTAGAATAGGGATGACGACACTATAAAAGAAAGTCAATAAATCCAAATTTTCTACATAAAGGCTCAAATTCTCAATCAAATGGCGAAAAAAGTAATTCAAAAAAATTAATATTACGTAATTATAAGTCTTCAAAGTTTTAAGAGTAGGTATGTTCTGTCCCTTTTCCGCAAAACGCACCTTTGTATTGAACGATCGTCATTTACTATGGCGCTACTTAACGGTGACGTCACGGTTAGGTAGCACTTTCTCTCTCTAACTACGAACATTCTAACCGTTGTAGCTTCGTTATTTTTTGAGATATTTGAATAGGATTTTCACTATTTGGCATAGTTTTATGTCTTCTTTCTATTGAAGTAATAATTTTTTTTGAGTCGACATCCCTATTGAAGATTAGCTTAGAAATTAATGAAACATGGTTTTATTACGGTCTGATATATCTCATGTGGTCTCTTAATTCATCTCCTAAAACAAGAAGGAACAACGCAATTAGGTAATATATTAGGGCAGATTGCTGGAACAAATTGACAACATTTCAAATTTTCAAGTAACTATAGGCCATTTTATGTCCTAGATCAATAGAAAATTATTTTTAAGATAGATAATGATAAAATATAATTCGCTAATAGACCAAGCATTAAAGTGGAAGAAAACTGTTTTCAGCGTTTATAAAAAAATCTAAAGGCAAAAAGGGGGTTGAAAGTTTTAATGGGGAGCAATTACATATAATTAAATTATAAAAAACTACAATAAGCGTTTTTCAAAATTCGTCCTGTGAATGGGTGAAAAGGGTATTAAAAGTTTGTTCGGCGAACATGAAACTTGAATTATTATCGAAATCGCTGAAATTGGTTGAAGTTTCAAGTTTCCCTTTTGGTAGATATGCGATTAGGGGCGCTACGGGAGGGTACACGACCATCAAACAAGCGAGCTAGTTTAACACTGGTTTATTGCAGCCGCGTGCACTCACACATGCATAGGTATACATACGTAACTTACATATCTAACATCCCTCCACCTTATAGCTAGAACTAACCTATTACATTATTTTTGCTTAAACTAACTAGGTATTCACTCGGTTGAGTCACTGTCATGTGCTGGGGAAGGCGTGGCAAACTGGGGACTAATAGCTTGGCGTCGCTTATCGACACAGGGAGGTGGCGTTGCCAGCTCTGCGGCCTGGCTTAGATCTGCATCCACTTGCTCGTCGGCTACCTGCATTCTCTCTCCCTCTTTTGGCTGTGGTGTTAAGGTCTCGTTGACAGCTGGCGCGGCGGCGGTGGTGGGTGTCGGTGGGGCCGCACTGGTTGTTGCCGCATCATCTCTCGTGCTGGCAGCCGGCGACGCTAAGTCTGGCACGTTGTCGGGATCCCATTGCATCCTGTTGTTTTGAAAGGGAAATGGATGTGCCCTCAGTTGATCGATGTGTCGTGTTACCTCGCAGTGTAGTGATGGTATGTGGATTACGTACATAACCTTCCCAATTTTCTTTTTCACGATGCCCTCGATCCAAGTATTTTTTTTATTATTGTTCGTGTATTTAGTTAGCCACACATTATCATTAACTTTAAATTCTGGTCTTTGAACTCCCTTATAATATTTAGCCTGTAAGAACTGATGGTGTTCCACGGTTTCGGTGAGGGCTGTGGACGAAGGAGGCGCGAGCGGATTAATCAAATCCAGTCTCGAACGCAATTCCCGGCCGAACACTAATTCCGCGGGCGACTTACCGGTGGTACTGTTTTTGGAGTTCCTATAGTCGAATAAAAACTTTGAAATTTTAATCTGTAATAATTTATTATTTGCACTGCTTAAAATTATTCCTTTAAGCCCTTTTTTTACTATTTTAACAAAAGACTCCGCTTGGCCGTTACTAGACGGATGGTAAACGGGTGATAATACATGCCTTATGCCGTTAACGGCACAAAATAACCTGAAGTCCTGGGAAGTGAAAGAAGTGTCATTGTCGCTCACCAGGGTGTGAGGTATGCCAAACCGCGACATGAAATCGCATAATCGATCAATGACCGCTTTTGTACCGTACGACGAAAACATGCTGTAACATTCAACCCATTTACTATACGCATCAACTATTATTAAGAAAACGTGATTGTTGAACGGTCCCAAAAAATCAATATGGAGTCGAAAAAACGGGTGCGGAGGCAGGCGCCAGCTGGCTAGCGGCGCGTGAGGCGGCGCGGGGCGCAGCGCGGCGCACACGGCGCACGCGCCGGCCAGCCGCTCCAGCGTGGCGTCCACGCCGGGGAACCAAAACCGTTTGCGCGCCTCGGCTTTCATTTTGACTATGCCAAAGTGTGAACTGTGTAATTCATTACACATGCTATCCCTTAATGACAAGGGAATCACCACCTTATGACCTCGCATTAAGATACCGTTCTCGTACGATAGTTGAGTTCGACAATAATAAAATGGTTTTAAATTAACGTCGGTGGTCTTTTTAGGCCATCCATGCATGACGTAATGCTTAACCCTACTAAGTACCTCATCGTTATCAGTTTCGCGCTGCAGGTCGGTCAATGTCACCGGCAAACTACCTTCCACTACAAAATTAACGTAAGCGGTTCTCACCTCGCGTTCCGCATCCTCGGCCTGCCCCGCGTCCCCCGCCCCAGCCCGGGTCGGGAGGCACGCTCGTGATAAATAATCAGCGCTATTTTGTTTACTACTTATGTACTCAATAGTGTAATTGTAGGCCGATAAATATATTGCATAGCGCTGCAGTCTGTTGGCGGATATTTCGGGGATACCTTTATGCGGACCAAAAATTGAAAGTAGTGGCTTGTGGTCTGTACGTAAAACAAACGGAATTGACCGGCCGTATAGGTACTGGTGAAATCGCCTAATCCCGAAGATTATTGCTGTCGCTTCTTTCTGGATTTGTGCATACTTTTTCTCTGCTGACGTAAGCGTTCGGGATGCAAATGATATGGGTTTTTCTATTTCATCAGTACCTATTTGCGAAAGAATGGATCCTAACCCGCCAGGCGAAGCGTCCACCGTCAATATTAAGGTAGCATTTGGGTCAAAATGTGCTAGCGTACTATCTGATCCGAGAATATTTTTTACTCTTTGAAACGCGTCGTCATGGACAGATGTCCATTCCCATTTAACATTTTTTTTTAATAAATTGTACAGTGGGCTAAGGATTGACGACGCGGCGGGTACAAAATTACGATAATAATTCGCGAGGCCTAAAAACGATTGAAGTTGAGATACGTTCGCGGGTCTAGGCGCTTCTAGAATAGCCTTAACTTTGTTCGGCGATTTCCTAACCCCGTTTTTGTCAATAATATGACCGAGATAAGAAATTTCGTCCTTGAAGAATTCACACTTGCTCATTTGAACGGTTAATTGTGCATCTTCTAAACGCTGCAGCACCGCGGCTAGCCTTTCCATATGCTGTTCTTTATTCGCGCCCGTAATTAGGATGTCGTCCAACAAAAATATAATTCCATCTATCCCCGCTAACACACATTCCATGGTGCGCTGGAACAGCGCTGGTGCAGAACTTAACCCAAACACTAACCGGCTATACATAAAGAGGCCACGATGTGTGTTGATACATGTTAAGGGTTGCGACTTCTCACCAAGGACGAGTTGATTATAAGCCATTGATAGGTCTATCTTACTGAATTGAACTCCCCCGTGTAGCTTAGATAATAAATCGTTAACCGTAGGCAAGGGGTATTGGTCAATTATTAATTGTTTATTAATAGTGACCGAATAGTCGGCACATAATCGAATGCTACCGTCCTTCTTCAAAACGGGCACTATCGGTGAAGCATAGTCCGAATGTTGAACGGGTTTTAAAATGCCTAACCCTATTAACCGATCTAGTTCCTTATCAATTTTTTCTCTTAGGGCGTAAGGCACCGATCTCGCTTTGAAGAAAATCGGTTTGGCGTCTGGTTTTAGGTGTAAATCAACAGCATATTTATTAAACGTCCCTAGGTTGCCTGAAAAAACGTAAGGAAATTTTAATGATAACTGTTTAACAATGTCTTGGTCGCAATGGTGTTCCGTGTGCGCTGGCGCCGCGGACATGGCGTGCACAGCGTGCGCGCCGCCAGCAGCTGCTGGCGCCAGCTCCAGGTTAAATGCCCGAATAAAATTCCTTCCAAGAATCGGTGGCCCACCATTTCGTACCACATATACTGTTAATAAATGGGTTGCATCGGTATAAGTAATAGGCACGCTAATTATACCTAATGTTACTATGTTTTCGCCCGTGTAACTTAATAATTTTTTACTTGTGGGCGACAATGGCAACGCTCGAAAATATGTATTGTATGTTTCCTGAGAAATAACACTGACCGCCGACCCACTATCAATTTCGAACTCCAAAAACAGATCACCAATTTGGACGCGCTCCGTCATGGGCTTGCCCTTTATGCACCGAATATTATAAAAATGCTTACCGTCGTCTCCTTCGTCCTCATTACCTTCTTCCATGTATTTCACCTTATCTTTGAACGAACACATCTTACGTAAATGACCTTTCCTATTGCACCTTTTACACTTATAGTTTTTATAACCGCACTGGTCGGATCTATGGTTGGTGAATCCGCACACATTGCACTTTTCCTTCTTGGAGATGTTGAACACGGTGTCGAGACCGGCCGCATCAGGGCCGGCCCCCGCTGCGCTCGGCCCCGGGGCCTGCGCGGCGGCGCGACGCGCGCACCGCACGCTCTCCGCCAAGTCTATGGCCTTGGCTAGAGTCAAGTCCCGTTGGTCTTGTGCAAACAGCTTGTCCTTTTCGTGTCCCGCCGCCATGCCCATGATAAATCTATCTAGCAAGGCTTCTTCCAAATTTTTGAATTCGCAATGTGCTGACAATCCCCTAATTCTCGCTGCCCATTGAGTGTGACTTTCACCTGGCCGCTGTGTTGCCGAATAGAAGGTAGATTTCTCCGCGAACCCGAATCGTTTCGGTGTGAAGTGGTCATCTAGGAGCTTTATTATCTGAGTAAATTCCAACTCTTCTACCTTTTGAGGCAAAGCCAGGTCACTAGCTAACTTGAATGTCGATTCGCTCAGCGCGCTTAGTAAGATCGCCCTTCGTTTCACCGCGGATTTGTCGGTCTGTTCATTGATGTCATTAGCAATAAACCACTGATTTAGTCGCGATCTGTAGCTGTTCCAGTCATGTGTAGTATGATCGAAGGTCGAAATAACACCGAACGATACTCCCGTGGCCATTATTAAATTAAAACGCGAGTCCGGACGTCGCCACGTGGTAGATATGCGATTAGGGGCGCTACGGGAGGGTACACGACCATCAAACAAGCGAGCTAGTTTAACACTGGTTTATTGCAGCCGCGTGCACTCACACATGCATAGGTATACATACGTAACTTACATATCTAACACCTTTAAAAAAAATATTTGCTTCCCAAACACGAAGTTTTAAGTTCCTCGTTTGAAGAATGCCCCCTATACAAACTTTCGACATCCTTTTCAGCTCTACAAAAGTCAAACTTCATTAACGCTGAAAACAGTTTTCTTCAATTTTAATGCTTAGTTTATAAGCGAATTATCAAGTTTCTATATGTCGGGTGAAAAATAGGCGCGGCCTATTGTGGGTTTTCAGTTTCTCTTGCCTTACAAACTATTTTGCCGTATTAGGAAACGTAGTTTCATAAGGGCTTTAGCTAACGAACTATTTTTCAAGGCTGGTCACTAGTCACGTTGCGTGTCAATGAACACCCTTCGTCACAATCATTGAGCCCTTTCGCTAGGGAAATCAGCGGCTTATCTCATCTCATAAGGCCAAGTTCCGCGAACAAGGGCACCAAATCTCGACGTCTCTTGAGGTATTACGAATATTAGGATCGCAAATGTATATTAGAGATTCCCCATTTAGGTTATTGGTAGCTATGATGACTATAGACGCTTTGCGACTTCAAAAGAATCCAAAGCGCGTTTCCGAACCCATTATTGATTTGAGGGATCGTGTTTTTGACAGATAGAGACAAAAGTTCTGGCAACCTTACTCAGCACCGATACAACGCCGCATACTTATACCTACTTACTTACAATATGAGATTGCTACTTTATCTAAACAGCTACACATAAACAACATTACATAAACAGCTTGCAGCTGGATGCAGTTTGTAATGTTATCAAAAGCAGTCATACTCCTATATATGTATGTATAATTTATGCAACCTTAACCATAAAATAATTTAACGACCCCGGGAAAAAACTATAAACGAAACTGTTCATCCATCCAATTCAATTACGTAAGAAAATAGCAGCTATGGCGCAGCGAAAGTTCTACTTTCTTATTTAAATAAACCTTCAGCAGACAGAGGAACAAAGGCGAGCTATTCATTAAAATAATCCAGTTCAAGTTGCGCTCTGCTCCCTACGTATCGCGGCGTATGAAACCGTCAGAAGCTTCAAGGGTATTACACAGCATGATTAAAGCTAGATTACTCAGTGTAATAATTATTAATGTCCGCTGCACGCGGGGCCTAATGACCTGGTAAAGGTCGCAAAGTCCGCTGGACGCGGGTGGCGCTGTATCGGTCAGTTGTGCACTCTCTGGGTGAGGCCTATGATCAGCAGGGGTCGTCCTCCGTACGGTGTGGGGATGGGGCTACGCTGTGGCGCTCTCTTTTGCTCCTATTTACCATAACTGAAACACAGAGAAGATGCGCAGCTAGCATGGGTGACCGGGCGGAAATCGTGTGTGTCACCACTATCACCCAGTGGCGTGTTCGCGCCCCCGTCGTGGATGTCACTTTCAGAAGGGTGTCACTCAGGGCGGACTATCTCTCTCCCCCTCAATATCACTGACATACATTGCAAATTAATAAACTGACATAAATTGCAAATAAATTAATGTCCAAATTTTATTATTTTTTATGTTTCCGTGTAGCGGGCGGTTATTGAATACTATCTAGACGATTTATAAAGATGAAACCGGATGTAATGGATCCTTACTCCGGACGCTTTACTGCTAATGAAAACCTAACGTACTTATTAATATAGATTTAATCATATCTCGGATCCTCCGAGCTTATTCGCGTTATTAAACTTCACGGGTTAACTCCGAGTAGTTTTTGAAATTGTAGCTAAGACGGTACTCAAAGATTAAAATATTTATGATGTCGGTCGCGGTATGTTTGAACTAGTTAATTTAACTATGCTCCTTGGAAGTTTGAATGCTTTGCGTATACACGTATTAGTTTAGAAGTAGTCTGCGGGAAGCAAGGATATAAGACACGTTGAGATAAGTGCTGTTGAGGCAGTTTGAAAATCTGATGATAATGACACCCTGTTAATTGCAGTCACATCAATTATTCATTATCATTGAAAAGTCTCCACTCTCCGGCACGTCAAGACGTCGGGCGGCATCAAGACTATTACCGGGATGAAGCAGAAGTTAAGATGAAAACAGAGGCCACGCGAATCACATACAAATCAAATACTAGTGTCCTTATATTTTCCATAATGCACAGTTTCTGTCACATTTTTTGTCCATGCCACAGTTCAAAATACTCAACGTCATGCAAACAAAGGCTTGATTTAACCTCTAAAGCCATACAAGGTGAAGATATATATAGGTACTCCAACTTTGTTTAATACATCATTATTAGTATCTCCCTCCTTTTCCTTTTCATGGCATTATGTATCTCGTCTCGTCAGCCTTACTTTAGATGTCGTTTGCTTGTCTAATATTTGCATCAGTGTCACTTCTAATTGGATTTAAGATCACATTGTGAGAGCGAAGATTCGTCAGATATCGGAGGCTCCACGTTTGCAAACAATGATGATGAAGATGAAATGCTTTATTCAAACTATAAAAAGATATTGCAGAAAGGAAGACACTCTGATAAAGGACTTTTACATATGTATATTTTATCTTGGTTCAGATCTTTCTAAACTATTCGTACGTGCTCAATTTCGTTTCGCATACATACATATTTGTCTTATTATAGAGAGTTGTTATAATTAGCAATCTAGCTAATCTCATTAAGTATGAAGACTTGGTATTTACTTCATCTACTACTAAACGTGTTCACGTGTTCAGATACGAAAGATACGAAGGAAGATCCCACCCCCGTCCTCGCCGCAAATCGGATAAAGACTCAACTCAACCTTGGTTTGACGGCGGATCTCAACTCAACAGATGCAGAGTTTAATACAAGTTGGCTAGTTGGCTGTCTTGGTTTTGTAATTAAGATGTCCGGGTAATGTAAATGTTCTGCTGCCTCGAGTTTCCAAGTTCTGGTTAAAAGTTTTACAATTAGCCTCGTTGTTTCGTTTGCTTCTTTTAATACCTACTTCGTGTACGTAGATGGCAAACAATGTAAAACTAAAGGCATGCTTGAAGGCATGCAGACACTTTTACTTAAATTCGCTCCTTGCTCCCTCCAGAAGAATTACAAGCGAGTTGCCCACCCTTTATAGATTTGAGGGTTCGTTGAGTTGCCCCCTGGCTAGATGCTGGCCAAGAGCAATCCCATTTTTAGTAAAAAAAAATACAGCGAGAGATATTTGCAAGTAACTCATTCTCAACACTCATTAATGCGGTCATACTGATTAATGCGGTTTCCGCACGGCGGTGCGGTGTGCGAGCGAGACAACGTAATCCATGTCTATAGTGAAGCACTGCCGTGCGGAAACTGCGTCATTGTGACAACCGCCTAAGTACAAGGTACAAGCAATATTTTGGCTGCGATCTTCTGTAAGATGGAGGTAACTGAAAAAAGTGTGTAGAAAAGGAACGCATTTTCCTAAAAAAACAATTTTCATATACTTTTAGGTATTTAAAATAATGTAAACAAACCATTAAAGAGGTTCTTTCAGAGACAACGTTTGACTCCTGTTCAATATTTTAAAATAATTGAGGGAAATATATATATGAGTCCTTTCCATTCCAATAACATACATGTAACACAACACAATACATGTAAATACGCCTAATTTTACAGAATAAATATATACACAATTACGAATAGTAAAATATTTTATCATAATAAATGAATAAAATCCTATGTAAAATGTCACCAATAAAATACCCAGAATCAAGATTACGTGATTTTCAACTTTGTCGATAGTTTGACATTGCTTGTTGTCATCTGATGCGAGTGCAATATTTGTGGTGTGTTCGAGCTTATTCTTGTTTACTTTTGTTGTTTTATGTAATTTTTTTGTTGAACTTGTTTGTTTGTATTGTTTTGTTACGGAGTTGTATGTTTTACGAAGACATGGGTGATTGGTGGTGGGTGGTTGATTTGGATCTGTCATTGTCATATTTAACGGGTCCCGTTTGTTTATATTCTTTTAAATACCTAAAAGTAGACTATACTTCAGTAGTATTATTTTAAAACGACATCATCCCAAATAAGCTTTAAGATCGTTTATATCTGAAATTATCATTCATAAATTCCTTGGCTCAAACTTTTCGCAAATAATCAGCATTCACTTTTTTGTGAAGCGTGCGCAAGTTTGTTTTTGTCGCGAGTGACATATCACTTCCTTTGTTCCCATCCGTCATTTATTATTTACAAGATCAACGGGTCATTGACCTTTTAAGCATTGTGCGGTAGCATTAATGATACGTGTGCAGTTTTGTGTATTCTTAGGTAATAAGAAATAGAACTGTGAGTCAGGCGCCTTTAGTCAAGGACTTCGTTGCCAGTGGCAAGCACGTGTTATTTTAGAGAAACAAACCAGCTAATTGTTCTAACTGAGCATTAGAAAACAAACAGATGTTAGAATGCAGTTGGTATTTGCATATGCT
Organism: Cenopis cana; assembly: GCA_951800055.1. NCBI lineage: Eukaryota > Metazoa > Arthropoda > Insecta > Lepidoptera > Tortricidae > Cenopis > Cenopis cana. The sequence goes on from OX637478.1 coordinate 14,178,660, forward strand.
ATGCATGTTTAATTTCGAGTAAATGAGATTATTTTGAGTATAATATTACAAATAATAGCGAAGTGAACTCATTATACGAGTTTGTTCGTAATTGCAACTACATACCTAGTCGTGAATAAAGAAGAATAAAGAAATGTGAATTACGTGTAGACTTTCAGAAATGCTTGGTATCCTATATTTTACTTTTAAAAGAATTTCATCGTTTCCCCTATGCCGGGCCCGTAAGGTCGGTCAGGGAAGTTGTCCCCACTCGTATCTATAGTACTTGAGGCATTTTCACTTTAAAGTGTACCCCCTAACTTTTTTTTCGGATCTCGGTGATTTTGGGAATTCTGACTCAGAATCACGAGTACTGTCCATTTCCGCGAAGAAAAAAGTGTCCCGCCAAAAAAAAGTCACAGAAAATTTGTATAGAAAATCAAGGACATTTTTTTTCTTTATCTGAATCAATAGTACTCGTGATTCTGAGTCAGAATACCCAAAATCACTGAGATCTGAAAATAAAGTAGGGGGTATGTAGTCGCTTACTGATCAAACAGGGTCAAAATTAAACCAGCCATGAGCATGCGTACATGCATAAGCCATGGGTACCTTTCAGCGGTGCAATAAGGCGCTATTTCCTTACTGACGCAATTAAATGTCGACCTTATTTCCATCGACAATCAGAGACCTTGTCAATGTCATGAGTACGAGTTTAGTTCAGTTCAGTATTTTTTTGAACCTGACTAATGGCCTTATAGACCGGGACCAATAGAGCGATAAGAGTGCGCGCTTGGAGAGTGGCCTGGGGAAAATCCAGGGGAAACCTCCGACACGACTACGTGGGCGGTTTCAACACTGGTATACTCTAAGAGTTTGCGTTCCAGTGTGATTGGTTGAGCGGCTTTAACCGAATCAGCGGTGTCAGACGAGTTCAATAATAGGAAATCAATAATGAGGAGAAAAAAAATCAAATTGGAATGCGAAATATTATGTAACTAGTGGCTCCGTGAGCTGTACACCTCGCGAGTACATATTTAATTTTTTCAAACTATCCAAAAATTGACTATGAAATAAATCTATATAATGTAATGATCGAACCTGTCACAAAATTTCACGTCATTTGACAATTTCGACGTGTATAGGAGAACAACGGGCGACAGCGAAGCGAAGAAAATTTTCAGTATTTCTTGATATGCGATAAATATATATCCCGTAAATAACTAGACATATCAAGTAAAGTAGCTGACAAAAAAGTGATGAAAATGTCTCGTTCTATTTCTGTCCCCGTTGAAAGGCAGTCGAGCGAGCATGTGACAGTCAGGGCTCGTATTAAGAAAGATCCCTTGCTCGCCTTAGACGAACCAGCATAAGCCTGAGCTCTGACTACGCATTGCTATTAGGACCGTCGGGGTCAAGTTGTACTAGAAATGTGTGGTGAGATACGACGAAGCATGCTCTGGAATTATACTGCAGATTCGTGACATTCACGGGTGGGCGGTGCGTCCGTTCCGAAGACTCTGAGATCCGAATATCCGACATCCGAGCCGATCGGCTGAGCTACTAATAGGTAAAAGGAGGTAAGCCACATGGACTTCTCATTCTCACAAGTACCTTTTTTTTTCGTTGGGATAGCGTAGGGTAACGGAGAAGTCAAAAATTGAAGGATATTGTAACATACATTTACCTAGTATAGTGCCTACATCTTTAGCATGGTACTGAATGATTTATAGGCCTTTTGTACCTACAAATGTATTTATGAACATAAAGAATTACGGTCGTGTTGTCATGACTACCTAAATATAGCCTATAATATAAGAACTAATAACTATTTTTATTTATTTATCGTATGGCATTTATTTCGAACCGTGAGATCTCCGAGAAGACAGTACGGTTGCCAGATTTTGTTGCACTTTTAGAACCACCCAGGGGTCACGTGTAGGGTAGCGGTGGGTACTTTCCCTACGGACGTGGTGCAACTTCGACCCCCCTTTGTCAAGTGAGTTTGTCAAACTTAGAAGTTTTCAAGCCGCCCGAAGGCCTTCAACTTGGCTTAACGACTGCTTCCATAGACAGCAGCCGGGATCAACGGCGTAACGTGCCTTCCAAAGCACGGGAGCGCTTAGTTAGTAACCACTCAAAGCGGTCACCCATCCATGTACTGACCGCGGCCCACGTTGCTTAATTTTGCATAACGCTTGCGGCACGCAGGCGTCGCTGGGCCACGAGCGCTCCAACTAATGCAAGAACTTATTCAAAACCAGTGACACTATTACCTCTATGTTCTGAGTAATGGTTGATCTATCCAATAATAGGTACATGCTACAACTTCATATTTCGACTGAAAAACCTTATAATTGTAGACTAAGTGTAAGGCCTGAGTGGACGCTCGGAGCGGAGCGTTCGGCGGGGCGTGCAGCGGGGTGGGCGAGCGTGCATAATATTTGTGCAGCGGCGAGGACACCAGTATGAGTTTCAATTGTTTAACATTCACGCCCAACTCGAGCGTCCACTCAGGCCTCACACTAAGTATACAATGTAACTCATTGATCAATTTTCTCTCGAAATATATAATAAAGCCGTGGGCTGTAAGTGAAACTTAAAGTCAACAAGCCCATTGATTTACCGCAAGTGCTTCTTAATGGGTAATACCGGAAATATTCGGAACGATATCGAATATTATTTCTACTTTAGATCCCGCAAGATAGAAAATAAATCCAGATACTTGTCATTGCCATACATTTTATAACGTAGGTACAAGTGACTTTTAGGTTATCACATGTATGGAAATAACAGGGTGTCAGGATTTATTTCTTCTCTTACGGGGACTATAGATAATAAATTGACTAATTAATTGTAAGGGAATTTGATATTCCTAAGATATTGATATCAACCTATTGTTAAGCCTAAGGCGTGACATGACTTTCAAAATGCGTCAAAATCAGGGATATTCTCACCTTCATGTCTGCCTTTCAAATGAGATTGACTGAGACATGGAACAGGGGACACGAAGGGGACACATCACTTGCACGTCACTTTTGTAAGTCAAAAACCCGGAGCTGACGTTAAAATTCTTCCACGAGGTTTTATTGTCAGGTTGTTGAGTGTACATATTTTGTAAAGTGTAAAGGTTTTCAATGTAGAAAACAATGAAATGAAAATTTCTGAAGTAATTTTATGAAACTTTGACATGTAATTCTACTAATCTACGGCGGTTATCACACCGATGCGGTTTCTGCATCGATTTGAAGACCGAGGACTCCTTGCAAGTCCAAAATATTTGCGTAATATAATTATTGATAAAAATATAAGTTATCCATGTACTTTCAATATAATACCTAGGTACCAAAAACTAAATTTGGTAGAGTATGTCCCTTGAACAGGTCTATTATAAAAAAAAAGCCAAATATAAAATGGCATATAGGTAACTAAATGAATATATAAATGAGCCCAGAAATAAAAGTCTCCTTGCCTATTTAAAGTGTTAATTACAGTGTTGGTGTTAAAAGTGACGGATTACCGAAATATTAAGGGTTGCAAAGCAAACGTGAATGCTTACCGAAAACCTACTGGGTCGTTATGTGGAAAATTACGATTCAAACGATCCACACGTGGGAAGCTGATATTATCACAATAGTGATCAGTGAAGCAACCAGTAAGGGAATCGAAATAGGTATGTACTTAGTAGAATAGATCTATTTACGTACAAGTTTCGACATGTTTTCTTGTTGATTGTAAATAATTTGTCTTGATTTTGTTTTGTACTCCTAGTCAGATTTAATAAGGTTAAGTATTATCTGTCGACAGTGGCCTTCTTTTTCAGAAACGCGACTTAGTTGCAGCAGTCTTCACATAGGTATTTACAGTCTCCTGCAGAAAGAAAGTACCTACTCCCTGCATACAAACGGGGGTGTTTACTAACCGATTTGTTTGCTGACTTTTGCAAAAATACTAGTGTTTATAACTACTTCAGTCAAAATAGTTCCCGTAGCATGTTGGCAAATTAAGATTTCGGAGACGATTCATAATTTTCATTTTCGTGCACGCTGTCACATCCGTGGATATTACTAACTTGGATGAAATTATAGCTATATTTGCCAGTTTAAGGATGATTTTATAATGAAATAATGTAGTTTTATTTTGTTAACTTGACTGTTGTATAGGCCGGGCCCAATAAAGCGATAGGAGTGCGCGGTTGGAGAGTGGTCTGGGGAAAATCCAGGGTAAACATCGGATACGATCATTACTAGAGTTTTCAGTTTGAATGAATACTGTAGTATTATTTACTCAGAATACTCAATAAACACATTATTGAACTGGCATGTCATAGGTATAATATCATCCACGGTAGTGACATGAAAATGTCACAAAACGGCGAAAATGAGAATGGCACATTTATTACCATACTGCGCCAGCTTCACTGCGGTATTAATCTCTTTACCCGGGTGAACATCAACGTGTTCTCATTTTCCGCTAGGTATGCTGCCAGTAATTTGATGCGCGAACGGTTTACCATTAACTATGAACTGAGTTCAATAGCTGGAGCTACAAATTCCAAGATTACATTACGCATCAACAAATCTTTGAAGGCTCATCTTTGGTAAATTTGTAATTTTGTAACCATTTCATGCATTACCTACAACTATTTGAATGCGAGAAAACAATATATCATAATCTGAAGGACATAAAGAGTAACCTGGTTTTCCTCAAATCCCGTATTCATCATCATCACCATCAGCCGAAAGACGTCCACTGCTGGACATATCATCAGCCTTCTCTAGGGCCCTAAAAAAGTACCTATAATTCACCAAGTCGCCCTTATTTTAACTTGGTATTCTTAATTTCAAGAATTTTTTTCGCAAATTTGGCGCTAGCGTCGAGAACAGCATTTCGAGTTAAGAGGCCTTACAAGTTAAAAAAATTTTTGATTTCAAATTTTGACAAAAGTATTGATAATATCTACCAATAAAGTGAGTATAGGATACGATGGTTTTATTAAAGTTTTGGATAGTAACATTGCCCTTTTTTGATTTTATTGTGTGTAGTAGAATTTAAGCGGTGAAAAGCAATTTTTTGCTCGAAAATGGTCTATTTGGAGTGATGTTTGAAACAAATTATCTTAATGAAAAATGCAAGAAATACATTTAAAATTTATGTCATTAGGTCGCAATAGTCCTGTTCTAGATAGTAACATTGATAAACTGTCAAGAAACTTGACAATTAAACGGAAAGTGGGCTAAATAAATGAGCATTTTTCACCTTATAAGAACCCTTAACACTGACATGGGAGCAAGGCGTGGAAGTGTTGAAAAGTTGATGATGAAGGCGTTGCTTACACTAAATATAAACTAAGCTTCTAGTTTGAAACTCTTTCCCCGGATACGTTTTCATTTCGCTTATATGAACTACTTTCACCCTCCGTATCTCACCTCCATCGACCCCTAAAAGATTGGCATGAAGGTTCCACAATGACATGGTTGAAACTGGCGGTATATACATATTTATTTACTTTTTAAAATTTGCATATACATACATTATACATATCATATCATATCGTTTACTTGCATTGAACATACATCGTCACATAATATTCATGTCAAATATAAATTCATTACGAGCTATAATAAAATGATAATTTAAATATATGTGCCCTTACAGGGTTCATATTGAACTGTAATCTTTAATAGAAGAACTGTATACTAACATGAAAGCAATAAACGATTTGTATTTGTATATATATAAATACATATTGTCCTTTGAGATTGGTTTAGTTTATATAATTATAAATTCAATGCTATGATGATAATAAACCCTTATGATACCTATCCATAAATACGTCGAACGTTACGTTTCACGAAATACGAGTAGGTAGCACACTGCGAATTTCGGCCAATAAAGTTATATAAGCGACTGTAAACAACTCGACTGTCATGCCATAGTTGTGTTTCAGTTTTTAATTGCAGGTTGGCGGCTAGGTCAGGAAAGTGGGTCACATCCCCTGATGTAGGACGATTGGATGGATTCCAGAATAGGTTTCACATCTTAATTTAATTTTGATTTGTTGCAATACGAACCTCTCTTCGAACTTCGAACGGTGGGAATTACAAACGTTTTTAGGCTTCCGTACCCGAACAGTCCAAACGGAACTCTAATGCTGTCACTTACGCGTCCGTCCGTCCGTCGTCTATCACAAAATAATTGTTTAACTTCCCGTTGACTATATTTCGTATTATTTGAAATTTATTTATTTATTCCATTAAAAAAAACTTAATTTTGCGGGTTGCACAACTAACGTCGCGACGCGTTGCGTGAAAGTCTAGCCTCCTCTTGTTAATTTGTAAAGTGCGAAACGTTAATTCCCATTACCTTAACCTAGGTCGAGGATGTAAACTACTGAGAAAAAAAAACTAGTTCCCATTGCGGATGACTCGTGAAAAATTATCCTTACTGGTAAACTACTTTCTTAAGTGCGGAATAATCGCGAAAAACACATTGAAAGCAAATCAAGATGGAATGCGTAACTTATTGTCTTAAATAGACATCTGATTCAACATAAATCCGACACATAGCCATCGGCAACTGCTAACATTGCGGTAGGTTCTGTATGGTAATCAAATCGAGCCGGCGTGTCTCTGAGCCCTGAGGTAATAAAACTTTATAATTGACACTAACGAGTAAAATTGGCAACAAATATCAATTTAAAGTTTAGGAAAATGTATCATACTACTTGTTCGGAATGCCCATGTTAAAAAAGCGGGAATCCGTCATTTTACCGAATATCGTTTCCCATAACACTATTCGCGGCATTTTATTACCACTTAGGTATTATTCATCCAACTCCGTTAGATCGCTCATATATTTGCTCGAATCACCTTTTACACAAGAAACGACTCATCGACTAGTTAGGTACGCGGCGATATGAGACAAATTTGAAACGATTAACGATAAAAAGTTGTTCGATTATACATATATAAAAACCAATGAATTGATGATTATGTGATTAGAAAAAGAAACCTAGTAATTAAATTCTCGGAATAGTTTCCAGCGAAATGAAAAATCGATGTGTTTTAATGAATAAAGTACGACACCGAAGCAAATATTACGTAGGTTATTATGTAGGTACGATGAAAAATATTTTTAACTGACTTCAACGGAATAAGGGTTAAGTTTACTCGTTGATGTATGTATGCTTTTGTATGTATGTGGATCTGTATATCCTTGACACGCGCTATAGCTTAAAGAGCTTTAAGGATTATAATGTTATAATCCTAAAACATGTGTAAAAAACAATCAATATTACTTTATTCTTCAATTTAGGCATATTACATGCACAGTAACATTCGATTCCTATAACGTAGTCGCGAGGAGAGAAATATTTTTTTTTAATTCCATAAGGGCAAATTTATATTAGGTTGATAATGTTCTAGGCCTTAGGTAATTAAAACACTGCAGTGTTCGTTTTGTCTGACTGTTTAATTATGTTTTAGAAAATGGCCAAGCTGCCGGAAAGAGCAATCATCAAAACATTCCTTCTATTCTAACTCATTCGGGTATTTATTATAATGACCTCTAATCTAGATAGGTACAGATAAACCCTAGGCCTCGGCATGCAACCGCTTCCGAAATAGCGCGGGCGCTCGCCAGTTTCCGACTGCGTTCGGGCTGGATCGTTTGTCTATTTTAATCCGCTATGATACAAACAAAAAGGTCAGAAGCCGACGACCTAGTTTCCGAGCGGCGAATGCAAAGGTCACCTAGACGTATCGGCCCGGGAAGCGTGATAACGCCAGCAAGGCTGGTGCTATCAGGTTATGTAATGATTTATGTACCTGACTACACCTACGGTTTCCAAGCCAGAAAGGGCTATGAATGATCGCTTCTCCGACGACACACCTTTACCTACTGCTTATTCTCGGCGCCGAGCTGAAAATCCGATGTCTTATTAAGGTGGGACGCTTTCCATACAAAACGTATTTTGACATTCGCAGGCTAACGGCGTGATATTTTAAGAAACTAATGTAACAAACTTTCATAAATTGGCTTTCTATTCGCGCAAAATGCCCCCTTTCCAAGAATAAACTTGTACAAACTAGAATAACTTGAGAAATTAGTTTAATTATTTTAGTTTATACAAGTTTATTCTTGTCAGTCAAAATACGTTTTGTATGGAAAGCGTCCCACCTTAAATGACGGTTCGGTTCACGAATAGAATTGATGGTTCTCGTTTTAGAGCTACAAGTTTTTAGCTCTTCTCAATGTACCTTTTATGCACAATTATATACCTAGTATAGTGTCAGTAATTCATAGTCGACGAGTGCTACGCGCTACGCTCGTAGCCGATCAGATTGTTTTTCCGCTTTGTAGCGAAAACTGTCCACGAACGGGGAACCCGACTATTGGATCCTCGACCCAATGTGTTAACTATTTTACAGCATAAATGTTATGCATAACTATATAGCAGTCTTTCGCTATAAAGCGATGTCTTCTAGAAAACATTAAATAATGTCCAGTTAGTTGATTAAGTACTAGGTATGCAACGTGTCAAACTTCCGTTAGGTAAATTTAACTGTTATTTAGATCAACCTTAGCCGAACTTGGAAACGTTACAGTGTAATCACCAAGTAATCACCCCTCTAGAAATTCACTACAGATTCCTAAATAAACAACATCGACCCGCTCGCGGAAAAAAAACATTAAAATAGGTACATTTAGACTGAAGGTTGGTTATTGCGAGTTTTAATAGAGCATCCGAAATTAAGATACAAATGGAGGACTAATTTTTAGACAAGCGAATAATGTGCGTGTAATTTGCACAACTGACCTTAATTTGCCTTGTCCAATCTATCTTGTCGTCTAATTGGACTACTTTTAATGACGAGGCTCGAAAAATAATGTCATTTAAACACTATTAATCATCTGCACTATAAATATAGTCTAGTCCGTTGAACTGGTTTTACTTACTTCTGTGAATCAATCTGTTGGGCACGCACACGCATACTAAGAAACTGGGTTTCTCAGTAATAGTGTTATGTTATTTTATGTCACACCTGGCCATAAAGTGGCCATTATCGCACGCTCCGCGCGCGAAAAAACCCACTTCCTGGCCAGGGGGTGACATAATGTTATTTTATGTAATAAACAATTTGATAAAAGTGACACTAATTGCAGCCAGTTACGATCGCTGAGATTGTCCTTTACGACCGCCCTCAATATTGTGATTTATTGCTTAAATCACGATCAATAATCGCATGAAATATGCCACCCTTATTTAATAAAACATCAACATCACACCTCACCTCACTAGTTGTATCAGTATCAGTGACACTATGATCAGTAGGTAGGTACATGTTTTCTCGTAATAAATAGGGATGACGACACAATATAAAAGAAAATCAATAAATCCTAATTTTCTACATAAAGGCTCAAATTCTCAATCAAATGGCGAAAAAAGTAATTCAAAAAAGTAAACAATTACGTAATTATAAGCCTTCAAAGTTTTAAGCGTGGGTATGTTCTGTCCCCTATATTCGAAAGAAAGGTTCTAAGAAGGATATTCGGACCCGTCAAAGAAGACGATGGAACATATAGGCATCTCATGAACCATGAGATAGATGCACGTATATCCCACGAAACGATAGTCAGATTCTGCAAATCCCAAAGGCTGAGGTGGACAGGCCACTTGGAAAGAATGCCGGACAACAGGGCACCAAAAATCATGACCGAGTGGATACCACAGCAGAAGAGACCCAGAGGCAGACCGAAAAAAAGATGGAGGGACTGCGTAGAGGAGGACTTAAGAGCGATGGGCAAGCTCACGAACTGGAAGAGGGTCGCCAAGGATCGTGACAAATGGAGAAAAATTGTGGAGGAGGCCAGGACCCACAAAGGGTTGTAGCGCCACTGGAAGTAAGTAAGTAATGTTCTGTCCCTTTTCCGCAAAACGCACCTTTGTATTGAGTGACGTCACGGTTAGGTAGCACTTTCTCTCTCTAACTACGAACATTCTAAACGTTGTAGCTTCGTTATTTTTTGAGATATTTGAATAGGATTTTCACTATTTGGCATAGTTTTATGTCTTCTTTCTATTGAAGTAATACAATTTTTTGAGTCGACATCCCTATTAAAAACACCCCGCTTTACGCACGAGATAACATTTTTCTCCCGCTTTTCGTAGCGTAAAAATGAAGACCGTAATCGTACGATTTCCTTTGCTAAAGAACTCGTCTTTGTCAGCAGAATAAAGATTTCTGGTTGAAATATTACAGGGGCATATTCTTATAACTTTTCTTATTATCAGATCAGATCTCTTTGTGTCCCTCTTTTAATTGCCTTTTCATTCGAAAACGAACTATTTTAGTAGGTAATACCTACTTGCAGTATGGAACTGGTAGTAGATAACAAGTAACAGGGGACTATGGGAATAGACTTGAAGCGTGTGGTGGGCAATGTGATAGCAACCTATCAATGCAAAAAGATATGGAGCTGGAGGGTTCAAAATTTCGGGATACGATGACAAATATTGCCCTTTACGGCATCTCAAAAACCTATAACAATCGAACCATAGTTAGGATACCGGAACAACGATTTACCAAATGTAAAATTAAGGAAAAAATATGTATAGGCTGCACCTTTTTCGGTATAACATACTTCCGGCTCAAATTTAGGGATGGAGACAGGCAGATCCGTATTCTGCAGTGTCTAAACCCTCTGATAACGTTGTCACCCCAACTGTTACACGATTTGCCGCTTGCAATGTTTAGAGACGCGTTTTCTAGTTCTGCCCCTCTAGCACAACATGCATTCCGTATCTACTCGCGCGCGAGATAAGCTACCTGTCACTTTTTGACAGCATTAATCAGACAGTGACAGGTAGCCTATCTCGCGCGCGAGTAGAGACGAGATGCATGTTATGCTAGCAGCACTGGGCATAGACTATAACACTTTTTCTAGGGTTGCAACATTACAATACTTTGTGAGCTTCTTTAAGTATACATAATGTAAATAATCTTAGAGAAAAGTGTAATGATTAATGTCTTCAAGGAGACTTCACACACTACAGACTTCACAGTCTGTATTTCAATTGTTCGATTTATGTTGCATTTTCTTATTTATCATATCTCATACTAAAATCTTGGCGAACATTTTCTCCCGGCCGTGTTATTGTGCGACCTCTAATACCGATGACGTAACAAGACAGGAGAACGTTCATAAATAACGTTCCCAAAGAATAAAACATTAAAGTGTTCACGGGAAACTTTTCCAACTTTGCCCCCACTAAGGGCGTTTTACTTATGAAAATTTCTTAGCTTCGGACTAATGGAATGACAACACTCTTAATTCGTTAAAAGTAGAAAATCCTTGGATTCGATCCGCAAGTTTTGAGAGGAAAATTTATTTTGACGATAGAAAGTTTGCACACCAGAATACGTAGGTAAGCGTAGAGATGCGCGTTCCACTGCCTTGTAAAGTATGAATCTCCATAAAACATGCCACACCAGTTGCGGTAACGTCACACAAACGGTATGACATGTCTAATGAATCCATAATTGGCAACGCAGTAGAATGCCACACTTAGTAGGATGCCTAGTTTTCCAATTACGCCTCTGGTGTAGCCAGGCCTTAAACATTTTCTTAATTAGGTACCTAAGCAATATTTCCTGCTTAATTTTCTCTTGCTTCGTCATACATTTGTTAAGACCTTCTTTATACTCATTTAAGTATACATACACGTTTGCAAGGTAGGCACTTTTAATAAATCCAAACAACTCCTCGACGCTCATAACAACCAATGCAATTTTATACTGAAAGAGTAAAACAGTCTCGGATTTATTCATAGCGCGATTATACGGTCCTCGGTCGCTCCACATTTTAAATTTTAATTGTTTGTTCGCAGACCTCGACATGATTCTTGCCACTTTCATGTCAAAACCGTTTTACGACAGCCTTGGATCGTCTCTAGCTAAAAGCATCTGGGCAAGTCAATAGCAAAAATAATAAATTTACAGTTAGAACGTTTATTCACATCACCGTATTATCCTACTAATAATTTCTACACATGAATACAAGATTTTCCTGAATTAATGGGGTCGGGACGGTACACGAACTGTGTACGGAACCCTCGATTCCCTATCGTTCGATTTATGTTGCATTTTCTTACATTGATACTACTTTACATTTACTCGACGCAAACAATTTCCGAAAAAAAGGGTATAAACCAACTATAAGTTGAGACATGAGTTGAAATTTATCGAAGCTGAAGCGGAGATCTTCGTTTCACTCGGTCTCGGTCGACGATTTCCCTCCACGGTCCCAGTCTCAACTCAACCCCAAACCAAATGGCGCAACTACTTACCAGGTACCAGTGTTGCCAACTTAGCATATTTTCTGCTAAATTTAGCATATTTTCGACTTATTTAGCAGTTAAATTTTACATTACATTTAGCATTTAGCATATTTTTCTCAGGTCATAAATCTGTGAAAACATATAGTTTGTTAATCTACCAAATTTGATAATCTAATCAAAATTCGATTTTTAGTGTGCATCATGAACTGGTTTTTTTTAATAACAGGTAGATATATCTGATAAAAAAATAAAATAAAAAAATATAGGCAAAATAAGTTTCTGTAAAGCATACATGATAAAACCTTCTATTGCCTACTGTAATTATAGGTATGTATTTGAAAAAACAATTTTAAAGAGCCCATTTCCAAAATATTTGATCAGCTTCTTCTCAATCAATTGCTTACACTGACGAAGAATGTATGTTACTATTATTCAAATAACCATCTTTTTATAACCAGAGTTACCACTATCAGAGTAGACAGCTATTTTTTATTTAATTTAGCTAATTTTAATGATTGTTTAAGAGGCAATATTGGTGAGTAGTGTGATTTTTATTTAGCATATATTTTTAGCACATTTTCAGAAATTTTAGCATATTTTAGCAGAATTTCGTATACAGTTTTAGCACTAAACGAAATTTCGAGTTGGCAACACTGCCAGGTACACATACTAGACGACATAGATCGATAATTCACAATATAGACTTTACTGCAACGAGATCCCTTCTATCTTTGGTCAAGTGGGTCGGTGGTCGTTTAAAAAGCCATTCTTATTTCTTATGCGATTTAACTCTTTAACGCTTTTAATTAATTCCAATGACGTGAGATATTGATAACTGATTCTGTTAGCAGAACGCCCCCTAAAGGAAGACAACAAGAGGAATACTTGATCATCGTCATCATCAAAGCGTATGTGACCAAATGACTCGAAATTACGAATCGCTTTTGCATTGAATGGATGCATTTAAAACCCACAGATTTTAACATGTAATGTTCTCCGTGACGCCTCTGTTTGTCAATGTCAATCACCTTGTGGATATAGTGTATTGTAAATTGATCCAAAGTTATCTCTTTCTGTTGCCAAAATTTAAAATATCATCGGTCCTTAGGATGAACGCCAGTTATTCACAACGCTTCATTTCACATCACTCGAAATAAATCAGTGGATTCATATGTATACTCACCGGCAGAAAATTTTGCCCAAATTAGAAAAATGCATTTTTATATATGAAACATAATTTAATTTATTCAATTTATAGTTTGAAATCACGAAAAGTTTTTGGGCTAAATTCTGCCGGTGAGTGTATATGTATTGCCCGCGACTTAGAGAAATTATTGCTATTAAATTATTGTAGGCGGAGGCTTAACTATCGTTCTTCCATACAAACTTTTACCCCACTTCACGAAAGTTTTCCGGGGTAAAAATTATACTATGTCGTCGCCTAAGCCTCAAAGTATCATCATCCTCCTAGCGTTATCCCAGTTCAGTTGCATCCTTAAAGATACCCGGGGTTCGCTACAGCGACTGCCATCTGAGCTTCCAACCCCAAGGGTAAACTAAACCTTATTGGGATTTGGCTTGTCAAGTGAGTGGGCAACTTGCGTGTTAGAAGTTATCAAGCCGCCCGAAGGCCTCTACTTTACTTGGCTTGACTGCTATCATAGACATCAGCGTGCCTTTCAAAGCACTGAAAAGTTAAAACTGATAGACTTACTTTCTCATTTATAATATTACTTAGTAGTCGAATCAAATGTCAAGATATAGGTACTAGAGGTGAGTATTGAGGTAAGGTTTTACAAGTTGTGAATGGCAGCTAAACAACAATCTTGTATGCACGGTGGCCGTTGTAATTTATTCATTTAGTATGTATTCTTCCATCTATTGTTCGTGTCGTGTTGAATGAATTAATCTGACAGATTGCATCGTCATTTGCATCTGATTCAGTCAGTGAGTTGATTAAAGTTATGTCACTGACGTCAGATGTTTAACCACTGCGATTAAAATTTGCATGTGCACGAACAATGAATATTTTTTAATTTTAATTGGGAAATAAATTGTTCAATCTCATATTTATACCTACTTAATAGGGAAATGTAATCATCAATTTATGAAGATTGAACATATTTCGTACATATACCCATGTTCGGTTGCAGAAATCAGGCAAAAAAAAATATAGGTACCACGTGATGGTAGGTTAGGTACTGTCTTGAATTGATTAACTACATTGTGTTGTGTTTTTGCATGGATTTTTTAGCAATTTAATGACCATCAGTTTTTTTTACGTTTTGTAACCAGTAAAGGAAAAAATAAAGAAACATATGCTCAATCCGGGAGTGTATATCGTCTTGTAACTCCCCACTGAAAACCACAGCGTCGCGACTTGCCGTGGCATTATGCTGAGTGTGCCCTTTTTAACGTCGTTTGTTGTTTTTTATTCATAAAATTTCTTATATATGTGTGTAAAGATAATAATTGCCATTCAGCGAGGCAACGCGGCCAGCCTTATGGGAACATTGCCGATTGGCAGCGACTTGGGTGATGCATGCCCTTACAGTTTAGGTCTTTAGGTTAGGTTTAAGTAGTAAGACCTTGTTTTGTTTCTGTTGTTTTGTTTTTTTTTATATAGAATGTTATTTTATTTTTAATAAAGATAATGAAAATGAAAAAAAATGAATATGAAAAAATATTTATTTCTTTTTTCCTCATTACATACTATGATTGTAAGGTTGAGACTTCCTAGTAAGTATTAACTACCTGTGACAGGAAGCCCCGCTCTACCAAAATTATTGTATGTTGTAGTATACAGAAATAAATCTTATTTAATTATTTTATCACAAATATAAAATTTATATACAAATATAATAAACATAACAATAAATGTATTTCCTTCTTTCTAAAATAATGTATTATTAAATAAATTCCACACAAATATATTTTTATAATCTAAATAATTAAGCAAATTCGCATCGGTTCAAGACTACGCTCCTAAAAAAATACAAATAGCTGAGGTTCGCACTTAAGGTCTGTTGAAGTCGCAATCTCCACTATCAACAATGCAACAAAGTATTACTTTATCTAAATAAAGCCCTGAAACCGTGTGGTCAATTAACTGGTGGCTCGTGTTGCTATCTCCTTCATTATCTAGTCGGGGTGCGCACGATTTTGTAGATCTACCCGACGGTGGAAAAAAGAAATTTGCATACACGTTTGGCTAGTTGGGACTGGAGTACATAAAGTGTATGGAGTTAATTTAACTAGAAAAATGCCGCTAACATGCGTGAACTCAAGAGTTTTAAAGTATTTGCAAAGGTTGATTGTAAGAAATCGGTTTTAGCGATGAGACCGGCTGTTGTCTACTATATTTAATTTTTTCTCCTTTGTGTACTCTTTTTGTTGAACAATCAAGAGCACATGCAATTTTTTTAAATTAATTATATGGCAACAATTTTACCTAACAAATAAGCTGTCAGTTATACTTATAAGACATATGACATGCTTTGATAGAGAAAGATAGTCTTATTGCGATTCCTATAAGAGAAAATAGACAAGAGTGCCATGTTTTTTCCACAGAATAGTATAAAGAGAGACAGAGTACAAGAGATGTACCGACTAGTCGTGAAAGGCGACTATCCGGCCACATTTCTAGTCGGCGACTAGTCGGCTAAAAAGGCCGACTAATCGGCTCATTATGATCCCCTGGAAATCACCTTTAAAATCATCAAAAAATGTCCACACTCGCGATTTCCTTTTCGACATTATGCTAAAGAAGAACAACGAACATTCCCAATTGCGCCTGAACTCGGCCGAAACCTATGATCGGCTTTGCCGACTAGTCGGCCACCTCGGCGCCGACTAGTCGGCTAGTCGGTTAGTCGGCCAAATCCATAGTCGGCACATCTCTAATAAATAGTATTACGTACCGATGCAGTACTACAGGCTGCGTTGTTTGCTTACTACCAGGCAGATAAGGCAAAAAATGTAGTTACCTGTCAGTGACCGGGGTGAACCCGGCGTTCCTGTTAGCCGTGACGTTCTCCACTTTTCCGACTGCACCGGACTCTGTACTGTACTAATACTGACACTACTTATTGCAAGATGTGTACTCGTATATACGTCCACTAAATAAGCTACTTAATACGTATATTCGATTCACGGTTGTTTTACGTAGACCTGAAACAAAAAAAACATGTTAGGTAATAAATTTACGGGTTTGCAATGCAACGCTGAAGATGCAAGATGTAACTAACACAGCGCTAACACGTAAGTAACCACTTTTCACTGAAGATAATTTTATGCATATAGGTATAGTTCGTTCAAAGCTCTAAGACCAAATTATGTCAAACGAACGCAAGCAAAAAACGACTAAGAGCTCTTACTGTAAGGTAGATTCTTGCTTGCGTTCATCTGACAGTATTTGGCCTTACAGTTTTGAACGTACTATACAAAAAAAAAATTGTAACGCGTTTATTATTAGTACATTATTTACTGCATTAAATATCAAAAAGTAATTCAGAGATGAGTTTATTTATTTATTTTAACTTGATTACACAAACAATATATGTAAGTACAAAGGGCGGACTTAATGCCACGAGGCATTGATCTCTACCAGTCAATCTAGTATTCTTATGTAGTCGACTGTACAGTTGGTTGTTATTAAAATTGTAAATCAAATTCATTACAACTCATTAGCATTAATTAACATGCGTATATTTCACCGATAAATCAACGCCCTGTGGTCTAATCACAGAAAAAAGATTGACTAAAATGACAGCTGTCAGAACAATCAATGATACAAAGTAACTATGTACTAGACACTTGCGGAGTAGCGGTAATTGTTATCGTCATCTGTTAATCAGCGCAGTTCAACATGAACCCACTAACACTATAGTTACATAACATATCAAGTAAAAAACCGGCCAAGTGCGAGTCATTAACTATAAAAACGGCAAAAAAAATCATGTTTGTTGTATGTGAGCCATCATCATTATCATCTGTGAAAATTTCAGCTGTATAACTATTACGGTTCATGAGATATAGCCTGGTGACAGACGGACGGCCGACGGACAGACGGATGGACAGCGAAGTCTTAGTAATAGGGTCCCGTTTTACCCTTTGGGTACGGAACCCTAAAAATGTCCGATTCCATTTTCGTAAATGTGCGTCTGTGCGTGCAACCCAATACGAGTTAAAATTTGACATACAAAGAGCTAAAATTGAAGAAAACACAGTTAAAAATAAACTTTTCATTGAAAATGACGACCGTCTGTTCTGTGGTTTTTTCTAATTAACTAACACATTTCGTGCACGCTTCGAACATATTTTCAAAAGAATCGTTCAGAACAATGGTAGACCGCGAATATAACTAACCTCGCTATGCCGAGATGAATCGGTCAACAAATCCGCGTTGTACCCTTGCCCTTGGAAACGAAACGTACGGTCATTTCATTCCATATATATTATACCTACAGAAAGAACCAGTATCAGATGCGATCTCCGAATCACGAACAAAAATGACCTCTCCCCCTTTCCTATTTAAGTCTAAATCTGCACAGTATCCGCCCAGCGATAATGCATTTGGTTGCCAAGTGAATGCACCGCCGCTGCAATGAGTTAGCTAGACTGTTTGAATGTCAAACCAATGATCGGCGTCTGCCACACCGACGCAATAAAAGAATAATTTATTCACGTCCGCGTAAATAAGATGATGGATCCACAAATTGGAAATTTGGACTGGGTTTGGCAACGGAAGCCCGATTGAGTGGGCACATCGTTTAGATTGCATTTGCATTGGCGATAAATGTTTTTTCGTTGTCAGACGCTTTTTGATTAGAGTTTTCTTTATTAATTCAGTGTAAATTGATAGTTTTATACCAACCGAAGTAATGAAATATAGAAGCTCAAAGCGTGTTAACGGATAAACGGATACATTTCTTAATTAAATTTCAAAAGCAGAATGTTCTTAAGGTTTTTCTTTTGTTGTTGGTATTGATAAGCTTTTGTAATGTACTAAAATTAATAGATTTTACTGCTAAAACTCACTTCTCAATCGAACTGGGAAAGGCTGAAATAGGTAAGTAGTTCAAATATGAACAGGATAAATTGGACAGGAAATTTGATAGGTTGTTGATATCGGTCCCCGAATTAAGTATCAGTCTGGTCCGATTTGTTTAACTTGAGCTAGGACACTACCATATCATAACGATGTGCCCCAAATTACAGGGCATGACAGCATATTTTAGGGTAAAACAATTAATCACTACATTACAGCGTTCTCTTGGAACAGGCCAACTATGTTATGTAGGTCATTTCAGAGCCAGTAATAAAAACCCCTTTGTACCTAAAATTGGGTTTACTGCGGCACTATTTTGTACTAACACGAAATATGTCTAGCTGGCAGTGGCGGAGCGTCCATACAACTCGATTCCCACCGGCTTGCCTAATTTTTAGCCTGTCCAGTTCTTTAACTACGGCTCATGAAGAATAAGAAAGGCAAATTACTTCCGGCTTCCCTAAGAATATTTTTGACGCGCCGCCACTGCTAGCTGGCTGGTGTTGTGCTATATTCATACAAATTATCATGATTATATTATATCATTAAATCTGGGCCAGCGTGGGGACTACTGCCCAGTCCCTCTCATCTATGAGAGGGGGCCTGTGCCCAGCAGTGGGACGTATATAGGCTGATGATGATGGTGATGATGATATCATTAAATATAATAGATTTGCCGTTACAAAGGTTGCATGTTAAACTTCTGTTTAGTTTTTCAAAATCATAGCTCCTTTATGTTTTTGGGTCAGTGTCGAGCAGTAGGGCATTTTCATTAAACTGTTTTACATTTGAAAGAAAAACAACATTCTGAAGAGGTATACTGATTAAGTATTTGGGTTAGTACGGTGTTCTCGGTACGAGCCAGACCCAGAGTGGGTGAATCCCGATCGCCTGTGGCATGCTGCTGGCCCGCTGATTCCTTTTCACCCTTCGGGGACTTCCAGTTTCAATTACTTATCTGCTAGATTATAGATTGGGAAACAAAGTTGGAAAATCACGATTATGTATCATCAAACATAAAAGGTTTATGTTTGTTAAAATTAAATAACGCAACTGGTTTATCAATGTCACATAATACGTCTATCTTTCTTTCTAAAGTCCGTGGCTATGGCTAGTAAAAAAAACATTTATTTCGAGTATCAGGACCCATAAAAAACCCACCCCAACTCATACGCATTTTAATGTGGCTGCTAGTCTATTTTTCAGGGCTTTCTTAGTTTTAATCACACCTCTATATTAAGTTCTAAGAACATGTTATTTAGCCCTACACCGATTTAGTCCAGTCCCTAGCTAAAGTCCTGTAGGGAAATACGCGTAGGTCATCATCATCCTCCTAGCGTTATCCCAGTAGGTACAGTTGCATCCTGAAGGATGCCTGGGGTCCGGTACCTAATCCCAAGATTTGGCGTAGGCAATAGTTTTAGGGAAATACGCGTAGGTATGGAAGTTTTTTTTTTCAGGAAAGGTGAGTAGGAGTCTTAGTAAATATTTTAGACTTAGGTGGACAGCTGTCACCTGATACATTTTCCAGCTATGATGTCATAATTTTTTTGTCACGTCAACTCGAATCACGACATCGGTTCTTTGGACGAGCTTTTGACAATATGGACCAAACTTTTAGTGTTATTTATTTGCTAATGTTAGTAAGTATCTTGTGTAAAGCTTGTGTACCTATTGTCAGTCGATGATTAGACAAACTTGTAACCTAGTGAATATAACTGTCACATTGTTTTGTACAATTCAGGTTTACTTGAATGTAGGTTGTATTATGGTATTTATTCGTTACCCAAACGCTACTATCAATGCTTACTACAAATCTCAAGCTGACACCTTAATTAATAAATTGCATTTCAACTTAAGTACTGTGTTATAGAAGAGGTAAAACGTGTGGATAAATACTTAAATACCCGCTTTTTCTCTATAAATTACAATTATCCCCATGCCGACACACGTAATGAAACAACTTTACAAAAATGCGAGGCAATTTACGGAGAACTTCGCTATGCAGTCTACCGTAGCTAACGAAAGTGTTAGCACCACATTTTTCGCTAACTATTAGGAACGAGAAATGTCTTATTAAAATAAAATGACTCACATATATTGTATTATCTTCCTTAATTGTTAAAATTTCATTTAATTCAAAATTGGCGTTTGTTTTCATATCGGGGAATTGAAGTATTTTCAAAGAATTTTAACGAAACAAGGTAAGTATTAAGTAATGAGAGCGAATTATCCTGGTCGACTTGTTTGGCAACACTAATTGAACAGTTCACCTCAAAAGGTTACGAACAATTAGCCTTCCTAAACTAAAAAAATCGAGTCATGCATTCGGCACGTTCGAGCCCGCATTGTTTTAGTTGGTATTAAAACACTCGAAACTTCACCTTGACGGCAAAGAGGACATGTTGTTTTTTGCTTAAATCTTTTTGCGCTGATACATAATATCGCCTCACAATGGTGCTGGATTTGAAAGGAATACATTAGCGAGTCGGCCGTCGGCTCCACCCGCCGCTTAACAATGTGTGACAGATCAAATATACAGCCGCAAGATAATGTCCTGTAATTTACAGAGCGAACCGATGTTAGAGAGAAAAAAATACGCGCTTTAGGCCTCTTGTAAACGGTGTTTGTGACGTCTAAGTCATAAAGCCTTATTAACGCGTTCGAGACTCGAATGCGAGTTTCATTACACTGCGGGTCATGGAGGTATAACGAGTTCAATCGCTTTATTAAACCGCGCAATGTAGGTAAACTAGCATATGAGTTTCGCACGTGTGTATTAGTGCCTTGACTCTTTTGAGGGCTTAAAATGTTGGTGACTATCTGCTAAAAATTTCAGTAATTTGTCAATGTACTCTGCGAGATATTTCCTAGTTAATTTAACTTTCTTTTTTTGGTTAGTCGGTAGAAATCTAGTTCTGTGTACACCCCCCATACTACTGACTAAAATAATCGACTTGGTTTAACATTACCTACATATCAAACATTTTTGTTGTAGAAGAACTTTGTTGCGAGACTTGCATCTTTTTTCATGCTTGTAATGTTTTTGATGGGATAGACATTTTCCATTTTAACTTTCTTTGTTTGGTTATGGGCGACGTTAGATATTGTAGTTGTTACGTAATGGAATTGCACAATATGATTAAGACGACGATATGAGAAAATTGGTAGCAGGGATTTGCATTTTTCTCAGCAACCAAGCAACTGATGAAGCCGAAATTGACTCACATGATCAATCATATCTTTAGCTTTAATTTGGCCGTTGTATTTACAAGATTGGATAACTTTTGTAACAGACTTTTCTTCGTCAAAAACACCTCTGTTTTAACAGGGATTTGCATTTTACAGACAAACGGCACTTGATAAGGCCTCTTAGTTTTCAATATAGATTTATCTAAACAAACACTTCAAATTGGCCGTCGCATTTTATAAAAATAGCTTATAATTATTATTTATACCGATAAATACGATTTCGTCGTATACGACCTTATAGTTTAAGACAGCGCGCGCCGTGTTTTCTATACAAAAAGATGACAAGACGTCCCCCCTCTGTCAAGTCTATCGGCCGACGGCCGCTGTCAACGTTGGATCTATGCTCGTCGCGCTCCCGCAAAATTACGCAAATATATGTTTAAAATGTTATTTTATTCGCGTAAAAACACGAGGAAGTACTCAAGACGAAAAAGAAAAGCTTGTTTAATTGATTAATGTAAAAATATGGTTATAAAAGGTAAGTAAAAACGCAAATATGTTTATTTACCAATGTTCCTAAATGTCATTCAATGTTCTAGTTGGAAAAGAACATAATGGCATGGAGTCGTCTCCGGATTTAAACGAAAATGAAAAAATGTCATGTTATACATATAAGTTTTGCGAATGAAATATATTATATGTATTTGAGACATAAAACCTACTTGCCTATAATATAAAATGTTTTAAGTGTATTTTTAACCAATTTCAAAAAACCGGCATAGGGCGACTCGGACCTTTTAATTAACATTATTTTTTTATATTTTGTACAACAGGCTTACAAAATGTGTTGCCAATGTTTGGTTTTATAATTAATTTAATCAGAAGTTCGGGTATTTAACTCAAGTCCCGTGGTGCTCTCAAATGTTTGTCTTGCTCACTCGCTAGTGGCAACTCGATATGCAATGGGTTCTCTGTGGATTACCAGAATTTTATACAAATATGTGGGCGGCCGAGCATCATCGCAGATCTGACGAATATTTTAATATTGAATATTTGGAATCAGATTTAGATGAATAGGTAATTATCATAGCTTAACATGTTAACTACGATTCTCTGAAGACAATGTTTTGACATTCTACATTGTTAACATGAAGCCACATTACCAGAATTTTATACAAATATATGGGCGGCCGAGCATCATCGCAGATCTGACGAATATTTTAATATTGAATATTTGGAATCAGATTTAGATGAATAGGTAATTATCATAGCTTAACATGTTAACTTCGATTCTCTGAAGACAATGTTTTGACATTCTACATTGTTAACACTGTACCGACTGTACATGACGTACGCACATTATTGCCATATGTTAGTTGTTTGTAGCGACTCAATTTCAGGGCCAAATACAATCTTGTCATGCTTTAACTGTAAACAAGTAGGTACAATATTGGATTTCTTACCTCCTTATCTGACATCGGTAATAATGTCGGCACGAATAGTTTTACATTTATATATTTTTACCCTATACAATTCTTTTTATCAAATACATATATATCTCATTTATTAAGTACACGATCTTCCTTATCGGTATTATAGAATCAAAAAAATATTTAAGAAATGTGGAAAGCATAAATGAATCCTCAAATTTGATAACCTCGGCATCGCGCATGGAATTGCGGGCGTCCCTAGGCTGCGGTATCCGCTAACCATCGGGTGGACCATTTGCTTGTTTGCCACCATCGTATTAAAATAAAAATATATATCCTGTATAATAAGTCTCCTTTGATGTCTCTGTTCCGTGCGGCGCTCTGTCTGTCAACTCTGTCATGCGCTACTCGATCCCGAGCCGTGTAAGAAATACCGGGGTGGATGAGGTTGGGGGATTTCGGCACACTATTTGAGTTTCATAGTTTATCAGAGCGTCGCCTTAAACCCAATATCAACGCAGGCACTGAATCCAGTCCAGGAAACACCTGAAACATGATGGAATGTCATGCTAAAAGAGGAGAGAGTGTAAGGTATCGAAGGACAATGTCTAAAACAGTGCGGAGTGAGAAGGAGAATATGGAAATCTGCGGTGTGCGAGCAAGACAGCGCTATGCAAGTATATAATATACCGGTGTCCCGCTCGCACTGCGGAAACCGTCCGGAAACCGCAATCAATGTGACAACCGCCTATACCTCGAATGGAAGTGATGTGTGTGATGTACATTAGCTAGGAAGAGAGTAGGTTCTGTAATGAAACAGTACTCGGCGAAACGGAAACATACTCGTAATTGACTTCGTTAATAACATCGTTTAATTAACTCCCATGTTACGTAGCAAAGCGATCCAAAGTGTCAAGTCACGTATGGTATAATGTTAACAAATTGCGAATAACGTCAAGCCAAAGGGAACAGCTAGAATATTAAGTTCTGTGCAGAGCATGAGATTAATATTAATATTTCACATGATACTTGAAATATATAAGTAATGATGTAACTTAGTAAACTGCATTATACCTATAAGTTGGGGCCATGAGTATCTGTAAATACTTTTCAAATCCTATATTCGAAAGTTTCTAAGTACTCGTAAGTATGTTTATTACCATGCCACGTTTAAAGGATGATTCACTCTAGACCGTTCCGTGTCCGGGCCGGCCCGTTTTGTAGTACAAGAAATCGACGGCCGTCTCGCGTCCGTCGATTTCTTGTACTACAAAACGGGCCGGCCCGGACACGGAACGGTCTAGCGTGCATCATCCTTTAACCACTGAACGGATTTAAGGAACAAAATAACACATACCGATCCCGCTTTTATTTTTTATCTTATATACTGAAAAAGGGAAAGATATTTTAGATCTTTACAACAAAAACGAACATAATAATAAATTAACCAAAACATACTTGTCTCACGAAAGTTTAAATTCAAGCAAAACATACTTGTTTTTTTATGTTATGGGGGCAAACGAGCAGACGGTTCGTCTGATGGTAAGCGATTATCGTAGCTCATAGACACCTGCAACACCAGAACAGTCACAACACAAGTCCGTTGCCGGCTTTTCAGAAAGGAGTACGCTCTTTTCTTGAAAGTTTGAAGATCACATGAGCCCGGAAATACGGGACGACTATCTATCAAACAAGGTTAATTCCATTTGGCATTATAGCCACATCAATATGAAATCGATTGCGTTCGTTTCTACGCGCGCTGCTTCTAAACCGTCAAAATGAGTGCGCGAAACTTGTTTTGATACTGGTATCATATGCGAGACGTTGCGCGTTGTACTAAATTGACCCCCATGCTCATATGCTTACTTATACCTCGGCAAATCGCTAATATTTGAGTCTTACAAGTTGGTGATTACACGTGTAGATACAAATGGTGTTCGATTATTAAGTTCGCCGCGGTTTGTAACTTGACTCTTACTCGGTACATTCGATATTGAATATTTTAGCGTTCATGCGTAACATTCACGGAACGATACGATATAAACATAAGGTACATTAATATAAGGAATACGATACGATATTCACGCATATTTCATAATAAACATATATTAAGGGTGAACGTTCTAGAGGAGATAGCATGTTTTGTAAATATATGTAAACTTAAGGCTAGGTAAACATACAAACAAATTGGAAGTCACACAATAGGAATATTCACAAAAACGTTAAAAGGAAATAATTAAGGGGAGGTATCCCCAACGCAAATGTCCCGCTCTAACACGCGTGAGTTTACAATTAACCATCCCGCTCTCTACGCAAGCTCTGCGCGCAGTTTTGTAAATATTTAGCTATAGTCATTAAGCCAATCATTTTATCAAAGCAAACCCTGCGAATTTGTCTATAACTATTTACGATCTTTAATTGAGTACAATAATTAAATGTTAAATATCAGTAATATAGCCGTAGTATTGAAAATACATTCCAAAAAGGGGTAACTTCGCTATTTTTTTCTATCGAGTGAAATTCATCAGGTCATGTAACTGACTGCGATTTTGACTAGACAAGATCCTTATGTAACACTATATATTTTTTTGATTTTAAGACACGATATTCTATGTCTCAGATGGTTTTTAAAAACTCAAAAGTGGTAATACACGGCCTTAAATTGTAAGATTTATGGAAGGCAATATTAGTGTGGGTAATGTCACGCACGTCACAGAAATGCAAAACGTATATAGGGTAAAGAAAAACATATATAAACAAAAGTTAGGTTTTTAAAATATGTATTCAATATGTATAGTATACATATTAGGTTTTTGTCGATTTTAATATGTATTTATTTTAAATTCCATGTATTTTATTAGACTATATAAATATATAGTGAATAATGATATGTATACATCTCTATAAACACACCTGTAGAGTACCTAACCAAATTAGTATCAGTCCCGTGGCCACTCGAAACAAATTAATCCCATGAAAATTCAGAAATAAACAAAAGTTATGTCAAGCCAAGAGGCCGACATGGGTCCAGCCACAGAATTCAATTAGTTTATACCACAGAGATTGATAGACTTGGATATTGGTATCATTCTTCACGGATATTAATTGGCTCCCTTTATTAGGCCCATGTGTTAACCGCCCTCTAGGCTATTAAACGCTAGTACGCAGCTGCATCGATATTCAAAAGGTCTTAAGTCTGTAAGGATCAAAACTGCAATACATTTTAATTAGTCAGTCTACCTTTATTAACAAAACGGTGGCAAAGGAGCACACGGTTTACCTTACCGTATAAAGACGTTTGAGATTCCAGAAGAGTCCCAGGCACGTGACTTGACGTGACCTACCCTTAATTGATTTGAGGAGACAATGCAGGTACTACCTCGTTCTCAACATAGCGCATGCTCGGGAGCTTTGGTAAAAGTAATTCACGTAATTGCTTGTTAGCGATAAGACCGCCTGTTGTCTACCATTGTGCAATTTGTTTCTGTTATTTGTGTTTAATGTACATTATTTGGTGAACAATATTATATTTGTTGTTGTTGTTGTTGTAATTACTTTTATTGTATTATTAACACGTTCCCTGTCTGGGTGTCCTCATTGTGGGGTCATGTCATGAACCTTTTTTCAAGAGTCCATGCTTCCACTGTGGAGTCACATCCCCATACTGAATGCACAGTCCAACTGTCAGTGGGACTTGTGACATTGTCAGATCGTTTTGTTGGGGGACAGTGAAAGCGTTGTTAAACTGCCCGACACCTCTGTGCCTAATAGTTGTCCTTTTGCCACTTTAGCACTAAGACGTTTACACATGAAATGCATCACACGAAAAGGTCTTAGAGAAACTACCTACGAGGTATTGGACTACCGATAAAATCAAAAAAGATCGGTGTAAGGCGACTTCCTTATTTGTCGGTGCGGAGGCGGTACGATATGAGAAAACTGTCAAATGTCAGTGTCAACACTGTCAACTGTCAGTCAACTCAGTACTACTTTTTACTGCGCCCCTTCATTTAAATGAGTGCTTCCTGACTGGCGCGGGATGCGCGGAAGCGGGACGATACGAAGGCAGTACTGCTTCGCTTCTGCGCATTATATTACTACTGCGCAAATGTATTACTGACAGTATTCCGTCAAGTGCGAATTTTTGCGACGTCAGTAAGTTTACGTCAAAGAAGAAAATGTCACATATCGATCCCGCCCCGCCAAGTCAGGAAGTCGCCTAAGTCAGCAGGACTTGAGTAATTAAATAAAGCGTACCATTGGTACAAGAAGTACGTACGTTTGACGTACCTACGCCATTTATCATTCTAATATACACGTAGAAAACGACATTATCGAAGATCATTGGTCAATAATATCCAAGAGCGTACACTTAAAATTAATATGTACCTACATATTTAATATAAATGAAGTGTCACCTTTCCGGCAAGTTTATTTGAGTTGAGCAGGGCCAAAAAGAGATAATAATTAATCATTGTACATTCGCCAGTTGTAACTTCATCGGTATTATGTCCGTAAAAAAACAAAAAATTCTGGGTTATTTTTATGACGTACAACTCCCACGCACCGATCGTTTGCATTCAAATGCGATTAGTGTAATATCGATCTCAATAAAAAATAATTTTTCATAAATTCGCTGATTATAATCGGCAATAATACTTTGTTTTTTGTTAGATTTAAAAATTTAACCTTTTAATATTTTAAGATATTCTCCAACTCGTTCGCCGTGTACGATTTCATAACAAAAGATTGTTTTGTTAATTGTTGTGTCTAACAAAGGCTAAAACCGCAATGCATAATGTAGTAAAATATGTACTTACTGACAAAACACATTTTGCTTTGTAACGTAATACGGAATATGGGTTTTTGTTGTTTGACTACAATAATTAGAAAATTGAGATAAACATGCCTAAAACTTATTGAAATCGCATTGATAATCATGATTTTGTGGCCAAATAACCACAACAAATTAGCTGTTTATAAGATACAGTGTATTCATAAGGGATTATTGTGCAGAAATCACGCGAGGTTTTTTGGGCCACTTTTAGGCCCCCCCCTCCCCCCTTGGTGATCTTTGGTGAGGTTCTAGACGACCCCCCCCCCCCCCAACGAAACCTCACGTGTATTTTTTGAATTTATTACCACCTATTAAATTTTTAAAGTAAATGAAGTATATTAGTTGATCTTGTGCTTATTTTGGTAGACCGGTATATGCGTTATGCAAACGTGATTGTGTAATTTCTCCTATCTATTAAGAAAATGCTAAATGAGTAGATATAATTTCTCGGTATTGTTAGGTGCAGTAAAAAAATACACGTAAGGTTTCCTTGTCCCCCCCCCCCTGGTTTTCCTGGTAACCCCCTACCCCTTTGGAACCTCGCGTGATTTCTGGATAAACCCTAACAAAGTAGTACTGAGGAAAACGAATGTAATTGGGAATTAATTCTAATTATACAATTATACACTATTAATACAACACAATTTCATAAAGTTTAAATATACAAAATAAGTATATACAGCAATGTTTCAAGCCCATGTGTTACATTATATGTATATGAATGTTTATCTTTAGGTATGACGTGTTTATTTTATTTTCCTTAAATCCCAAAGTTCCTAAATAGTTAAATAATCCTTTTTTGTGTACCACTATTTCTCTAAATGAGTGTCATGCACTAATCTGAAATAATGGAATTACTTCACACGTGCTGTTGCTACGCCATTGAATTTATAAAAGAAGAGCATCTTTTTAAAGATCCTTCAAATCTCCGAAGTCTGTAAGCTGTAAACAGTTTTTATAGGCAGTCAAGTAGTTCCGTAGTATTAATTATGTACTTTTATTTATTTTAAGAGCCCGATACACATTAAAATACAAGGTGAAAAGCGCAATAAACGCAACTTTATGGTGTTGGCAGGTGCCATGAAACTTGTTCTGTAAAAGCCACGGAAAATATTTTGGTTTGTGGACACATTTACTGAGAATTATTACCGCAATATTTTAGGACTCGGTGCTCAGCAAGGATTCATAGAACTTACAACAGGCTAATAGAGATGAGAGCTAGGTAAATCTTACTAACATATAAGTACCGGGTGGATCAGAACGAGGGACTTTCCTGAAATAATGTTGTCATATAAATCTTAAATGATGTACAATAAATTGTAATCACTAGAAGCTTACGTTAAAAAAAACATTAAAGTAGTAATACCCTTTAATATTAGCTACATACAACCCTATCGCTTCAACATTGCTACTTAAAGTCTTAACTTTTTGAAGTGACAGTCATGTCATTAGCTTTCTTATACAACAGGGTTGACATTTTATTACATGTACTATAAAATAATATAAACTTTAATTTTATACAATAACTATAATTTTCAAAAGATACTAACTCGTAGTCTCGGGCTTTTTTCGGTCGAGATACGGCTTAAGGCTAACCAATTCCCTGTTTGCAGGAAAGGTCCCTCGACTTGTTCCACCCTGAATAATTTCTTGTTTTGCTTGCAATAAAGACTTTGCATAAAGCTTTTAACAGGAAATAGATCAGCGTGTTTTCTTACTAGTTCACAGAACATGTTTTCTTTAGCAAAAAGGGTGTGCGTACACAATAGTAAAATCATACAACTAGACGTAGTTCACATCTCTCCAACAAAGGTAACAAAGAACTAGCCCCAGCATTCTTCTTTTGCATAACTAGATCGTTCCATTCATGAAGCAATTACTATAAAAATTTAGTAATTTGCGGTCCAATTCACACTAAAACCGGTTTCGGGCACCCCTGATTGTGTATTGTGGAAGCGCTTTCATTGGGCACACACAATTGGTGCATCGGCAGCCCTGAACTTGACATACTTTCCCACGATATTCAAGGCTGTTTATATTTTGGTCAAAGTGTTGGTAAAAACCGATCGAAATTCCACTTGCTGCAGGCTACCACTTTTTTTAATAAAAATACATATTTAAATAAATAAATATTTGTGGACAATCTTACACAAATCAACCTAGTCCCAAACTAAGCAAAGCTTGTACTATGGGTACTAAGCGACGATATACATACTTATATAGATAAATAAATACTTAAATACATAGAAGACATCCAAGACCCAAGAACAAATATTCGTGCTCATCACACAAATAAATGCCCCGGCCGGGATTCGAATCCGGGACCTCCAGCTTCGTAGGCAGGGTCACTACCAACTAAGCTAAAGCGGTCGTCAAAGGCCATATTATTCATAAACAGCTTCATAAACAGTAATGTTAGTAATATAATGATAATGATGTGTATAATGATTTAAAACTGTTTTTAGATTTCATTTTACTGGTAATAAAAAAACGATTATATCTTTTCCGTTGTAATGCTCATTGAAAATTGACAAGCAAGTTTTAACTTTAATACGAGATAGAATAAACTTAATGCACTTTCGACTACAGCAAATTACATAATTAAACTAGGTAATATAAATGTCCCAGTCCTCAACACTGATCTAATACATGGCACTCTTCACTTCAATCTTATGTCATAGACATTAATGACAAAGGTGATCAATAGACGTCATTTAAGTATTGGGCATTAAGGTGTCGGTCGGCCATTCGGATGTTTAACTTAAGTGAGTACATGCTTCAAAAAATCCACGCCCTAAATGTTTGTAATCACAAATAGTATAAAATTTCTAGTTTGCCTCAGCTATCGTCTGCTTCAACCGGATTCTTTACAAAATAACGACTTGATTTGATGAAGGAAATGCCCATTTTATTGGACCACAAAAGAGACGCCTGCCTTCGTATTGCAGTCACCTCTGGCTGCAGGTGCATGCTATCGTCTAAAGCCCGCAGTACACATTGGGCCAGCCCGTTGGGCCAACGTATAGAGATCCGCTTGGCTGTATGTTCATCTTCCTGACTTGTCGGTATCGGGGCGGTACGATACAGGAAATCTGTCAGCTTTCAATGTGTCAGTCGAGTCAGTATCTCTTCTTTACTTCGCCCTTACATTTCAATGTGTGCTTCCTGACTGGTGCGAGATGCGTGGAAGGGGGGCGATACTATGTATATGGCGATGCGATAATATGTATTAATGGCATTCGCGCATGACATTAATACATATTGACAGTATTCCTTTAAGTGAGGAAATCTGTGCGACATCAGTATGCTCACTTCAAAGAAGAAAATGTCTATAAAAAGAACACTTATTCATGACAAGACAAAAAAACTAAAGTCTAGCTAAATTATTAATGGAAATGCAATCTCACACTAGGAGCTACATGTCACCGATTATAATTTACAAACGTCTTCACTTGACATGAATTTAAACTTTCAATGGGAACTCCTGACGAGTTCGAAACTGCACTGAGCGAAAAAAAATACTAATTATTATTCTAGTAAGTTTTAGTGAATCCCAGGACAAGGAGATTATATACTAACGGTTACAAAACAGTTTTTGATAATAGTATAGTTATTTACTAATACCAAAACATTTGTCCTTGTAACTACTAATTACTACTAAACTGTTTTGTAACCGTTAGTATATAATCTCCTTGTCTTGGGATTCACTAAAATTTACTAATAATTAGTATTTTTTTTGCTCAGTGTGTTCGAAACATTTTACCTGTAAGTAACGACAATTAATTCGTCAGTTTATCTATATTATTTTATGTTAATCTTCACTTCTTGCTACTGTTAAAATAAAACTGTAAATAGGGTAACACGATCATTTTATGTAGGTAGGTAAATAAGTAAATACCGGCGCCGTTGATCACGCTAGCCGTGCCAACTGCATTGCTGAGTGGAGGCCATTTCAGGTTCACATCCTGATCTAGGCACCTGTTATGTATTATTTTTCTCACTTTCATTGTTTACTTCCTCGATGTCTTTGTTAACGTGTTTTTTGTAACCTGAATAAATCTGATTCTATTCCATTCTATTCTATATTAATTTTAATTCAGCTGCTGTTTTAACGTCCTCTGGCACACACCCGCCAATCCAATGCGCATTTCTTACCTGTACCATCAACGCGGTTATCATTTCTCTATGGAGACATTCATGTGGGCGGGTGCATTAAATTTCTATATTAATTATGATGATACTAACATATACCTGATAATACATTATTAAATTGGAATATATATTATACCTATTTTGTAAAACCGAGGAATAGGGGGAGAAATACAAACAAAGAAGTGACATCTGAAGCTGGCGGCCTTAATGACCCAGGTCCTAAATGTTTTCTTATATGTATCTACCTATTTATTTATGTAGTTGTATATTGTAATCTAGTACCTAACCATATGCCGTAAAAACCAAATAATACCAATATATATTTGTTTGATCAATTTATGTCCGATTACATTGACTATCTTTAATTTTATTTTATTATCAAATAAATTCTATCCCGTTTTATTTATGAGCTTAAAATACACTCACCGGCAGAAAATTTGCCCCAAAAACTTTTTTATAAATTGAATAAATTAAATAATGTTTAATATATAAAAAAATATTTTTCTAATTTAGGCCAAATTTTCTGCCGGTGAGTATATAATACCACGCTTTATAAGGTTATTGCAGAAACAAATATTTCATTTCAACCTACATTTATGTAAACACAATTTATACCACAAATTATAGGTACCAGGCCGGGCTCCAAAATTGGATTTATTTGGGCCTACTTTTATCAGGGCCTGATTTATTTTTCCGCTAGGCCGTTCCCGGAGGTCTGCCTGGCTCGACTTATTTTGGGTCAGACATGAAGTTTACGCTGCCAAGCATCACGTGCAAGAAGTTTAGATACATACTGGAGGTTGCGCGCTGAACATTCGTTTGAAGCAAGAAAATATGACCTTGAATGACTAGAGTGAAAGAGATGCAAGATAACAGACAGTCATTCAAGGCCATATTTTCTAGCTTCAAACGAATGTTCAGCGCGCAACCTCCAGTCCAGTATGTATCTAAACTTCTTGATCACGTGCAACATATTACTTACAGAGACCCGACACTAGCGTCTTTTGAGTAGTTTTGAGCGTCGGCGTCCTGCCAGCGCCCGTGCAGCGAATCTCATACAAATCTATGAGCCATTATGGACTGGGCTGTTGAGGGTCGCGCCTTCGTGGGTCATACTCACTATAACGAAGGTACCACAAATGCCACTACCACGTGACGCGAGGCGAGAAAGATTTACCGTCCTCTTTCATATTCGCACAATGTGAGTGAGACAGGAATGCCGTAATTTCCGGACCAAGTGGTGTTAGCAAGAAATGTAAATTTAATATCTAACTTAGTTCATTCAGATAGTCCTCCCAAGGCTCGTCTAACATTAGGTACTCGTATTCCTGTTTTCATTAGCCGGTTCGTTACGGTCCTACAGCCTTAATGACGGTCGATTACTGAATTTAGGTCGGTTATTGAGTTAATGTGCTCTACGTGAACCTTAAGAGCCCTTAATTACTTATCCCTTCTACAAACTATGGAATATTCGTGACAAAATTTCAGCCTAGATAACGTTTTTAAGGTAATATAATGGCTTTTTTCATGTATTAAAAAAATTCTATTCGATGGCTGTGAAAAGCGATCAGTCCCTGGATATTGTCCTGTAGGGAAGTCCGAGTAGGTACCGTAGAATGGGGTAAGTAGGGATTCCGCGGACAGTTGGGTTATGAATGGGGAGAGTAGGGATGGCAGAGGGGTGAGCTGGTTTTTATAGGCTACTGCTACGTAACATATAAATTCTAATTACAAATCATGCTATTATAATATGCATAATCCCAAAGTGTCGATCCTACAATTTCCCAAACTCGCCTGAAATCCCACCTCACCCCAACTTACCTGAACTACGGGGTGAGGGGGGATTTCCAACTTTTTGTGTTAATCGTTAAAGTTATGAACACAAAATCATAAAAAGACTAAAATACAAACATCAGGAACACTTATTTTGTAAACAGATCAATGCACCATATACAAAAATAAACTTTTATCCGGGTTTGAACTTTGGTTTTATGCCAACTCACCCCATTTTACGGTACGGAGATTTTTTTCCGGGAAAAGTGTGTAAGAGTCTTACCAAGTAATTTTAGACTCGGGTGGACAACCATCATGCTCATGGAGCCCCTTTTTTTCCATACTTGAAAGGTTTTTGAAGTAAAAATGTTATTTTTTTCGTACAAATAATTGAGAATATCATAGTTGGAAAATGTGACGGTTCACCCGAGTCTAAAATACTGTGCTATGACACCATACTTATTCACCTTTCCCAAAAAAATCTCCATACACGGACTTCCCTACAGGGAGCATAGCCAGGAATTGGACTAATAGGGATTTTTGTTATATGAAAATATATATATATATACGAACAAAGTTGTATTACATATCTAAACTACAGCGATAAAAATTAAAAGGTAACACCACAATGGCACGTGTAACTATATTGGTATTGTGGTTAATAATATGATTTGAGTTTCGTATCAGAAAAATTTAACGTTTCTAGAAGGAAACTAATACAAGCGAACAAATCAACCAACACGAGTTGTTATGAAAGGATTCTACCATACTTATTTATAGAGGAGGAACAGAATCGGAAAAGGCGTCTCTAAACAATGCAAGCATTTACTAAATGTACTACGAAATTTTTTGTATGGGCTGCACCTTTTCCGGTATACCGTACTTCCGGCTCAAATTTCGAGATGGCGACAGGCAGATCCGTATTCTGCAGGGTCCAAACCCTCTGATAACGTTGTCACCCCAACTGTTACACGATTTGCTTCTTGTATTCTACTTCTTCAAAAATGGGCCTACTCTATTAATTTAATCTCGATAAAAGCCAACTCTATCGAATATACAAAGCGCCATCGATGAATAGACTCAATATCAATAGAAAATACCTACGCCATAAAGTAACAAACAGTAGACGGCAATAGAAGATGAAGCCATATTGTCGATCAATGTCGCTAACAACGCTGTTTACGGCAGGTATGGGCGGATTGAGATCTTCTTTTTTTTTTTATTCTGTATTGAAATTATTTACTTACGAGTAGAGATATGAGACCTTTTTACACGACTGCCCAAAAAAAGGAGTGTAATGTTTTCAGGTTTCATGTATGTATGATTGTATGTATGTGAACTTTTTTTGTTCCCCCAGAACTTCTCAACGCCTTAACCGATTTAGATGTGCGAGGTATCGTTGGAATCCTTACGTCATCCCGGGTGACATAGGATATGTGATGTTGCAATAAAACAATATGGCGGACTGTAGACTCCATTTTGAGTGTTCCATAAAAAAAATCACACCTGACCTGACCTAACCTAACCTAAGATACTGTTTTTATAAGTATAGTACCTACCAGTGGCGGCGCATCAAAAATATTCTTAGGGAAGCCGGCAATACTTGGCTTTTCCTATTCTTCATGAGCCGTAGTAAAAGAACTGGACTGGCTGAAAATAAGGCAAGCCGGTGGGAATCGAGTTGTATGGAAGCTCCGCCACTGGTACCTACTACAGGTCATTCTTGAATATAATATTAGAAGTAAACCTGGTAGCATATTGATGTTATTATTCATCGTATTAATACCATAATTCTCTGGAACAGTGTCATTATATCGTGAATACAGACGTAGCGGAATATAATTGCTTCGTAATAGTTCGGAACTAGCGCTTGCTTTGGCATGAATAAACAATCGTTTAACCTATTTCCATGCACACAACTTTATACCCTATGGGCACTACCGAGTCCACAAGTCTCTACTCGCATAAGGGTGTCAAAATATAACATCTCTGTCATATTTTGCCCACGAACACGAACCAGGGGACCGATTTTTGAGTGTCGACCGCTCGAATTTTCATTCGACATCTGTCAAAACTTCATAGTTTTTTGACAGATGTCGAGTGAAAAGTCGAGCGTTCGACACTCAAAAATCGGGCCCCTGTACCCTATACCAAACAAGTCAAAACAAATAGGTACCGTTATGGATGCGTAAACCAGCGGTATTCAAATAAGTGTGTTTATTTTCGTTGCTCAAACGCATTCGTTAAAAATCTAAGTTTATTTAAAGATTGTAACCTCATTCCTGGGCGCGCTAACTGGCGAAAGTAACTCACATTATCTAATACATGCGTGGTAAGTACCTACACGACTCGAATATATATAAACAAGCCGAAAATCGATGGCTTAATTCGCCACTGTTCGCCACTCACTCACCGTATTGACAGTGCCTCCACGGCTGCCGCTAGGTTAGCCACACTTTAATGACAAAATCAATGTAACTAAATCAAACAACAACAAATAATAAAGTCCATAGGCGCGACGGGAGAAATGTCCTTATATTGACGTAATCACGCGGAATTTAGAAGACGTTTCCGATAATGCGCGCAATTTTGACGTATGCAGCGCGCGAGGGATGCATTCGGGTAAAATTACATTCACACGGATTCTCTTATTGTTTTGAAGGAGAAGGAGTGGATGTGCGACGACTTGGGGCATTGAGTGTGCGCACTCGAGTCCGAGGAGGTACTGGCGGCGGCCGCTAGGCGGCGCTGCGGGCGGGCCGTATTGATAAAAGCGCAGGGCTAGTCGACGGCGACGCGCGATGCGTCACAACGGCGACCAACCTTGAACTCTCGCTATCGGATATTAGATAATATAGCCTTTGATAAAATAATGCAGTAACAAATAGGCATAATTGATAATGGGAAAGGCGTTGCTAGTGTTGCTACACGCGGCGTAGCCATGAACCGCTACGAGGTCGGTTTATTGGCGCTAGTGTTGCTATCATAGTGTACCTAGCGATGTTTTATTTATGGGGAGAGAGTAATACGTCGTAATACGATTTACCGACTACTTTAAAGCACAGGGTAAAAGTACCAGTGTTTTAACAATTTAATTACAATAATTGACACACTGCATATCACTTTATTTCTATGAATTAAAATTAAAGGTAATATTTACATTTTGCTCAAAGTTTAACTGGAAAATCTCTCAAAAGGTGTAAGTTCTTTTCATCTTTTTTGTATCTGTTTTGATTGTATTAACCTGCAAAGTAGGTAGATTATAGACTCTACGTATAGAGGTACAGACAACTGCAGTGAAAACTGACCCGCCTCTGTACCTACACAAATTCTATGCAGAGGGTTTTTTGCATATAACTTGTATAGCTTATTAACCAATCTCACTGTAGCGAGCGCAACCTCTTAGAGTAGAGTAGGTATTCCATATATTAAAACCACCCGCATGGTCGCGTCGTAGGTTTCCGCTGGATTTTCCCCAGGCCACTCTCCAACCGCGCGCTCCTATCGCTTTATCGGGCCCGGCCTATACAGCCACAGTAAGGTTAGAAAAAAAACCATAGTAAAAGAGGTAAAAATTTAAACTATACTCGGAGTACGAATAGTTTCTTCCAATTTTACCAAAGGAAGGAGAGCTATTTAGATGCTTCCGCTACTTTTATAACATCGTGAACGAACGATTTACTGAACGAATGATTAAGGGGAGGTATCCCCAACGCAAATGTCCCGCTCTAACACGCTCTCTACGCAAGCTCTGCGCGCAGTTTTGTAAATATTTAGCTATAGTCATTAAGCCAAGCATTCTATCAAAGCAAACCCTGCGAATTTGTCTATAACTATTTACGATCTTTAATTGAGTACAAAAATAAAACGTTAAATATCAGTAATATAGCCGTAGTATTGAAAATACATTCCAAAAAGGGGTACCTAATTTCGCGATTTTTTTCTATCGAGTGAAATTCATCAGGTCATGTAACTGACTGCGATTTTGACTAGACAAGATCCTTATGTAACACATATATTTTTTTTAGATTTTAAGACACTATATTATAAGTCTCAGATGGTATTTAAAACTCAAAAGTGGTAATACACGGCCTTAAATGGTGTCACTAACGCAGTGTTTATAGAAGCACAGACTAAAATACTGTTTTTCAGTTTTTGAAATAATGGCCAACACTGGCGCCAAATTTACACCATTCAAAAACCTTTGACGTTTATGTAAAAAACTCAAATGTAATAATCTTATGACTAACAGTAAGTAGTAGGTACTTTATTGATAAAAAAATCATACTAGTTACTTATCTTATAGCATAATGAGCCAGAACAGAAAGTCAAGTTAAGGCAAGGCCAGTTCACGAATCGCCGAAAATATGAAAGTTTGAGCTTTCAGTGTGAAGAAATGATGAAGATCTACACTACCCAAAAAAATCTGTACACTGAGAAAGAAACACAATAACCGAACAAAAAATTCAAAAATGCCCTGGGAACCCTGTAAATAAATCTTAAGTATCATCATAAAAATAAAATTCCATGCTGATTATTTCGTTATTGTCAACGACAGTGATATTTCTTTTACAAAAAGGATAACTTTTCAAATCAATCAAAACCATTAAGTACCGTGGAAAGATTTTCAGGAGTCGCCGCAGTCAATGACACGTAATTTGAATATTCATTCGATACTATTCCAAAGACGTGACTTGAATCGTAATGCGCGTCGTAAATCTATGATTTCGGAAAATTTTCGCGTGTGCGCGTGAGGCTTGTTCCTGCGCAAACGAAATAAGTACTTTATTTGAAACTAGCTTTTGCCAGTGACTTCGTTCTTCGTCTTAGGCTTCATTATTGCTCTTCCATACAGACTTCCCTTTTCGCACCCTTAAGGAATGATATCAGGGATTAAAAAAAACTTTTCTCAAAAATGGCCCGCAAACTGGACTTTAGTCGCTACATATTGGAAGGTAAAGTGTATAGTTTAAGGTCAGATCCAAATTAAAAAGTAAAAAACATTGCAGGCCACATATATGGCCTGCAATGTCACATATAAATTCCTTTATTTGTCGAGTTATAAACTTTTTAAAATGTAGAAACTGTCATATAAAAGCAGGCACAGGTCGTATTCAGCCAATTCAGCTCGTATTTTTCTGTTGAAAACGCGACGTTTTTTTATGTGTCTCGAATAATTTGCGTTTTTCGGTGGAAAAACACACTTGCGATTCTGTTAAAAAAAATAAACGGCGGGAAAACATGATGTTTTTGACGTTTTAAGGTTATGTTTATCAAATCTTAATTAAATTTTTGTCGTATTTTCCCCATTTTTGAGAAAAGCACTATATTAGCCTCGGCCGGAATGGCAATTGCAGGCTTCGTATTATAATTAAACGGACTCGCAAGCTCGTCCGTTTAAACAAATACTCAGCCTGCAATTGCTCCCTTCCCGGCCACGGCAATAATGTACTATTCCTATGGCCTTCCCGCGGTCGCAAACTGTTTCCATGACAAATTTCTTCTTAATCTGTTTAGTCTAGTGGTTTAAGTGTCAAGAGGCAACTCAGACTCAGACATGTAGACAGATTTGCTTTCGCATTTATAATGTTCGTGGGTATGTAGAGGATCATCTCCCAGGTGGCGGGCGGTCGGTCATACAGCCTAGCTCCTAAAAAATATTGCCTTGGTTTGCCTGTGTTAATTGACCCAGCTATTCCCAAATATAGACCGGCTAAAGCCAATAAAAAATTAAACTTGAATTAAATTGCGATTCTGTTAAAAAAAATAAACGGCGGGAAAACATGATGTTTTTGACGTTTTAAGGTTATGTTTATCAAATCGGAGTGACGTCACGGGCGGTAACACGTATACACTGCACTCGCGCTCAGTATAATATAAAAACATTAAATTGATCCGCATCCGCTGACCGGTGTTATCAGTGCGCGCGCTTGGGTCTAACTACCCTACGTGAGTGTTTGTAGCCTGCCGCGCGCCTGCGATCGAGCGCTTTATAGTGTTTTAATTGTGCTCAATTGGATTGACATTTGCGTATGTGGGTAGGTCGAAATACTGACACAAAACAAACAGTGCTTTTACTTTTATTTACTACAACTTTGACATAATAATTAACTTACAAAATAACAAAATTTAGGCAGTGAATTAAGTAAAATACTGGTACATAAATATTAATCTAAGGTCATAAAAACTCACCAAACATGACCAAGTGCGCAAAGTGTCAGAAGTTTCTGTCACCGAAAGGTGCCGCTGCCGCCACATGCGCCTTCTGCAGGGGTATTTACCACCGGGGCTGTGCGGAATTGTCGGATGATGTGGAAATCCCTAGAGGCTGGCTTTGCATTGCCTGCGAAGCCAAGCAGTCGAACACCGCCGACAATGGGACCCCTTTGAGAGGGTCCAGCGAAGCGCGGACTCTGACGATGGGTGCATTTTCTGTAAGCCCCGCGTTCCAGCAGACTCAACTGATGACGGGGCCGCCCGCAAGCCCCGCACTCCAGTTGGGCAATGAGAGCGAAGT
Organism: Cenopis cana; assembly: GCA_951800055.1. Lineage (NCBI taxonomy): Eukaryota > Metazoa > Arthropoda > Insecta > Lepidoptera > Tortricidae > Cenopis > Cenopis cana. The sequence continues at coordinate 14,218,932 of OX637478.1, forward strand.
CGCTTCGCTGCGTCGTGTACTCCTAGAATACATCGCGGAGCAGCGCGCTTTTCATGACGAGATGCGTGACAAACTGAGCTGTGTAGTGGGTCGTATGGATGATTTCGAGCGGCGGCTGGTGGCAATTGAAACGAGGGAGAAGGAGACGGCGCCCCAGAGCAATGTGGTGGGGGAACTGCAGCAGACGGTGGCACGGCTCCAGATGGAGCTGAGCGACCGCGACCAGGATGCGCTGCTCTCGGACCTGGATATTGGCCACATTTCTGAAGCCAGGGGGGAAAATGTGGTACACACGGTCACCGTTCTGGCCGCTAAGCTTGGTGTCAGCCTCGACCCCCGCGACATCGTATTCGCCGAGAGAGTCGGCGCGGCTGAGCGAGTCGGGGCGGGCACTGCTGAGGGTGGTGCCGCGGCGGGCCGCCCGCGCCGCATCGTCGTCAGGCTGGCGCGGCGCCAGTTGCGGGACGAGATACTTCAGGCCGCCCGAGTACGCCGAAGCTTCACCTCTGCGGATGCTGGCCTACCGGGCCCGCCCGGCCGCGTCTACGTGAACGAGCGGCTCACGCGCACAAATCGCCAGCTGTTCCAGCGAGTCCGGGAGGAGTGTCGGAAGCAGCTGTGGAGGTTTGCGTGGACGAAGCGGGGACGGGTGTACGCCCGGCAGGCGGACGGAAAGCAGGCGTTCTGCATCCGGTCGGATGCCGATATAACGCGTGTTTTTGGTTCCGCCACTGTTTGAGGTCGTCGCGCTCTCACTTGTTATGATGCTCACGCTTGTTTTTGGATGTAGCGCGTCTCTGCATGGCAATGCAAGGATAATTTATAGACTACTATTGTGGTACTTTTTATTTTTATATATACATTTTACAGCTATGTACAGAACAAACTATTTACATCTAAATAAAATATACAAATTATCGAACTTACATTTATTTGATTTATTATTGTCTAATGCTATAACTATAATATACAACGATCAACACTTGGCTAGTAATACCTACATTATTAAACATTTCTCATATATACATGGTATTAGCGTATTTCCCAGTCCCAATGATTAATAAGACGGTTAAAATAGGTTTGTATAACGCAGGATCGTTAGGAACTAAGCACGACGACTTTATAGCTGCTACTACTGGCCATGATCTCGATGTGCTGGCTATTAATGAGTCATGGTTGAGACCTGGGGAAGACGGAAAGGCACCGGTCCTTCCAGGATACAGATTACGCCATATCCCCAGGCCACAAGGCACCAGATCACGCGGTGGAGGCGTAGGTTTTTATATAAAACGTCATGTCAACGCTCGCACTTGGCCTCACCCCGTCGACCCGTTGCATAGATCCGTGGAACAAATGTGGGTCACTTTGACCCTTAACGGAAAGAAGCTTGCAATCGGGACTGCATATCGGCCACCCTGGATGAATTTGGATTTGTTTTTGGACGCTGTGTCTGACAGTATTGGCTCAATTCCTGACTATGACCATTTGATAGTGTTGGGCGATTTCAATGTAAATTTATTAAATAATTCAGACAGTTCTACTATAAAATTAAATAACTTCATGACTTGCTTCCAATTAAATCAATTAGTTTCTCAGCCTACACACTTTACGAACACTAGCCAGACGCTGCTCGACGTGGTTTGTACAGACTTACGAGCGAAAAATTTAAGCGTAGATCACGTGGGTACTCTATATGGGCACTGCCTTGTTGTTTGTGAATTCCACATTAAGCTTGAAAAACCAAAGCCTTTTCGCTTAACCTACAGGCCTTTAAAAAACATTCAATGTGATAATTTAGATGTGGACCTGCGGTCTGTGGGGTGGGAATTGATACCCAAGTTGGGGAATGTTAATGATATGGTCGAAACATTCAACCAATGTATACTATATATATTTGACTTACATGCACCACTTAAATCTACAATAGTCAAGGGACCCACTTACCCCTGGATCACCGACACGGTCAAACTTATGATGCGGTTGCGTGACAAGGCGGCGGCAGAGTTTCATAAAACCCAGTCTGACAGTAAGAAACTATATTATAAAGATTTGAAATCTACTGTCAACAAAGCGATGTTCTATGAAAAATCAGCCTACTTTCAGCAAAATATAAACAGCAAGATACATGATCCCAAATTACTCTGGAATAATCTTAAATCTACCATACTGCCTAAGAAAAACATTGACCTACCTATAATATTTGACAATCCTTCTGTGATAAATATACATTTTTTAACCCTGCCCATAGTTTCCGAAGTCTCCATATCATACCTTACCTACTTCGAATTCCACAGATACAATGATTCTACTTTTAAATTGGAGCCAATCAGTTCAGATCAGACTACTAAAATAATTAGGAACTTAAAATCAAATGCTGAAGGTTGTGACGGTATTAACCTAAATATGCTCTTGTTGACTCTACCTTACACTATTGACATACTAACGGATATAATAAACGCATCAATATTGACATGTACTTTCCCAGACTGCTGGAAGTTGGCGATTGTACAACCACTGCCCAAAGTCGCTACCCCATCTGAGCTAAAAGATCTTAGACCAATTAGTATTTTACCTTGCATTTCTAAGATACTTGAAAAAGCTGTGGTGTCTCAGGTCTCTCATTATCTCGAGACAAATAATATCCTGCCAGATCTCCAGTCGGGGTTCAGGAAGGGGAGAAGTACAGTAACCGCTCTTCTCGATGTTACAGACAATATCCTGTATGCACGGGATAAAGGGATGTGCACCGTGTTGGTACTTCTTGATTTTTCCCGTGCATTTGACTGTCTAAATATAGATCTTCTTTTATCTAAGTTATCTTACTATGGATTTGACAGTAATACTTTGAAGTGGTTCAACAGCTACCTCTATAACCGGTGTCAATATGTAAAAATAAAGCAAAGCGATGGATCCACATGTGCTTCAAACCAAGCCAATGTGACTAGAGGAGTACCGCAGGGATCAGTTATCGGACCAATCCTATTTATTTTATATTCAGCCGATATAAAGTCCCGCATCACACACTGTAGGTATCACGTCTATGCAGATGACATACAGGTGTACATCTCCTGTAAGCCATCTGACATAGACAGCGCCATTGAGAAGCTTAATGTGGATCTCGCAAACATTACCACCTGGGCCACAGAAAATTGCCTTCTCCTAAACCCTAACAAAACAAAATACCTGATCTTTGGGAGTAGGCAACAGTTATCTAGTATTAGTCCCACTGTAAATGTCACTCTTATGGGTGAACCCATAGAGCGCGTGCATGAAGCACGCAACCTAGGCCTTTTAATGGACACGGACCTTCGCTTCGAAAAGCATACAGCCAATAGTGTCAGAAGCTGCTTCTATAAACTCAAAATCCTGTATAGAATTAGGCCCTTTCTAAGTGAAACACTGCGTATACAGCTTGTGGAGTCATTAGTTTTATCCAGGCTTAACTATGTGGATGCAGTTGTTGGACCACGGCTCCTTGCAAAGACTAAGAAACTTATCCAGCGTGTCCAGAATGCATGTGCTCGTTTTTGTTTTAACATTCCGTTGAGGGCCCATGTGACGCCATTCTTAAACAAACACAATATCTTGAAAATGCGGCACCGTCGAAAGCTTCATATGGCCAGTCTGCTTTTTGGGGTTATGAAACACAAGACTCCAGTATATCTCGTCGATAAGCTGTCCTTCCAAACAGCTCGTCGAAGTCGGCAGTGCGTAACACACTTGATAGTGCCCCGACATGCTACCGCAGCTTTCCGTGGCAGTTTTCGTTACGCGGCTTCCAAGATTTGGAATAATATCCCGCCGCCTATCAGGAGCCTGCAAAACGTACATAGTTTTAAAATGAATCTTAAAAAAATCATGCACGATCACCAGCGCAAGCAGGAAAATCTGTGTCTAGAAACTAGCTGCATTTGATGAGGTACTCACCACTAGTTTAAGTCCCACTTGCATTGCCATGTCTATATGCCCCTTTGTTAAAATAGTAAATAGTTCATAGAAAGTAAGTAATTGCACGTAGGCATTCTGTTATATCCCACTTTAATTCTAATTTCTGTAATTGTAAACCCAAATATTATTAAAAAGTCATTTAGCTGTAAGTGTCAAATCAGCAAACACGTAAAGATTGATTGACGTGCATTTGACGTTTAAGTTTTTTTTTTTTCTTTGTTGCCATCTTTTCCACTGTCGCTAGTGGTAGGCTGCGTTCATGTTCAATGCAAACTTAAGGCCTACACACACGAGACCTACTACTAGTCGGTGCGTCTGTGCAAATTATTATTATTGTTTTATATTCAATGTTCTTTCGTTTTTGTTACAATTTATTACTGTGTGTGCTCATAGTTTTGTTTTTATCCGTGTAGTGTTACCCGCCGTGCCATCACCAAATGGGCCCTACGGAAGACCAGCGCCGGCTGCAATGCCGGCATTATGCTGAGTTGGGTCCATTTCGTGACACGGTTTTATAGTATATAATTGTGTTTGTCCTTTTTTATCACGAATAAAAATATTTGAACTTTGAACTTTGAAAAAAATTTTTTGACAAGAATGTTTGTATGTATGATGTACATATTGACTCTTATGTAAAAGGAAATAAGAATCATTAATTTTTTGTAGAGCAATCAATTTAAAACCGTATGCTCTTTGAACGAAGTGACCATTACTGGTGCCTGTCAGCTTAAAGTGTCCATTACTGGTGGTGTCACCCTAGTAAGGTTATCACACTTTTCTCTAAAAGTGCAATACTTTGTAAGCTTCTTTAAGTACCTATACAACCATATTTTAAGTGATGATTATAACGTAATTCTAGAGAAAAGTGTGATAATGATTAATGTCTTCATAGAGTTTGTTTACATGATATGACAAGTAAGGATGAATAGACTGTAGATAAGATTACATAACAATGATTTTGTATTAAGCAGTCGCTGCTAACGCAAACTACAAACTACTAAGTTTAGTACTACTAAGTTTTTCAATTTATCCTTTATTTCTAAAATTTGAAATTAACATAACAATGTATGAAGAAAGAGACATCTATCTGCACAACCTTATCCATTTTGTCTATTAAGAAACATACGTATTTGTATTGTATTGTATCATCCTCGAAATTGAATATTCCCAGATACTATAGACCTGTAGACTAGAGTGTGATCCGGGCGGGCGGGCGAGCGACTCTGTTTTAGCTTTGGCCGCCCGCAGCGACTCCTACCAAGACCATGGTGCCGGAATCATGCGGAATGCGTATACAATACAATACAAATATTCTTTATACCAAAAATAGTACACAAAAGTACGTGTAAAATGGTAGACAAATCTCTTTTTATCTCTCTCTCCTAGCAATGAGAACGCCTGTTGTTCTACCTCTGTCTTCATGTTTCTTTGTTTTTCTTTTGTATATGTATAACTTTATTATGTGAAGTGTACAAGCAATGTACAAGACTTATATCTAGTATTGTATAGACAACCGGCGACCTTATCGGTTATCGCTTATCGCTAAAAAGCGTTTCTTCCAGCAACCCTATTTAATAGTACATAACTTACCAAGGGCGATAAAACAAAGAATGTCTCAGATCGCAGGTATTTTACGCCCGAGCCGAAGGCAAGGGCGATAAATATGCGATCTGAGGCCTTCTTTATTATCGCCCGTGGTAAGTACAAAATTTTATGTCACCCCCTGGCCAGGAAGTGGGTTTAATCGCGCGCGGAGCGTGCGATAATGGCCACTTTATGGCCAGGTGTGACATAAAAGTTTGTATATGTGAAGATATCAGAGAAGCCGGTTTTAAACCATGCCCAATGCACATACTACTCATGGTATACAAATTACACTTTTTTTTAACTTGACTGTCGATCGGCCAAATAAAGCGATAGAAGTGCGTGGTGGAGAGTAGCCGGAGGGAAATTCAGGGGTAACCTCCAACACGACCAAATACTCTAAGAGTTTGCGCTGCAGTGAGATTAATGGTTGAGTTGAATCTGAGGTGTGAGTGGAATCGAGCTACTAGAAGTTTTGTCGCTGGGTCACTAAGCCTAAGCCTAGATGAGAAGAGTCCAGCAAGAAACTCAGCTATGCGGCGGCACCGGGACGAATGGGGACTAACAAACTAAACCATGTACAAGTATAGTTAGTAAGTAAGTACATGTCGCAATGATCTCAAGATCAGTTGTTTCGAGTTATTTGCACGGTTCTTTATAGATATGATGACTAATTGTAAATGTTTGTTAACTAACGAAATTATAATTTTATTAATCAACAAAGTGAAGATTGGAAAGTAATTTACATTTTACTATGTAGTTAACGGTGGAAACCTATAATTGGCTTTTTTGTATCCTATCTATGTTACTATTGTATATTTGTAAGCTGTTGGTTCTCCCGATAAATAATAAAACAGTGCCAAAGCGACCACTTTAGAATTACGACTGTCAAAACTTTATTCAATTTCAGTTAGGTAAGTACTGTTATTCTGCATAGATCTGTCTCAAGACAAGTAAAATAGTAACATTAACAATTTGCAAACGTAAACAGCTTGACGTGTCAAAGACCTCTTTTACAGCTAATTAAGGTAAAGAAAAAATATTAAGTTCATATAATATTAGTTTAGAGCGCCATTTTCCTCAAGATGCCGTGGTACAGGGTGACCTTGGGATGTTGCACTAGTGCACTCGCCGCACTCTCCTTTCTACGCGCAACTCCGCGCCCACCCCTCGCCCCGTGACGCCGGATATACTCGCGTTCCATTCCAATATTGCTATATACTACACTAAGCGAAAAAAAATACTAATTATTAGTAAGCTTTAGTGAATCCCAGGACAAGGAGATTATATACTAACGGTTACAAAACAGTTTTTGATAATAGTAGTTATTTACTAATACCAAAAAAATTGTCCTTGTAACTACTAATTACTACTAAACTGTTTTGCAACCGTTAGTATAATATAATCTCCTTGTCTTGGGATTCACTAAAACTTACTAATAATTAGTATTTTTTTCGCTCAGTGTACAGTCATCACGAATTTCTTTAAACTTTCCGAAGTATTTGGTGCATGCTGAGCAACGGTACAACAGTAAATCTCAGGGATTGACAACATTCTTCTTACGTAAAATATATAAAATATATACAGGTAGAAAAAAAATATATAGCCGTAGGCGTAGATATTGTCAAAAAAAAAACATTATGCCGCCGTCTACTGCAGATATTTTAACTAATAATCTCCGGGCTCGGTAGATCACGGGTTTTACAGTAAATATACGTAGTTCTTTAGATATTTTTTCATCATTTCATTTCAGGTGACGGCAGATCATCACTGTCAGTAATATAAATTAACTAACAAGATTAAACTCAATATTAAACTGGACTCCCCTCACATCTAACGTAAGCATATATAATATGTATATGTTTATACCCTACACAATACACAGAAACCATTGCTTTTATTCTACGTCATAAATTTCTCCAGCCTCAGCTCTGTCTCTAAGTCATTGTTTATTTATAGAAATATAAATGTAAAGATATAAACAATATATCGAGCCCGATTGACCTCCAGGTTTCCAGCAATATCCAACCCAACCATAGCTTACTTACCCAACGTCGTGTCAAGGGTGCTCCTAGTCCGACGAGCACAAAACTAAACCACACGAAGGCTATTATACCTAACAGTCGTAAACCGTTGAGGGAATAAGTTACGTCTTCAGGTCGTCTTGTAATAAAGCGACAACTTGAGAATTATGACTGTCAAAGCTGTATTAAATTATTATTCTGCATAGGATATGTTTAAGCCAATTAAAATTTTAACATTAGGCGTGCAATTTGCAAACGTAAACACCTCGACGTGTCAAAGACCTCTTACAGCTAATTGAGGTACAGGGTAATAATCGCGTCAACTTTTATAAGATTGTTTCGATCCGCAATATAAACTTTATCAAAGTCACATAAAGGTGAACCAAGCTGCCTTAAAACAACATGACAGATTGAGCCCATCAACATGTAATTTAGACGCCTATAGCTAAAATATTCAAGCGTATTAACCAGATACCCGCCGTCACCTAACATGGTATATAGTAGATGTTATCTCACAAAATGCGGGCTGTATCGCGCAAGAGAATTAATCCTCCAATTGCTAAGTGCAGATGTAATAAGATTATCAGTTTTCCCGACAGGTTGCAAGTTGCAGCCACCTTAGCGAATTAATCAGATAATCCATCTGAGACATTAATTTCAAGTTCCAAGTTGATGCCAATTCGCTGGGCGCGCTCGCTTGCACGAGGGCCGAATCACCGAGTATAAATAAGCGGGTAAAATCCATTGAAACCAAAATAGATTTAAATACATATGTGAATCCAAACATCTCGCAGAACGAAGAAAAGGCTCTTTGATACCAAATATATACTTCTGATGATTAATCGTCCCGAGAGGCCGTCCCTGTGATTAGTGCAATCAGTCGATAGTCGGCTTACAGAGATTTTTTTCTTTAGAGTAAGCTACTTAAATCAACTGAAGAATGCCGATGCGACAGTTATTACGATCTAGATTTTGTCCAGATTAAGCCTTGATATATTTAACTCAGTGCGAGTTACTTTATTAAATCAAATGAAATAAAAATGCCTATTTTGATTATGAATTGCCTATTTTAAGGCAGGATCTATTTATCGGTATAAGTATGTATATCGTCGCTTAGTACCCATAGTACAAGCTTTGCTTAATTTGGGACTAGGTTGATTTGTATAAGATTGTCCACAAATATTTAATATTTATTTTAATATTTAAGGGTCTAGAAAACGTCTACTTTGTGTTTTGTAGGTCCAAAAACCGGTTTGAGCCCAAGTGAGGAAATTTAATTTAGAATGTTAAAAATGTAAAGTTATTAGTTCGGGTAATCCTGCGGTCGGAGGAATCTGGAACAATTTGTCAGTCTGGCCCTGGCGGGTGAAGTGGACGCCTTTTATTTTGCGATGTTTTGACAGCTAATGGACGGATTGTGGTTGAAGCATAAAATGCTGGGTAGGCAGACGTTTTATTACAGATTTACCCTATGGAGGAGACGAATATTGATGGATTGAATTCAATGCTTTAAAAAAATTGGTTTATTCGATTAGAATTATGTTGTGTATAAAATACATGAGTTAAATTTAAATAGTGGCCATGATATTAAGTAAAACAAATATTACACTACCTAATCAAAAAAATCACTAAGTACCTATAGTTAGTCACCACGATACACATACAGAGATTACAGAGTAGGATATTCATCCTAGGTACCTACGGTATCCAGAAAACTATGTGCGTACAGACACTAATGAAACACTATTAATGTCTTCTACACTAGGCCCGAGAGTACCTTGTGTAACTAAACACAACTGTCCCAATATTTGTGAAGCCTCCATTTCATACGTCTCTTTCACACCAATAAGGAAAACAGGTTGGAATGTGATTGGGATCAGAAGTGACGAACTAAAATAGACCTCTAGGACTGCAATAAATTTATACACGATGGAGCAAACAGACATTCGCCGGATGTGTTTAATATAAATAGCTACCTTAAAGCGTAACTGATTTCATCACCGATTTTGTAGTATTGTAACGTCGTCGTTTGTAAACTTCCTGTCTGTTACAAGCTGCATGTAATTTAGCAAATATAATGGATAAACAACATTGCTAAAATATGCTAAAGATACGTAACAACGACAGAAAAGTGAAACTAATCAACCAATCGCCTTTTAAACAAGAACATATAGAAATAACGGGTTTTTTAGCTGCAGGTCATAATACGATTTTAGCATGTGTTTATCAATTTTATATACACGTGCTCGTAAGTTTTGGAGATGACCCCTACCAAATGCACAAACTTGCCTACCAGTAAAGTCGTAGTTTGATGAACCAGTAGCTCTAGTATAAGTTTTTTCGAAACATTAACTAATTCGAACGCGTTTGCGTTTTGTCTCAAAATGTATGAAAACGTGAACAGCGCCTCTGGTGGTCACTAGTGGAAACTAAAACAGCGAGTATAACATTTGTTGCTAACCGATGAACGCGCGTATTTCAAACTCGGTGAGAGCGTTTTCATACATTTTGAGACAAAACGAAAACGCGTTCGAATTAGTTAATGTTTCGAAAAAACTTTTACTAGAGCTACAGAATGAAGGACTGTATTTTCTAGATGCCGAATCATTCTCCAATACGCCTCGTGTAGCCTCAAATTGTAATTCTAATAAGAATACTTTGAGCAGCTTATACCTACGTACTCGTAGGTAAGTTATCTTTATTTAATATTTTCGTCCAGTGAAACCTAGAATAACAGTTTGTGTCATTGTTCAATTGAATTTTGTTAAGGTAGCTTGTTTTTGTAAATTGTCACTAAATATTAATGAACTAGAAAAGTGAAACTTCCCGATTCACACAAGTTTTTCATTAAATACTTGCCAAATTTAATTAGTCGACCACCCGGGCTTCCATATAGGCACAAGGCGCATCCACGCAGTCCTTTAAAGCAGTTCTGCCAGTTCTGCAAAATTAAAATACCAAATACCTACTGTCAAAACACAATGGCGCGATGTCTTGCATTGCATGTCAAAGTCTTACTAAAGTTGCTAGTTTTTCAACACTTTTCTGTACTTTCGAAATCTTGTTACATGCTAAATCATATGTTTAAAACGAGATATTTAACACAAATTTATACCTAACTACCTACTGAATCACTACTTTTAATAACGTTATAAATTAAATAAAATATATATTTGTTTCTATTTAAAGCGAAAATATCTTGGATTGAGCAAAACATTATTTAGTACCTAGGTTTTAAAAATAACAATCAGAAAATTATTCGTCAGTTGCAATTTTATTCTAAAATTGACAGATAGCGAGTGAAGTTGTCTGCAATTCTAATTAGAATGACATTGTAATTCAAATTAAGAAAGAAGATAAAGAGAGATTAAGTTTACATAAGGATCCAAAATAAAATCGTATAAATCAATCTTTCTTATGGCTTGCTGGACTGACCCACAATGCCACTGAAATAGAGGTTAATTCTTATCCATTGTATGTTGTACTTTAACACTAGGTAATGTATTAGAGTTTCTATTGTATAATGTATACACATTGTCTTAAAATTGTATTTGGGTAATAGAAACATTAGCGTTAAAGTAGACTAGATATCTAATTAGAATAAGAGCATATGTCATATCAGTGTCAAACGCAAAGTAATCGTACATTAACAATATTACAATATTAAATCTGAATTTCATTATTTAGACCGCCATTTTTGCAATTTGCAAATGGGTACCTATGGTTGATGCCGGCAGCGCGAGCGCATCTCACGACGCAGCTAATGACCGCTGATTGATATTTATGACTTTAGAATCGACTGTATCACATTACAACCAGGGATGCCACAGTTGTGAAAATTAAAGTGGTGTGCGAATATGTAAATTAATTGGTTTGAAATAATGAGTGGGACTGATGCACTATGTCATGTCTCTAACTGTCAACACACTGTGAGATAAACGACAAGATACACATTTATCACTCTAATACCACTCATATAGAAAGTGACAGATGCTTTATCATTTTTTAAATTTAAACTTTCGTGAGACATGTTATAACTTTATTTTACTAAACGGTTAAAAGACTTTATCATTTTGTTTATCACGCCACCGCGCGACCATCATAGATCCCCTGAAGAAGCTAATAAAGATCCGATAACTGCCTCTTGATTCTTCTGGAGCCGCAAGCGTCCATAGGTTACGGTGCCTGCTTACAACAGACTCTAAGTTTGTTTACTACGATCGCTTTATAAAAAAAGTAAACGCGTACCCTTCGTGTACAGTAAAGCATACTGAAACACGTAGTCTATGCGTAGTCTATCAGGTCTTGGACATTACATTAGAATGTACTTACTGATATTGTAATCATGGTAATGTCACTAAATTTCACTCTACAAATACTCTTTATCTACACACATATCATAAATCCTCTAAACTGATTTTCTATTTTATAACATAAACATTTTCAAATTTGGAACATCATACAAAACCAACAAAATTTAAATTCAGTCGATACAAAACGTCAGCTCGGTATTTTAATTATATTAACTAAAAATTTGTGCAAAAATTGTTGTCTTAATACAATTATTTTATTTATTTACCATTATTTTATTATAATAAGTAAATATGTTTTATCTTTATTTTGGTTTATATCTTATTTTAATTTGAATATTAGATTGGCATCTATTAATATGTTACCGGCAGAACTGGTAGCAATGCAGGTCATTTACAATATGTTTGTAGATAAAGTAGTGTATGCAACTATACATAATTAGGCATTAAAACATTCGTGTGCGGTGTGATCTTATTATGAAACTCGCCTTCGGCTGCATAAACTAAACTACTATTATTGTACTCCTTCAAAAGTACCTACTGCAAGTTAGGCACTAAACAAAGCGACTCTATCGCTAATGAAAATTCATGAGAACCTTTTCGGTATAATAATATATCGCAAGTCGATTTTGTTTTAGATCCTGACAGCCCTAATTATGCATTGCAGGCTTATGTCATTCATTCATGCACCGATGTGTTGACGAGGGCCAGACACCGCTCTTAAGCCCCATTTACATGGTGCAATAAATTGCATGCGATTTTCATTGTTCTCGTCCGCCCTCAGTAGCCCGCAGCCCCGCATGTAATGAAAAGTTCTTGCACCGTGTAAATCGGCCTTTAATGCACTACTTGTTACGCTGATAACCTCCAAAAGTGCGTACACCGCTCAATACGTGCTTTGCATTATCGAATCTAATGTAATGAGAATACAGGGTTAATTTGCACACGCAAAAATATCGCTTTTCTTCAAGCCTTTACTCGTATTGCTTAAAATTGTTATAATTTTATTCACCCACAAACGGCTAGTTACGCATGCTAAGTAATTTGCTTTCGAAAAAAAAGTTTTTTTTTTCACCAATTTTAACATTAAGGCGATATATAGATTAAGAGACACCCTTTGTTTTTCGCTCACGACAAAACGGGATGCAACCCTCTCCGAGAATGGCTTTTTAGATAAATCTCGTTAATTATCTGATTGTGTGCAGGTTTATTCAATTTCCTCTTGTCAGTACCTAGATGAGGTAAAATACCATCATATTAACTTAATCGTGTCTTTTAATAATGCGTTGTTTTAGTAGGCTGAGGAAAAAAAGGAAAATATAGACTCGACTTTGGACTTTGGATTTATTTTCTATCGAGAAAATTTTAAGCAATCATGTTTCGCTATTGTCAGTACCACAATCATATAGTCAAGAATCATATATCTGAAAATCAGCCCCTACTGTTTGCTAGTCTGGGCAGGACAGCGTTTCAAAGTCTCCAAATTTCTCAGTGTAGCGCCTTAATTTTACCATGGAAATACAATAATATTTCTGGTTTGACTTCGGGGTTAAATTTCATACTATCACAATAATATATTGGTTTTAATTAAGTCTATGATTAACTACATATCACTATTACTGATGATCCTTCAAATTAAAAATAATAATACTAGATTGTACAACTAGGGTGTAAAATAAGCCATATTACCAAGAGATGGTTATTTTCCCTAACGAAGTGAGAGAAAGAATTTCACAACGGCAGCTTTACCCAAACTCTAACACTAATTTCCTTGGGATTTGTGACTTGTAGCACAGCACATTAAAATTTCATTGCTATAAATTATTTAACTGTACATAACGCTACGAGATAAATTATATCAGGTTAGTTCATACAGATAGGCGAGACAATAGAACTGAACTGAACTATGCAGGAGGTCAATGTGGTGATGTCAGTCTGCATTATGAACTGCGCAATGTGCATGCGCAACTTAGTACTAGGACCTATTGAAGGTTTTTCAGAATCCATTATGTCACCACAGACAGGCAGCACTCTGGTGAGAAGTATTTTTACAAGCATTTATTTAACTTACCCTGTAAGGCGACTTCCTGATTTGTCGGTGCGGAGGCAGTACGATATGAGAAAACTGTCAAATGTCAGTGTCAGCTGTCAGTTGACGCGATACAATTTTTTACTACGCCCCTTCATTTAAATGAGTGCTTCCTGGCGCGGGATGCGCGGTGGCGGGATGATGCGAAGGCGGTACTGCTCCGCTTCTGCGTATGATATTACTACTGCGCAAACGTAAATACTGACAGTATTATGTCAAGTGAGAATCTTTGCGACGTCAGTAAGTTTACGTCAAAGAAGAAATGTCACATATCGATCCCGCCCCGCCAAGTCAGGAAGTCGCCTTAAGGATGATTTACAATAGACCGTTCCGTGTCCGGGTCGGTCCGTTTTTAACCCCCGACCCAATTAAAAAGAGAGGGGTGTTATAAGTTTAACGTGTCTGTCTGTGTATCTGTCTGTGGTATCGTGTCATAGATAATTTTATCCGAGTGTTCTTAGCCATGTTTCATGAAAATCTGTTCAGCCGTTTGAATGTCATCATCTCTTTTCTAGTTGATGAGGGAATCTGACTAACTTCCTTATGTCCGATCGATTCGAATTTTTTTAATACAGGATGCGCAACGACTTTCGATTTTTTGTACTAGAAAACGGGCCGGCCCGGACACGGAACGGTCTAGCGTGAATCATCCTTTAGCAGGGCTTGGATAACGGTTTTTTTAACAGGCTGTGTCGAATGACCTATAACGGAATGCTTGGCGTTTTTTGTTTCGGTTACCGGTATTTAAAACAGTTTATGAATAACCGTTTTTCAGCAGATTTCGTTCTTGTTGAACAATTAACCGGTTGTGTTTATTTCGAAAGAAATGGTCATTATTTCTCACTTATGCATAAAATGGACTTCTTTCCTGGAAATAAATGGATTATTGAAACGTTATTGTGAAAACCGGTATATGAAAAAAATGCAAAATAACGGTCGAAGAAAAATATAATAACGGTTTTTTGAATCCGGTTCCGAGCCCTGCCTGTCAAAGCACGTCATATTTATTATTTGATTTTCTATCTGTCGTGTTGTATGTATAGTTCGTACAAAACTGTAAGACCAAGTGCTGTCAGATTAACGCAAGCAAAATTCTACCTTACAGTCTGAGCTCTAAGTTGAGTTTTGCTTGCGCTCGTAAGACAGAATTTGGCCTTAGAGTTTTGTACGAAGTATACAATAAAACAATACATAAGTAAAAAACACAATACCTTACAACAGTGACCGTTACGCTGAAAACAATAAAAATACCCACCGACAGAACAGTGGATCTGCAAAATGTTTTCACTTTCCTACCTTATCCAGCTTATCCTCGCCTCACAGATAAGCCTTGAACAAATTTACCTCCAAAAGTTGCCATGTAAATATTTTTCAGGAGTAGAAAAGGGATTAACCACGGTCTAACAAATGTGAATTACAGGAATTACAGCGAAGCGTCTGAAGGGATGATGAAAGTCCACCACTACCGACTCTATTATTTGTATATTAAAGTTCAAAACTGGTACCACTTTCTTGTATATATACCGTGCTCAATGTGGCAGGGCCTTAAATATCTGACACGAAACTATTTGTAGGGCCATTAGTACGTGTCAGATATTTTTGCCCTCTTTGTTTTATGGTGAATTTACGTACACAATATGAAACATAAAAAGTGCAATTTATCGTTAGCCTTGAAATAACATTATTAGTTTCAAATAATAATATTTGAACCTGCATAACGAGAAACTTAATCTTGAATACACATTAAGTACCTACTGTTACATTTTCTGTCTTAATAAAATATAAAAATAAGGATTTTCCCGCGTCATATTTACCTTCTACTCGTACAGTTCTACACATCGTATTGTGTAGGGAACATATTAAGTCGGCAAAAATTTAAGGAACGTCGGCAGTATTCCGTCTTATCTTCTTTGCCTCTAGTAATGGCATCCTCAATTCCTCATCGCGTTTTTTTCGTTTTGGTACCGCCAGTCAATAAGTTGTGAAGGGTGGGTTTACGGGTGATAAAAAGTCTAGATTTTTTGCTATTTCAGCTTATTCGTTACTCACACCATATTGACATAATAATTATATATTAAACCTAAGATTTTTTAAATAATACAGTAAATACTCGTTTGCCACATGACAGTCCTGTGTTTCGTAACCGATGCTAATATTTATTGCAAAGTGGCGAACCATACGTTAAATTCAATTTACTAACGTTAATAAAGGCACCTGCAGTTTTATAAATCCTTAATTTTCAGACAGATATGATTTCATTACAGACAACTTATTTAGCAACCGGAGCCTAAAAGCGGATTAACTTTTATTATAAGTGCCTATTTTGTTTTTTTTTTTACTATAAAGCAGGTACTAAATAGGTAAACAAATTAACATGCCATAAATGTTAAATAAGCACGAGCAGGGGGCCGATTTTTGAGTGTCGAAAGCTCGAATTTTCACTCGAGATTCTGTCAAAAAGTATGACGTTTTGACAGATGCACGGTGGTCCGGCCCGTATTCATAATTCAAAAAAATGATGGTTCGTTTTCAAAAATCGAATGCTGTCATGTCATTGGCCGATAAACGTACTGTAATTAACTATAGATAAATTTCGGATAGCTACTTCTTTTCATTCCTTAAGGGAACTCGAAAGTGAACACAACTTACGTTTGCACGCGCACCCTTATCAGTGACTAACTAAGTGACCGCGCATTAGCGGCTATCTTTAGAAGATTGTGATTAAAGTGACCATTTATAGCAATGGAGCTTCAAGACTCAGGTATGTTGTTTTGTTTTATCTTACTTATTTGACATGTTTATTAAAAATATAGATATTAGCACGGGTCTACGCCACGGCCTATTTTATATAAATAAAATAACATAATTATAGTTTACTTAAGCTTTTAACTATGTTCCCAATCAAATCTAACGATACTTTTTTATTGATTAAGAACACAAACGTGTCTAGATTAATGGCCATAAACCATTGTCTGCGGAAATTTGCGGATTGTATAGATAGAAGCCTGCTACGTCTGCGTAGGCCGAAGCGTAGCAACGCTACGCAAATCTTATGAATTTGTTTATTGACTTTTTTTTTATTTTTCTGACGTTCAGTACATCGGATCCTTTTCAAGGGGTTTTATATTTGAACTATGGCCGTCTACGAGTGGTTCAGACATAGAAAGGTACCTTCAAGTGTTACCGGCAGTTAAAAGACATGGTGCCGGATGCAGATAACGTAGATACCGCTAATTTGGAGACGGTTAGCAAGTATATTTGCAAAGGACTTGCTCTTTTATGGAAAACTACTTCTCGAAAAAAAAGCACCGATGTGAATAAACATTCAAAGTGGTTGAGTGAGGGAGAAAGTGTGAATCTACTAATAATATGCATATTAAACGAAAATACTCCACATCATATTCCCGACGACGAATCATCATCATCGGAGGCTACATCCGCTGCTGGCCGACCAAGAAAAGATGGAGTTCTTTTGGAGTGTATGTTATCTGGCTACATTATAAATACAACTAAGTTTGATGAATAAGCCATAGAGACGGTCAAGCAACTCGTAACAGCATACCCATGGTATCCTCTACCTTCATCCGTGCATAAAGTGCTCTTGCACGGTGCTATAGTAATAGAAAACGCTTTAGTTTATATTGGCGAGCTATCCGAAGAGGCTGCAGAATCGACAAATAAAAATATAAAGGCTTTTAGGCTCAATCATGCCCGAAAAATGTCACGGGTCTTCACAAACACAGACCTTTTGAACAGACTTCTACTAAACTCAGATCCATTCATCACTTCAATGAGGCAATTGCCCAGAAAAAAGAAAACTTTCCTGGCTGTTAATGTTATAAGTATATGAGATTGTACTTCCTAATAGAAGTAAATAATATTACATATTGAATTATATAACATAATGAATTTATAATATGTAATTTGAGTATATTAAGAATTTAAGCTTGACGAAGCCTGTTGCGGATATTATCATGGATGTGTAAGTGATTTATAACTAAATTGAGATTTCCTGATTGTACTTACTAATATAGATTAAGGAGCTAATGTAGATTATTGTTTAAGTTGAATAAAATAGAACAATTGTAACTTACAATCTTTATAAGTAACTTAAGTTTACTATGCTGATTTTTTTTTATTTTTTTTTACATATTTTATGCTTTGTTTTAATATATTTGCATGTAGCATTCCCCAAATAGTATTTCTATTTAATAATCCTTAAATTAACAGGTGCCTTAAAATATTTTCAATTAAAAAAATCATGCGTTTCTCAAAATAATGAATTATGAGCGCCTTACTAAGGCGCCCGGACCACCGTGAGATGTCGAGTGAAAAGTCGAGCGTTCGACACTCAAAAATCGGCCCCCAGTACTTTAAAAAAACAGAGTTTAAGTTCTCCGCTCATCTCGAATCTTTTCATGAAAAATTAAAAATTCCATAATCGATTGACCTGAATAGGAGCATTGTTCCGCTGGCTGCAGCGAGAACCCTCGAGCACTCTTAGCGCCGTGACGTCAAACGAACGTGACAAGAGAGCTTCGGGGAAGTCATTTTCATACGTCTATTAGGGCACCTGCTAAAACTTGCTTCTTATTTACATTGAAACGTTATTGGATCAGGTTAGTTCTGGAGGTCAATCTGCTTATCGAATAATCAGATGGATATCTTTTCGGATTCCAATATAAATACCAGTTAGACGTGTCAGAATAAGTGCGTGCTAAGTTCTGGTATTGCTAGATTTTATATTTACATTAATAATGGGATTATTTATTCTATAAAATAGGTAAGAATCGATACCTAGAGTAGAATTGAATTATTTTTAATAGTAACTGAAAAAATGAGAAAACTTAATATCTAACATAGACTTTTATTGAAACTATATTGGACTAGTATTGAAATAAAGTTAGATTTTAAACCCAACATTAATTTTTATCAGATTTCTTAGATGAATTTCGCATAGGTACGGCTTATTTAGTTGCAGCTAATTTTAGACACGCATTTTTTAGCGAAGCAAATTTTTATAATTTTAATTGATATCGTATTAAATCAGTCATGTAGCTTTTCGAGTTACACCTTTAACAGCAGCACGGGATACTACCTAAGTATTATTTGAGTAGGTAGTAGGTTTAGCAAAAAACTATACTCCAAGGAGTCTAAGGTATTGAAAATACAAAGGTTTTGAAACGCGTTGTTACGGATGCATTTACTCACTCCCCCTAAGGAACAGCGGCGCTAATTCCTTGATAAATTATTAGAACAATATTCTTCGCTATTTCGCTAAAGAACGTTCCCTTTCCTTGATTTTCATAACATACCTACTTAAGTAAAACTACACATTGTTTTGTTCATAAACAACCCCTTCCACCATCTAAATTCAATTACCATGGCAAAATAACGAGCGAAACGTGAATCAAATGAAACCTTAGAGGAGTCCGCAGTCGACAATAAGAGTAGGCTATTGCGTAGACATATTTCGTCCCTTGTCCTGTGCGCCCCTGTGGCCTAATGGATAAGGCATCGGCCTCCTAAGCCGGGGACTGTGGGTTCGAGTCCCACCAGGGGTAAAGTTACTTTTTGCATTTGAAACTTCGCTAGCTTTTATTGTTTTAGTAGGTAAAAAATAAATAAGGTAGGTATACATTTTCTCGAATTTGTGTATAGTTCAATAAATTTACATGTTCTTAGAACTTAGTTTAGTGGCGTTATTAAAACTTAGAAAGCCCTGAAAAATTACACTCGATTAAATCCATTCACAAAAGTCATAAAAACATTAAAATACGAACACGCAAAGTTGAAAAGATTTCATCCAACCACAAGCGAAAGTGCATGCAATTATGACCCCTAAAAGCACCAAAACGCCCTTAAGGTATATAAGTCAGGTTTAACGGCCTGCAGGCTGTGCGTGTGTGCGTGTGCGTGCGTGTGTGCGTTGTCTGCGACCTTGGAGGGTCGTCTGAGGCTGAAGTGTGCTGAAATACGCCGATGCGGCGGGTGGGGTGGCCGAATCGATATTCTCAAAGAACAATGCATCAACGGTGATTATTCAATTTTTATTTCGGTGTTAAGTTCAATCAATCAATTCTTTAAAAAAATGGCTTCCATCTATGATGATTTCGCCAATGTCACGTGTTCAATGACGTTGTTCGGTAACGACGCCATGACAGTAGATAAGGTTTTGTACGGTAAATGGATTCTGCTCGTCGTCGCCCCGGGCACGTGTGCTCACCAACGCGGCGACGATCAAACGGTGTTAAGTTATGGTATGTTAAAAGGAATTGACTTTGACGTTCGCAGATTAAGGGGAGGTATCCCCATTGCAAATGTCCCGCTCTAACACGGGTGAGTTTGCAATTAACCATCCCGCTCTCTACGGAAGCTCTGCGCGTAGTTTTCGTAAACATTTAAACATAGTCATTAAACCAATTATTTTATCAAAGCAAATCCTACGAATTTGTCTATGACTATTTAGGGTCTTTAATTGAGTAAAAAAATAAATCTAATATCAGTAATATAGCCGTAACATTGAAAAAAAATCCAATAAGGGGTAACTTTGCGATTTTTTTCTAGATTTAGATTTAGATAGATTTAGATTTATATATTTCATGAGAAAAATTACAATATAAATCGAGTGATATTCATCAGGTCTTGTAACTGACTACGATTTTGACTAGACAAGATCCTTATGTAAGAAATATATTTTTTTTTAGAATTTAAGACACTATATTCTATGTCTTAGATGGTTTTATAAAACTCAAGAGTGGTAAAACCCAGCCTTAAGCGTGGATGGCAATGGCACCAAACAGTTTGTGGTAGTAAGTGGGGTGTTCGGTAAAATCTGATTGTATTTAAAGTCTAAGAAACAAGTTTCTAGGGGCTGACACCTCCCGGCCTCATATATATCGTTGAGCGATTTGTAACGTATGGTGGTGCAACCCGCCTTGTCTTAAACTGCGTAAGATTGTTATGCCAAAACACTTAAGCTAGGTAGTGTGTGTAACGGGGATATAATGATGTTTCACTCTTAAATTTTACTTCGTTGTATCAATTGGTTGGTAATTAAGGCGAGGTGTTGGGCAAGCTCTCTCCATACAAACTTTGTGTAAGTTTTTCTTCGTTTGTGTTTGCACTAAAGTTATGATTTTTGGTCAGTATTGAAAACAGTATTGCTAAATGTATGCCATACGATTAAATAAATAAATTGGTTATTTTCTGTTAGCCATGTCCTGTAGGTTTTTTTATTTTATTTAAACTACTTTCTGTATTTTTATATTATTCAGTTTTTTGAAATTTTTGAAAATTTCTTCTTCAGGTTTTTCGTATATCCAATATTTACAACCAAAAAAAAAATCGTGAGTGCCAAAACCGAAGAATATAACGTGCACAGTGTTTGTATGGAGAATGCCTTGTCCTACCCCTCGTCTTAAGACAATTGTGTAATACTTAATTATTAGAATTCTAAGTTTTTTCAAAAGCTTGATATCAACAACATATTTGGCATAATATTGACAACTGTTAATTCAACTGAATTACGGACCCCTGAGGATTGCCTAGTCACCTAGTGGTGGTCTATTGAAATAGATATTAAGAAAAGCGTTAAGTAAGTTTTTTTGGTAGTTTTTTGACATTCTTAGGTGGATGTAATAGCCCTAAATTGGAGAATAAGTAAATGAACTCGAGTGCAACATTGTTTAAGTACCTATTTTGCTCCGAAACATTGCATTCACTATGGACTTTGAGGTTAGAAATAAACGTTGTTTGCATTTTTTGTCAAAGATTGAGTGATGGCGAAACAAATTGCAAAATAAATTCGCGGACAAAGAATACGAGTCGGTAAAAAACTATCATATTTCATAAAATACTGCGAGGTTGTAAGTTTGTTTAATCATGTGATAAAATGAACAATAAATGAACGTAATTGTCCAGAATTATATGAATAGGCTTTCTAATAATTCTTACCAAGAAAGTTATTTCGTACGAATGTAAATAAGATTTTTTGTGAAACTTCTAGTTAACAAGAGACTTAACGAATTCATAGAAAGTTCACTGCGGGGTATGAAATCTCATTACGGTCAGCGTCACAGATATGTTTACGATTTTATCCCTTATTCCTTTCCACTAAGGTGACACATGAATTACACATCTTAGACATGTATACAATATGGCTAGGATACGCCGCGAAGTTACGGCATTTTATACTTTCCGAGTAAGTATAAAGAAAATCGAATAAAGAATGGAAACATTTGGATCATACTGTGAGGCGCGTAGATACGAAAAGGAATTACGCCCTGCAATATAAAATAATATATATAAAATGAAATTGTATATAACTAAAATGGTAAACTTACTCATACACGTGTTGGGTTTGCCCTAGCCCAGTGAACTTATCAAGGTAAGTCTTGATTTTCCATTCAAAGTATAAACATAACATATAGGCTCATAGGCTCGGGATAGCTACTTATCTTTTTGTTAGCATGGAATTGCATATTAAAGTGATGTTACCTACGAAACATACCTGTGTGTACCGTCTCCGTAAAGAGGGCAGATGGATTCAATTAGAACTGAAAGATAAACTTTGGCAGAACTGAAGCTCATGGGGCCAGTGTATTCCAGGTGCTATCTAGCAAGCCCAAGCAAGCCCTTTCAATCCTTTTCATTTAATATCTTATGATGTTGCAACATTAACCGTAGGTATCCTTCGCGAACTGCCGCCCTCCTGGTACTGGTACATTCGTGAAGTGGACCGTCGCCGGCGGTTTATATTTGGTCTGTCCACCTCATCGGCGATCTTCCACATCTGGTACCCTCGACTTTGCCTTGCACTAGGCATTATAGATCTAACTTATAGTAGGTAATCGAAATTGGGTACAGCTTAATTCGTTTTTATCTGAAGAAAAAATGTTATCGGCCGCGGCCGATTTTTGAGTGTCGAACGCTCGACTTTTCAGCCTACATCTGTCAAAACATCATAGTTTTTTTGACAGATCTCGAGTGAAAAGTCGCGACACTCAAAAATCGGCCCCCAGGACCTATAAGTATATTACGTATTACATACCATCTATGGGGCTATTCATAAATTACGTCATTTCAAATTTGGGGGGGGGGGGGGGGGTCATAACATTGGATGATGGTAGTATGACGTAGGAGGGGAGGGGGGTCAATCCCAAGATGACATCATCTCTCGCATCTTTAAAATGTGCTTTAATGAGTAAAAAAGGAATGAAATTCGTGTTTCTATAAACTGTTAATGCTATAAAAAATTACCTACTAAACTTGAATCAACAATAAATTTAGAACTTGGAGGAGTGGGTGAAGTCCCCATGGGAAATGAATAAAAATTGTTATTTGATATTTAGAGTTGATTGTTAATTTGTTGTTTTGTTGATTGTTTTAACTTTAAAGAAATAATAATAACTAAATCAATTTAAATAGTTTTTTATTTAAAAATTAAGCTAAGAACGCATTTTTTAGAAATGACATCATTTTATTTGATAGGGGGGGGGGGGGGGGTCATTCGAATTATGATGGTTGGATGATTTTAGGGGGGGGGGGTCAAAAATCGTCAAAAATAGATGAATATATGATAACGTAATTTATGAATAGCCCCTATGTATTATAGGTAATGTAACTTCCCGTGAACTCAGAATCTTGAAATTTGGTACGAAGCAACATCTTATAGCACAGATAAAGGAAAAATTGCTAAAAACCGTAATTTTTAGTTACATCATATAATAAAAATATTTGTAATACTTTAATTTTTTTTACTCGGACTATAACTATGACTCGATTGTCGTGATGGGTGAACTTTTACTTATATACCTACAGGTTTGTACGGAACCCTCGGTGCGCGAGTCCCACTCGCACTTGGCAGGTTTTTATTTTATACAATTTTATTTTATATAAGTGGACACCGCAGCCTATAATATATAGTCTCGCATGTCTATAAAATGTCTTGTTCGATATGAACTGTCTAACACAAGTAGCGTCTCGAGTGACCTAGACACTCCTGTCACACTCGCACTGGGCAAGTCAGAGAGAAATTGCTACATTTTCTCAACTCGCGTCTTTTTTTTATTATTCTAAATAGGTTTGCGCTTGACCACAAATCACCTGATGGTAAACGATATTGCGGTCTAGGGTCGCGACGCGTCTTCAGTTTTGCTAGCCCCGCGAACAAGTTTCTGAAGGGACGCGCGACGTCTGACGGTGACGATGATGTCACGAAAATCGCTTAACGAATCCAACATATTTAAAATCGTAGTCCACCAACACAAGCTTTTGAGATTGAAACCACTTCTATCGTCAAAATTAGGAAACGATTTTATAGGCGTCGTAAACTCTAAACCCTGACTCGTAACCTTTTCATATACCTACCGAGTGAGAAAGTAAATAGCGTAGGCACAGGGCTGACGTAGGACGTTCTAAGGGCGAGTTATAAGTTGTACCCACACAAAAACGAGAGGGTACATATAGAAATCAAATAAGTTTCAGTTACTTAAATATACCCTATGAAAATATTATACTTTATACTGCGTGGTTTGAGGTCAATTAGCATTTTTGTTAGAATGTGGGAGCAATATCTAAAACGTGAGATTGGCGGCACTTCTCAAATATTGGAGGCATAATATACATATTTATAGGTATACATACGTGTACAGTCAAGGGCACCAATATGTATACACTTTTTTACCTTACTCCATTGAAATAAGGTCCAAAAATTTATACATATTTATGCCCTTGACTGTACGTATATGTAGCTTATGTTGTAAAGGTGATTTGTTATAATATTATTATTTTACTAGGTATTATAATATCCATGTCAGGACGGCTCAAATTAAAAGACGATACTTACTGATGTTTTGGGGTTATACTGAATAGTTAACTCGTTTATGCGGTTTCACTTTTGTTACGGGTAGCCGAATGTGTGCAAGCGAGAGCAGGGGGCCGATTTTTGAGTGTCGAACGCTCGACTTTTCACTCGAGACCTGTCAAAAGACTATGACGTTTTGACAGATGTCGAGTGAAAAGTCAAGCGTTCGAAACTGAAAAATCGGCCCCCAGGCTGTGTCATCATCAATTTGATGCCGTTATACGTCAGTAGCGATTTGAAAATTAAACATAAGCCGATCTAGCATGACCATTGCTGCTTGATCGCATTTATGATGAACGCCGCATTCGTCCCTTAGGTATTAGTAAATTTGCGAGTGCGAGAGGGACTAATGCTATATGTCCGTAAGTATAGCTAAGGCAGTCTTCGGTAACTGCAACTAATGAGTTGCAGTTACCGAGTGCTGATTATACATATAGCTGCTGACTGTGTTTTGATACAAAGGAAGATCCAAGGTAAGAAAACACCCGGAAAAAAAGACGCCACTCTGGGCTAAAGAATCCTGGCACCTGGTTCAACCTGAGCACAAGATTTTTATTCCGCACGGACGTGTCAAAAGTCTGTATAGCACAAATGATAATCTACCTCTGGTAGGAGACGGCACTTTGAAGAAGAAGAGCCTCCGGTAGCAATGTATATTAAATAGAATTTAGTTCACACAAGCCTGAACATTTTAAAACGCCTCACGCCTCACGATCCATCCCAGTCGATTACGCGCATCAACAATGACCCAGCCGTAGTACCTCACACCTCCCTCAGTTAGGCCGGTGGAATGGGCCAGCCTACCCGCATAGGTCGTCGTTTCAATGTCGCGCGTTCGTTCGCCGCGCCTAGAGGTCGCTTGCACTTAAACACCACCACCCTGCGGAAAAAAAACTTACGTATCTTCAAATTTGTATGTACTAATGACATTTTGTTGCTAACGCGGTGGGTACATAAACCAGCTACTACTTTTAAAGGGGCGTATGAAGCGCGGCAAATGAATAGAGATGTCGCTCTGTCGTGCACGGAGGCTGAACTTTGCAACAGAATTATTCCCGACATCTTTTATAACAATCGGGACGTGTTGATTAATTTGAACGCCTCAGACTGCAGAATTGAAGCGATTTTGATAAAAAGTTGTTTACGCTAAAACATGCGTTGTCAAGTGCAGCTGCAGCTTGATATTACATTATTTTTACTAACTTCATTAGAGTTTGTTAGTTGTGAAGTAAATTAGTCTGATGTTGCGATTAAATCGTTTTTCCTGGCCAGTAAGTAAATATACATGAATGAATCATTTGACAGACATTAATCGCTTTTGCATCCATTACATTTTTGTGTAGGTTGGTAACAAATGCGTACCTACAATTTTAATTGGTATTAATAGGGGTTCCTTTGAAAGAGTATTTTCTGTTTTCACTGAATGTTTATTTTTTCTTTTAGTTAAATATACTTAATTAGGACACTCTGCTCTGGGGGCCGATTTTTGAGTGTCGAAAACATCATAGTTTTTTGACAGATCTCGAGTGAAAAGTCGAGCGTTCGACACTCAAAAATTGCCCCCCTGATCAATACTGTGAGAACCACATTTGTACAAAGCTATTTATGATCTCGTCTCAAATGTGCTCGAAGTCTATTTTTGTTCGATGTTTCCCATCTCCATCACTGTTCTAATGTATTTTACGCGCGGCGACCTTTACTGTGTCAAACTTTGCATGAGATCAAGATGTGAATGTGGCAAACTATAATTCCTTGTCTCTCACTGCAAGTGCGAGGCTGAATACCTACACATTCACAAATACTAGCTTTTTTCCGTGTAGAACTCGTTCATCGCGTTAGAAATGTTAGAATATATTGTATAATTGATTTTCTTTTATTCCAGGCGCTTGCCTAGTCATCGCTCTTCCATACAAACTTCTAACCCCTTAAGAGATGATTTCCGGGATAAAAAAGTATCCTATGCCCTTCTTCAAACCAAATTTAATCTAAATCGATTTAGCGGCTTAAGCGTGAAGAGGTAACAGACAGACAAACAGTCTTTCGCATTATAATATTAGTATGGATTAAAGATGTACCTCTTAGCATACGATGGAGCGCGATAGAATAACATATCTCCTATCCTTCATTGCCTATAAGGCCGTAATATTTGTCACCGTACTCAGCGGCCTAAGCACCCTCCTTCTATCTATAGGATCCTCTTTCTTCGATGACAAAATTACATAATTATTTTGAGATAGACGCCATCTATTACTTTTAAGAAACAACATTTTCATTTGAATTAAGCGCCATCTATGAATAGCGTTACTAACTAGATGGTCCGTCAGAAGTAGGTGGGCCTTGCTAATTGTCATGGACTCCGCGCTGTAGAAGTTCTGTATATGCAAACTAGGTGGCGCTGTGCTCAAAAATAAATATTATGACCCGTAGAACGTCGAAGTCAGATATATGTGCATTGCAAATATAACTCTGATGTAGACATAATCTCAAGTGCAGTTTAAAAAACTAATGCACTAATTAGGCTATAGGACGCTCGAGGGGTTAAAAAAACATTAGAATATGTTTTGTATTAATAATAATAATAAATACTGCGATAAGACCGCCTGTTGTTTGCCTCTACTCATTGTCATTATGTACTGTTATGTGTTACTTTTGTTGAGGTTATGCAATAAAGAGTATTTGTATGGTATTGTATTGTGCTGCACATTAGTCGAAGTAAAGAATTGCAAGCGTAATAAAGTCAATTGATGTTTAATATTATTATGGCTTACCAACTTGACTTTAAAATTTAATCCTTAGTTAAGTACTTACCTACCTTTTTTTTTTGACGCAGAGGAAATGCATTTACGCATCCCCCCGGGCCCGGTGAAGGTCCATGGTGGGGGGTATGTGGGACTCGCCCTTCAGCAGGGGAAGGGAACACCCACTAAAACCTCTGCGGCGGTACTTACCTAAACAGGTAGGCTCCAGTTTGGATATACATACATATATATATATACACCTTACCTAGGTACTATCTTTTAGAAATGTGTTCGTGGTTTTGATGACCATATAATTTTAGTTTCTCTGCCGGCTTACGTTGTACAACACCATCCATAACCATAAAGCAAGAATTAAAAAATAACGGTGTCAACCGCTATACATAAAATACTACAAGCACATATCGTCGCCCCCATGCTAAACTAACATAAGTGCATTTTTGACAAAATTGAGTTATTGATGTAATTATGTACCAAAGATGGTAATCTACAATGTCACAAATTTCTAGACTTCTATCTTTTAAGATTTCAAAGTTACGGTTGTGCTAATCTGACATTTTATCTGTTTTATCCCATGGTAGACTTGCGAAGTGTAGATAAGGCATTTTTCCTTGGCCGATAAAGTTAGGACGCCTGTGAATAATTAACGAATCTGCCATTTTCGTTAATTTTCTATGGTGGAAATTATTAATGACCGGTACGATTAGCCTATAGCAAATTTGCGATTCTGACAGATACGATAGTTTACTATGGTGGCATTTATTCCTCATCCATATTATTAACTATAGCATATTTGCGAATCTGCAGATTGGTTAGTTTAATATAGTGGCAATTATTACTCAACCAAAAAAGTAGACTACATCAAATTGGCGAATCGGGCACATACGTCAGTTTATTATGGTGGTATTTAATTCTTATACATTCATAACCTTTAGCAAATTTGCGAATCTGGCATATTCGTTATTTTGCATGGTTGCTATTATTACCACATCACATAAATTAAACTTTGCAAATTTCACATTTCCGCGAGTTTGTAATAGTAAATCATTCGTATGTAAAGAAAAACTTAAAATAATGCATGATTGTTAATGGCAGTTTTTGTTATCGTTGATAATCATTAAATTAAATGGTGCGAGTTGTAATTTTTTATACATAAACTAATTATTTAAATGTACCTACTTTTTAAAAGAGTATTTTTTGGCTGAAATGTTAAATGCCTTTGCCTACTTTGTTTTATAAACTTTCATCCTGGCAGTACATGCAAATTAGTAATATTAATGTTATAGAAACTTGTATTGCCTACATGGTGACGTACTGCAAAAGTTTGTCTGTATCGACTAACGAAGCGATGTTGTCGATAAACAGATATCGATAATTGAAATAAAAGTTATAAAACGTGTCTTATATTCCAATTATATTGTAATGGGATTACGGGACTGTATATAAATAAAACAGCGTTGTATTATAATTTAATGCGCTTAAAAATATGTAAGACATTGTTAGAAGTGTGTATACTAAAATTAATAAGCATGTCGACCAACATAGCTGCATAAAAAAAATAGAAGCATGTTCATAACTATCAGGTATATCACTGTCAGTGTCATAGGACTCATCTGTGCCCGTGGCTTCTATAAAACATTAAAGACTGGAGGCACCATTATATTCGAACTTAACCCTCTGCCCAAGGTACAGGAGGAAAATCTGCCACGTTAATAAAAACTACTTATTTAATCGATTAAATATGTCAGTCTCAAAATCGTTTCCGGCGTCAGAAGAGCTTCGTCAAAATACCTTTGTTTGCTGTTTTTGGGTGAAAAAACCTTTGAGTTTATCAAATCTACAAAAATATTATAATTATCACCACATACACATTTATTTTTGCTTCAATTAAAAATTTCTGCAACATTAATGATTTAATTCAAATCATATATCGAGCATCCATACCCAAATCGATTAAAAAATATTCGTACTTGGCCGCTATTTTGACGTCTCACGTCACCGTATTTTAGGACCGTAAGGACTACTATCTATGAGAATTTCTTTGAAATGTGATCCTTAGTGGGATTGGTAAATTTGGCTATTCGATAGTGGACGTAGAATTCCGAGAAACTTTATTAAATCGGGGGAAATAATTTGTGTAAGTATATGTTCATCTGAATACCGCAATGTAAAATTATACCAATTTTAAAATCTACACGAATTATATCCCCTTATTAATTTAGTATTTGGCGTAATTTTCCCAGACATGGTATCGAATTCAGCATTTTGACTCATCTATATTTTAATCACTTCCGTTGGGTTTTATTTTATTAAACATAGGATTGCTCTTGTGAAGCGAGCTCACCCAGAAGATGCCTATTTACTCATGAAAAGAGCTTGGTTCGAGCAAGAGCAATTTCAACCAGATAAGGATGGTACCTAACCATTTGTTCGTCTGAACGCCCGATGGAAGAAGGGGGAAGGCGTATGAGTACAATTTGTAGAAGACGCACAGACACGCTACTTTGCGTATATGCTAGGCTCTGCAGCTTAGTTGCTACTACAGTACCGTCCCCGTATGAGCCCCCTGCTCTGCGATCCACCGAGTCGATTGCGGCAAGTTGATCAACTTAGCCAAACAATCCCAAAGGACTACAATATTCCATGCTGGATTGCTGGATAGGACTTGGGCTGATTACGAATATTAGTAATCCATTTATATATGTTATAGGCGGAAGGATTGGAAGTGATTAAAATGTGGACGATTGAAACTGGATCGATTGAATCGATTTCGATCGATTTAATCGATTTAAACTGGAATCTGGAACAAGAAATGACGGCCTCACCCTTATTTATAAATTCCTGTAATGGTTTTAAGTATTTTGAAATGAATTGAAATGATATTATACAATATATTTCTGTTGGAATTACAAATAAATACAGATTCGCAAATCAATGTCTCAATACAAATGCATAGGAAGGCATTCAAATAGACCATAGTTAACACACGAAACTGTCATTTTCGTAACTTTACCTGGGTTCAAATATATTAAAAGTAGTTTTAATTTGCGAAAGTGGTAGTTTCGTGAGTTTATTATGGTGAAAAAACTTACCTTTGTTGCACTTTCTATGGAGATGCAAAATTGCGAATGTGCTGTAATTTCTAAATCCAATAAAATAATGCTTATCTGAGAAATTGATCATGTAATACATCCATTTTGAAGACACTACATGTATACTATATCAATACAACTTCAACTAATACATCAAAAAAAATCAATATAAAATTTTTAGCACCTTTAAATCGCTCTCCTCAACATTTTGTTTTTTGCAGTTATGTTAGTTTAGCATGGGGGCGACGATATAAGGTAATAGTGGTAGCCGTACAGGCCCAATTTCAAAGAAAAACCGCAAATCGATGTACAGTTTAGCCATTTGGCACACGCATACTAGAGGTCAAAACAAAATTTTTGACCCGCAGTTCCTAAAAAAATTTCCCTTAGGGGGGGAGAGCCAAGACATTTTTTTTTTTGTATGAAAAAAACAAATATTTTTTTCAGAAACCTATCGTGTGTAGTATCATATGAAAGAGCGTTTTGAGGCGATTCTGAAAATATACCACATCATTACATTTCAGCTATTTTTTTTAAATTAAATCAAAAATAATTTTCGAAACATACCAAGTTTGAGGTCCTCCAGACACGATACGGCTGATTTTTATTTTGTACAATATACCACAAATGATACTTAATATCCTCATATCTAACCTCAAAAAAGCAATTTCGAAATGATTTTCGGTAAGTATTTTTTTTTAATTTTTCAATATTACTAAGTGACACGGTTCTACTTTAATACCAATTTTACGTGAATTATGGAACTTTAGTGCAGATACGTTACATATTAATCATAAAATGATACGTAGTATCCATATATCCAACGGGAAATACCTCTTTAACCCTTTACCCCCCCACCACCCACCCACTACCTACCCACTATACCAACTGATGACAAGGTGCAGTTAAAGGGTTAAAGAGGTATTTTCCGTTGGATATATGGATACTACGTATCATTTTATGATTAATATGTAACGTATCTGCACTAAAGTTCCATAATTCACGTAAAATTGGTATTAAAGTAGTTTTTCTTCCAAACCCCATTGTTTGGGGTATCGTTAGATAGCTCTTTTAAAAATATTATGAGGTTTCTAAGATCAATTTTTGATTCAAGAATGGGTTGGTGTGATATTAAGCTTTGAAGTGATAATTTTTGTTATGGTCAAGTGTCGTCGTCCCCCCCCCCCCCCCCGGCCAGCTAGACGGTGGCTATTAGGCATGTGAAAAAAATCATGGTAGTAGTATGTACGATGAATTTAAAAGGAAAACTATCACAGCTAAGTAGACATTACTAGTTAACGAGTAATAGTCGAGCTTAAGAAATGTACTTTGCAAAAGCAAACTTTCGTACAATTTCTATTGATACCTTAGATAATTTATTAATTCTGTCAAAAACATAGTAAATATAAGTTTGAAAACTTTTTAGTCCACATAATGTAACGGGTGGACATCTACGGAACCCTACATTGTGCGTGGCCCGACACGCACTTGGCCGGTTTTTCGACTCTATTACCTGTGTACTGTCAACCAATTTGATTTCTGCAGTGCCACTTCGTACTTTCTCACAATGTAATTAATATGGAATCTCTAGCGGCTTCCATATAGATTTTAACTGTGAGAAGGTTCGGTGGAAGAAATCAAATTGCTTACTACATTAAGATTTCAAAGTGGTATATCTACTTCTTTGACCGTTTTCTTGGCTGACTGTATCACTCAACCGGTGTGATGTTTATTTATGATTAGATAAGGAAAAATCTTAAATCCGGCCTCGCTTAGTCTGGGATAACGTGCAAAAAAGATAAGGTCAAAGTGGAAATCGGTAGGTAGGTACTTAGTCTGAGATTAAAATTTTGATATGTACGAATTTAGATAACAAGTAAGAGTGTATTATACCGATCTAAGTTAGCTTTTACATTTTAGAAATTTTTTTTTAGGATTCCGTACCTACCTAAAATAGAAAACGACAGAACTCTTATATATTATGATCACTCTGTCTATCTTTCCGTCCATCTGTCACAGCCAATTTGCTCGAAAACTACGGGCCGATTGAGTGGCAATTAGATACATTTTATACATGTCAAGTCAGTGCTCAAAGACGAACGTGTAACGCAAAAAAGGTTATTTTACATGGGGTCCAGTTTGGATTATCAAAAATTCTATATTGTCTATTTAAGTATTATAATTTTATGTTAGTTTTGAAATTATTAAAGAAAATAGGCGAAAATTTACCAAAAACTGCATGACTTTTAAGTCGTCTAATTGACAGTCTTTGCATTACCCGGTGTTAGTAATAATTGATAAAAAGCGCGTTTAGGAGTAGCGGTCAGAAGGAAGGTGAAATACGGGTTAGGCGGGCGCTGACGTCACTCGTCGTTCACACACGAGAAAATATACTTACGGAGACGTAGCGGTTTTCAGTTCACAGTACAGTCCTCTGCCCAGCTAATGCGGTAGGTTATATCGTTATGTTTTATGGCCGAAATGTACTAAAACGTCACATAAAACGTGACGGTGTAACCTATCGTGCCATTAATATTTGACCCGATAGCTGGGCTGGTTCGGGTGAAATCATTTATTCAGGCATATTAAGAGCGAGAGACTAGCACAGGATTTGTTTTGAGCGTTCTATACCTACTGACACTAACAACCTGCTGATAAAATTGAGAATGAGACAGAAATATATATATTGAAACAAAATAATTCAAATCATTCACTTTTAATGTAAGGCGGTTGTAATGACTTTAGCTCGCGTTCAGTGTTCAGTTTAATCTACGTTATAATGAAGTTTCCCATAAACGTATTCAATTGGAATTAGTTTTGTGTAGTTTCCACGTTTACTTCCACCCGATAACGATATCGCGTTTCTATATCTGTAATCTGTATCTTTCGTCCGTCTCGCACTTAAGTATATACTTTCTATTCTAGTAAGGGACATAAACACGATCGTCATCTAGGCTGGATACGTATAATCGTAGCTTGTGCGGCCGCGCTACGAATCCGTATGTGTACGTACGTGACGTAAGCGGTAACGCAGACCGCGTTTCGCAAACCGCGGCCGGACTTACATAACGCTTTCTTTCCGCGCCGTATACCGATACCAATTACCAATCACACATGCTATCCTTCTCTTTTTAGTTAGGATAATAGAGATAGATACATGATTTGGAAGTTTTATTTTGTTAAGGCCGTTCTGATTCGTATAATATCGATATCATCGGACCATTGGTTTCAATTAGCGGACAATTGGCGCCAAGTCATTGTCGATGACTTTTTTTGAAGATTATGGGTATGGGTCTTTTTTGTTGAATAATAGGACCCGGTAACGTTCTTTGCGATCGTAATTGCTGCTTGAAAAGTAATAAATAAGTTTTTCATTTTTTTTCGAAAGTACTTCCGAATGTTATAGAGAAAAAAAGTATCTCAATATTTTTTATTCCATTCCGTTACCGTTTCCATACTAACGTAACGGAACGGAAAACCGAAAATTGTATGTAAAATTTTGGACTCTATTTTTATTGTGAGTAAAAAACCCCAATTTTGTCAAAATTAAAGTGTACAACTTTCCGTAAAATTGACCTTTTAATACTTTCAAATAACAGACTTCAACAACTATTAATAATAATTATAATGATTTATTGGATGTTTCAGACTATGCAAGGTATAGATGGTATATTTAGGACGCTTTTGCGTCTGCTAGGCAGGCAGGAACTAACGCGCACGCCATCCAGCGCATTGCGTCAACAGTCATGGAATCTGAGCATGTTACACTATCGCAGTCATTAGGCGAGTATTAACCCAGCTTCTGGTGAGATTGCGACATAGCCTGGGCCATCCAGCTTAGAATCTCTTTGGCAATGTAAAGGTTTTAAGGAAAATACATATTCCGAAATTCCGAATATACTTACTCCGGGCATAAACGACTTTTGCAATAGGTAGTTTCCCAAACATGTATATACTAGTGGTCTTATCTGGTTGACAAGCCATGAACGCATTAGATCGTATGCTATGGTATAGGTTAGGTAGTTGTGACGAGCGTGCGAGATACGAGAAGGAGGTAAACTTGATGTTGATTGGTAATCCAAGAACGTCCTCGAAGAAGGTCAACATTATTACTCTATGATTAAGAAACACAATTAGCAACAATAAAAAAGACAAACTAAATATTTATTTACAAAGTTTAAAATTAAAACTACAAACAATAAATTTGGCTGAGATCGCCGTCAATGGGCAGTGTGCCCAGGAGGCTGGCTGCATTTTGCTACGCTGGATGGCAATGCTTATTCGCTGAGCGAAATATTGGCCAGCCTTCTGGTCACCGGATGTGTTTACCAGGCGCGCCGACAAATCTTTAAAGAGTTGGCGCGCAACTGGACCCCACGGCCCCAGCGTTTCGACCTCTTAACGCCTCAAATATGTATCCATATTTTCGGCGTTTG
Source organism: Cenopis cana (assembly GCA_951800055.1). NCBI lineage: Eukaryota > Metazoa > Arthropoda > Insecta > Lepidoptera > Tortricidae > Cenopis > Cenopis cana. The sequence continues at coordinate 14,254,038 of OX637478.1, forward strand.
AGGTCCTCAGCTGAAGTAGCGGCAGAGCCAGCATTCTTCGTGGTTCCTTGGAGATGGGACACAGGTTGAATCCCAGACCAGAGGCCGACTTATTCTCCAAGGCACCAGTGTCATGCCGTCGGACCTCTTTCCGTCGTCTCTCGCCAGACCGACCGGCTCTAACACGGCCGGGACCTTGACATGATCATCGTGATGTTATTATTTATGCCAGAATATGCAACGAAAATCTTCCGAAAAAACATAACACACTTACTATAGAAACAAGGATTTTTTTGTGCCTTGCCCATAAACTTGTTGTGCGTCGCTTGCGGGTACGGCGGTAAATTTTTATAACAAGATCCTTAAACATACAAATGTTATTATATAAACAACATCCTAAGAAAAACATGAAGACACAAAAAAGTCAAAAACACCATCCTAATATCCTTATTTTAACCGCGTTTCCAATGGCAACGAACTACACAAACATTAAATTTTTTGATATACTGTGTGATTTGAATAAGAGTTTTACGATGGTTCACATAATTAATCAGTTAATGGAATCACATACAATTTCTTCGACTATACAAATAACCTTGGGCCTATTGCATAATTAATTGTAACTAATATTACAAGCGGAACTCTCTTTTCAACCCCTTTCATTCGAAAGAGATTTCCGCTTGTAATATTAGTTACAAGTCATTAGGGTCATAAACACTTGAGAAAACAAAAGTCGTCCCTCCTGTGGTCCATAGTTAACGGCTTATGAGCATGTAAGTTATGATTTTATTACATGGATTTATAGAACCGGAGTCGCCGTTTATGCAGGTTACGAGACCAATCCAAAATTTAGCTTTGTAGCCCTTAACTTTTGATATGTCCACAGGAAAGACGCGATCCTAAATTTGTTTATGACCCTATATAGGCTTTATGCAATAACCCCCTTGACGTATGTCTACCTGACGTCTACTATATATAGACATAAAGATTATTAACGCAAATTTATGTAACGGTCCCATTGAGTTCATAAAAGTAAGTTAACGGTTGGTACTAGGTGATAAACCGTTCCGCTACACACAGTTCTGTTTGTTTTGTGTGGTCCGGTTGACGGCGAGTCGATGTGGGTCGTTAGATCTACTCGTAAAAGAACGCGAATTCACACCAACAAAGAAATGATTACGCCGGTATTACTTAGACGCGGTTTATGCATAACAAGGCAATGACCATTAACTTCTCAGAAATAATTACGGTAATTACAGAATCGTTTATCTGACGAAATGGCTTAATTTTGTATTTCTGCAGACGATGATAGCTGTTATAGGCCTAACAGTTAGCTAAATTCAGACGTTATGTGCACTCTGCACAGTCTGCACAGCGCGGCACGTGTGGAGAAGACGTCAAATACTGGTGTTCTATACATACAAAAATATCGCGGTATTATTACGTTCTTTTTCGTTCTTTGGTTTATTATTTAATTTTTAATGAGACAATCTAGTAATACGAAGACTCAACTTTGGATTTATTTTCTATCGAGAAAATTTCGAGCAATCATGTTTCGCTATTGTCAGTACTACAAGTATTTCTTTTATTTACATTAAAACATCTAAAATACAATAACAAACATTATGACTAATTAAAAACATTAAAAATTACTATCTAAATTAGGCCCCCTTGGTATTGTGCCCATTACGCAGGCAGCATTCCCGCGCTGAATTGCGATGGCAATTCTTTGCGCGAGAAAGCTGCCCGCGCGTGGGTCACCTGTCGTCTCCCTAAGCCGTCTACTAAGCTCTTTATGGAGCCCCCGGGCGCCCCTGCCCCACGGGCCAAATACGAAGATGTTATGTTACCTAAAAACATGATTCAGCATAAGATAATTCAGAATATTGTGCTTTTTGGGGGTTTTTGATAAACAATTAAAAACTGGTTTCAATCCCTGAGTTTAACGGTAGCCTTTCGTCTTGTCAGTTTTTCAAGTACTGGCTACACCGCTACACCTATGTTCACTACAAGACCTAGTATTAATACATTTTATTTATACGGGACAAGGATTATCTACAAATCTGGGCTATTAACAAGGTTAGGTAACAACAAATTATTAATGGGTGACGTGGCACACAAAACAACCCAGAATAATCATAATTCATAAGTTACATAATAAATAGAACCTAGCTTGCCCCACGCGCTGCGCAGACACCGTCTGAGTTAAGCAGACCATGATTAAAATAGGATTCCCCTAGTTTCAATGACAGTTGGTGATATGGCCGCCACAAGCCTGAGCCAAGCCAAGCCTTGTGTTTGTCCTTTTTTATCACGAATAAATATTTGAACTTTGAACAAGGTCAAATTATGACGTCACTAGCGACCTGGCATATGCTGCTTATTCTGCGTGACACGAACTGTAAATCAAATTAAATATCTCCCCAGGCATGATAGGTATAGTGAAATTATCTTTTTCATAGGCCAGGTGAAATTCATGAAGTTTTCTGCTAAAGATTTTCTCAGTGAAAAACGTTTCTCATAAATGCTTCCCTACCTGTTATTAAATCATTCCAAGAAAAAGCATCCCTTTCCACCGTTACGAATGCTCGATATAACAAGAATAAATTAAAACAACGCACGATGAAGTACTTAAATGTTGAATAACGTTGCGTTCCATTTCACGTAACATTCCGGTTATGAGGATTGTGACACTTGATTAGTTATGGTGAACGTCTTCTGGAACGGAACGTCAGAGAACATCTGAACACGGCGATAGTCAAATTGACATCTTTTTATGGAAAATAATATTATACAATATTAAAATTGAATGTCGAATATCGCTCCACATTTTTCAATCCTTTCAAAAATTTATATTCGATTTTAGAGACGTGAGTTAGGTAGGTATCCGATTCCTCATATTTTGAAAGTGTATTTTAAATGTAAAGTAATTTACTTTTACTGTCATAATATATAGTTTAAATGTAAAATAATTTACTTTTACTGTCATAAGTATAGATTAAAATGTAAAAATAATATACTTTTACTGTCATGTCAAATACCGATTCGTCACGGTCTCGTCACAAATGTGTCTAAAATGCGAATCTCATAGGAACAACCGTCACCTAAGTGGTCAATTTGCAATGTTCAGAAGCCAGTGGATGGAGCCTGATTATACAATTCGTGACATCTAAATTAGGTAAGAGGAAACGACATCTGTGTCCATGAATTTCATTCTACATTGAGTGTAATGCATACTGTGGTTGATACACGTTTACCTCGTTCTTTAAGTATTTCAGCTCCTTCTTTACAAGTTTTTGCAATAGGGTATTTGACACATGTTAAAATTTAGAACACAGTTCACTTTTTGGACAGTTAGCCATCAAAATATCACAATAAATCGTGAATTATAAAATTTTACCAAAATCATAAAAAGATATGAATCATCAAAAACTCGGAAAATTATGTAATTTTTTTACCTTCCATAATTCAAATAAACGGTATCAATAGAATGCTTATGAAAAAATAAAAAATAAATTGTAAGGCAACTATGTACCTAAACGCATTATTTTACGACTAAAACGGCAAAATACTAATTTTCCCATACAACGGTTGGTCGAATGCTGTGCAAGTGACGTCATTTGCCAGGGCCAATTTGTAGGAGCCTTTTTGAAGGACGCTAGCGTCGAGCTAGGTTTGTCCCTTATTTTCGCCCTTTATTGTGCTCTAATAGTTGTTGGTCCCATATAGACATTTGATCGTCTCTAAAAACTGGTTCGATTGGCATTATAAAAAAAATAGTCAAATAGCGTATTGTCTTAATTTTTTATCATTTTAGGTGGAAATAGGATGTTTTTCTGGTTTATGCTCTGTATTTTTTTATTATGTGTCCCCTTGTGTAAGTGTAAGGCCTGAGTGGACGCTCGAGTCGGGCGTCCAGCGGTGCGTCCAGCGGGGCGTGCATGTCAAACAATTGAAACTCATACTGGTGTCCAGAGTCGCCTACGCCCAAATAGTATGCACGCTCGCCCGCCCCGCTGGACGCAACGCCGAACGCTCCGCTCCGAGCGTCCACTCAGGCCTTACACTTAGCGAATAACCAACTTTCCTGTGGCTGTGAATGCGACGTACTGATAAACAAGTTCATTCGGAATAAGAAATTATTTGCAGATGTGGTTCAGGAAACCGCAGTTGCCTACGATTATGGAGGGACTTAACGGCGAGAAAACAGTGGAAAATACAGATTTATTTTTGTTCACAATCACTTGAAGCATACGTGAGCTACATTTTGGACAGCTCAGCACCATAATAATTATGTCTGATCGCCGGGATTGCCAGGAAACCGTATTGATGGTGACATAACCAAGGGCTACGCGGTCAGTAGGCCGCGCGACTCGGAATTCTCGCTCGGAAGTGTGTCACCGAGTTGCGCGTGCGACCAGTTTGCGTTTATTTACAATGCTGTTAGATAATTTGACCTTTATGTATTTGACTTAGGGCTTAAACGGCCTCTTTGTAGATAATTATGTATGAAAACATATATGTTTTTTATCATTTAGGTTCATTCGCAAATAGGAATGAACTGTCTACCAGCAAACAGGTGAATACAACAGGTAGCCGCTCAACCAATCTCAGTGGAGCTCAAATTCTTATAAGAGTATTCCAGTGTTTAAACCGCCCGCGTGGTCGTGTTGGAGGTTTCCCTGGATATTCCCCAGGCCACTCTCCAACCGCGCAATCCCATCGCGTTATTGGGCCCGGCCCCGGCCTATGAAGCCACAGTCAGGTTCAAAAAAAAAAGAAAAAAGAAAGTTTTGATTAGAAATTAAGCTGTCTTTCTAACCGTGTTATTCACAATAGGTTCTCATGGCACAACAAATCTTCCTCGGTTCTCATTGTGATAACTGATAATACTTAATGAGGAACAATACTATATTCTGATGAATGGGAAATTCAGAACTTTGATGATGTCCCATGGAAAGTTTTTTAAACAGTTGATACGTTTAACAGGTACTGACAATGCCAAAGGGTTTTTCACTATCAGGAGCCCTTGAAAGAGAGCTCTGACGCACAAGTCGAAGAATATCAATAGGTATTTTTTGTTACAAGTGCAAGAAAAATATTATGACAGATAAATATGATCGACATCGTAAGCTATACAAATTTCAATAATAAAGAGGTTATTTTAAAAAAATACGTACTATTACTTATAAATGTGGGATTGGTACTTTTTGATAGCTGTGTAAGGTGCTGGCTGCTTGATGATGAATAAGTAACGTTCGAATGGAGTTTGAATTGGTTTGGAATGGCGAATGAGTTGACGTATGTATAAGTTTGATAGACGCTATGAAAGTGTAAAGATTAAAGTTATAAATAAACTGGAGATTTTACTAAGAAGAGTTATTATTTCAACTAGGACTCAGTCCTGAGTCCTACATAAATTAAGGAGAACTACGAGTAGGTATAATACCGCACCGACCAACAATCATTCGAAGACAGTTAAATACTTTAATAAATTCAATGCATTACAAATACGCCCACGTCAAATAATATTAAAACTACTTACAAATGTAAAATCGGTCTATTGGAACAAAATATTATAATGTGACAAAATAACTACATGTCGTGTCATGAATTGTGCTGTATGGGAGCCTTATTATTTTTATTTGTGTTGTAACACATGGCGATGTGAAGCAATATGATTTGCACACATTTTCTTATCGGTAGAGTGACTTTATGTGTTTGAGTGTTCCGACACTACCGCCGTAAAGGCCTACTAGAGAGGTAGACTTATATGTGTGTATAAGTGCCAAACATATGTAAATACGATTTTGACGTCGATAGGGACACATGAATGGCACGAGATTACTTATGAGGCCAAACTGTAGATACAATTTAAGAACGCACTCTTATGAGTTATCTGCTCGAGTAAAAGTCGTTGCTCCGTCATATCATTCTAATTCTCCCATTACTCTTATACATTCAACTATTTTTATCATAAAATCAACCTTGTCGTGTAAAATTAAAAGTTGCTTTTTAAAAGAAACATCACTGGAATTTAAGTGGTTTGGAAAGTAATAAATTGTGTCTAATATTCGCATCGCTTCGCGCTTGCGCAGTGGCCTGTAATTACGGTCTATTTACTTCAGTGTAAACACCGCCTTGTTACAGTAACATGTCGGTACAATTGAATTAATGGAACTAAGTGAAGGTAGTTAGATATTCTGCTTTACATAAGTGAAAATCATACTGTTAAGATCCATGTGAATTTTGCCCGTCGCCGCGTTGGTTAACACACGTGCTCTTCGTGACGACGGGCTGAATCCACTACCGAACAAAACCAGTTGTCTACTGTCATGGCGTCGTTACCGAACAATGTCTTTGAACAAGTATTCATTGGCGAAATCATCATAAGTTTGATGGAAAGTCATTTTCAAAGAGTGAAAGATCCATGTAATTTATGAAAAGGTCGATTGTGTCTCAAGGACCAAATATATATAACGAGGGATTCAAGTGTTAAAGTCAAGTCAAAGTCAAAATATTATTTATTCAAATAGGTCTAGTACTAGTACTACCAACTCTGAAATACACAAGTATCTAGAAATGAACACAGTGAAGGAAGAAATACTCTTTGTGACCAAAGCATACAACTGAAACATCATCCGAATGAGCATGCTGTAAAACTGAGAACCAGAGACTACAGGAAGAGGCTCAAAAGAAAAGACATTCTAACGGACTAGATTTAACGGAGGAGTAGATGCCCTCAATGGAGGATACACTCGACATGTCATAATATAAAGCTTTCAACAAATTTGCTTATAGTACAACTGATTGCAGATTAAAAACGAAGAAAAAAAAATAATAGGTCTAGCAACAAGCACTTTCGAATGACCAAGACGGAAACGCTACTGAGTGGCACATACTGCTTTTCACACCTGCCATTCACAAAAGAGTCATCGATGCCCTCAACTGAAGGAAGAAAAGACAACTTATTTCCTCCTTTATATCTAGTGGTATACCGTATACCTAGTCTCCAGCGTACTGCAACGTGAATTTGGGCTAGAGCGGCTGCTTAATGGGCCGATAACGTCACGCATATCGTTGGCAAAACCTAAAAGGTACGTGCCGCGAATAATTGAAGGCTATTTATTCTTAGCACGTGCCTAGCACTTCGGGCCAATTGCAAGATATCCTTGCCAAAAACGGAGAAGGGATGAGGACGACCATTCCACTCTCTTCGCAAAATGTAAGGTTCGGGTTTATATTACGGCCTAGTAGAAGAATAATGTCGCTTCCGAAAAAAGACTGTTCTTGGGAATCTGTAACTTAGAGGATCTAGGATTGAGTCAGGATATGATACGCTAAGACACAACCAGCATAACGTTAAGATAATTATATAGAAGTTTGAGGATCGGCTGTTTGGTTACATTTAAGATAAATTTTGCTATAGTTAAAATAGAAGATCTTTACTATTCTGCTCATATATTTACAACCAATTTATAATTTCATTGATTCTGCTAGAGAATATGAATGCTGTCATTTAGCTCCAGCCTCCATCTTTAAAAAAAACCTACATATAATAAAACTGTTAAACCCTAATCCAAAAGCTCGATAATCAATTAATCTTTCCTTTCATACAATATTTCAACCATTTCGGACGTGAGTATCGTGAATGAAAGAATAAAATAAAATAAGGAAGGCCGAAGCAAAAATTCGTACCGATGTGTTTAGTAATGAACATCAATTTAATTTTTTTTTGCTCTTAATTGAATTGCTCGTATCGTCTTATTCTTGTTTTACATACAGACGTTTAAAATTCAAGATAGCCAGAACGATCAATTCCTGTACCTATTTAATTCTAGCGTTCAATATTGACGAAAGAGTAAGGTTTTAATATTTTTGTATCAAGTTCATCAAATAGATCATAATGCATAATTTAATTACATTATTAACAAAAATTGGCACTTTATCAGCTTTATCAGCTTTTTATAGCTTTATCAGGCAGATTCGCAAAACTCACAATATTTTTTAATGAGCTATCCAACATCATCATCATCATCATCAGCCCACTTTCGTCCACTGCTGGACATAGGCCTCTCCCATGGCATGCCACTGAACTCGGTCTTGAGTTTTTTGTTTCAAACCGCTGCCAGCCACTTTGCGTATGTCATCGCTCCACCTAGCTGAAGGGCGTCCTACACTACGTTTGCAAATCCCACGAATACGGAGCTATCCAACGAATACCCCAAACGATGGATTATTATGCCTACAGGAATAAAAATTAGGCAGATATCGTAACAAAAGAACATTATCAATTTGTTGGCGTGGTTGTAGACCCATTTTAAATTAAAGCTTTCTAGTAGTAACTAAGTAAGCTTGCTAGTAGGTAGATGTTGGATTTCTATAACGGCCAGACAACGTTTTTTCTGTAAACCTTACCTTATACATAACACATTGTCACGTGTAATAACTCAAATAGATCATCTCACGTGTCGGGTCCCCTGCGATAGTACCTACTAGTACAATCAGTGTCATTAAACTATTGAGTTATCTGCAACCTTTGAACCAGCATTAGCTGCGTGTCAAGTAGCTTTACCTACTACTGCCCGCTCGCTTCGAGTTTGCCGTTTCTTCCGGTCCCGGTACCGCACCGAGCGGGGTGGGGGCGGAGGTAAATACGTCACGAGGGAGCGCCTAACTATAAGCGAACCGGTTGTAATGTGCATTGTATTTACTATGAATCGGCAACAGTACAATCCAACGCTCGTAAAAGAGCTCCAGAGGGGCTAAGATGATCGTTTATATGTCGGACATATTAGACCGTGGGCCAATAACAGGTCTCGATGACCAAATTCCTCTCGCATGAAAACTTGTACAGTGGTTAAGAAAGTTGTATTACATAAATTTAAAAAACCAATGAAAACCAAATATTCATAGTTTGGAAATTGGAGAGAGGCGGTGCACTTTTTAAGACTTTCACGGCGCATATCTCACCAACTGTTGACTTAAGTGGAAAAGTTTTTAGGGTTCCGTACCGGGACCCTATTACTAAGGCTCCGCTGTCCGTCTGTCCGTCTGCCACCAGGCTGTATCTCAAAAACCGTGATAGACAGTTGAAATTTTCACAGATGATGTATTTCTGTTGCCGATGCCGCTATAACAACAAATACTAAAAATCAAAATAAAATAAATATTTAAGGGGGCTCCCATACAACAAACATGATTTTTTTTGCCGTTTTTTTAATAATAATAATTTAACTAATGATAATGATGATAACTGATACGTCATGTCTGTGATATGTAGTTTAAGTCGTATGTTTTGAATTTCTAATTGTATGTATAATGTGTGTAGAAACATTTGTATACCTAATAATGTGCTTTGTCTTATAATAATATGGAATTCGCATACCTCTCTTTCTAAGATGTAAAAATAAAACGAAAATATTGGTACCGAACCTGTACCTATTATAAAAAAAAAACAATTTTATTTATCGTATGGCATTTATTTCGAACCGTGAGATCTTCGAGAAGACAGTACGGTTGCCAGTTTTTGTTGCACTTTTAGAACCACCCAGGGGTCACGTGTAGGGAAGCGGTGGGTACTTTCCTACGGACGTAGTGCAACTTCGACCCCCCTTTGTCAAGTGAGTGGGCAACTTGACTGTTAGAAGTTTTCAAGCCGCACGAAGGCCTCCAACTTGGCTTAATGACTGCTGCCATAGACAGCAGCCGGGATCAACGGCTTAGCGTGCCTTCCAAAGCACGGGAGCGCTCAGTTAGTAACCACTCAAAACGGTCACCCATCCATGTACTGACCGCGGCCCACGTTGCTTAACTTTGTATAACGCTTTCGGCACGCAGGCGCCGCTGGGCCACGAGCGCTCCAGCTTAACATACAATCGAACGCAGCAAGTTTCCAAGGCCACATTTTGGTCGCAAATTCAACTTTTTACTTTTCAAGGTATCGTAAGTAAGTAGTAATCGTAACCTATAAAGTTCATCGATAAAAACAGTAAAATAATTTATGTCACACTTGGCCATAAAGCGGCAATTAACGCACGCTCCGCGCGCGGGAAATCCCACTTCCTGACCAGGGAGTGACATAAAATTTTGTACTTAACACGGGCGGTAATAAAGAAAGCCTCAGATCGCATATTTATCGCTCTTGCCTTCGGCTCGGGCGTCAAATACCTGCGATCTGAGACATTCTTTGTTTTACCGCCCTTGTTAAGTAATGTACTATAAAAGAAGGATGTGCTCGCGTCTTTTGAAGTCATGTATACAATGTTACTTTTTGTACTATGATAGTAAAATAGTTAAAAGATGGATATTCTGATCACTTTACCTTGTCGTGGCCTTACCTACTAAAGTAACTGTAATGATTTATTGAGATACTTTCGATGTTAGGCAACGCTCCGCGGCAACCCTGCGCAAGGGCAAGTAATAGCATAATATTCTAATTAATTTACGTGTTTTGTTGTTTCGTCGTCCATTCGATTGGTGTAAATTATTAAAAAGAACTCTTTAAAAAATCTTTGTCGTGAGTAATGTAAAAGAGGTCAAGTTTATGTGGTTATGCAATAATTCTATAAATATGTAGGTACATTGTCACTTTTTGTTAACTTTTATTTTTTGCATCACGCCAGAAAATTAGGCACCATTGAATTAGAAAATCGACGCTATCGATAATCGATTGTCCGTAATCACGGTCGTTGCGGTCTGCACTAGCAACTTGACGATCGGCTTAGCCTAGTGGTTAGTGACGATGCCTACGAAGCTGACGGTCCTGGGTTCGAATCCCGGTCAGGCCACATATTTGTGTGATAGGTAAGTATTAATATTTATTTCTGAGTCTTGACTCTTATCTGTGTATATGTATTAAAGTATCTATATCTATTAAATACATCGTCGTCTAGTGTCCATAACTTAAGCCTTATTGAGCTTACTTATGGGGCTATTCATGTACCTGGGCATCTGACTAGCTATCCAGTGCGGGACGCCGCTAGTGTTTTTGGTTTGTTTGAGCCAGATACTTACCAGGCAAAACGTATATAAATTACTGTATTTTTTCTTTGTTACCTCTTCATGTGTTTGTGTTTTGTTGTAAATAAATTAGTTTAATTTTAGACATTTATTATTGGTTAAAACTACAAAATAGATACAATAAAAATAAACAACTAAAACTAGACCTAGAAATAAAACTAAATTAGAATTAAATATCTATGTCTAAATAAACTAAATTAAACTAAGACATATGTAAAAAATTGGGCCCCCGTGGCATGGTACCGAAGATGCTGGCAGCATTTCCTCGCTGTATTGCAATATTTTACGCTAGTTCGATTTGTGTAAGATTGTTTCCTGAAACATGAATATTTGCAATAAAATCCAAATAAGCACTTTAGAATACTAAAAGCAAACCCACGCAACAGTATGTAATTGCAGGTTATTTTTATTCACAAGGTAATTATGACATTTACAATGATTAACGTATTATTTTCATTTTTATGTGCATGCGGGCATTATTGTGTCTTTCTTATTAGGATAATGACCGTCGTTAGGTCCGGTAATTTCTTGATGGGCGGATGTTACCCTGGCCCTTAAAAATTACAACACAAAATAGTATTCGAATAGCAGAAGGGTAAACGTACAGGTTTTTGGTTCAACAACTGTCCTTATCAGTAAAGCAAAAAATCATTTTTTTTTTCATCTGAGTCAGCACTATACCAGGTAAATATTACGTATGCTATCGATTTGGGAAAATTTGGAAACCCGAGTATTTTTCATACTTTTTCACTTTATTAGACACCTCATATTTTTGGAGTTCAAGCGATTATTTTTACCTGTTATAAAACCCTATGATTACTAAGTTATTTGACAAAGAAATGGACAAGCGGCATCCTTTCTCACTACACCTGTGTTAATCTGTAATTAAAAAATAATTAGGGTTACCCCAGCGATAGTGGGAGAGAAATGTCAAAATCGTCCCGTCATTTCTTAGACGGACTTTACCCACATCGTGCCCACAATTTAATTGTTCCCGTCATTACTACAGTAAGAGTGCGAGCGAACCGAAATCTCATAATGAGGCTTATCAGTTGTGATAACATTCCTTGGAATTATTTGAACGATCTGCTAAACGTGTAAGGATAGAGTAATTGGGTTGGTTTATACAGTGCAATGCAGCAATACAATGCATATACTGAAAATAACTGGTGCCTTTTTTTTAATACAACGACGGTGGCAAACATTGTACGGTTCACCTGATTGTAAGCGGACACCGCAGCCTATAGACGCTCGCAACTCCAAGGGAATCACGTGCGCGTTGCCGACCCTTTATAAAATTTGAGAATTCAATGTTTTGACAGAGGAAGGGACAAATTTAGGTCCCTCGCTCTCAGCACAGTGCATCCTCGGGAACACAACACTAGGTACATACTTGTATAGTAAATAATGTTATTATGGCTGTGGTCTTTTGCAAGGCATAGATAGGTACTTCCCCAGCGAGCCAGGCCAGCCAGCCAGGTACCTATACCTATGTAGAATGGGAAAAAACTAAACCAAAGGTAGAATTAAAGAACAGGCGAGAGTATAAATGGAGTTTTGCGTTTTTGGCATTATGCGTCGAAAGGGATCCTACTACCGCTAAGGAGAGATCTCTTACAGATAACCATTGTAGTACCTGATATGTAGGCATAATTGTAAAAAGAGACAATCTTGTGTGTATTAGGTTAAATGGCAGTACAACGGCAACCACGTGGCCCTAGACGTGGGGGACACGCAAATTGGTAATGTCCGCTCCCTAATCAAATCGAACCTGCGAGAGCGTAATAGTGAACTCATGTTAGGCAATAGGTCAAAATTGGCCTATAAATAAACCTTGTACTTGTATCAACAGCGAAGAGTCAACTTGATTCATGATCAGAGTTACAATCAGTGACGAAAATCGAAGTTCGAATCTCGACGTTCGTACTTTTGCACTTATAATACTAGTATAGTGCGACGCAGATTTCGATTTTTTCTATTTTCATCATAATAGCGCCGCTGTTATTACAATTACACTAACTTCTTCTTGAACACGCAGATCCCAATAACGGACGCAAAATATGTTATTTGATAAATGTATTGTTTCACAAACGCTACATCAGGACCGATATTTCATCCGCGAGATTTGTAAGAATGTGACTTTTGTCTACTTTACGTACGTAAAATGAGTGACAGAGACAATATTATAACTATACATATGCCTTTTTTTTCAAAATTGTTGCAAATCTTATAAATCACCAGTTAGTCCACCAAGGTCTTAGGTACCTACACCTAAGACCTTCCATTTCTAAAAACGCATTACTTATCGATATTATTTATCTAATCTCGTTTCGTGTTTGGGCTGCGGGTATTATTTTCAATCATAGAAAAAGCCTATCTTCATAATCTTCAAAAAAAGCCTAATAAAAGTCAGGTCCAACCAAATCTTAGGCGTACGAGTATCTCTATTCACTAATAAAGAAATCATAGAAAAAAAACTTTTTGTAACTCGATTCAAATTACAACTAAATAAATGTTTCATGTTCATTTAACGAATCGGATCGATTATAAAATTTGACGCACGACCGCACGTGTGCTAATTATTGCAACTTTCATGTTTAAAAACACAAACCCAGTAACTGTGTAGACATAAGTATAAGCATTGTAATAAAACCAATCAATTTATTTTATTATTTTGTTGGGGGCAATCCTGGCCCCAAGTAGGAAGATGTTCTTTTGTTTCTGCACTTTAGTTTATCCAAAATCATCATTATTTTCAACCTGATCGCCCACTGCTGTGCATAGGCTCTCTCCGATTACTACACTCGTCCCGGCCATGTATTCCATGGTCCATTGCCATTTATAATTTTGTGTGTTAACCTAACCGTATGCATATTTTGTAAATCAATGGATGTAGTAGATAATTGAATGCTAGGTACAGTTTATAATAAATAGCTTCATTAACATTATTAAGTGCCTAAGGATCGATCACCATACCTATCTATATCTAATTATACAACAAAACTTCCCGAAAAACAATCCAGAGACAACCCCAAAGGTTAATCTTGAACATGTCAGCCTTTTTTATAATCCAAGCGGGAGGGATTTGGTCTCTGGGTTTCCCCCAAACCCAATATCAATCCATGAAATGGTAAATTATACTTTAGTGTTTTTTCTAGGAAGAATTCCCTTCTCGCGCCGCTGCTCTAGGCGAAGATTGGGAGGTTTTTTATACGTCACAGCAGGAACTGTAATAACAACTACAATGTATATTTATATTTCTATCAGAGTAAACGTCCCCACAGCTCGACACCTAAGGCGACTTCCTGATTTGTCGGTGCGGAGGCAGTACGATACGAGAAAACTGACAAATGTCAGTGTCAACTGTCAGTCAACTCAGTACAACTTTTTACTGCGCCCCTACATTTAAATGAGTGCTTCCTGACTGGCGCGGGATGCGCGGAAGCGGGACGATGCGAAGGCAGTACTGGCCCGTTTCTGCGCAAGATATTACTACTGCGCAAATGTGATACTGACAGTATTCTGTCAAGTGGGAATCTTTGCGACGTCAGTAAGTTTACGTCAAAGAAGAAAATGACACATTTGATCCCGCCCCGCCAAGTCAGTAAGTCGCCTTATATAGTAGAAATTATTTAAAATGTCCGACATTTTATAAAACTTGTCATTGGACTTTGAATCTTTACGCTTGGACAGTAAAGTCGCTTTTTGAACGGCCTAATTTGATACAACTCGGACAATTCAAATAATTTTAAGTTTACTTAGTGTTTTTTCTAGGAAGAATTCCCTTCTCGCGCCGCTGCTCTACGACTAGACGTAGATTGGGAAGTTTTTTATTGTTACGTCACAGCAAGAACTGTATATTTATATTTCTATCAGGGTAAGCGTCCCCACAGCTTGACACCCAATATTTGACACATTCAATCTTAGGTTAGGTATAGTAATAAAAATAAATAATAGGTGTCAACTATGGGTATTAATTAAGGTGGCAGACATTGGGCCGTTTACCTTGTTTCAATGACTAAGAATTGTCTGCGAAGCCAATCTACTAAAGACATTATCTCAGTATGGGCACGACCACAAGTGTAGGTAGGTAAGTACACGTATTTTAAGACCATTAGATGTTTTAGTTCATGTAATACACTGACGGGCAAAAATAATGCATACACTTTGTATTGAACTTCCATAAAAAGTGTACCAGTCATTTTTGCTCTTGAGTATAGTTATATTAGGACACTTCTGTACATAAGACATATTTTTCATCTTGTGGTACATATTTCTAAGTCAGCCTAGGCTTGCAGTGGCGTTTTAACATTTGGAAATAGCTAATACCAAGTCAACCTTACTATTAGTCTCTTCTCATACATAATATCTCGTAAAATCGAGTATTCAGAGATAAGCATAAAAACCGGATTCTAAGAACCAGTGAAGGCTTGGTTGCAATTAAGTAAATTAGGTCCGATCCAAACTGACGCAACGGTTACGCTTCACCGCTTTGGGTGCAACCCAGTTAGGTATACATTCGTGAAAATAAGTGCATTAAAGTCACGTGCCTACCTAATTCAATTATTTAATTTATTTAGTTATTTATTTACGTATAATTTCACAGGTTGTCTGGAAGAGATCGCTTTTTAGCAATAAGACCGCATGTTGTCTACCTCTGCTTATATCTCGCTATGTTGTGTTTCTGATCTGTTTGTATTTTTATTGAGGTGTGCAATATAGAGTATTTATTTGTATGTATAGTATAAATAACTTCGCTTGAACAAATGCACTTTCTACTTTCGTTTAATTGCCAAAAATGCAAGTGTCTTTCTTTCATTGTACGGTCGGTGCGCTACCTAAAATTCGTGGAATTCAAATTCTCTCTCAGTTTTGATGGGAACATCCACAATGAATCCAATACCTCTAAAATCTCTAAATACTTGAAACTTCTGCGTATAAACCTCACGGGTCATAATAATATCAATATAGCTATCAATTTTATTTCAATGTGGTAAATGTAATTTTATCATTTATCATTTATCATTTATTGCACCATGGTTTAATAAGGTTGTTACAACATGTAAAAGTATCTCATGGCTCATGGACCCTGGTCGGGTGTAGCAAACTTAAATACTAAAATATATATAATAGAAGAACGTAAACGAGAGCGTAATTATATACAAATCAAGTTTCATTTTTCCTTACAAAAATGGCATTTGGATCATTGGATAATATCCTGAAGATAACATACGCAATCGACCTGCAATATAGAGTCATTTTAACTATACACTATTCTTCTTTCTTTTCTCCTTGTACTCTTCTTTACATTTCTCAATAATTTCGAATGACGACCATACACATACGAATAATACTATTACTAAGCCTGAATCGCTGCGCTTGGGTGAATCCGTTGCATTCAGGAGACGCCTCAGGCGCAACCAAGCGTGCACGAGCACGCATCAAGACAATTGACAGGCTATTTGATATGATTTGTTTGCGTTGTTGCTATGCATTGTTACAAATTATTGATATAGAAATCTCTTTTCAGACAATGATGTATGGACTAAGTTAAATACTTTATTTAAAGCTTGTTTAATTTATTTAAATATATTAATTAAATACAACTTAAATCTTATACGCAAGATAATGTCAATAAAAACTTACTTAAAGTACATGTGTAAAAGGTAGATAGTTTTTTATTTTGAACTTGAAAATATAGGCGCGAGACATAACAGGTTTAAAATAGTTTCATTTAAATGATATATCATTCATTTACCGTATGGCAATTATTTCGAATTTATGGGTATCTAAATAAGTAAACGATATAGGTGGATAGGTAGATGAATGTATTAAGTAAGTACCTAATAGTAAAAACCAAAGAGGGCATACTGATATATTTTTACTCAATCATGCACTTAAGTTACATTCACTGTATCTTTTTTGCAATACTTTTTTTTATTAATAATGGGATTGCTCCAGCATCTAGCTAGAGGGCAAAGACGACTATGTAACTAGCATTCTAAATGTAACAAAAACGTTGCGAAAATTCTCCGTATTTCAATAACATTAAATATATGCAATACTGCAATACCTGTTCCACACATAATGTTGGGCGCGCGGACACCAGGATTTTCCTCACCACTTTCACTGCATGCGCGCGATTGCCGTACGATACAAACCCAAAAAAGCCGTACTCAGATTCTGATTCATAGTGACTTGTATCATTTTGGTTGTAAACAGTCTGGTTGCTGCAATGATTACTCGAGATATCGTTGAGCAAGCGTTTTGATCCGCGCGCTAACTTCACATCAAACATGCACCTGTGCTGTATCTTTGTTATTCCTCTGCCTGGCTAGTATGATCGCATAATGTCGGATATATAGCATTCTACCCATATACTTATCTCATATACTTGCTAGTAAAGCCTTATTTTCACACTTACAAGACTCGCAGTTTAATTACACTGCGGGTCACGGAAGTATAACGAGACAATCAATAAATGTAGTGAAACTCGCACGCGAGTCTTGTAAGTGTGTATTAGAGCCTTAAGGGATGAATGTTATATTTCCGACATAAACATATAACTCATTGGGATGCGATGATTTCTCTCATGAGGTTGAAGGCGATTTTATACGACTCCAGTTGTTGGTGCTAAATAATCTCACTCAGAGTACTGACGCTATGTGAATATATCTTCGTGGTGGTGCGAGGTCCATGCAATATCAGTAAGCTGTTAGTTGCTAGTGTCAAATGTCAGTCGAGTCGATACATATTATTATTTCTGCGCTATACGTGTAAATTTAAAGGTATTTGCAGTATACTTCTAAACAATTGTTTTATGTAAAACAAATGCAGGATATATTTTATACAGTACTGGTTCATACAGTAGGTCAAAACACAAGACATTATGTATTTGCGCAAGGCAACTCGTTTTCCTTATATAAACTCGTTTATGGACATTAAAATTCATTTCAAACAACGTTTAACTTAGTACATAGATTTATGGTAAATGTAAGTTAATTAATCTTATAGTATCGTAATTCGTAAAGATGACATAAGTACATCAAATAACTAAAATGTATATAAGTAATGCAACTTTAGATTAAAGGTGGAAAAAATGCTCTACGTTGGTTTCGAACTAGCGACCTTCTGGCATACGTGGCCAGTAAAGTTGCTCACACCTTCCCAGCAGGAAAACAAAACATGTTGTGATAACATTCCTTAAATATTTTAATATAACTAGCATAAGAAAGCTGATAGAATCAGTCTTGTTGAGAGAGGTTCAGCTTACAACCTCTACAACACTCGCGGTCATACTGGCTAAACACATTTGTTTTATTTTTATTGTTTGTTATTCAAATGCAATGACGATCATTTTGTGAATCCATGCTATTTTAAAAACATTTTTTTATACAATAATATGTACAGTCAGCATCAAAAGTAGCTTGGCAATTGAAAACGTCAAAAGTCTTTATTACAAGGGAATAGGAACTTTTGACATCTTCATATGTCAAGCTACAATACTTTTGATATTATTATTGGGGAACGGGACTTAATCGCGTACAATTATAACTAATTTACCTTTTTTAAGACCAAGTGCGGGTAGTTCGGAAAACCCGTGCGGCTAGAAGATGTTGATACCCGCTCACGCCAGTCAGTTCGCGACCACGGATGTTGTGATACATTCGAAACGTCGGACAAAAACCTTAAAAAAGGTAAATTAGTTATAATTGTACGCGATTAAGTCCCGTTCCCCAATAATAATGTGTGAAAATCGTGTAAGTTTAAATCAATATAATACTTTTGATGCTGACTGTACATATATTTTTATTTTGCAATGAGCTGTTTGAAAACTTACAAATATGTAGAAGAAGATTGAAAACATCACGCAGTTGCCCTTTAAGCTTTGGTCTCAGAGCCATGGAACTGCTTTAAATACCTACTTCTCGCTTTGCAGTTAATAAAATCAGTTCACGGTCTACCGTTTTGTTATTCCTCCACCTCTGAGTTTCATTCCTTGCAGTCTCTAAACAACGCTCTAGTGACACGAATGGTTAGCGGACTATGGTACCTACCTATTAGGTTCTCCATTATTGACAGCAATTACCAATTAAAAGCATCGTCACATATAGTATTACATTACATAAGTAATTACCGATCCCAATACTAAAGTGCTCCTTTTTACTTGATTTTCTCTTACATTGATGTCGGCGCACCCATAGGTTCCCACGTAAATAATGTCATGAGACTGTGATCTTCTTTGAATTTGGCACAGCCAATAAATAACAGCGCTTCATTTGTTCAGCTTTTTATGGGCTTCAGTCATCTTTTGTTAAATCTTAGTTTCTATCGTAAAGTCGTTGATTGAAATACGTTTTATAATACGTTACAACCTGCGCTTCAAACTTATTCAATGCTGTTTTTTTTAGTGTATACACAGGTAGTCAGGTAACGAACATCTGGTGTACCTATAGAAATGGTAGGGATACACAGAACTACCTGCCTGTGATAAGAATGGTGCGTTGGTATCGAATTAACTTGTTTATTTACGTTCTACAATTGATGAAACACACGGCAAATTAATATAAGTAATACATATACATATAATAACCATGAATAATTTTCATAAATATTATACCCTTAATTAATTTTGTAAGTATGTAGATTGCTGGAAAATTTTTATTTATTCTCTGTTAACGCACTCAAAAATATCTATTTTCTACTCTATCTTTACGGTATCAAAAACTTATTGCGCACGATATAATTGTCGACATTATCACAGCTCCAGTAATTGCACTACTCAGGCGACTTCCTGATTTGTCGGTGCGGAGGCGGTACGATATGAGAAAACTGTCAAATGTCAGTGTCAACTGTCAGTCAACTCAGTACTACTTTTTACTGCGCCCCTACATTTAAATGAGTGCTTCCTGACTGACGCGGGATGCGCGGAAGCGGGACGATGCGAAGGCAGTACTGGTCCGCTTCTGCGCATAATATTACTACTGCGCAAATATAATACTGACAGTATTCTGTCAAGTGGGAATCTTTGCGAAGTCAGTAAATTTACATCAAAGGAGAAAATGACACATATCGATCCCGCCCCGCCGCATCTCCTTAACATATTTACCACCAGATGGTAAGATAAATTGATACCGTTATATTTTTTTAAGCTGTGCGTGGTAGGGAGGGATTAGTCGAATCACAACCAGTCTCGATTTGCTTCACCGGTCATATCCAGTATAACGTCAGCCCAAGATTCCTATCAACTTCCTGTAATCCGAGGTCAGACTTACACTGTTTCGTCTCAGTCATGTTGTCGGCGAGTAGTGAATACGAGAACTGGTGATGTAACAATCTCGCCGAAGAGGAAGCGACTGATGAGCGAGAACTAAATAATTGAGACGTACAAGCCCTGGCCGCATAGACTAAAGAACTTAATACAATGCTCAACTGCTCGAAGGTTACTTAAAAGGTTTGTTTTAACGGGTCTAACGCGATATTTATGTATTTACCTTTTTTACCGACGTTTCGACACGCTCGGCTCGAAGGTTAACTGGAAGAAATCCTTTGCAGGGATAAGTTCGCCTTTGTACATGTATAATCTGTTTTTACTGTATTTTTTTCCTTCTTCTTGTATACAATAAAGTATTTACATACTCGTACATAAGTACACGCCATTAAATTTTATTAAAACTCATAAAAACCGTATTATAGGTACAGTCGGTCGTATCAATATTTGCAATCTCTTCCAGACAATTTTTGGATGTGTAAGTAATAGTTATAAATACTCCATTAATCAGATTAATCTATTAAAATATAGAAAGGGGTTTAGCGTATTTTGTGTCACTGTACTGTGAATTTTTTGCGTCAAATTACTTACTGATCAAATATTTCCTAACCCCTTATAAATTCATAAACGTCCATTAAACATCTATTAGTTATTAGCCGCAACACATTTGAGTTAACAGAGGTTTACTAAGTTTTATGCACAGATAACGTGGTTTTATGAATAAGGGGGTTAATCTTTTCGATAAAGTTTAAAATTCTAATCAGATTTGTCTTTAGTGCCAATACTGCGTAGTGAATGCCGAAGCATGGAAACTCAATTTTTAAACTGGCCTTGAACATGTCTGATAAAATTATGACATTCACTTAATAACTTTAGTGGTTTCAATCGTGTTAACTTAATATTGATAAATCGTGCATTAAAGGTACCTAAGTACTAAAATTACGTTCTCATACTAACCCATTACGCACGCTACGGCTTAGGTATGTTATACCTAGTAGTAGGTTCGAGTAGGATAAACGTGCGCCAGATGTGTTCGCTTGTTTGGCGATTTTGGCCTCAAATTATTTAGTGTTATCAATTTGCTTCTTTTACAGATAGCTATCGTTTCACTCCTTTTCTTCGGGTCTATCAATCAATATTTATTTATTATTAGGAAACGGAACTGAATCGCACAAGTAAAGTTAACTTTCACCTTTTAAGGTTAAGTAAATGAATGTGTTTATTATAACAATACAAATATTTTTTGTTGTTACAAAAAAAAACGTATAATAATGCAATTAACGTAAGCTCTAAAACAGTATGTAATTGGCGGTCTTATCCCTAATGAGGGATCTTTTCCAGACAACCTGCGTCTGGTGGAAATGATGCAAAAATGACAAATAAAAATAATACATTATAGGTTGATGATAGTGATCAATGTTTTTCCAAAATCCAATATTTCACCTAGGTAGCTATCAGTCTAAACAAAGTTGGCCTAATCACGCCATAAAACTATTTACGTACAAAAACAACTAATTTTCGTTAATTAATTGTCAAAATATACCTTTCTGTAACCTTCAACGCTATCGACCTAGACGATTATACTTATATTTACTCTTACCGCCGTAAAATCCTAAGCCTAAATAATTTAACACAATAACGAATAAATCAGTAGTCTACAGAAAATACAAATGAAGGTTAGATTAAATTTGTATGGAATGTTAATTATGAATGACCCGCGTGTATTGCAATTCAGTTTACACACTTGTACGTTTTCGTCGGCAGTGTCCATAAATTATAAGCATTGTTATAATACTTATAATTACAAACGCTTGTTAACACATAGTTAAGCTAATAGTTGCTGTGAGAGTAATTTTACCCATTAGCAGATCCGTTCCGACTCGCTTGCCTACTTTTTGCTCGATTGGTAATAATATAGGTACCTATTCGAGATGCGTTTCTATGAAATTTAATAACAAACGGGATCCAGTCACAGTCCAGTTTCTTTCTAGAGTAATATGACTACACATATACATATTTTATATGTAACTAAATGTTCGTAGATAGTATCAGTAAGTACTCTCGTATCTACTAGATTCCTGATTACTAACCAGATCTGGGGACCGATTTTTGAGTGTCGAACGCTCGACTTTTCTGTCGAGATCTGTCAAAAAACTATGATGTTTTGACAGATGTCGGGTGAAAATTCGAGCGTTCGACACTCAAAAATCGGCTCCCTGGGCTGTAAACGACGAATCCATGACTTTTAATTTTTCGAGATAGTTTCTGACCTCAGTAATATCTGGGTCGTCATTTCATCCACAATGTTTGACGGAATGGGACATATCATTCAATATTATTCTATAATACTATCGTTACATAGATGAGTACCTAAACGATGAATCTCTGCCCAAATGAAATATTGCTTATACCCGAAAATGCATGAAAAAGTGTCATTGTACCTAGTTATAGTTTAATTTAAGAAACATTGCTGTTCCCTAACAGTGTTCATGTGTGAGCGAACCCTAATGTATAACACCTTCTTTTGTACCACATGATAAAATGCAATAAATAAATTATGAATTATTTGTAAATTTTATACGCTTTGTAAATATTTCATACGAGTACTTTTGTTTACTTTATCTTCATTGAATAAACATTTGACATTAACTACTTCAGTAAAAGCGGACATTAAAATAAGAGATAAGTGAGTTAGACCTGTTTTCTGGTCAAAATGAGTGACCGAAGTAATTAATATGTACCGGGTGAAATGTAAGTTTGTAATGAATTATTGTATAAAAATTGAGAATACTTACTCGATTCAAAATTAACGAAAGACTATTTTTTTTGTTTCGGTGTTCGACTTAAAAGTATTTCTGTATAAATAAGGGATTGTGTGAACGTTCCTGAGTCTATATGGCAGACGCAAGTTTACGGCCAAACCAACTCTCAGTACGATTAGATTAAAATAATAGCGGCGATGTCCAATGTAGCGGTTGTAAAGGCGCGTTTACACAGTGTAAAAACAATATATTAACTTTACCTGTGTATGTGTGCGTTTACTCAAGTAGACACAAAAAATTGAATTTTTTGTAGGTTTTTACATATTGTTATTGGTGAACAGGACATAGTCGGATTGATATGTATTCACCTTTTTTGAGGTTTGCCCGACGTTTAGAATGTATAACAACATCCTTGGTCGTGATCTGACTGCCGTGAGCAGGTATTCAATATCTTCTAGCCGAACGAGATTTTCGAACTACTCGCACTTGGTCTTTATCACTTGTACACTAGGATTGTCACTCGCCCGACACACTAATACACTTAGAATGTCTGTTGATATAATAGATATTGCAGGTAAGTAGGATGCATTATATTTATACAACGTACTTACTACACATAGGTAAAGTAATCAGTGTCCCAAGCTCCGTGTAAAAGAAAAAAATAACCTTCCAGGGACCCGATTTTTGAGTATCGAACGCTCGACTTCTCACTCGACATCCGTCAAAACGTCATAGAATTTTGACAGATCTCGAGTGAAAATTCGAACGTTCGACACTCAAAAATCGGCCCCCTGGTGGATGTTCTGAGTACGATGACAAGCAAAATCACTTATTTACATAACAAATTAGTAGATATTCATAAAGTTACCCTACCTTTGCATATTTCACTTTACTTAACAGTGCATCAAATTTTTGCTTGAATCATTGTCAATACAACTCAGACTTCAGAGCTTGTAGGAAGTCACGGTATATAGTCTAAAAAATATCAATAATGGGGTAGCCTAATGTTTACCAGTTAGCCTAGTTGGTAGAGGTCTTCGCTAAAATTACCTACTGCAAAGCTAGCTCTTGGTTTGAAATCTAGTAAGATAGTCGGCATCAGATATATCCGAGCGAGCAAGGTGCTCATAAACATCTAAACACGCCTTTATTGCCCAGGAGTTAGTGGGCATGTATATATATATACTTACCGGCAGAAAATTTGGCCCTAATTAGAAAAATACATTTTCACATCACCTATTCGGATAAGGGCTTTTTCTTCCCTGCTAGGAGGGATCAAAATGGCACTTTTCTTCCCTGCTACGAGGGATCAAAGTGGCACTTTTCTGTAACGAGTAATTGTATTGTATCGATTTTGATAGTTAAGTATTGTATCGATTTTGATAAAATAAATGCACAACCATTGTTATTTCAGATCTTTTATTATCCTCAATAGGTGATGTGAAAAGCAGTATGTGTCACGTGGAAGCAAAATTATTTCCACCTTGGGCGTTAATTCTTGAATCCCTCACTACGCTCAGGATTCTATTTTAGAATCCCTCGCTACGCTCGGGATTCTATTATATAATCCTTCGCTTCGTTCAGGATTCAATTTACGCCCACGCCGTAAATATGTCATTTTGCTCCCTTGTGACACAATCTACTATTTTATATGTTAATGTTGTTATGTTGTCATCCTATGGCACCCCGGAGGTGCAGAGGGCCTCCGTCAGATCGCGCCACGCCTTCCTATCTTCAGCCACGCTTCTAGCTTCGCTCCAGCTCAGTCCGACGGCTCGCAGCTCGCTCTCGACGGTCCGCCGCCACGTGTGCACCGGACGACCGCGGTTTCGCCTACCGCCCGGCGGCTGCCACTCGAAAGCAATGCTGGCGTTGTTAGCTCCCCCCCTCCGAATAGTATATAACACCGAATAGTGAATAGTATGTACTATTTTATATATTAAACATTATTTAATTCAAACTATAAATGAAATCACGAAAAGTTTTTGGGCCAAATTTTCTGCCGGTGAGTGTATATTAGATTTGTGACTGTACCTTTGTGACGAAAACGAATATTTGTTCCTGGGTCATGGATATTTCTTATGTTTGTTATAGATATAAAATTTCGTGTATTGTCGACTGACACTAAGGTATAAAACAAGCTTTATAGAACTTACTGTAAAACTATAGCGATTTCTGTACGATTGTTTTACTGCCTTATCTAAAAAAAAAATATTTCTGCTACCTCTTCAGTAGCTAGTGCGTCTAGTCTTAAACATTCCTGTTCCTGCTTGCAGTGGGAGTACTGACCCCGCATGCCAAATGTTTGATGTCATTTGCTCATTTACTTGAAGTTTCTCAAAGCCAAGGAGTCACCAAGCAATTTCAGTAAGTAGGAAGGTCAGGTTTCATTGAGGTTTGCGTTAAACTGCCATTTCAATCATGTCGTGGACACAGTCATAATCATGCCACTTTTACTGAATGAACGTTAGTCTTTACCGTTACTTGTCGCAGTGGTTATGGATTTATTTTATAGTCTTTGTGCGCTATTTGTGGTTATAGTACTTAATTCACCTAGTAATCTCTGTGGTTATTTAAATACCTACTGTAATTGTCTATGGCGCAGCGCTAATGGCCCAGTGGCGTCCGCGTATCGTCTGCGTCGACCGGGGTCAACTCTTGAATGTGCTTTGAGTGCTTACTTACTCCCGTGCTTTGGTGCCTTCCATGGTGCCGTTGATCCCCGCTGCTGTCTATGACATCAGTCGTTAGGCCTAGTTACAGGCCTTCGGGAGGCTTGAGAACTCCTAACAGTCAAGTTGCCCACTCACTTGACAAAGGGGAGTCACCACGTCCGTAGGGTGTACCTACCCACCGCTACCTTAAACGTGACCAAAGGCCAAAGGGTGGTGGTAAAAGTGCAACAAACTGGCAGGCAACCGTACTATCTTCTCGAAGATTTCACGGTTCGATATAATTGCCATACGATATATAAATAAAATAATTTTCAATGAAAATAAATAAATAAAATAATTACTCGTGTATTTTATATAAATGTTGCGTTACTCAACCCCTCTGGGCAAAGTTCAAATGAACATATTTATTATGTTCAGTATTAATTAACTTTCCAGTTTCATGGATTGCTTTTGCAACATAGGTACCTAAGTGATTAAAAACAGTTTATAAGAATGAATCTAAAATTAAATTTGTTTTCATGAAAAATAATACTTTTTAATAGTGTCTAAACAAATATTAGATAGCACAACAGGCACATAGGCAAGACGTCTCTATCAACTTAAATTGACGGTCGTGTGCCATAGACAATTATTCGATTACGTAATTACAGCTCATAGAAATGTTAATACTTGATTGACAGTCTTTACTTCAAATGCTGGCATGATAATGCTTCGCCATTAATATTTTAATTGTTAGTGTACATTATGATTATGTTTAATATGTCATAGCTTTGTGTACTTACACAGTTTAGTGTTAACTCTATGTAGTCGGTGGAAAATGTGCTGATACAAGAACAGGTTTAAAAGATTGTTAAATGTCAAAATCCTTATGTTTCATCTACATTAAATAACGATTTTGACTATCAGGAATAATTTATTTAGAAACAGTATAGTACCTATTCTATACAACATACATACAAATTATATGTGTATGTATACTAATGATAATAATAAATTGAAAACGATATACCTTAACCATACATTACATAAACAAAAAATAAATAAACATTATAGGTAATAAAAAATAATGAATCTAATGCTAATTAGAAACACCAATAAATATCACGGGGGTTCAACATAGCAGACAGTTTTTATATTTAAAAAATACTTAACTTTGTTCACCTTCAATTAAAATATAGATATTAGGTACATAACTTTATTAAAATATAGCCATCTAAACGGAAGCTGTACTATTTATAGTACGTAAAGTAATAAGGGCCATTGTAAGTGTTCCATAATACAAAACACTAGCATTAAGTTCTAGAAGTTAATCGAGTTGTTACGATTGTGCGTCCACTGACTCGGTTGATGGCTGCCCGCGGCTAGTGCAATCCGTCAGTTATACAACCGAGCAACTTTAGTTCTTCACAATGTTTCTTTACAGCTATACGATTCGCAAACCGACTCTTCCTCACCTCACCTCACCAGGTGACAAGTGAGAACGAGTTGGTATGTGAATAACAGCCCAGGTTATACGCAGATGAAAAAACAAAAATCCCCCCCCCCCCCCCCCCCCCTGTGGTCGGTAGGTATAAGTTAGACATTTTACAGAAGATAGAAATGTACTTATATGACTTTTTCATATAAATCTCTAATTTAGTGTGGCCGAATATTGTATAGAGATAGTGGGGTAGCTTGGTGCTATACACACTGAAATACCCATTCATAGGATTGGCGTGAGATAAGGGGGATTTTAAAAGTACTTAAGTTTTTTTACAAGAACCACCCCACATGGCTCTAGAGGAAGCAGCATATAAACTATCAGATTGCCATCGCACGGGTTGTCAGTCACGTACGGGATTCTGGTGGCAAGGGCTTTTGTTACTTACCCTAAAATATACTAGGTAGATACATACATTGTTCACTCTATGTATAGATATTGAATAACGGTGGATAAATAATACAAAACTATGGTGTAAATATAATTTTATTTAGCAGCATCCTGCATGAATATAAACAAATTAAATCACTTAAAAAAATAGATTAATAAAAAAAATGAAAATAAAAAAAAAAAATTGAAAATAGATTTTGTCCTTAATCTTGCTTATATTATATATAGGTACCTAACCAATCTACGTTAGTACCTACATAAAAATTATAGTACTTTAAGTTGCCATATGTTTTATTGAGTATCGTAAAAACTCTATTAAAATCGATTGTACTAAAATTTCTATGGTAAGTCTTTCAAAATCGCAAACGAAACAATAGAGCAGCGTATAATACAACGTGAAGATCGCAGGTACGTCGTAGTATACACACCAAATAAAATACGTAGAATTCCTCCAGGCAATGAGAGAAAAAAACAAAGTTCATAGACTCTTAGAGGCTTTACTAAATCCTTTAGGGTCTTCGCAGCGGGAAGTCGGGTCCTTATCTCGAGTTTTGAGTTTGAGTAGAGAGGACGGAGTGGGGCGGCGCGAGCACCACAACACTGCGCACCGCCAACGCCGTCGTACGCTGCGCCCGCGCTTCCTAAATTCAAACGAGTTCGATTCCATTTTCAAATTTCAAAATGTTTTCGTTTACAGTGCTGAGGTGATTCTGTGATTGCATCCGTGCTTGCGAGTGTGCTTTGGAACGCATATTTTGTGAAGGATTTATTTTCGAGTGGAGCAACCCTTTGAAAATATAAGGTAACATTTTTTTTATTTTTAAATATTAAAAATAACTTAAGGTAGTTTCTGAAATTTGACGTCTTCATAACGTCTCTATTTTATGTGTAAAAGGAGTAAAATAAAGGAAAACGACAAGTGAACGTAAATGCCGGAAAAATTAAATTGTGAACGGACAGGTTGCTGCAACGCGCTGTCAACTTACTGCACATTGCAATTTCGTTTGTGGGTAATTACAACACACGTCCATTGACCGACACTTTCACGACTTTGCATAGAAATGGGTATCTAGAACGATATCTATATCTTAAATCGGCTGCTTATGTTGGCCGTAATGGAAAATCGGTGTTTTCACTTAAAGAGAAGACCTTGCTGGCAAGGCGAACGAAGTTTAATATTATAATGGGTGCATAAAAAGTAGTTTCCCTCTTGTTTTTTAAAACAACGTAATATAATAGTATTTAAGTTTTTGTTCAAAGTAGCTAGCAGCTGTAAAATAAGATGGAGCGTACATATTATTTTCCGCTGAATAACCCAAATTACTTTGGGACAAAAACTTGGTTACCAACAAAAAGGAGCCCGGAAATTACTGAGCAATTTAACTCATAGAATCGTCTGTCGTTTTGTTACCAAGGAGTCGTGGGCGACTATTAACCATTAAATAAACTCTCTCTTGTTTCTGATTTAAACATTTGTAATTGGCATTGATAATTATTTCGATGCGCTGTAGCGATCATTAGTACAATTAAAACAGTGTTCTAAATGTACACAAGAGTTAAGGAAACGGGCCCATTTTACAGAAATTAGGCACTAGTTCCACACAGGCTAAACTAGTGCCTAATTTCTAGAGCCTACAGAGCCTACCTATCTCGGAAAGTTTTAGCCCTATTATTAAACACTCTGTCAGTTCCAGCAAACAAATACATACTTACATAATACATAAATTATAACGACGAATGAATAACGTGAAAAAAGTTTTCTCAAAAATAACCGGCATTGTGAACTTTACTTGTTACGTATTTAAAAGTAAAGTGTGTACTTTAAAGTCAGATAAAAACATGTCGATTTCCAAACTTTTTCTAAAAGTAGATTCAAATTTGAAAATCGTTTTTTATATACATTTTTTATATACAAGTTGGTTATGGTACTAATGGATAGGTAATGGAGTTTCTTACCCGACGATGTGGCTTTTATACAATCCATTTAAATCAAACCATGTATGAAATATTTTAAATTCTTAAGATATGTCAAACACGTTTAACTATAAGAAAAACCTGCGGGATTGTAGAGTCATTGTAACGATATTTTCTTAGTACTTATAAGCCAAGGTACCGTAGAATTATATTGCTAGCAGAAGCGACAAATTGTATTTGTACTGTTATACTAATTGTCTTGTAAACGAAATTGTATTCGCATTGCACAATTGTTCACAGAAAAATAAAGTGAAAATAATGGTATTGTGATAAACGAGTTATCTCAGATCTTATGACTTCACGCACAGATTCACTGATCATTAATTGTATGCAATTAAAACAACTAATTGACCTATGAACCAAACTAGTTCTTCTAGAAACTACAACAAATATGTATGTTTTTCTTAGCGCAAATGTGTTACTTAACCACTACTAAGGTAAACGTAACCATAAAATGACGAAAACACGGACCACAGATTTTATGATTGTTCGCAATATCTAACTCTAGTCCAGCGAACCAGTATAAATTTGATCTTCAATTACGTACGAGTATATTTTCACGGATTTTAAAGTCTAGACTTGCCACTGTGTTTGTATCGTACACGAGTAACATAGCCGACTGAAATCCATGGTTCGTCCCCAATTCTAATGCTAGAGACAGAAGAAAATGAGTTAGCTGTGTGGAATGTTAATAGGCTTAAAATTCGAAATTTAAAAAATATCGCCGACGTTACCTCATGAACCAAAAATTGCGCCGCATACTGAGTTGACGCAAAAACTAGGAAGCTTATAATTATCACGTTTTTAATATTGTATGTATTGTAGTTCGAAACATTTTACTAATAATTCATTTTACGTTCTAGTCAACTGTAAGAGCCTGGTACTTATAATTTTACCTACTGGTTACCGATAACCTGATATTATCTTGATTTTAGAGGAATTAGCTATCTACTGGCGAGGCAATTTAACCAGGCATCGCATCAGAATAGTTAACATAATCATTAGATTTTGTGAATAAATTAATTTTGTAGGTATATATTAAGCAGTAACGCTGCTAACGCAAACTTAACTTAAGGCGTTTGTATAAAGGAACAGTTGAAGAATTTGGGGGCCGGGTACGGGTTGCTCCTATAGCTCAGTTGGCCAGAGCGACTGGCCGCGAATGCCAGGAGGTCGCTGGTTCGAATCCTGCTAGAAGCCAAAAATTTTCCTTTGTTATAAACTTGTAATTTATGAATAATTTCTTTGTTAATTAGGTTGCTTCTCATTCATTTAGGCAACCATGCACCAAACATGGTTACCTAAATAATGACATTTTGTTTTGGTGAAGTGTAATAATGCTACTGGTTAAACTAATGTCCCGAGTCTCGAGTGTAACGACCGACGAGTCCTAATATTATCTAATATACATAATGTGCGGTACAATGTGGGTACAATGAAGACATAGCATCTGTCAAGTCCCTTGTTCTATGACATCCTTCCTGCCCTTAACACAGTACTTAAGTAATAACGTAATACGTAACGTGATAAAATTATTATTTTCTGCAAATTAATATTTTTAAGGCTTGAATAAATTATTTAGGTGTATTAGCTCACATCACACGTAAATTCAGTAAAGTGCAATTATTTAAATATGTTTACTACATTAGGTATCATCATCATATATTTAAGAGCCTAGCTCTTGTCGGTGGAGTAATCGCCATTCCGTTCTGTTCTCTGCCAATGCTTACATTAGGTATAGGTACTCTAAAACTCAGAGAAGAAAAAACTGTTCCTGTTAGTCGCTTCATAACAAATTATGTATTACAAACTAACCTTATAAATAATGTAATACCTACAGAAGGTATGTTTACTCAGGTGAAACAGGTAATACTACGAAAAGATAAATAAGAGCTTAAAAACGTCCAGTGGCATCTAAGCACCTACTCAAAGATTAAATTCGTCCAGTTGACATGGACAAAGCAAGGATGAACCAAACACAGTGTCTAAATACATTTAAAAAGGAAATCCTACTTCCTCTATTGTTCTATTCTGAGTACGTTTTTTTCTTTTTATTTACATTCATCATCGTAGCGTGACGGAAGAGTTACCGTGAAGTGCCGTATTTGGACTTCCAAGCATTTTCAGCACTGCACATCAGTTTCTGTGATTGTGGGGATGTGATTAAGGGACTCATATTTTAAAAACGTTACTATACCTACTCGTAAGTACATAATATGTTTTTATTATATGTATAGTTGGTACTTATATATCAAGTGGGACTGGGCCTGCCACGTCTGTCGCATGAATCCGGATAAGTGGGCTAACTTAGCTACCAAGTGGGTACCGCATGACGGGCGACGCAGACGGGGCTGGCCCAGACGGAGATGTCGGGACGATCTGAATGCATCTGCCGGCAATTGGGAAAAAAGAAGCGCTTGTAGGGATACCTGGACATCATGGGGAGAGGCCTTTCCCCAGCAGTGGGACATCCATTAGGCTATCAAAATAAAAATTGTATTTACTTAGTTTTGGTTTTTAGATCCATTAATTTATTAAAACGTTGTTGTACATATTATCCTCAAGCCTCACATAGTACGTAGAATTGTATGTTGTTGCAGTAATTATTTTAGAATATCGGGCGCTATTATCTAAATAATGTCTATTCGTACCAGCTATAATTGTTGATGCCACTCACGAAATATTCGCAACGCAATGCAGTTGCGCAGACGGCGTTCGTTCTGAAATTCACGATCCGTGCTCACCTCATATACGCTCACCTCTAGTATATCTTGACGTTGAAATCTATAACACCTGCATGTACTCGAAGCTCTGATTTACACTGGTTTTCCTTAGTCAGCTTTGTGAATACCAACCATGTGCTTGCGCACTACTGGCATCATTACTAGCGCCTTGGGCATTATTACTACTGAAATATCTAACCTAATAATAAATAATGTATGTACTGCGAAATTTAGCTTAGTTTCGATATGTATGTATGTATGTAAGCACTTTATTGTACACAAAACATGTAATGCCAACCTTGCAATAGATTACATTGAAAGTCTAAAATGTGTAACTTCAATAATAATAAGTTTTTGTAAATATGTACTTTTATTTTTGAGGCAGGCTTTACTGCCTGTTGTGCATTTAAGCACAGGCAGTAATAAATTTACTACTCGTAGAGAGGATCTAACGACCCTGAGCTACGTTATTGAAGCAGCTTGATTACTATTAGTGCATTATTATCACCAAACTAACCACCAAACCAGCAAGACATTGAAACCAGCAAGTGGCCGAAAGTGGTTTGCAAATTTTGAAAGGACTACTCAATACCTAATTATGTTAAGGGATACTAAAAGTATTATTATATATGAAGTTTCCAATATTATTGACATACCAAGTTAAAGATGATTCACGCTAGATAGTTCCGTGTCCGGGCCGGCCCGTTTTCTAGTACAACAAATCGACGGCCGGCCGTCGCGCGCCCTTATTAGACAACGGGCCGGCCCGGACACGGAAAAGTCTACTGTGAATCAATTTACTTAAATAAAAACATCCAAGTTCCAGGGACAAATATTCGTACTCATCACCCAAATAAATTCCACAAATCACATCACACAAATAATTTACCACTAAAATATAGATAATCAAAAAAGTAACCAACACAGCACAGGTGAATCATAATATTATTATGGCTGATATATAAACAAACTGACTGATTTATGCCACTTCATGGTTGATTTGACGACAGATTCTATAATTATCTCATAACTATTGAGGTTCCTCATTCTTCTATTAATGTTTGACACAAATTAAATAGCGAATATTACCTTTATTAGTTGCCGGCAGAGCTGTAATTAGCGTTTCTTCTATTGTTAACATTAAATTGTGCTCATTAATAAGTTATGTGCATCTAAATTGCTTGCATGACAACCCAGCTTGACACGGACAGGCTTTCACAACGCTTGCCGATCAATTTGACACGGAAGAACCGTTTAAAAGGGTTTTTTATACAACGACGGTGACAAACGAACGTACGGTCCACCTAATGTTGGACACCGCAGCCTATAGACGCCCGCATCTTCAAAGCACTCACGTGCGCATTGCCGACCCTTTATAAAATTCTTAGGGTTTTTATCTTAATTCAACAATATTGCGTTAGTTGCAAATAATTGATAAGTTGTTAATTGAGTAGGTATGTGTTTAGTTAACGATTTTTTGTCATCGGTATCCCTTTGATATTTGTATTTGTTTATCATTATTTTCGCAAAAACGTGTACGACAGGTAAAGTGTGAAAAGCTTTTCCCTTTTAAAGTCTTTATGACATTAATAAAATTGATTATAACCTGACCTGTGCAAAAAGATTTTTCGTTACAACGCTGTTTAATGATTTCAAGTTTTACATATGTATAGGTGTTAACGGTACTTATGACACCACTTGTTTTTAGAAACCAACGTTTACTCTGTTTTATCGGTGTCACCCAAGTACATATTGTGGCTATGCGTAACTATTGTAATCGCTTTGGTCATCCTGACTAATGAGTACCTACCTGTAAACTACAGCGTATTTTTAAATACTTTACGCAGTCAAGGTATGTTTTGATAACGTTGGAAGTGATGTCTATAATATGTATATTTGTATATGGTCTATCATTGTAACAAAACCCTCATATATCACAGTAATGAATTGAATAACTAATTATGGCAAATATATATTGACCAACCCTAGTGAGAATGTAATTAATAAAGACCAAGTGCGGGTAGTTCGGAAAACCCGCGCGGCTAGAAGATGTTGATGTTGATACCCGCTCACGCCAGTCAGCTCGCGACCACGGATGTTGTTTTGATACATTCGAAACGTCGGGTAAAACCTTAAAAAAGGTAAATTAGTTATAATTGTACGCGATTAAGTCCCGTTCCCCAATAATAATATATTGACTAAGGCAAATCAAATCCGGTTCCTTTGTTTTAAAATGTTGATTAAAGCTACATCACTTAGCAATCTGTATTATGATAACCTATTAATTTGTTGACTTTATTGACACATATTATTATCTTTGGACTACTGTTTCGTTGCGTCAATAATTAATGCATTCAGGCAAGCAACACTCATCAAAGTTAGTCAACATGCCCAATAGTAGGTACCAGTATGGGATCCTTCAGGGGTCTAATCACGTAATGACGAAAAGGAAATATGTACATACATGAAACCTGAAAACATTACACTCCTTTTTTTGGGCAGTCGTGTAAAAAAAATGATGGTCAGCGCTGATACCGGCTTCACAATCGCGTGGGTGGTAATCGAACGTGTCGGGTAAATACGAAAATCGAACGATCTGCGCGGTAATCAAGTAACGTTTTCGACCGTTAGTACGATAGATTTAAATGTCAAATCCCATACTAAAACTGACATTAAATACGTACCAACGGTAGTACATATCGTTACGTGATTACCCCGCTGAACACAAACAATCTTGTATGTTCCGCTAGACATGGGGAAAAGCGTTACTTTTCGATCACCGTTACTGCTATTCCCGTTCCAAAAAAAATCACAGTGAAAAATCACCGTGACTTTGTCACTTCGGTTATTTCGTGTCACGACATTTTGCGTTTCGATCGTTCCCGGCAGTTACTGACATTTCTGTAACAACTGATGTTACTCTGTGACTAGTGTGACTGCTACTTCTACGTTCCGTTCCGGACGTTACAAGACTGTCGCGAATTATTTGAACCTTGATACGATGTAATAAGGTCTAGGATGATATCGGCTGGTATGGAGACTGTTCCAGTGATATCGTAGCGCTAAGTAACAACGTTATTTTGTAACGTTGTTACTTCGTGATAAGTCACACTGTTACTTTTTAACGGCGGATCACCGTGATTTTTTCATCGTGAAGTTATTTATCACCAACCTCTATGTTCCGCTAGTCGATGAAAAATCAAGTAGGCGGTAGCGTAATGCCAAGCTTTCAAGCCAGTGTGGCTTACAGCTCGACATACTAACGAGAACAGGTTAATTAAAAAAAAAAAAAAACAAATTAACCATTTGTACCAGGCTATTTTTTGCAAAGCTAATCATCGTCTAGTAGCCATTCACGAAAATCACTGTACTTTTCCTCGGGCCCCGAATAGCCGCCATACCGCCGCAAAGAAGTTTTTTTTTTTGTGAAAGATTTGTACCGCTACACATCTTTTACCATTGCTATGTTTGATCATAAATAGAAGTCTGATAATGCCATACCTGTGGGAGGTAGCGACTGTGTACAATATACTTTCGAAATTGTAAAATTTTACACGTATTTTGAACGATTTGTACAAGTATGGCACAAAATTTTTGCCCCTACTACAAGAATGGAAAATATAACAACGATCAATTTGTATCCTATAGGTACTTCCCAAAAATCCAAATTCCACTGGTACAAATCATTTAGTCATACTTTTCCGACGGTTCCAAATGACCGCGAGACCGCCGCAAATTTGTTTTTTTTTTTTTGCTAAATTTGCTCCTTTTTGACTGATTATGTAAAAGTTGTTACACCTACCTAACATTCATAATACCTATAAAATATGAAAGAGATACATTAAAACTAATTCCTGCCCCAAGCTAACGGCCCCAAGTTCATCATGTCAAATAAGGCTACCCATTTTGTAAAAGTTGTTTAGCTTGGGGCAGTACTAAATATTCAAACTAATTCTAAAGTAATCAAAAACAGTCGCTATTCACATTATGACTTAAATGACATAAAAAGGTGGCATAAGTCGGGCAGTAGATCGTTGTCGGCTAGAGTGTTATGCAAAAATAGATTAAGTAACAAAGCATATCTAAACTTTCGCCCATATCTAACCATAGTTAACTTTTTGCTCCAACCTTACCTCTACAATAACAGTATTGGTTTTTCCACGCGATCAGATCTCTACTAACTAAATTAAAATCAGTGCAATTTGTTGTACCGTGATTGGATAACAAAGTTTCACTTTTTAACATAAGGTATATGCAGTGACTTTGTATTTATTACTTTAATAGATAAGTACTGTACAAATTGAAAATAGATCCAGCAGATACGAGCGATCAACTTGTCTAGCAGCTTCGCATTGTAACTTTAACGACTACGACCCTCAAAACTTGCAGTTGAGATTCCGACCAGTATTATAAATAGCTAGTAATTCACTAATACTGACCGGTTCTATCTTCAATCTTCTTGCATTGTTGAGCTCAAGAACCTGTTACTGAGTCTTGAATTGAAATGATAGGCATTTATTGAAAGTGGAATCGAATAAAAGATACAAATTTTTGTATACTTCAGAACTACATATGTAATATGTACAACAAAGTCTTATGATATGGGTAGGTTACCGGTAAATGTAATTCGTAAATATAACATGTGTATGTGACGTATTTTTGAAGGTTGACTGCAACAGTAGCTGAACACAAAGGATATAAATTCTACCAGTTATTTACGTAATGTATGCGTTTTTGTGGATTTCAACACGAAGAATTATTAATATGTAAAACGAATACTAAAAGCAGATTTCGTTAACTGTCAATACTTCGATATGTTATGTTATTGTGTTACTTTTGACTACTGCACGTCTACAGAAGCTGTAGCATGCACAAACACTAAGAAAATCTCAATCAACACAGTAAACGAGTTCAAAAAATTTATCGCTAACCTTTACCAAGAAGTAACTCATTGCTTTCGGTGGACACATCTGAGTACCTATTCCCATTCACAATTTAAAATACACCGTCATCCGCAGAAGCTCAGGTTTATATAATTTTAACGTCATGTTATGATTAGAGACGGTTACATAAGAGATATCGCAAGCTCAGCTCAGCGTTAAGCCGGAGCATAGATACATACGTAAAACTGCAAATTGCTAAGCACATTAGCGTGGATACTGCACATATGACTTTACTGACTAAATATTTAATTTTGCCCTTAAAGACTACACAGGTTATTGAACAACGAATTCATATAAGACGAATAACTAATATAAAATTGACAAAAAATGAACAAAAGAAGGTTGTTGATTAATAATTTTAATGTCATACTGACGACGAGGGCATCAATTCTCGCATTCGCATTATCTCTTTCTAGGAATGCAATTACAATAAATAAAACTTTATTTTGTTTTGTCTTAGATATAGGCATATTTTTTATAATAATATGAAACTATAGTACACACAGGGACCAGTAGGTACGGCTCATTAACAGAAAATGTCAAAGAGATAAGTAGCTTTTCTGGATAGCGAGTAGGTACTGGGAGCCGATTTTTGAGTGTCGAACGCTCGACTTTTCACTCGAGATCTGTCAAAGAACTATGGCGTTTTGACAGATGTCGAGTGAAAAGTCGAGCGTTCGACACTCAAAAATCGGCCTCCTTTTCGTACAACTCTTAAAAGTAAAAAAAAAATTGAGAATTTTGTGACGTTCCTGCTACTCCATTGAGATGCTAAACAATTAGCCAATGTATGAAAAATTATTGCTGCCCTCTGTTGAACGACTTACCCATAGCAAAAAAGTAACGGTGTCAGCTTATTATTTAAATAATATAATTGATAAAAAAATTAAATATTAAATTATTTTCGTCGGTCACAATCGTTTCATACATACTTAAATACCTACAACAGTAATATTTAGATTCAGAATCAGCAACGAATTATTAAAAGCTGTATTGCATAGAATCGATGTAGGTAATACCAGCAGATTTTATAAAAAAAAACCTCTACCTGCTTAAAAAGAAAACGAAAAGGCAAAGACCTCTTACAACTGGCAAACATGTGTAGCTTCTATGCTTAATTTATAACCTATTGTTGTTAAGGACACCTGTTTTAAATTTGAATGTCATTGAACAGACCGGCATGAAGGTATAGGTTCTGTAATTTCTATAAGAGTGCGTACTATTTGATAATGTTTCTTCTTAAATCGACGCCTGGTACTATACAGTTTACACATGCAATTTATGATCGTGTTATTTAAAAAAATAGAGTACCGTCCTCAGTAGTTTTATGTTTGAAATATATAAGTACATAGGTAAAGTAACAAACAATAGCCGCGAGTTAAAACCGATTTTGTAATTTCCAAA
The DNA here is from genome assembly GCA_951800055.1 of Cenopis cana. Taxonomy (NCBI): domain Eukaryota; kingdom Metazoa; phylum Arthropoda; class Insecta; order Lepidoptera; family Tortricidae; genus Cenopis; species Cenopis cana. The sequence continues at coordinate 14,292,661 of OX637478.1, forward strand.
CAAAATGGCATCTCCTTCCTATTACATCACCAATGGTGATCGATTTATCTATGGTAATTCACTAATCATTAATCAAAGCTAGCTAGGCTTGACAGAGATGCGTAGTTACCTATTAAATCGATCGTCATAAAGTTTCATCAAAACGAATAATTACTTCGAAAAAGTGCACTATGAAGTCTTAAATTAATGTACCTACCTATTATATATTTTTTTAATAAGTGGTAAATATTGCTTAAGTTATTAGAAGCGGTAGTAATTTTAAGTTGATGTTTCCTACTTAATGTTAGCTACCGGTTATTTAAATATTTAAATATAAAAAAAAAAACAGATAATGAAATAGTTAATGACTCAAATATATTTTATCCGATTTTTTTGAAACTTGCTATAAGAGTCAACATCACATTTTTACCTGATATCCCCTATATCTGTGATACAGGTAATATAAGTTTATAAGTCCCCCTCGAAGTCCTATGGAACATTTTATTGTACTGTGTCCACGCGTCTCTTCATTTGTGTTCAACTCACGTTTTCTTGTATAACAGTGACGTTAACTTACTAACACGCGCGCTGCCAACTGATTGGATTGATGTCGAAAACGGATTGACATTGATAGTGAGGGACCTGCATATGCCTAGCTGGCAACACAGCGAATCCTCAAAGTCAATAAAGCAGCAACGCGCTTGTGATTATTCTCTAGTCCCAAGCGTCCATAGACTATGTGTCTGCTTACAATCAGGCAGGCCGTAAGCTGGCTTGTCACCGACGTTGTATAACATTACTTGGACCAAGGTTGCTTGTAATAGTTCCGTTACTAACCCTTTATTCGATAACTTTGGCAAACCTTTGGCCTAACGTTGTTATAAAGTAATCATTAAATAAAAACAAATCATTCTCGTAAATTGTGCAATGTTTTAAATGAGCTATTTATACATAGGTACTTATGTATTATCCCTAAGCGTTAATTTTACTAAAAATGCTAGATAGTTTAAAAACAGGCCGACCACCATCAGATGTATCTGAAATATTGCCAAGTTTGCCACTAGATTGTTTGCGTTTTGTCTCAAAATGTATGAAAACGCTCTCACCGAGTTTGAAATACGCGCGTTCATCGGTTAGCAACAAATGTTATACTCGCTGTTTTAGTTTCCACTAGTGACCACCAGAGGCGCTGTTCACGTTTTCATACCACTTTCATACATTTTGACACAAAACGCAAACGCGTTCGAATTAGTAAATGTTTCGAAAAAACTTATACTAGAACTACTGATCTGAGAACATAAAATAGGTATAATACGATTACACAAAGCAACGCATTTAAATGTATGAGGTTCATTAGCAATTAATAAATCTTACACGTATTAGATACCACCATAGTTAACATTAATTTATGACCAAACTTAACATCTCGTTGAGTGTAACATAACTACGAAAGGCCTCAACCACGTTTGCCTTGCAGTAATCATAAAAAAACATGTTTTACATACAAGTTACTCACGTGTATGTGTATAAATTATTTACTACAATAATCTTACAAAGTATAAACACTAACAAACGCAAATAGTTTTGGTTTAAAGGACATCAAGCAATCCAGCATACTTTAAACGGGCACTTAAAAACGTATCTTAGTATGAACATGACCAATTTAAATGATTATATAGTATTTAGGTCCCTAACTTTCATTTTTTGACCATCTAACTAAAGTAACCGAACGATCATAATATATTATCATTGGAACATGTAATTTGAAAGGATCATGATCGCCGTGGTAATTATTTCCGAGTTCCGAAAATACCACATTCATCTTTCTTATGGCTCGATGTGCTCAAGGCAAAGGTTGATCATTGCTATGCCATAACCTGGGCGATAACCTCAATGTGCACGTGAACTTTATTCCATTGTAAAAGAGATTAAAATTGATTGATCGAACGCCATACTGGTTGGAATTACGCTCAGTGATATTTTCATGACGGAAGTCACTCGGTCCCTCGGAAGTAATTATGCTACGTTATGCCTAGGTTGGTGATTTGCGCATCGATCAAAACGGATAAGGTAATCGAACCTATCAAGGATGGTTTTCAGTGCTTTCGAGTTTCGGTCGTTGACACATTACTTGTTTTGGGCATAAAAGCAAGTACAATAATAATAATAATCGTATGGCAATTATTTCGAACCGTGAGATCTTCGAGAAGACAGCACGGTAGCCAGTTTTTGTTGCACTTTTAGCACCACCCAGGGGTCACGTGTAGGGTAGCTTCCCCTACGGACGTGGTGCAACTTCGACCCCTTCAAGTGAGTGGGCCACTTGACTGGTAGAAGTTCTCAAGCTCTCAACGACTGCTGCCATAGACAGCAGCTGGGATCAACGGCTTAACGTGCCTTCCAAAGCAAGGGAGCGCTCAGTTAGTAACCACTCAAAGCGGTCACCCATCCATGTGCTGACCGCGGCCGACATTGCTTAACCTGGGATCCGCACGCGGCACGTAGGCGCCGCTGGGCCACGAGCACTCACAATAATAGCAAGTGAGTTGAAGGCAAAAGAAGCATTGAAGAAAAATTACGATAGCTGGTTGATGCTTGGTTTCAATCAATGGTGCAATCTTTTTTATTCATTTAGTTGGGCCGAGTTCTTATGAGGTAGTAACATTGTCCCCGAAAATAAGTAATTTCTGCTATGTAGTTTAGCATAATTAATTTCTGCATATATTTTTAATTTTTTACCCATTTTAGTACCATGGGTAGTATAAACTCTGTTTTGTTAAACCTAAGTAGCTAACTATGTTAGTAATTGTTTTGGAGAAGTATCTTACAAAATTTTACGCTCCACGGTCACGTGTTCATGCATTAGATTATGTATACTTATTCTGAATAATAATCAGTCCTTAAGTTAACGATTTGTTTAAGGACGGCAAAGGTTGTTTACTTGGCTAATCTTTGATTATGCAATAATATTAATATTTATGAATCAATTCAAGGCACCGATCACATAAATCGTGGTTGCTATGCTGTCGGAAGATCTTGATTCTGGTCTGTTCCTATTCAAAGGGTTTCTGGGATGTTCTCTCCTAAGGCTCTAACACAATGTACAATGAAGCACCTTAAGGCATATTTAGAAGCTTCGAGAACAATGCTACGGGGATTAAATCGGAGGATACCGTTGTTACCGTTACAATAAATTATAATACACGTTAAACTAAACATTCAGGCATATCGTTGTTATTTAAATAATGGTAGTATTAAGGAGGCAATGAATATTACATATTATGATAATCCATGGAGATATTAAGTCAGTATAATAACATTCATGAGCACAGCTCAGCGGGCAAATTGTTATGTTCAGTTTTATGTTAGAAAATAATTGTGCATAGAATATAATATATTGAATGTAAATGTATCCAAGTTTCAGCTTATATTTGGTACTAGTTACTTCATCTACTGACAGAATTTTCATACATTATTTTCAAATTAATCAAATTAATTTTCAATTAATTCCACAAACAAAAATACCTGTCACAAAATGTTGCAAAGTGCACTGGATCTATGCATAAATGCGATAAACGCAGAAACTACTCGAGCCATTTAGACGCAATTTTCATTCTGAGTAATATGTTGTTCGCATATTAATGAGAAAGCAGGATAATAGGTCGCTAGTACTATATCAATTATTTTGTGAATACATTATAAGTATTAAATACAAAATCGACAATTCCATTTCCGGTGAAATCCATCATATTTTCAGCAAATTCGGAACAAACATGATATTTTTAAAGATAAATATACAAAAGTTCCAAGATAATTCGCGTACAGCCTAATTTCACGGTCGCTTAATTCTGCGTGTGTCGGATCCGCCACGCGATGACCCTCAATGACAGATCTAATTCAGATAAAACTTACAGCCTTCCACAACACGACACGCCATGGCTTATATTATAGGTACAATAATATTTCAATCATGATATCCTTTTCACATTTGTATTTAGGCTCGGGTTAAAAAAGATCCGTTAGAATAGAACTTTTGTAGGTAGAGTCTGGCTACGTTAACTCTACCTAGCAAATGAACTGTCAAACAAATATAATTTGGCAACACTGTGCATACGTCATATTTCTATGGAAATGTCACGGAAATGTGACGTGTGAGGTAGTATTGCCAAACCAAATATTTGTTTGACAGTTCATTTGCTTGGTAGAGTTAAAGTAGCCAAACTCTAGATAGGTAATACTGCACCCAGTGTGACCGAACATTTATATCGAAATTTGGTTTTACGAGCAATATCCGTGCTCATCAGAGAAACTTGTAAGGATCGCCGTTGTCGGATGCGACAAGGAGGATTATACAAATATAATAATACAGTCCTCTAGTGGACTTCGCAATATTTTATGACATTTTTTTGTGGAATTAATTTAAAAAAATAGTCCTGTAAGTACTTGTCTGGAATCATGGTTCTGAAATAAATTTGAATTGAATTAATTGAAAACAATGCATAAAAAGCCTGTAGGTATAGATGACGTTACTATGTTAGCTTTATTTAGAAATTTATAGTTTGCGGCTTTGCGCTGACAAGATAAATTCATTAGTTCCTACATTTTTTCACGAGTATCAAAACAATACAGTACAAACATTACATATACTCTTTACTGAACACCTCACACAAATGAATCAGTTAAACACAGAGTCCAAGCAGCATCATGTAGGCAGAAGTAGACAACAGGATAAACAAAACTATTACAATTATGAAGAAAACATTGATCTTCAGGGGAGGTATCCCCAACGCAAATGTCCCGCTCTAACACGCGTGATTTTATAATTAACCATCCCGCTCTCTACGCAAGCTCTGTGCGCAGATATTTAGCTATAGTCATTAAGCCAATCATTCTATCAAAGCAAACCCTGCGAATTTTTCTATAACTATTTGCGATCTTTAATTGAGTACAAAAATAAAACGTTAAATATCAGTAATATAGCCGTAGTATTGAAAATACATTCCAAAAAGGGGTAACTTCGCGATTTTTTTCTATCGAGTGAAATTCATCAGGTCATGTAACTGACTGCGATTTTGACTAGACAAGATCCTTATGTAACACATATATTTTTTTTAGATTTTAAGACACTATATTCTATGTCTCAGACGGTTTTTAAAAACTCAAAAGTGGTAATACACGGCCTTCATCTAAAATAGCTAATTAATGATTCCCTACATAAGTTCCCTAGGAGTTGAATTATGTAGGTTTTAGGTACCTATCATAGATTTCAATTACCTAAAATCGTATATATTTACTAGTTACTGTGTATAAAACCGCTTTGAAATAGGATTAAACATTTAACGGAATTAAATAGGCGTTTCTGTATCTTCCATGTGTATAATAAAATCTGTCGTAATATTTTATTCATTGCTCTTCCTGTATTATCTACTCTATGACATCGATATTTGAGTCAGTTGAGTGAGTTGAGATTGATTAGCTAAACCTAACCCAGATAAAATCTACTCGGCTCTTCAGAAGTAATGCCGCAGCGATAAGGTGTCAGCAACAATTTCTCCGCCTTCCTGCTTGAAGAAAGTTGTTAATTAAGCAGGTTATAGGTAACAATATTCCAGCTACATTAAATAAAATCAACTTATCACTGACTTCGGTACTAGGAGCAAATTCGTTTCGAGGTTTTACGAGTACAAGCTTTTATTTGACTTCCCCTGTTAGTATGTGTGGGACAAATCTTGCAACTGAATTTAAGACCAGTTCTCCTCAACCGATTGAGCTCAAATTTGGTATACTTTTGTAAGTTGGGTGACAATGCAATATTATGGTAACATCGAACTGATCTGATGATGGAGAAAGAAGGTGGCCATAGCAACTCCTAAACTACTAAAGATGCACCCATCGTGTTTGAGCTCATTGGGGCCGTCTCCACGAGTAGTAAAAAGTACAGTCTGCAATAAAAGCTTGTACCAAAAATGATTTTTTTGACCGAAACTTATTTTTCTGTAGTCTATTTCCTTCATGCTTTCAACGTCACTCTACTCACAAACAGCGATAGCCATAGGAAATTCCTAATTTTACACAACGCATACTTACTTATATTAGTATAGATTGTCCGGAAAAAGGTGACAGAAACTAAATTACAGTGCAACTACAAAAAGCGGAAACGTAGGCAATGGAACCGTGGTGTAACTTGCAGTTACCGCACGCTGTTGCTCAGTTGAAGAACGTAATAAGATCATATGGGTTTCATATGTTTATGTTACCTTCTCGTATTGGTTGGTAAACCATTGCCACATGCCGGGAACACCCGACGACAGTCGCCCGTGTAAACACGCCTTTCATGGTTTTACAAACCTTCGTTTCCGCGGAACTTGCGTATGTTTCAATGATAAATGGATGCCTTTAGCGAAGCACGTAGTTTCGTACAAGGACAGAGATTATAATATTTTTTTTGGGATATTTGTACATCGCAGGTGGAGGGGTTGTCAAGTATTTTATTACGAAGCATGCAATACCTATTATTAGATGTAAATAAATTTAGTAGTCGTCACGTCCCTCAGACATGAGGATTCGATCAAGAAGAAGATGAAATTTAGCAATACATATCATGAAACACTTGTAATATTTCACAACGCTCATTATGTAGATAGGTAATCGGATTTGTGTTACGGAGTGGCCACAAAACCTTTTTAAATACAGTAGAATTCGCTTATAACAACTCCGCATATAACATTCGACCGCTTTTAACGACTGCTAAATCACCGACGTTAGGATTCGTACCAAACATCTTCAAAAAAAATCAGTCCGGTTTGTGCGACGTAATATCGCCGGTCCCTTGACTGTCGCTGTATCCGGATTACTACTGTATTTTTAAACTGCCAAAATCACGTAGGTATTTTAATAATGGAACTGAATATACCGTTATATCCCAATACAGCTCGATTACCGAACAGGTGTGCCCGGGTGTCAGTGAAAGCGTCCTGACCTACGACCAGCAATCGTTTGCGGTAGGCTGTCGTAAGCGTCTTATCGACACTGTACACTAACTACGCTGCGCTATTCACAAACTTTTTCCACTCATCTCACCATTCGCTCCTAGTATATTGACGAAAGCATTCCAAACAATTTATGCGTAAATTGAGCTTTGACTTATGTTGGTTAGATTAAGAGATGTCGGTACGGTAGTTGCAAATTACTCCGGTCGGACCTGTTTCTGAGCCTTTCGTGTGTGTACGTACGTTAATACAGTCTGTAACTATATCCTACATAACACTCGCACGCAAAATACATATTAAGTGCGTTATGCTAAAAACTGAAATGACATACCTACCTAATTATTGTGTTACATTTCAAATAGTTATTACTTTATAGCTAGGTACGTAAAACCGATGCTAACCGCAAAAATACTCCTCTGGAGTTCTAAAGATCTACGAGCCTTCCACATTACCACGGCGCGGCGTCGTACCTAAACATGAAACGGCGCGGCACAACGTGGCGGCGGAATGGCACGGTGCCGTGGTAATGTGGACAGGCCCTACGGGCACCGTCTACGGCCTTTGTTCTTTGTACGTTGCCGCGTACGGCGCGGCGCCGTACCGTGGACATGTGTCCGGGCTCTACCGGTCAACGTGTCTGCTTATCATCAAGCAGAACGTATGCTTAATCGCCACCGTCGAGGTATAAAATATGTACATTGCTTTAAAAAGTTTAAGAGCCAACAACACAAAGCGGCTTTTTAATTAAATCATGCTTTTGTGAACGTAGGTATATTTCCGACATGGACAGGGCCGTACTTAATGAAAATTAACCAGGAAGTTTTGTGATGCCTTTTCTTATAAAGTTAATAATACCTTCATAAAACCTCAAGATCATTGACACCATTTCATTTTAATACAGGCAATAAACATATTGTTCTTCGACTCTTCGTATCTTTATATATAACTTTATAACATTTGTGTAGATGAATTTAATTTTTACTTAGGCAACTAAAACAAAAAAATCCTAGTACTTCTTTATGTATGACTGAGGCAACCATACCTTTGTACAGAAATTCTACTGCTCTCAAATTTTAGCCATAAACAAATAGTACAGTTCCTTAGGTCCAGACTCCAGGTAGACACAGACCTGCCTCTACACTTACACACTGTACATAAAGTACCTTAACTACCTAGTAAATCATAAGTTAGCGAGACAAGATACGTATCTGCACTTAAGCGTGTTATCCTAGATTTTACCGACATGCGGACAAACTGGTTTAGATATTCATCTATTGTATAATCCTTACGTTAGAAGACTAAAACACCCACTTTTACTCGCAGATTTTTATTAAACATTCCATATAAGATTTTTATTGTATCAACTTATGTTTGATCTTAAATCTGTGACGGGCGGTTAGTAGTTAAAAATTTAGTTTAGATACAATTAAACTTCTCTTCTTCCTCGTTCCCTCATGACTGAGGATCGACCAATCACGATGTCCTTGTCCTATTGTCCTCATACGACGCATTCAAGAGCCACGTAAGCTGCTATGCGTGGAACCACAAGCCTTCTTGATGTTGTTAAACCACCTTGTAGAAATACAACTTTTGGTGCATTTGCCCTCGATTTGGCCCATTATGATTCTTCTTTCGAGGTTAGTGTTGCCTAGATCGCATAATGTGTCCAAAGAACTTGAGAGTCCTTTGCAATTTGAAATAGGTATAGGTACTTACTATGTAAATTCTGATGATCACTGGGTAAAAGAATAGTTGGAGGACCAAAAACGATGGACAGATGACATTGTAGAAGTTGCGGGAAAGAACTGGTGGAATCACAGCAAAGAGAGAGAAAATGGAAAAAGATGGGGGAGACTCTTACCCAAAAGGGATCCATTTCCAACCAATAGATAAACACATCACATCTTCCATGTTTCTCAATTTTAGGTAAATAATAGTATTTACCGAACACATTAATTCAAATTCATCATATGTTATGCCCCGTTCTCTCAACGTTGCGCGTGAGTCGATCGCGTGCCGGTATTACCGCGCATGCGCCTCGCTTTCCCCGCCGGCCATCATCGGCGTCGCCAATTATAACATTAATAGCATTTAGAAGTACGGTAGCAGTTACTGTAGGCTTAAGGAAACCATAAAGAAATTGAAACTCCGATGACGCGTGTGTGCACTACGTAGTACGCGGTTAAGCATCTTACACGACAACCCCCAATGCATACAAGGAAGCGTCAATGGTTATGGGACTACCTACGTCAAAATCGCAAATTACATGGCGTTGGTATCAGCAAATTTATGTAGTTTTGACGATGTTGTTGTTGTTGTTTGACCGCAATATCGCTTACCATCAGGTGATTTGTGGTCAAGCGCAAACCTATAATGAATAAAAAAAAAAAAATGTCCAGTCAACGCTATTTCCTCGTATCCATACTATAATATTATAAATGCTTAAGTAAAGTGTGTCTGTCTGTCTCTATATATGTCTGTTACCTCTTCACGCTATTTGGTATGGAGATAGTTTGAGACCCGGGGAAGGACATAGGATACTTTTTATCCCGGAAATCTACTTTAAAGGGGTTGATGTTGTTATGGAAGAGCGATAAGCCGACAACTAGATAAGCGCCTGAAATAAAAAAATCTTACGCTATGAACAAGTTCAACGCGGACAATGTCGCGGGCAAAAGCTAGTGCGTTATATTGTGACGTATCTACCTACTTCAGTCTCGGCGATCCTAAAATCAGACCAAGTTTGAGTCTGCGTGTGTTAGGTTACTATCAAACAAGAAATTATGACGACTTTTAACACACGTCCTCGTTTCATAGAAACTTAATAAATCGACGGATACCATTACTCTATAACATAATCAACGTTTCGTTTTAATGTACTTCAATATCTACCATCTGTGTCGAAGTCAAAATACCCATAGACTCCGCTCCGGGTTAGAGGAATTCAAAGAAAAAGTGGTGTGACTTCTGCTTCCTTTAAAGGAAATCTATCCATATTCCCGATGTAGCGTAGCGTAGCCTATAAACAGTTGTGCTCCGTGAATGAAATAACAAATGCAAAAGCATTATTAAAGGTAAGGTTGTCTGGATGAAATCGCTCTTTAGCGATAAGACCGCCTGTTGTTTGCCTCTACTTAGTGGTTTTGTACCGTACTGTGTCCTTTAATTGAGGTATACAATAAAGAGTATTTGTATTACCTATATCATCATGTTAATTATCGTCTTTCGCAGTATTAGAAGTGTTTGTGTGTAGTAGGTATGAATCTTATAGACTTCTAGCAGATGTTCTATTAAGGGTGGATTGCACCAACCTTTTAAAATCTGATTTTAAGTGGATATTTTGAGACAGTATTTATTAAAAAAAACTTTAATGCACAACATGAAATATGTACCTACAAATGGCGGAGTTAATGCTATAAGGCTATCTTCAGTTAACCATTGGGCTATACAGAAAATTGGTGCAGGCACATTCTGTGGGATGAGAGCTGCAGGCGCCATATTTAACATTTTTTTTAACCTGACTGTGGCTTTATAGGCCGGGCCCATTAAAGCGATAGGAGTGCACGGTTTGAGGGTGGCCTGGGGAAAGTCCAGGGGAAACCTCCGACAAGACCACGCGGGCGGTTTAAACACTGGAATACTCTAAGAGCTTGCGCTCCAGGTTGAGCGGTCTCACCCATATTTAACGTTGATCGGTCTGTCTGCATCGTATGTCGGTGCAATCTGCCCTTACCCACTAAAACCACGTGTTAGAAATACAAATTCACTTAGAAACCATTGTTATTCCGCGCGTTAAGTACATTAGAAGTTTGTTCCGGTTGCGCTCAGTTGAGGAAAGCCCAGCAGACCCCAACCTCGGCACAGCCTCGTACGAACGTGCTCCATATCCCTGCCCGAACATCCTTGCTGCGACCTTGTCTCTCGACCTGTGACTTGGCTTGAACCTGTGATTACCTAGGAGCGTACATTTGAAATTCAATTTTATGCTTTCTAAAATATTCTGAGGATGTTGGTTAGGTTTTACTAACTACGTGTCGTAGGCTAACGTGTAACGCATGAATGCACCTTGCGTTTTGTCTACGTAGTTACTTTAGAGTAAATTTTAATCATAAAGTAAAATAACGACAAACATAACTTCATTAATATGGCATTAAGTCCACCTTTTTTACTTCAAGTTTTCTTTTGTGCAATATAAAGATTGAATGAATAAATAAATAAATAACATGTAACAAACATGCTTAATAATGTGAGATGAGTTTATAAGACTATAAATCTTGATGAATGAAGATTTTTCAAATGTAAACGAAATTTTAGTAAGTAAGTAACACAGTATCTTTTTGACATTAATACCTTAGGTACCTGCTGGCATTCATGAGGTAACCAGGCTTTATAATCTCTACAAAAACGTTTTCGTTTCTGTTAAGCTGAAGTTAATATAGGGCACTGCTTATTATACGGTGGTATTATTGCTACAGTCAACGTCAAAGATATGTTTACACTTTTGCACCTTATCCCATTGTAATAAGGCGAAAAATTAAAACATAATCTTTGACGTCGACTGTACATCCCTACCTAGTAAAAGCTATACTTTATTATTCGTTATTAGTGGTTAAGTATTTAATACTTTGGTTGGCAATATAAGCGCCAGGGACCACGGCATTTGCTCGAAGCATTAAACATCTGAATAATTGCTTACTGTTAACCTTAATGCATCGGTAAATGTTGATATTGCTTTGACTAAAGCTAAAGACACAGCTGATGAAACACTGGTTATTTGCTACTGGCGATAAATGTGAATTGAAATGAGAAATATCTTAATAACTAGTTCAGCGCAGAAGTAACCTAGATATGTCTGTTTTGACGTATTCAACCAGCAATCGACGAAGGAATAACGGATGTAGTAAAGAAATAAATAATTCATACTAAGTATATATACGTAAACTTATGTACAAAAGCGAGTTATTTTTATGAAGAATAATTAGTATTTGATAGAGGTGTTAATAATGTCAGATAATAAAAATATATTATCAAACAGAATATGTATTAGGAAACAGTCATTGTTGCTTTCAAATAACGGAGCAAAGTTGAATTTTTTCCCTTATTTCTTTAGAATCCCTCGCTGTACTTGGTATTCTATTGTAGAATGTTTCGTTCCCCTCAGGATTCAATATACCGCCCTTGCCGTAAATACGAGTATACAATGTTGCTCCATGAGATACATTTTTGACTTTCAAACCAAATCGGACGTAGTGCTATGCGCAAGTCTTTCCATTAGCATTGTTTCGCAAAATCTAAACGGCTCAAGCGTAACCGCTCTTGGAGACTATAGAAATAATAGCAAACAATATCAGTACGTGAGCTTCAGATTATACCTCCGGCGGTCCATTGTCTCTTTACGGTCGCTACAAATTTCGTTTTACAAAGCAAAACGACGTATATACAATGTATTCTATGTGTGTAAAACACTTTGTTGACGTCTATGCGCCCTTAATTTTATTGCAGGTTTGGAAATGTAGGAGGGTCAATGGGTAACTATATTCTGTCAGTGGATGCGTGACTTGAATTTATAATTGAATTAGTTTTCCGGTAGTCTGTCGTCTGTTGCTGTGACATAATCATAGACATTTACAGATGAAATAATGTGACTATTGTTCCCAAAAATGTGGGATACTGGATTCGAGTTTCTTAAAGGAAAGCCTCTTGTCACAATTTTGATCTAAATCCATCAAAATTACATAGGTATCTAGCCTACATATTTCAATTTCGAACATTGAGAAATATGACACTAGTTTTTGTTTGTTGATTTGTGACAAACAATTTGGCACGGAGTTTATATATTATCCCGAGGAAGACTAATGTAATAGTTTTATCCCGAAAATCATCCTTTAAAGGAAAATATGGAGGCGGAAATTTCTCTAGATGTAGTTACGATGTAAACGAATACCACGCAAAACTAGTAAAAAACCTATATAACTTTCGATGGCACGGCATATGGCGCGCACGCAAGCCTCTGTGAACATGTATTTGTATATTACTGTTTCATGTTTGACGCGCGTGCCTTTACATACGTACAGTCCGCGTGAGAAACAAAAATAGACTTAATTTTCCAAGAAAAATTAACTGTACCTATACACTACCTATGGCAAAGTTATTAATATTCGTCTATCTTTGATAAATGTTTAAGGGGTTGAAAACGTTGCCGCTTTTTGTATGGAAAAATCCTCTTAATCACACTGAATGTGGTATTCAATATCAATATCCTTAACCTAATAGCATATTTATTCATTTTTGTTTCATAAAACTGTTCTAAAATCCGATTTACACTGGCAAGAAGTTGCATGCAAGTTTTTTTAACATTGCGGGGCTGCACCCGTAATCTCAGTCAGACTGTACAATGATTAGCCCACCATACGGCTCTTACGCTTAGCTTGTTTCCTAACATTGCGTGTTGATAATTAGAAGAACATATTGAGAGCTGAAAAGGACAGCCATTAGAGACAAGGTAACGGCCCTTAGAATTAATTTCAAATGCTTGGTTAAGCAACGGTTTTTGTTAACTAAGTGAACTTATGCATCATTAAAAATTAAAGAAAAAATATGACAGAACATAGGTATAATTTAAAAAGAACGCGATTAGAAATTTTGATCATTAAAATATTGAAAAACTTAGGCACCGAGCAGGATTCGAACCTGCGACCTCCCGGCACTCGCGGCCAGCCGCTCTAGCCAACTGAGCTATAGGTGCGATTGCTACCCGACTTGAAATTTGTCAATCCTTCCTTCATTTATACAACGCCTTAAGGGAGGCGTACAGCGACATCTACCAGAAGACTCAGGCTTCATTACGGCACTAACGTCTCAAATTATGTTGAGAAATCGTTAGTTACGATGCGCTTCCCTTACTAAATTAATTTTGTATTAAGCAGTAACGCTGCTAACGCAAAGTAGAAATTCAAGCCGGGTAGCAACCGCACCTATAGCTCAGTTGGCTAGACTAGAGCGACTGGCCGCGAGTGCCGGGAGGTCGCAGGTTCGAATCCTGCTCGGTGCCTAAGTTTTTCAACTTTTTCCTTTATTTCTAAAATTTCTAGTTTGCGCTAGCAGCGTTACTGCTTAATACAAAATTAAGAACGAGATTCTTCAATAAATAAAGGGCCTGAAATCGATCCATCCGTTTGGGATCACACAAAGGTTATTAGGCTGCCTTTCCACCAGAGATGTGCGAGGATGTGTTTTCATACATTTGACACCTCGCTCGGCGCGTTGCGAGGTGTCAAATGTTTGCGCAGGGGTGGGCAAGGCGTTCTACATACAAACTCTGTGCACGTTTTATTCGTAGGGTTTGGCACTAACGAATGTGATATTTTTTTTGGATGTAAATATTAGATATGCGAAGAAAGTGATGTGGACATTTTCAAATATTTCAAAAAAATGAAAAAAAATAAAAATAATATGAATGAAAAAAAATTACATCACGAAATAGCCAACAGAAAAATAAGCATGATGAACGAAGAAAATCCTGCACAAAGTTTGTTGTTGTAGCTTGCCCTACCCCTCCTCTTAAGTAGGGAGTTAAAATGTGTGCTTTCATATTTCCGACATTCACAAAGGTATCGGAATAAAATATAAACTTAGATGTAGTGCTTGCTAAAAGACATTGATAGAGTGTCAGGAATCCGAAGACGATGTCGAGTATAGAGATAGAGCGAAGTGGAGAAGTAGTTCGGAAAGCTGGCCCCACCACTATGTGGGGTATAGCCAGGAAGAGAGAGAGATCGGAATAAAATAAACTTAGATTAAGATACATTACTTTTACTCTATTCCACGAGCGCGGGTGAGCCATGGTTGTGTGTTGAGCTTATATGAGCTATGCACATTGGTGATAGAGTAGTGTTTAGATTTGTGTGAGCACTTTGTTCATTCCTATGTATGTGATGGATGTACAATACAACGCAAAATACTCTTTATCGCACACCTCACAAAGAACACAACTCAGTACAGAAAATTAGGCTTAAAGTAGAGGTAAACAACAGGCAGTCTTATCGCTAAAGAGCGATCTCAACCTTTGGGTATACCACAAGGGCACCAATGGTTCAATTCTATACTTTTCAACGAGAGCTTTGTTCCATTATTAGTTAGTTGCCACTTCGATAACGATACGTTACACATTCAGTGATGGTGGCACGAATTCGTTTCATTTTTGTATGGTTAATTGCTTTCCCTGCGCCGAATGTTCACTTTACGAATAAATAAACTTATGTAAATTACTTTATATACAAATAGTATGTTTACTATTGTTACCTGGTAATAAATAAGTCGCTACTCTGATTGTATTGTGTTTTTGAAGTCACGTTTTAAACAAGCAACCTTATGATAGCTCTTGGGTGGCTTCCAATTTTCCGACTGAACACGTGGCGTAATAACTAATACCTATACATAAAATAAGTTGGGGGTGTACGAAGTTTCTGACTATATAGTAATATTACCTACAAAATACATAAATTGTAACTAGTTATGCTATGTAACTCGTAAATATCGGTATTTACTAGGTAAGCGTGTTCCATCCTAGACCGCAATATCGCTTACCATCGGGTGATTTGTGGTCAAGTGCAAACCTTTTTAGAATTTTAAAAAAAATACAATAATAACCATTCACCAATAACAGGTCAGTTCCTTACATAATAAATATTGTATTTTAATTTATCAATCTCATTTTTTTAAAAAGCCTGAGGCATCGTCCCATCACTTAATTACTGTTACGCCTACAATCAAAATGTTGATATTGACATTAAACTGCTAATGATATACTTAATACTTATTATGTCAGAACGCATTTATAATAAGCCTAATTGCCATTGAAACAAGGCCTACATGAGGTCAGCTGTTACGAAATATTTGATTTAATCACAAAAACACAGCAGATTTCATAATATCACATAATAAATTTAAATAGCTAAGGGACCAAATTATAACATGGCTGCACCTAAAATATAAAATATTAAGTAAATATTCAACTAAGGTTCTTAGATTTTTTACATTGATAGGGTATACCCATAAATTAATGTTTAGTAATTAAATCATTGTAACTTACGTATTAAGAGCGTGGATGTTTAGATTCACTTCTATCAGAAGATTCAGAAGCATTTACGAAAATCACGTAGAAGGAAACTTATGTTTTAGTTATTTATTAAATCATCAACATCATCATTTTTAGCCGGTAATAGCCCACTGCTGAGCATAAATAGGCTTCTCTTCGATAATATAAATTAATTAATTAATTCTAATACATCTTCGTCGGTACACTCTTTACAGAGTGGTCGTGGCCGTTAGGTCAGTCTTTGAGCGTTTCAATTTTAATACACAATTTTTATATTGGCATTTTCGTGAAACATTATTGTCCGTGTCATCATCCACAACCACGCGCCTCTCGACAACGAATCTTAAGCTTAAGCCACACAGAGAGCGGGCGGGCGGTTGCGGCGCGGGCGCGGGCGGCGGCGGCGCGGGCGCGGGCGGCGGCGGCGCGGGAGCTGCTTTTGGCGGTGGCGGCTCCCGCGCCGCTGCCGCCCGCGCCCGCGCCGCCGCCGCCCGCGCCCGCGCCGCAACCGCCCGCCCGCTCTCTGTGTGGCTTAAGCTTTATACTAATCTATGCGCATTGTACGGATTGGACTGTGGCGCACCTTCGTGGATGGCACGCACTATCCAGGTCGGGCCTAGCTGATTTTCTTACTGAACTCTTCTCAACTATCTAGGCTAGGTTTAGTGAACCAGAGACAAAACTCCCAGTAACTAGCTGGATTCCACTCAGATTTTCATATCGGTTGAAGCCGCTCAATCTCATTGGAGCGCAAACTCAGAGTATTCCAGTGTTTAAACCACCCGCGTGGTAGTGTCAGGGGTTTCACCTGGATTTTCCCCAGGCCACTCTCCAACCGCGCACTCCGATCACTTTAGTGGGCCCGGCCTATATGCCACAGTTAGGTAAAAAACAAAACATTTAGTTCTGGTTCTGTTTTCTGCTATTTTGCAAGACCAGCGTTCGTAATCGATAATATTGCGATCCGTTGCGAAACCGAATACCTGTAGCTTTTCTAGACATGGTCGAGGCTACTTTAGTCAGCCATTAAAATGCATTCAGAAAACATAGCAATAATAATTAGTTGAAATGTTCTTATGTAGGCCACAGTTGTAGAGGCCAAGGTCCTCTAACTCAGTTTAACACAGTTTTACTGTCGCCAGATTGAGGTTAAATGGCAGTGTATATTTATTCATCAATACATATGTCCCCTACAAATGATGAATCTAGAAATACAGAACCACAAGAGACCGCTACAATCACACATACTACAATTGGACAATGGTGTATTCGTCGTATCTATGATATAGGTTCATTCACAAAAATGGTGTGAATGGTTCAAATGACTGACGAGTGATGGAGATGTACTATATGTATGTTATAATTGGGGCCTTTGTACTATGTGTAGGATGTATGTCATCAGGCGGGTATATATTGGAATCGGTAAACAAGTTTCTTAGGTTAGATAGTTTATTAAATTAATAACATCTACGTATACATGACATATAATTTGTTTCGTTAGTAAGGTAGGTACCATTTGTCTTTCAAATGTCATATATATTTTTTTCTTTGTGTTTCATGTTTCCGGCACATCATAGGGATATATCTGTTGTCTCTCTCTCCAAATGAGAATGAATACGGGACCATGACCAAAGACTACAATATATATACTAAAGTATAGACTGGTAACTCTACCGTTTTAGGAAACTGGATGATAGTGCTGCCATCTATCCCTCGTGATGTGTAAATTGATTTACACACGCACACACACATGCATAGTAGGTAATACATACACATATAAAACATTCATTCAATTAGTTTGACACATCTTAGAAGTTACGTAGAAATAAGTTTCTAAACGCGATTATGAAATTCATTGCGTACCTGTTTAGAAATTTATTTCTCTACGTAACTTCTAAGATATGCCACACTAGTCCATATTGGAGTTTATAATAGGATATAATTGGAATAGGTCCTTAAAAATAGAATAATATATTATCAATATTAAATAAAAAATCAAGTGAAACTTCATTTCCTAGTTTATGTGTGTTATTATTTATTATAAACAAACAATCTACTAAAAATGACATACATGGCATAAATAAAATCAAAACTAACTTGAATCTACAACAGGCCCCTTGAGGCATGGTACCTATATTTTCTCGCTATATGGCAATGATCGCGCGCGTTGAGTCCTTTGGAGTTCGCTTACCATCAGGTGGCCCGCACATATAAAAAAATGCCGATACGTTGTATGAGGAAGTCACCAGGTTCGTCGGTCACCAGTTACTTCAAACATTTCACGATTTCAGTAAATAACTTGTGTGCGCTGGGACCCCATGGACGTCGAGTTTTCGATGCCAAAAGGTACAAAATTGTACTCACAGCCGAGGCCCTTATATTTAATGAGCTGGAAACAAACAAATCAACATATAAGTACCTATACGCAACCTGTCTAACGGTAAGCAGACCCCATAAGATATTGACGCTTGCAACTCCCGAAGAATTACAAGCGCGTTGCCAACCCCGAAGTGAGTTGAGGATTCACTGCAATTACACAAAGAGAAAAATGCAGATCCTCTCTCAACACAGCGCATAATTGGGAACTCTGGCGACCATACTGACCACTGTAACATCAAATACGTACAAACAGACATAGTTTTGCTGTTATTATGGCTGCAATATTTTAAACTTTATTTTACTAAACGGTTAAAACTCACGAAGTGACAATTAATACGTGAGTTTTAACCGTTTAGTAAAATAAAGTTATAACATGTCTCACGAAAGTTTAAATTCAAGCAATATTTTTACTCCAGTTGTTGCTCAGACCCTTCAAGTAGGGCTTGCATTCCGGAATTCCGGAATCTCGAAATTCCGGAATCTCGGCCAATTTTTCCGATATTACAATTCCGGAATTGGTACACTCAAAATATCGGAAATTCCGGAATTGGATTTGATGAATTTAGAGAGAGAAAATAGTGTTTTGTATGTTTATTCTTAACTTTCACAATGTAAAACTGAGGAATTGTTCGCCTATCACCAGATTCATAAACATTTTGTGAATAGATTTCAAACTGGTATTGGTATTCCATCACGTATATTCCTCCTATCCGTATTTTGGATACCTACGACGATCACTTAACTCCGCCGTTAGCTGCGTTCGTGTGCTCTAGTGTGGCTCTGTGGCTTACGTACCTAGCCGTTCTTATCCACGAAGACCCGTGCACTGCACGGAGTACGGAGTGGGTAGGTACGTGAGCACACCATAAACATAATGACATAAAAGTTTTGTAGTATCACCCAGGTTTCGATCGAATCACCCACAAACAATAAACAGAGGGACAAGTGGTAATCTTCAGTCTTCTGTATAACTTAACGGAGCCTATGGATGTGGTCTATGGTACTAAAGCCTCTTCGGAAACCGGCTTTTTCGGGAGGCTGGAATTCATCTAGCCTGCGTGCGAGATGGCTCGTAATGACAATGACTCTTGGAAACAGCTTGTAGACATGGCTCAAAAGCTTGATGGTTCGGTAGTTGTTCAGTAGTGTGTTGTCACTTGTCAGGGTTGTCACCATTCTTGAAGAACAGCGCCACCTCACCTGTGTTTTATGCTTTTGGCGTTCCCCCTTCCAGTAAGACGGAATAACCACATGAAACATATGTGCATTTTTTTCGAAAATCACGAGTTTATGTATGTATGTATAATTCTTTATTGTACATGAGTAAACATAGCACAAAAATAAAAGAACAGTTGACATGCATGTACAAAGGCGAGCTTATCCCTATAGGGGATTTCTTCCAGCTAACCTTTGAGCAATTGAGTGGAGATTGAGACTAATAGGTTTAGTGCTGATAATGAATTAATGACCATATATGACTACTAATGGATCACATTTAGCACTCAGCTTATTTGATCCCGGAAAGCCGTTAATTCAGTAGGTAAAGTGAAAAAGTAAATTGAAAGTAAGAAATATCTTAATCTGGATATTGCCTATAAAACGATAATGATTATATTTTTAGTACATTTTTGTGACATTAATTTAGTTGAAAAAGGTAAAATCCCAATTCCGGAACCAGTTCCGGAATTCCGGAATTGGAGCCCAATATCGGATACAATTCCGGAATTGGAAAACCGTCCGATATTGCAACCCCTACCTTCAAGTGATAACAATTCGCTTGTATCTTTTTTCTTTTTTAGTAGGCACTCCTCCATATCCCTCCGAGAATATGACTGTGGTCAAAATTGTACCTATGCTTTTATTTTTCCGTCCCACAGTTCACTCTAATATCAACACATCTGATTAGATGATTTATTTATTTTTATTGATTAATAAAAATAAATACATACCTCGCAAGCATATTTTCTGGGTAGTGGTATACTTCAGTAAAATGCATTCTATAACCCTCCTGTTTGTGCTGTGATGACTGCTCTTCAAAATCAAATCCGCAACTGAGCTTCCCAGCCCTAAACTAAGCCTGTTTGAATCTTTAGGTTAGGACTTGGAAATCTGTGTAAGGGGATACCTGCAATTGTGAAAGGAAAATAAATGCCAAAAATGAAAGAATTTACTTGATTAGACATTATTACCTATTAATCTACTATAACTTAGTTGCTAGGAGCACTAATGGCCCAGCGGCGCCTGCGTACCGCAACCGGTATGCAAGGTTAAGCAATGTCGGGCAGGGTCAGTACATGCATGGGTGACTGCTTTGAGTGGTTACTAACTGAGCGCTCCCGTGCTTTGGAAGGCACGTTAAGCCGTTGATCCCGGCTGCTGTCTATGGCAGCAGTCGTTAAGCCAAGTTGGAGGCCTTCGGGCGGCTTGAGAACTTCTAACAGTCAAGTTCCCACTCGACAAAGGGGGGTCGAAGTTGCACCACGTCCGTAGGGAAAGTACCCACCGCTACCCTACACGTGACCCCTGGGTGGTTCTAAAAGTGCAACAAAATCTGGCAACCGTACTGTCTTCTCGAAGATCTCACGGTTTGAAATAAATGCCATACGATAAATAAAAAAATAACTTGGTTGCTTCGTTTAAGTTTTTTGTTATGTTTTTACTTAGTGGTGCACAATAAGGCATATTATTATTATAACATATCAATTACTCAAATACAAATAATTACCTTTTCCGTGTCCACCCTTACAAAATGGCTACCGTACACAACGCAACAATTCCTGTCCTGTGTCCTGAATGACATAGGTACGAGTATTAGGTATTCCTGGATTACAAGTCCTTGCTCACTATCACATTGTCAAACTATGCGTATTACACTACAATGTTTTTTATTTCGAATATGGTGGCATTTAAATGAAAACACAACTATTTTAAATTAAATTAAATGGATTTGTCAGGAACAGTTTTATAAATATATTTGAATTGAAGTTTTATTTTGAAAATTGACAAAAGATGAAAGATGTCAACGTATCTATAGTATAAACGTTCCGTTACTCCCAAATATAAGCTGATATACACTCATAGTCCATAAAATTTTGCTCTTAACTTATAACGTAAGAGAGGCTGACAACATATATTTATCCATGTCTATGGGGTATTTAACTAGCACTCTAATCAATTTTCTGTTTGCATGAACTATTGATGAGGCTCAATTAGCTCGGTGTTGTTATCACATAATTGTGTACATTACCTAAAAATGAAAATATTTTGTGTAAATTGGAACGATAAGGAAAAAACTCCTAGTACCATAAATTTAGGTAGCAAATACGTCATCGAAATTAAAGCATAGACAAGTAAATGTAAAGGTTAATGTATACATAGTAGACAAGTTTGTGTTACTTGTTACAGTTTTTACAGTGTATACATTACCTTAACATAACTGTGTGCAGTACTGACATCTAACAGCATGAGTAAAAACGACGAAGTCCTTGGCTTGGAAAAGAAGACAAGCAGTACTTAGAACTGAAGAGCTCGTTATTTTGTCACCAATATATAGATTGCAGCTCAATCAAAGCGTTCCATTTCGTTTCTTCTAAGTTGCCATAGCATGACCATGACGGGAAAACGATTTACTAAATAGTTTGCCTAAGCTTAGTTCGCTGATGCTTTAGTGACAAACTCAGAAGCTAATAATAATTATTTCGTAAAATTTGCATATATTGCAATGGTCACTGCAGATATTCTAAAGGAAGAAATGTCTACTAAGCCAAGAGGAAAACTCTTAGGAAATCTAGTTCCAAGTTGTTAGAAAAGCTGCATTTTTCACCGTAACAGGTGGTTGGCGAGGCCGACGGGTGCCACTCGTTAAATTACCCGCTCGCTTACCGACACATAACCCACTTGCGATGAATAACTAAATATACAGGTACCTAACTACGGTCAATTATAAATATTTGTGGACAATCTTACACAAATCAACCTAGTCCCAAACTAAGCAAAGCTTGTACTATGGGTACTAAGTGACGATATACATACTTATATAGATGAATAGATACTTAAATACATAGAAAACATCCAAGACCCAAGAACAAATATTCGTGCTCATGACACAAATAAATGTCCTGGCCGGGATTCGAACCCGGGACCTCCAGCTTCGTAGACAGGGTCACTACCAACTAAGCTAAAGCGGTCTTCTGTATTATAATAACATTAGAATTATTGAATCGGTGATAAATGATTGTTTTTAACAGGATAAAGAAGTTTTTTTATACATGTTATGGGTTAGAAATGTCGAAAAAATATATACTCCAACCCGTGATAGTTTTCAGTTCAGACAAACAAATTAATAAAGTTTTGAGTTTTCCCATACACTTCAACTATCTATTATTTCTATTTGAGGAGCAAAATGTAACAAACCATCGGAGATATTGCCAAGGGCTCCATCATATCAGCCCAGTGATTAAGTACATTATCATAATCTGGAATAACATCTTCAAGTAGCTATGTGACCTAAATAATTCGCAGTAAACGGTAATTCCTGCGAAAAATATATCAACTTTGACAACAAATTTAAAAGCTGAGGCTTTAACATATTTGAGGTAAAAATGTTTAATAGTGTGAGAATAATATTATACAATACATTTTGTATTTGTATTTTGTATTTGAATAAAATGATAATATCGTACGTTTATGCCAGTAGGTAATATTTATAGACGTCCAATCAGTGAAAGGCCTGGTCAAGGAGGTCGGGGATCTTTTAAGCGATTACGATTACCTACTGATTAAAGCTAAGTACCTTATTATATTACATCTCATTTAACCTAACTACTAAGTGTCCGTAAACCCTAGAAGCTATAAATATTAACTCCTTAACCCTTTTAGAAACCGTCAGATCTTAGTTGCGTTGAACTCGCTTGCTTGCTATATAGGTAGGTACTTAGATTTTATTTATTAGGAAACTAGTTTTTGCCCGCAACTTCGTCCGCGTGGAACTCGGTCATCGCGATAGAATTTAATTGCTATTATTTTTATATCAGGCGCTGACCTAGTTATCGCAATTCCATATAATCTTCCACTCCAAGTCATTCCCATGCCAAATTTCATCTAAATCGGTCGGTTCAGCGGCTTAAGCGTGAAGAGGTAACAGACAAACAGACACACATCCGCATTTATAATATTAAGTATGGGTTCGTGCGATAGTCATGCGATTTCAGGGAAAACAATCTTGAAACGAAAAAATATGCGGCGTGCTAAGTTTGAAACGTGATAAGCGACTAAAATAAGTGAAATTAGTTAGTACAATATTTTCCTCTGCGAAATTGACCGTTCAAAATCTAATCTTTAAAAAAAACGGGACTACCTAAGTACCTATCTTAGGGACTGTTGACTGTGTAGGGGTTTATTTAATTATTTTGTATTTCTGGGATTTAGTTTGGTATGTTTTTATGACTTGATAATAATTGTGGCAGAATAAATACTACCTACCCGTTTTTGAACTCACACTTCACAACCAGCGGGGTAATTACGTAACGTTATGTACTACCGTTAGAGCATATTTAATGTCAATTTTGACGTATAAATCTATGAGATAATGTCGAAAAATGACATTAAATATGCTCTAACGGCAGTACATAAAGTTACGTGATTACCCCGCTGAAAGACATAAATTTTATAACCAACATATCACACATAAAAAACATCGCTAAGTTCTTATGAGATCTAATTTTTTCCGTTAAAATAGGCCTGTGGATATCGACAGTAAAATCGCAAAACATTATTAACTGTGTTTTTTTTAGTATATATTGTATGGATCCGTTAGGGTAGTATTAATATTAATTCAAGTTTGCAACATCTAAAAACTGGAGCTCGCTGCGCACCACGCTAAAAAACTGTGAAATTATATATATATATATATTTTTACTATATTTTTATCCTTGTTAATATTAGATATACGAAGAATGTCAAGCAAAAAAATCTAAAAATTCTAAAAAAATAAAATTAAAAAAATTTAAAAATTCTTGAGGTTCTAGCTAACTAAAAAATAAGCGTATTGACCATAAAACATTTAAGTGTAATGCAATCACGAGCCAAGAAAAACTTGCACAAAATTTGTATGGGGAGTGCTTGCGTATACAGGCGCCTTAAGGGACGAAATTACGGCCAGCCAGAACTACATCATGCCCTGCGATTTTAGCCTTTTTAGTGTCAATTTCTACGGGGTTATAAATGCACTTTCTCATTCAATACACATCAAAAAAGGAGCAATAATGTCGATATATTGCAGTGATTAACGACCAAATTAAACCACTTTTTCCTTAAACAGCGACTTAACAGTTACACCGGGTTCATTTGTTTTTATTTAGCTCCACGATACTTTGCGGTATCAATAAAAAAGAACAGTTAGGTAAGAGTAATTTTTTGTACGATGTTTTTAACAGGGAGCACCGGCGTGGTCAAGTGGGTTAGAGCAATAGTATAGACGTACAGTCAAGGGCAAAAAGGTGTACCGAATTAATCCTGTCATGAAAATGAACCGACACCTTATTTCTCTTAATTTTTAAATAAGTTATATGTACTATGCATCCATATTTAAATTGCATTGCATTTTTGTTTTTTGCATGTAAATTGGCTTTACGAATGAGTATGAGTATTTTTGTTCTTGACTGAATTACCTCTCTTAATGAAAAATGTTTTACCTACTATTCCTATGATGTTCAAGTAGGTGTTATGTAGTGGTAGGACATGAGTAATGAAATTAGGTAACGTGGGCAGGTGTGTCACATTGTAAATAAACGACGCTTTAGCAGTTAAATGTACACTCACCTTACTTATATGTTTGGCAGTTTGAATGAATTTAGTACAAGCTCTAATCAGACCATAAGGCTCAAGTTGTAAGATTTAAACGGTACCAATACCGGCCGGTAGGTAAATAGGTACCGGCTGAAATAAGTCACAAACATGCGCCGTTACCGTTAGGGTGAACGAACGTAAATTAGTAAATTGGATGTACAAAATGCGTTTTTAGTAGCGCTTAATGACAATCTTTTGACTTTTCGTTTGTCCCAAACCAAATCATATAATTTGAATAAAACTTTCAAAATTAAATACTCACACTTACATGTGCCCTTTAGGGTATACACAGACTGTGTGCCTACGATGGTTGTACTTTGTTTGGCAGACAGAAGTTTCATAGACGTATTGTTTAGCAGAATTTTCAGTTCATAGAAAACATTTTTTTACAAAAGGGTCGCAGTTCTAAGCTAACCTAACCTACTTTTCTGGTAGATCTAATTGGGTTCTACAAAATTGCATTTTAACTGTACCTAGAAAGCTACCGGTTACTGAAAAAAAAAGTTTCTGTGAAACGAAAATTCTGCGAAACAATTCATTCTACGAAACGCCTACGATACGTTTCAAATCTCTACATGTCTGTCCATTGTATTGTTGTGTCTGTACATTGTATTTTTTACGAAGAATTCTTAATGTAAATCATGTTTTAGCTTTATCTTTTTGCAAATAACGAGTATATAACGAATCCACATAATGAAGAGGTGTTATTGGGTAGATACCTGTCTTTTGTCTTCCACATCGCATATGTTAGTTTTAGTCATTAACAAGCGCGAGTGAAATGAAGCACTAAGTAAGTACCTACCTCACTCATGAAACGTATGACTTGTGAGACAACTTGCTCATCATATCGTTTGTCAACCAACTTTAGCCGGAGAAAGCATGTACTTGTACATACATGAAAACATGCGAGTAAATAAAACAGAGACAAAGAAGTAAAAATTACCACGTTTGAAATATTATCATTTAACCCATCGGTTTCAATGATAAGAAAAGCTCCTTAAAAGCTGTACACAATTAAAAGACTTTGATGTGTAACGAAAGTTACAAATCAGTTAACAGGTAAACCTCTTAACTCTGTTAAGTCT
Source organism: Cenopis cana (assembly GCA_951800055.1). Lineage (NCBI taxonomy): Eukaryota > Metazoa > Arthropoda > Insecta > Lepidoptera > Tortricidae > Cenopis > Cenopis cana. Next base: position 14,319,036 of record OX637478.1, read on the forward strand.
CTTAATAAACATTGGTTTTTTAGGATTCCGTACCCGAAGGGTCAAAACGGAAACCTATTGCTGTCACTCGCGCGTCCATCCGTCCTTCGTCTGTCACAGAAGTTTACAACCAAACGGTTGGAGCTACAGTCTTACAATTTTCACAGTTTAAGCATCTTGGTGCCCCAAAGCCATACGAATAGTCAAAACTTATTTTTAACTGTTTTACGGGGGGCTCCCCCTCCCATACAGCGAAAGGGGGCGCGAAAACAAACCAATTTAATTTCTCGACTCGCACTTGGCCGGCTTTTTTACCTACTCACGCAAACTACCAAACTAGTTAATACTAGTAGTTCGGTTAATGCCGAGGAACCTACTAGTTCTAATGCACTAGTCGGTATTAGCACGAGTAGGTTCCTCGAGCCTTGTGTTTTGCACGGACGGTATGGTATTGCGGATGAGATTATCGCTATCGCTCAAAACGCATCGTGGGTCAATCAGTAACGGGGACAAGCTAGATGTGTCGAGACGAGAAACACCTAGAATGAAGCGAGAAGCGAGCCGAGACAAGCGTTTGAGTCTTGCTCATAATTGGCCGCCGCACATGGCTGTTTAGCAACTCCTAACCCCGATGCAAGAATTACCTACATAATCGCTTTTAGCCTAGATTAGGCTTATGATTAAACCGTTCTTAAGTAAGATTTATGTCCTCCTGTACAAGTTTATATATTTATGTTGAATTATAAGCAGATACTTATTAAGATTTTCTAAAAAGGTTTATATTTTGTATCTAGGTACCAACTTACCTACTCGTATTTAGGCACACATTTCAAACGATCTTAATTTATTTTATTTAGCTTTAGGAATATTGTACCTAGTGATTTGCGTAGGCAGTCAATTGTCCTCGTCCATTATTGACGAAGTTAATGCGCTACCGTGATTATGATTACTTATCAAAATATTTATACAAGTTGGAAGTGCTTCCGTTGTTTTGATTGCATAAAAAAAATATGATAACTCATTAATATTTACGAATACGAATCTTCTTGTCTGTTCATTTTCCAAGCACATCGAGCTAGTAATTACTAAACATAACACATTAAAAGTTTTACCTTTACGCACGTAACGAATATTATGGTAAATAATAATTATATTACGTCATGAACCGATACATCATGAAGATGCATGACATCCAGTTTTTTTGATACCTACTTATATTTTATGACTAAAGATCCTTTCGAGTATTCAAAGATGCCGAAACTTAGTCGTAATTTATGTTAAGCGTGACCAAATATTTGAACGTAAACATCCTATGTAAACTTTTAAAATACAAATGCTTGAAGTTTAAGAGATAGATCAACTAAACAAATATGTGTCACGAAAACGTACTGTGCCTTAACCGTGTCACACCTTTTTTACAGAAGTAGACACGATAAATACGTAGACATTTGTATTTTTTTCAAAAATATTGTAAAGACAAAAGAGTACGTAGGTGTACCTAATCTATCGCAGGCCTATTCCTCATGCCGCTTCGGCTAAACGCGGCTCTGGCACTCTTACGTGGTGCCCGGATACCCTATCGCGCTAGGAACGAAAAAGCACTTGCTATGGCAATGCGGCAAGTGCCTACGTGCTGTCAAACGTCGGTTTTGTTAGAATAAAACCTTTTGTACTGAAGTACTACCACTAATTATTCTGTGCCTATCGAGCTACATTTTAGGGCCATTTTTTTTGGCTTTGTAGTTTTTTTTCGTTAGAATTGCATGAAAATTTGTGGCTTGGAAGAGCTCCTGATTCTGTATAAGTAAAACAAAAATGACAATATGGCGCCGAAAAAAATTGTTTTCCCATACATTTTATCCACTGAGGTACGAAATCCCATACGTTTTGTCACTCAATGGGAAAAAATTGTGGGACACTGTAGGAAATCGTGCACATATTGTCCAGAATCAGGAGCTCTTCCAACCAAACCAATTTTCATGCAATTATAAAAGAAAAAAAAACTACAACGCCAAATAATCTGGCCCTTTAACAGTCACCACTGAAAATTCTGGGAAAGTGACGATATTCTAAACAGCTTCTTCTTCTTTAAAAACGGCTTTCCATCAAATTTATGATGATTTCGCCAATCAATACTTGTTCAAAGACGTTGTTCGGTAACGACGCCATGACAGTAGGCAACTGGTTTTGTTCGGTAGTGGATGCAGCTCGTCGTCGCGCCGACCACGTGTGCTCACCAACGCGGCGACGAGCAAAATCCTCTAAACAGCTTTGTTATAGGTAATTATTTAAATAAATTATTTATTTATGTGGGTAGGTGGTACAAACTACAAACGTCACTTGTCAGAGACATAACTAAATATTATTGTTACCAGTCTGAACGATGTAGGTAGGTAGTTAAAGTTGGGAGCTCATGAGGACGTTTCAAGGTAAAACTCAGGTTACTTGGACTTAACTTTAATGATTAAAATATAAGATGAGTGAACAGCTTGAAGCTTAAACTGTAACTAACTTATTCTATGTAAGAACTATCTCATACACAGCGGTGGGCTTGATTCCCGGTACTCGCCACCTGTGCGCGGGCGCTCTGGGCATAACATCCTTACCGCAATGTCAGCGGTTATGCATTCACTGTAACTGGCCGGGAGGCCCGGGAGTCAACATACATAACTCTTCCCTCCGCAAGTTCAAAATCCTCAGTCGGACGATTTTGCGACTGATGATTTTGAAAACATAAAAGTTTCTTATATTTAGCAAAAATGGTTATACATGTGCCTAAAACTAGGATTATATATAGCCCCAATGTCCAGACACTGATACCTTTCACTTTCACTATGCTTTCATTACTACTTTCCACTATTTCACTATCACTTTTCTGTAACGCAAATCCGCCAGGTTAACTCCGTTCAAATTCAGAGGCTTCCTCTCTGGTAGCGGTGTCGGCATATCGATCTCTGGTAGGTTTATAATTGGTAATTTTGTTACTGGTACATCCTTCCCTTTTATTAAATGTTGGCTCAAAAAGATGTCTGTGATCCTTACTTCACAATTGTCTTCCAAGGTAAGTATGTAAGTGCCTCGGATCACGTGCTGAGTGACTCCTGTTTCGCAGAACCTCTTCAGTGTGAGGGGCTCTTTTGTAAAAATTAGCCATTGATTTAGTTGCAGGGTTTCTATTTTTAGCCCTTGTATGTTAGCAACCACAGGATGGCAAGAGCTGGTATTTGTGTTAAATTTCATCAAATCTGCTACGCAGCGGTCAGGGGTTAACGGGAGTATTTCATTTTCTTGGCAAAGGAAATAGCCTTCTTCAATCTCCATACACGGTGTAGCAACCGGCTCGGTTTTCGACCCTTTTACGAGGATATAAGGATGTACAGGTATGATAACGGTTATTTGGTTATGGATATTTACGGTTGGTAAGGGTAAGATTTTATAGTAGGAATAAGTTTCCTTTCGAATAACTGGAATGTCTAGCAAAAATGTTATTGTACTTCCTTTAGTGTAAGCTTTTAATTCTATACATTGTTCAAGTTTTAATAAGTTCTCTAAGTTAACAGGGTACACTAAAATGTTCTTTGATTCAATAGTTCTTAGCATAGTTAACAATTCATCGCTATCCACAATGGTTTGGTGTAGGGTTCTTAACTTACTAAATGTTATGGCTGTTTCTATTTCATCCAGGCGGACATACAGCGTCATAAAATTATGCAAAAACAAATTAAATGTAAGAATGATTTTGTTGACGGTCTGATTACTTGCAGTTTGGTTAAACATTTTTCTTAATTCCCATATTTCCTTGTCCAGCTGAATGAAGTTAGATCGAGAGGAATTGGTGGCATTTATGAATGAATCCGCCATTTTTCTAACCAAGGTGAACCTTTTGTTAGTTGCATCCTGGCTCGACTTTAATTCGTTTATCAATCTATCATACCTAAGGGCGTCTTGGTGATCTAGATTACCAGTTATAGCCTTAACTAAAGAGCCAAGGGGGTTTAGAATTCCACGTTTAACTCTACGCGATGGGAGTATTTGGACAAATTTTTTTTTTTTTTTTTTTGTATTGTTATAGTCTTCACAAAGCAAATTTAAATCTAAAACCTTAACTATAGCCCATTTGTCGTATCTGATCGGAAGAATACCTCTGTCATTTTCCATTTGTTGAAGGAGGACCTGGCCCTGTGCCCCCTGGATCAGTACGTGGGTGGCAACCCTGCGGAAGACGTTTGATATCCTTAATTGGAGTTTTAGTTTTTCTGCCGCGAATTTCTATGGGTACAATGTTTCTAGCGACTTCGCCCTTAACTTTTGCTTTTTGGTAGCGAGGTACATTTCTACGTCTTACATTGACTCCTTTTACGAATACTGTATCTCCTTTTGTAACATCAAATTCGGCTTCGCCGCCCCGTTTTTTTCTAACTCTATCTTTTTGTTTCAAGAGGTATTGCGTTTTTTGATTTCTGTTCCAATCATATGTCAGTCTCTGATTAGGTTTTGTGTCGATGGCATTGTGAAGAATTGGTATGCTAATGGTGTCTACAAACTTTGCGGAGTGCACAGCATCTGTACTGGGTTTACTATGTTTCTCTAAAGCCGTTAAAGTGCTTGACGTAAATGAATGTTCTGCTTCCGTAACGGGATTATTCCATTCGTTTGGGTCGATGTTTACACTCATTGAACTTTGGTCAACAATGTCATCATTTTCTAAAGCCGCTAAGGTACTTGACGTATGTGAATGTGCTGTTTCCGTATCAGGTTTATTCCATTCGTTTGGATCGATGTTTACACTCATTGAACTTTGGTCAACAATGTCGTCATTCTCTAGTACAGATGGCATTCTTTCGCAAGGAGGTTTGTATATAATTGGTATGCTTGTATTCCGTGTGTGTAACATAAGATCTTTCATGTTCACTGTAGCGTCTAATTGTTGGAGTAAGTCAGAACCAATCAGTCCGTCATAACCTTGGGCGACATCATATACATAAAATTTGTGATATTCCGTACTTTTAAATGTTTCTAGAAGTGGTATATATATAATTTCGTTATGCATACTTCTTGCGTGGGTGCTGATCACCTCAAAGGGCTCTGTGTATTTAAATTCCGAAAAATAGCGATTGGCCAGTGTAGTATTTATGAAAGATCGGGTGCTTCCCGTGTCGATCATAAAGCGTGCACCGATTTCCGGTAACTCTATACACGGTAATTTCGAAATTTTGTCGCAATTTAATTCGATCACTAACGCTTTGGGGTTTTCGAGGCCGTTAACTGAAAATTTTCAGTTTCGATTACGTTTTGTTCATCATTCACGTTTTCTTCAGGTATTTCTTCGATTTGAGTCGGTTCAACAGGCTCTTGTTCATAGTAATATTCGTTGTCTAAATACTGCGGGGTGTCACTGTAAAACAGGTTATCATTTTCGCATGGCACGACCAAGTTGTTCTGTCTAACTGTGCGCATGGTGACGTCAGAATTGTCAAGGGCTCTTAGGTTTGGCTGAACCCGTGGACCACCAAACCGAAAGCCTGGAGATGCTGTTTGTTGGTTGAAACCGTGATTGGGCAAAGGCCTGTAGCCTTGTTGAGCAGGAGTGCCAAATCTAAATCCATTATATTGTTGGGGTGCACCATACCCAAATACTTGATTAGAAGTAGGCCTAAAACCTAGCTGTGGCTGATTTGGGATACCAAATCTGAAACCCCGATTCGGCGTTGAATTGGGTTGGAAACCATTTGGTCTCGGTGTCGAATTTTGAGGAATGCCAAATCTAAAATTGTTTTGTTGAGGAACGCTAAAATAACGATTTTGTGGTGGTTGTTGGAAGGTCAGACGTGGCTGTGAGTTTTGCTGCTGTTGCACTGGACGCGTGCCGTTTTTAGAATTGTACTGGAGTTGAAAATTCACTTCCTCAGTTACCACACTTAACGCACTCTCCAAAGTGGAGCAACCCTTCAGACGCACTATGCTAAGCATGTGCTCGGGAAGGTTATACAAAAACGAGTTTAATGCGGTATTATTATATATTGTCGTCTTAGCATTTCGTAATTGTTCGTCGTCAGTTTCATTGACCTTAGCAAATAAAGTACTTCTTACGTGCTGAATTCTATTGCAAAAATCGGTGTAAGATTCTCCTTGTTTAATTTTTAAATTTTCTAATTCAATAGCAATACATTGCTCTGAACGAGGATCACCGAAATGTTGGCGTAATACACTTTTTAATTGATCCCATGACACCAAATCTCCTCGTTCACTCAGGAGGGTCGCAGCCCTACCAATAAGTCTGCTCGTTACAGCATGAAATACATATTCATCTTGAATAACATTTTCATCTACACCTCTAAATCTCTGAATTACATATTCAGCTTTACGGATGAATAAAGCTAATTGTTTATTGTCACCCTCAAATCTAGGGATGATATCAATCATCTCTTTGGGAATTACTTGTAATTGTACTTGAGCCATTTTATTTTAATAAAATTTATGATCAATGTGAAATCACGAATTTCTATTTACTGGCTCAAAAAAAAAAAACACAAATTTATTTATTATATTTTTTTTTTTTTTTTGAAAAATTAGCACAAAACACTTTTAGCACTTATTCCTATATCAGTTTCTTATAATTTACGCCACTCTATCGATGGAGAGCAGAGCACGATAACTTAAACACTATTTGCTAGAGTTTCCAGTGAAGTTTATCCGAAAATCTACTATTAACAACTACTACTAAACCTACTAGTAACACGAGTTTTCACCAGCTTTCAGGAAAAATCAGGAATAAGCAAGGAATGCAAAAAGGTCTACTCACAAACCGCCGATTGCCATGACTTCCGCCGCTGATGACACCTTTTATCATGTACCTCACGTTGTAATTCAATTAATGTCCACAATTTAACTTATTTATTTGGTTCGAAGATATTCGAGTTACGCGTGAGAACCAATAGTAGTGTCCTTTATCACGCGACGCGACTATACGCACTATTTTCACGAATATCCTTCAAGGCTGCGCCAGTTAAAGTTGGGAGCTCATGAGGACGTTTCAAGGTAAAACTCAGGTTACTTGGACTTAACTTTAATGATTAAAATATAAGATGAGTGAACAGCTTGAAGCTTAAACTGTAACTAACTTATTCTATGTAAGAACTATCTCATACACAGCGGTGGGCTTGATTCCCGGTACTCGCCACCTGTGCGCGGGCGCTCTGGGCATAACATCCTTACCGCAATGTCAGCGGTTATGCATTCACTGTAACTGGCCGGGAGGCCCGGGAGTCAACATACATAACTAGGTAGGCTTCAATCGTATCAACAATACTGTAGTAATACCAAAATATTTACATATATACCTATATCCGAAACGTATTAGTCCAAAATATGTAAATAGTTAATTTAACTAACAATCTCTAAAGATTCCTGGGGTTCTAAGGATTAAGAAAATATTACCATTGTTTCAGATGGGTTGCAAACTGACATTCGTCGACGATATCCTGAACCGATCGTTCTACAAGCTTGGCCTGGTGGTGGGCCGGAACCCTGGCTACTTCATCATCATCCCAGTGCTGCTGACCCTGCTCATGGTCACCGGCTACCAAAGGATCAACTATGAAATGGATCCGGAGTACCTGTTCTCGCCAGTCAGTGGGCAGGGAAAATACGAGAGGCGGATAGTGGAAGAGCACTTTAAAGTGAATTACTCGCACAGGTTTAATGTGGGACGGATTACAAGAGCAGGTACGTGTTTAAGATACGATTACGCATGTCTGCATGGCCATGGCATGGCCAAAAGTCGAGAATTTAATATTTAAACCTAACTCATGTATGGTGTGGACTAATCGACCCAATATAAATTGAAAATTATAAGTTTATAGATTCCTTTAACAACTTTCCTTCGTTGTTGCAACAGATGCAAATCATTATAATTGGACCTGCAACAATAAGGAAATAAATTCGGTAGGAATTATTTTATCTGTAAGCATTACCAATTGTAAACGGATCCGTCCATCATATCCAATCATCCGGATTTAAGCAATTGGTCTGCCCTCCGATCTCAGACCAATGACAATTGACAATATTGTATCGACTGATCTTCAAAGCACAACAAAATAATAAAAACAATTATTTACTTGGACTAATCCGAATGTGAAAATAATAAAAAGAAAAGGAAAGGTTAATCTACATAAAAATAATACTTAGCTAAACTGATTTCCTTGATGTTTTTGAAAGGCAAGGCTATATGTTATTATTAAACAACTTATATCTGAAAGTTTTAAATAAGTACAAAACCCTGAAAGCAAATTATAGTCTGCTCTGATAAATATAGTTATCTCACTTAAGTTTAACGTTTGATATCAGTAGGTACCTACTGATTATTACTTTACCAATAGAGCATACTCCTAAATTCCCAATTTGTGAACAAAATATTATTCTATCTTGCAGGCAGATTCGGGCGAACGATAATCGTCGCCAAAGACAACCATACCAACATGCTGCGAGCCGAAGTTTGGCGGGAACTGCGGCAGCTAGACGAACTGGTGCAGAACATCACCGTGACCCTACCCAATGGAGAAACCTTCACGTACAAGGAGGAGTGCGCCAAGTGGGAGGGCCAGTGCTTCACAAATGACATACTTAATCTGGATAAAATTATTGATGAGGTAAGACATTAAAGGATGATTCACGCTAGACCGTTCCGTGTCCGGGCCGGCCCGTTTTCTAGTGCAAGAAATCGACGGCCGTCGCGCGTCCTGTACTACCTATTAGAAAACGGGCCGGCCCGGACACGGAACGGTCTACTGTGAATCATCCTTAAACAGCAACTTCGACTGACAGAAAAACATTGCAACTTCGACAGAAAGATGATCAATTTCTCAACTTGTGGAAGATGCTTCAGTTAATTTTTGTTTACTTACGAGTTACCTACGAGGTAGTTAGGTAGTCAGATTGATTGAGACTTGGAAATAGCTAATAGCCATTCTAATCAACATCAATAAATTAAAGGACTGAATGATCCGTGATATTAATATGGACTTCTAAAATACTTAATGCAGAAAGCTACTGCTACGCTGCATTTGGTTCCCTACTTAATCCAATTACCTACTTAGATCCTATAAATAAAGCTACGCAAGCGAGAATGAATATTCTGTTAAAATACTTATAATTACGTACGTAATTAATAATAATTATGTACATAAATACATACCTAAAACCTACATACATACATCAGTTAGTTTAGGTTGTAAATAAAACCCATGGCCAATTCTATTATATATTCAGTACGAGGAAGTGTCGAACATAATTATAGGGATTCAGTTTTAATAGACGAGCCAATACAAAGGCAGAGTAGTTTTGTATTAATGTAAATACATATACAAACACAATACACGGCAATATATAATGATTAAAAAAAACTCCTAACTTCTATAGCTTTAATCGTAGATACTGCGTTATTCCTTGCGGTCGGTGGTTAGGTATATATAAAACTCAATGTCGCTGAACCTATACTAATGATTCAAAGAATTTATGAGCCTCAAAACTACCCAACAAAGAACGTTCGTTGCATAACTGACAATATGACTTAAGTAAGTACGGGGCAATGCCATGACTCCTGGCCAGTCTACTTGACTTTTAGCCTATTGCTCAATATAGCGGAACACTTGTAATAAAAACTAATTTTGATGCAAACATTTATGGTTTGCCTACACGTTATCTACCACAAAAATCATTTTGCGTATTAAAACGGTGCAGGTTAATAATTGTTCAGCCCGAATGATTGTCGATTTCTGTTTCTAAAACGCTTTTTAAAGTTATATGCAAAGTACCTACTTAACTTAACTAACTAACTTATTACTTAGCGTGACGTCATGTCCAGTTTGAAAGCTCATTACCTACCATAGATGGACTCTAATTTGTAATTATAAGTACTAGGTAGGTACAGTCTATTCATCCTTGACGTATCCTATCATGTACCTAAACAAACTCTTCTTGAAGACATTAATCATTATTACTTTTCTTTAGGATTACAAATACACATTAACTAATCATATCATGTTGTTGTATACTTAACCCTTTTTCAGGCATAGAACCTATAGTGACCACATGCGTGTAGTTAAAATTTCAACCCTAATACCCAAAGTTAAGGTTTAAATCGAATTGAATTTCGGCGGAAAGTAAATTTCCAATAAATAACTATTTTGAATACCTATATATTTTGTTTTTCGCAAAACGACGTAGGTTGGGTGCGGCCTGGACTAAGTATTGTAATCCTAGAGACAAGTGTGATAATAATAAACACTTATCAACCATACCCGTCTGAAGACGTACCTACTGTTCCGAATAGGACGGAAATCTTTGCCGTCTCGCTCTCTCTCTCATGGCGTCGGGCCAAGCACGTCGCTCTCATATATTAAACTAAATTAAATATAATTAGTGCTAATAAATTCAGTGATACTAGTTGGTGTGTTATTGCTTCAAGCCAGCCCTACCTGGAAACATCAACACCTACTATTTCGACATTTCGTTCTGCTTTGAAACTGAAATGACTCCTAAGATATTGTACAGCTAGCGTAACTAATCACCTCATTGTCAACTCGTCCAAACTATAAAAATAATACCTATAACACCTACTGAAGTATAAAAGCTGCGGCCAATCTACGTTGGTTGTTGGCGATTTCTTAAAAATTCGTCATGGATACCAAAAATAAATACCTACCTACTTCGTTGGGTGCCTGGTCAAAACATCAGGGGCCTATTGCATAATGCCTTGTAACTGATGTTACAAGCGGGCGTCTCTTTCAAATGAAAGGGGTTGAAAGTTGAAAAGTCTTCCGCTTGTTATATTAGTTACCTACAATTCATTGTGGAACAGGTAGGCCCCAGCCGCAGATCATGAAAAAATCTGAATTCAAAACTGTACCTACCTACGAACTAGGTACTCATGGGTTTTTTTCACTACACTCTTCTTAGTTAAAATATAAATACCTATTACTTTGGCCCAATCTTATCAAACTTAAACCTAAGATTAAATTACATTGATAGAATAAAGTAGGATAAAGCCCAACTTATTCTCGTTTGTTTGTCGGGTGCAATAAGGTACCGTGACGACCGCTTTAGCTTAGTTGGTAGTGACCCTGCCTACGAAGCTGGAGGTCCCGGGTTCGAATCCCGGTCGGGGCATTTATTTGTGTGAATAGCACGAATATTTGTTCTTGGGTCTTGGATGTTTTCTATGTATTTAAGTATCTATTTATCTATATAAGTATGTATATCGTCGCTTAGTACCCATAGTACAAGCTTTGCTTAGTTTGGGACTAGGTTGATTTGTGTAAGATTGTCCACAAATATTTATTTATATTTATTTACCTATGTACCTAAAACGCATGGACAAAACGGAATTCAGAAAACAATACTTTTTTAAATGTTAACTAAGTATGGTTCAATACACTTTCGATTTCAACTGACTTTCTCCCACGACGCAGACAAAGGGGTGCCTTTAACAAATACCTGAGTATTTTTATCAATAATAAATTGGTAGGTATTTCACACCAAGTTTTTGCGGTTTCGCCGTCAGCGAAGCCACATTTTTAAATTACAATATTTACAATATAATGTTATTATTTACGAGCTCTAAGTCTAACAATTATCATAAGTATACTACTAGCCAGGTACTTATCGTAGGTACAGTCAAGGGCACCAATATGTATACATTTTTTCACCTTACTCCTTTGACATAAAGTCCAAAAATGTATAGGTAATTAGGTACATATTTATGCCCTTGACTGTACCTAGGTCTAGACATTTTTTAAATGAACTCTTGTACACACACACACACACATTTGTACCTCTAAGCTCTAATCTAAGTTTTTTTTTCAAAAAAAAAAAAAACCAACGAACGTATTTGCGTTTAGTCTCATTTCGTAAGTACCTAAGTCAACGCGAGGAGCGCCTCTGGTGGCCTTAAATGGTATTGGTACCTAACTATTTTTTGCCATATAAATTAAGACTAAACGCAAACGTTTCGTTTATATTTTATTTCGGAATAACTTTTACTAGAGGTACCGGCTTACTGAGAATAATTAACTACACGATCTTACTCACTGCTGATACCTACCAACTATTTCTTCATACGCATTACAAGTCCCCTGCCTCGTATCTGTTCAGGGAGCGACGATATATGTAGTAGTCAAATCTGACTAGGTACTTTACTTACCTACTGTAAATATCATAGAACTAAATAGGCAATCCTTGCCACTCTGTTTTTTCACATAGGTATACAAAAAAGCATATGTACAGATTCGGTAATCGATCGAAGCGTCGATTGGTTTCCTATGATATTGTTCAAAGGTTAGGGACATATATGAGTCAGAGCAATAAAGCCGATGAGCCTAGGAAGAACAATAGATAGTTTTCAATACCATTTCTAACAAAGCAAAACTAAATGGTTTTAACTGTCAACAAATTTAACTCGTACCGAAGCCAAGTTACCATTTATTAAAAAAACTTATTGAATATAAAATACTGAGATATTCTATACCTATTGTAATTTATAACTATTTGATAGATAGGGTATGCTTTGTTGATAGCCTATTTCACTAAACACTTCTTAGTAACACACACTTTTGCGATTCAGAGTAAGCTTCAAATAAAACTAGACAAACACATCTTTATTTGCTCTTCGGTTTAAGATGTAAAATACTTATGTGGCCACTTTCGTTGCTATAATCCGTTCGATGCTGGCGTTGTTTGACGCTGACGATGTCAAAATGTTCTTCAAACCAATAACTGCAAAGAGGACCAAGAGTGTTGTATTCTTGCGGTTACAAACAAAACAATGTAGGTAACAGTTGCCCCATACATCATGCTGGTTAACCATGTGTCACAGTTGATTTATATTCCAAACATCCATGTGTCGTAATGAGCTGCATCGGTCATTTGTCATTGTGGTTTCAAATAGGTAGATGATATCTTCTTCAAACCTTCATATATGGATATTATCTACGTTTGAGATCTCAGTAGGCATGTTATGTAATAATGTCAAAGCGTTTTAACAACTCCTAATAGCTAATAACTAGGATGCGGATTTGACATGCAAGGGGCACGTCTCATTTCACAAGTCAAATACCAGTTTGAGGTGCAGCCTGGGTTCAGGACTAGTAGGTAGGTAGGTAGGAGGTAGCCTATGTAGGTACCTAAGGGCGGTGTATGTCAAACAAAACAAAATTCCCAGGGTAGGTACAAATGAACATTGTAACTTTACTGTATATTAGGCCTTTTGTGCTACAGAGATCTATAAATTTAATCCAAGAATTAATTTTCTATTAAGCAGTAACGCTACAATTTTCAAACGCGAAAATTTAGGCTCCGAGCAAGGAACGGTTGACGAATTTGGGGGGTTCGATTGCTCCCGTAACTCAGTGACTAGGTCGACTGGCCGCAGGTTCAAATCCTGCTCGGAGTCTAAATTAAAAAAAAAATCCTTTATTTAGAAATTTGAAGACAAGAACACCTAATTAACCTTATACCAACAATATATATTTTCAAGGGCGTCACTTAACTACTCTTTTACTAATTCCAGGTTGAACGCGGCGACCTGAACCTCACATTCCCCATAATGTTCAACCCAGTGACGTGGGAGGCGCATGCGTTCCCGGTCTACTTCGGCGGTTCCACCGTCGTTGATGACACGATCGTCTCAGTGCCGGCTGTGCAGCTCGTCTGGTTCGTTAGGACTGACAACCAGTTGCAGATACAGAGGTATTTTATAATTTATTTATTTTATACCACGTCGGTGGCAAACAAGCTGATAGCCCACCTGATGGTAAGTGGTTACTGCCGCCTATAGACGCTTGCAACACCAAAGTTGTCACTCACGCGTTGTCGACCCGTAAAAAACCCCTTTCACGTCTTTTTTGAAGGGTCCCATGCTGTAGCCCTTTGGGAATACCTAATTGTTATCCAAGTGATCGCATGAGTAGAACGAAGATATAAGATATGACGAAATAGGGAATAAAATGACCTTGGTTTTGTCGTGTTGGGATATTCCTATCTCGCTTAGCTTGCGGCTCATGCAGTCTGCTACACTAAACTGTCTAGTGCGAGTACGGTGTAAAGGAAAAATAAAGAAAGATGACTCCACTATGCAGAATGCAGCTAGGACTAGATACCACCCGGCCGGTAGGGAAAAAGATAAAAGGGGACCCCGATTAGGATTTGCATTGTCATCTACTGACGCTTCTGGCTGCTCGATCCAAAACTGCCTCTAGTGGATACGCGGCTAAACACTTATTTGTGTTTTGTGTAGGTATGCCATTGCCTAGTCAACAGTGGTAGTGGTAAAAAGCGGCATATTCCTCGGATTTGTTCCGCCAAATTTTCTAAGCTACGGTACAACCTATGTCTGTTAGCCCTGAACTTGCATCGGTCCAGATTTTAAAAGATATGGTATTTAGTCGATCTAGTAAACCAAGGACAGTAAGTTGTCGTAACGTAATCGTCGTCTGACAATTCTTTTGACCGCAATAACCCATGACAAAAGCAGTCACTTCGTTCACGTGTCTTACTTACATCTAATCTAATGCAGGATATCCTCCTAAAGCAAATAAGAATACGCAGAACCATAACATAATGACCACACATCTACTTAAACACGCAATATACGGAAACAATGATTGTAGGCATAATCGCCTCTAGAAAGGAAACATGTACCTATACCAACGAAGGTTCTTTTATTCAGTTTTGTTAATTACTCCAAACGTTGTTTACTGGATTTTTGTCTCAAACATAAGATAAGGTTAACATGCATACAACGAAGGTCCTCTTATTCAGTTTTGTTCATATTTTACTCTAAATGTTGTTTACAGGATTTTGTCTCATACAAAAGGTTAAACATTAGTTGAATGACTCAGTTTCTTAGATAATGGGTAGGTACCGATCTTGACACTGTTTAGGAAATCGCTTCGAATACTAAGCGCTGCGTAATGACGGACCAGAATACGAATAGAAAGGTTTCACTTGTTGGCAAAACTAATTGTGGGTCAACGTGATGTTGACAACATTACTATTGAGCCTCAGAGCTCTGTTGCTGCACTCTGTATTGTAATTTGTTTATTTTATTTATTTATCAATCAGTACAAAGTGCAAATAGGTGTTACTTAGGCAGGTAGTTAATTGACTGTGGAGTCGGATCTCAGTCTTAAAACAATATGTAGGTAATATACCTACTATAGCTAATCTCATGGTCATGGATGATCCATTAGAAACTGGATGTCCGGTAATTTAAATAAAAGGAATAAAATAAGTTCTAGATTTCACACCCCGCAACAATTGCAACGGATTTTAACAATTTATCCAACGGAATTTATTAATAATTTTGAACGTTTATTAATACGTATGCACCTACTCTAACATTAAAATTTTTAGATAGGTACTTATCGTTTACTTACATACAACCCGCCTTATGTTATCTATGTATGGCATTGGCGGATCGACGATTTGGAACATTTCGAGAGATTTAACCGTGACATAACCTTGTGCCTGCTTAAGTAACCAATTACCTACCCAGTTTGTACAATTGATATGACAGCCGGTCGCCTCACAGGATTACGAGTATATCACTGTTAAATCTCGCAAAGCATATATTCCAGACCGACATCGACATCAAGTACAAATCGTGCATTGAGTAAACTCCTTCAACACCAAATAAATCATAAGATGAAAAAATCGTAATAATTATGTCATGTCATCTAAAAACCTGCACGAGTCATGCACACATTAGGTTCGGGTCTTTCCGGTCTATGTAATAAGGTTAAAAAGCCCAATTTTTGGTTGGACTCATAATCCGCATAGGTGATCGGCGTCCAAGTTTAAATTTTACATAACTCTGAACCTCACGTTTTACCTAATTCCTATTTCAGAGGCGCAGCATGGGAGGACGCATTTTTGCAAGTCGTAGGCGTCGCGGAAGACACGGGCCGCTTCAAACACATCTCCATCGCACGGTTCGCTTCAAGAACATTAGATCATGAGCTCGAGAAGAACACCAGAACAGTTGTTCCGTTCTTCAGCTCCACATTCATCCTCATGGGAATATTTTCGATTGTGACCTGCATGATGGCAGATTGGGTCCGTTCCAAACCCTGGCTGGGTTTGCTTGGAAATATATCCGCTGTGATGGCCACGGCTGCTGCATTTGGTTGTGCTATTTATTTAGGCATTTCTTTCATTGGGATCAATTTGGCTGCGCCATTTTTAATGATCGGTGAGTATCACTTTTTTATCAAATTAAAATTTGGTCGTGATGTGTCATCTCTCATTGTGTCTATAATTAAAATTTATTTTTACAGGAATCGGCATAGACGACACTTTTGTTATGTTAGCGGCCTGGCGTAGAACCTCCCCGAAGCTTCCAGTACCTGAACGTATGGCAATAATGTTGTCTGAGGCTGCAGTCTCTATCACAATAACGTCTGTTACCGACATGTTATCCTTCTTCATCGGCATATTTTCTCCATTCCCTTCTGTCCAAATTTTCTGCATGTATTCAGGTAAGTGTTTATATTCAACTGATGGAATTCAATTATGATTTCATTTATTCTTATCACTTGTTTTATTTACAGGTCTCGCAGTCTGCTTTACTTTTGTATGGCACCTTACTTTCTTCTCTGGTTGCGTAGCCGTATCAGGCTACCGTGAAAAACAGAATAGACATACAATCACTTTTCTCAAAGTGCTACCGGAATCTAGAGCGAGAAAAGGTGCGTACTTACTCTATGACTGATTTTCCTAACAGGTGGTACAATGCGTGTCATCCACTAAGGCGCGCCCCTCCACAGCCCAATCCATGTAATTGCTCATTTTATTATGAGATTGGGGCACGTCGTCGTGGATGACACGCACTTCAGTTTATCGACATTCTTAGGTAGGTACAGTCGACCAAAAAATTGGTCTACCACTTTTCGACTCTATTTTGTGTATGTAAGTCCAAAAGTGGTAGAGGAGTTTCTTTGCTGACTGTCCCTGTAATATTTCTAAATAGAAGAATAATTATTTTGACATTTAAATCAAAGTTTCTATTAATTAATATGATTAATTCCGTTACAGAAGAGAGGTCGTGGCTGTACCGAGCATTTTGCAGCGGCGGTATTGACGCAGCCGATCCTGACAACCCTATCGACAACAGAGAACACTGCATCATGGCATTCTTCCGGGACACCATGGCCAACATTCTCAATAATAACGCTGTAAAAGTCCTGGTCATTGCTGTGTTCCTGGCCTACCTTGCCGGTGCTGGCTACGGAGTCACTAACCTCAAAGAGGGCCTGGAACGAAGGAAACTGTCTAAAGTAGACTCGTACTCTGTGGAATTCTTTGACCGTGAAGACTTATACTACAGAGAGTTTCCTTACCGAATTCAGGTAAGAGCCATGGACAATAACTGTGGGGCAAGCACAACTGCCGCTGCGACGCGACGCGAGTAGAGAAAAATCTACCCTCCTCTTTTTAATGAGAGTTCGAGCGAGACAGGAATTGCTGAACCGCTCGAGATACGACTTGGCACCAAGTTATGCTAGCCCAACTGACTTCGACATGAAGAGACTAAAATTTAACAAACCAAGCGCGGACTTTCATACATTATTTTTGTTACAGGTGGTTATTAGTGGAGAATACAATTATTCAGATCCGAAGATTCAAGACGAAGTGGAATTATTAACGCAAAGATTAGAGAACACTTCCTATATTTCTAACTCTCTGTACACCGAATCATGGCTACGGACATTCGTCAATTACGTATCGAGAAATAACGATTACTTAAATGTTACAATCGACAATGAAGCCGATTTTATCCAAAATTTACGAGAGGTGAGATTGCCTTTTTGTTAGTTCCGTTTAGTTTAGTTAGTAGGTAGTCCACCTGCTTCCCACCGGGCACTCCGGGCAGGTCGTGTGCTTGTTTGTCGTTGTATACCTCTAAAAAAAGAACAAAGTTACAATACAAATACCTACTCTTTATTGCACACCTCAAAAACCAGTCAGTTACCTCAGTTACCTAATTAATAACCTTCTTTTTCAGTTATGGTTGTTCCCCGCTAATCCATTTTCGCTGGATGTGAAATTCAATGAAGCCGGAGACCGAATAGTGGCATCGAGATTCCTGATCCAAGCTATCAATATTAGTGGCACCAATCATGAAAAGGAGATGGTGAAAGTTCTAAGAGATGTGGTGGCTCAATCTCCGCTCAATGTGTCTGTTTTCCATCCGTACTTCGTCTTCTTCGATCAGGTAAGTACGAGTTTTATTGTAGTATTATTTATCCCAAAAACATTCACATAGAAGGACGGTCCTTTAATGTAACTCTATAGTTTCGAAAGTAAATAACAAAATGCGATCAAAACCGTTATGCTATTAATGATGAAAATGTATGTAAATAGACAAAGATATGTTACAATAACAAGTTATTTGTCTTTTCCAGTTCGAGCTAGTCAAGCCAACGTCCATTCAGAACTTGTGCTACGGAGCCCTGATGATGATGATCACGTCCTTCATATTCATACCGAACGTTCTGTGCTCACTCTGGGTCGCCTTCAGTATCATATCGATAGAAATCGGAGTCGTGGGATACATGGCCCTGTGGGACATCAATCTTGATTCCATTTCCATGATAAATTTGATCATGTGCATCGGTTTCTCAGTTGACTTCACGGCCCATATATGCTATGCTTATATGGCGTCTAAAGCAAAATCTCCGAATGAGAGAGTCAGCGAATGCCTATACTCTCTGGGCTTGCCCATAGTGCAAGGATCCTTCAGTACCATCTTAGGAGTGGTTGCGCTTCTTCTAGCCGACAGTTACATATTCTCAGTGTTCTTCAAAATGGTATTTATGGTGATCTTTTTCGGCGCGATGCATGGGCTTTTCTTGTTGCCAGTACTTCTATCTCTATTTGGCCCCGGATCTTGTTCTAAGAAGCACGATGATATTAAAATGTCGAAAGTGGAGAAGAATTTTCCGCATCCGTACTGCATACCCCATCCACAGCTCGTTTTAAACGACCAGATATTCAATGGAAAGAACGTAGGCCCAAACGGAGTGTACAAAATTTACGGCGATGACAAAGATTTAGGAATCGGTACGTCAGGTGAAGACACAAGCGAGAGCAGTTCGAATCAATCCCAGCGTCGGCAAATAGGCGAGAACGAAAGGAAATATGACCTCGGTTGGAAGAGATCTAGTTACGGGCAGAATACTAGCCAATTTCAGCCATCAGGGGAATTGGATCCGTATGGACTTGAGGCAGATCGGGCTTGGCAGAGACAGCCTTACGACGATAGCCGGCGTGGCGCAGACAACTATAGAAGAAGCCGAGCTGCATCGAGGGACGACGACTGGGTGAGGCCGACACGCAAGACGAGCGACGCGGGCCCTCGGCGCGAGGGCACCTACCGCGTGATGCGCGCTCACTCCCACCACAACCTGCACCGTCCGCGCGCTCCGAGGCGGTCCAACTCGCATCATAACCTAGAGCATTTAGACTATGTAGCGGAGATGCGTTTTCCTTGACAGAACGCCTAACCCCTACCTACAATTTAGATAACATAAATCAAGTGCTCAATTTTTGGACCAAAGTTCCACGATGAAGTTGATGGTCGAAAACGGATCAAACCTTTGTGAGCTTTTCAACTCACGTTTTTCGTTCCGAGATTTTGATCCATGAATCAACAAAAATCTTTATTTTATAAGGTTAGTTAGGAAAGAGAATAACATCTGGATCATTTGAATTTATTAGTTAATTATAACAAATTAAGGCCAAATAATGTGTGTGCGTTCTAGAAATTAAATTGGATGAAAAATATTGTTCATATCATTAAACTATCGTAAACCTTCATAATCATAATTATAATCATTCTTCGTGACGTGATGTCGTCATAGCGTCAAATGAATACCTATGGTGCATAAGAGATTAATCATACAGACTAGGCTATAGTGATCCAGTGTTATATTTATTTGACATCTGGATTAAATCTAATAATCCTATATCCAGTTAAGGTTCAAACATTCCAATATAATGTCATTAATATTAATAAGTTACTTGTAGTTCTCCTAAACTTGTAATTATTAGGAAGTGTTACATGTTAGTGTGATGAATTGATATTTACTGGGTGGGTGAAAACTCTGTACATATTTTATGTGTATTTAATTTAGTGTAAGTCCACTTGATTTGTGAAAGCTTTAACATGATTTGACAGTTTATTGTAAATATTAGTTGTGCTATAGGTACCTTGAGGCCATGTCCGTTTCATTTCATATGAAACTTATTCTCAAAGTTTCAAATACGACTATTACTATTTATATCGTAATAATAATAAAATATGTATTTTATATTTTATGTACATCCATGTAGTAAATCCTCTTTAATAAGTTCAAAAACCGTAGATAAGACCCCGCTTTATAATATACTGTGCAGGAAACTTCTCGCGGTTGCGCGCGACCCCTATAAGAACACTAAATATAATACTCTTACGAGATCACGTACAACCTTAACGACACAGCTGCGGGCTGGCGGCGGCGCGCGGGCCGGCCTGTTGAGGCAAACATGGCGCACGCCGGCGAGACGTGCCCACACGAAACACATTTAAGAGGATTTAATATATGGATGTAGATAAAGTAGTGTATGCGACTGTACATAATTAGGCATTAAAACACTCGTGTGAAAACGCACTCCTGTTTTGATGCACCTCATTATGTACCAGTTGCATAAACTACTATAAGGCTCGACTATCGCCAATATTTTGTACATTATTCTGAAATTAATATTTCCAAATACATAAATATCCAGCAGGTTATGATATGGTATTAAAATTATAGTAGAAAATTACATGCATAAAATAGTTCGAAAATTACTCATTTTTCCTAGTTTGCTGAAGATATTTAAGCCTTAATAATGCCAAGTGAAAATATTCAATTAGAAATAAAAACAGTGGGTAACCTGTTTGATTACAGGTTTATTACTCGTATATTATATTGAATAATTAAGTATTTTCAATTCGTGTTCTGTGTACAAGCATTGCTTGAATGTGACACTCAATTCAAATTGTGATTTATTACAGTAAATGTACGTAACATGTATATGCAAATAAACTTATTTATATGTGTATGGAAATAAACTTCTTCGCTATTGTATTACCGTAAGGGACGCGTTGGGTCGTCCGTATTGCAACGTGTAAATTCATAAATTGTGACTATTTCTATAATTCTGTCAAATACCCCATGTTTTTATTAATCTCAATATGATTACGATAATTTATTTTATTAGGTTTTTAAAAGTGTTTCAAGTTATACACCTCGCCGGTCCCTACTCGTAGTCCTGTTGTAAAATTATTGTGATCGCGCCCGGTCACCATGACTGAATATATTGTAAATATTATTGACATGTTTTATATTGAATAAAACTAGTTTTGATAATCTGTGATCTTTTATTACTATTTTATTATAAAAAAAATCAATAGGTAGTTTAAATAACTAACTTTATCGCATTAGACAGTCTCACGAATCAATGTAGTCGTACATTTTGAATGCTAAATAAGTATCAGTAGAGTATCTACAATACTATATCATAACAGATTTTAAAATACGTCTAACGCTACTTATAATTATAACACTATTAATAAAGCGCAAAAAGGCACCAATACTTAAACAAAATCTAAGTTTCTAAGTCAGTCTATTGTAAAATGTACTCTGAATCGATATCGCCGTTAAGCGAAACTTAAATATTCTCCATTAAATCGTATATATTGTTGTTAATCAAACAAACCAACGAATACACAGAGATGTTCCCTAATTTTCAAATCACGTACGCCACTTCAAAGAAGTTGGGTTAAGATCCTTTTGTCACCATCCCGAATTTAAAACATTCAGTAACAATGTATCTCACATGACCAGCTACTTTCGACTGATTAAAAATCACACATTTTTATCTACATTGCTTTTGTGCATTTTTGCATCAGCTGACTACAAAACAAAATCAAATCCTTAACATCGAATGTATCACACAGGTAATTTTGCAAAAACGATAATTCTTTGTTACCGTTTAGTCCGTTTGAATGCAGTTCACATTCCCTCTGAATGACACTGTTGAAAACACTCTTAGCATCAGAACTAGTCATTTTCTTCAAAAGCAAGTCCGTGCAGTCTTTTACATGTAGAGTTTCTAATACTCGTTCACGTAGCTTTGGGATGAAATCTTTTCTCTGGAATAAGAAATACATACAATAAATATAAAATTTCATTTAGAAACTATAGTCGGTTACACTCATGTACGAGTATTGTCATTGTCACTGCCGTCGACATATTTTGAATAATTAAAAGACCTAGTGCGCGGAAAAACGCCGCTGCGAGGACTCTCGTCCTCACGAACTCTTGAAGGGTTCGAAACATGCCGCCTTTGGTGAAAATAAATACATGAATGTAACCATATTCTTATTAGTACAAATATTAACAGTGTACCTATTTACTTTTGTATACATACAAAAGCATACCATGCTAGAAGGTACTACTTACATCTTTTAAACATGAGTTTATAATGTCCTCAGTAGATTTACTGCCAGACTCGTCCGTCTGTGTACTAGTTTGCAGAGTCATCAATTCAT
The DNA here is from genome assembly GCA_951800055.1 of Cenopis cana. Lineage (NCBI taxonomy): Eukaryota > Metazoa > Arthropoda > Insecta > Lepidoptera > Tortricidae > Cenopis > Cenopis cana. The sequence continues at coordinate 14,341,648 of OX637478.1, forward strand.
CTGTCTGTGTCGACGAGAGTCTTTGTAATATTACGGAGGTTTGCGTTTCAGTTTCACTCATTAAAATATTAGTTTGTATCGCTACAGTATTCGTTGCCACTTCAGGTACTACTGTTATAGGAGGTTCGTTTTCTCTTTTATTTTCTTTTTCCGCCTCCATAATTTTGTCTTTTCTTGTTGCATAATCAGCTAATACTTTTTTAGCAACTTGGACTTTAGGAGCTTTGATGCAGATTCTATTCACTTCAAGTTCTGTTAATCTTGCTAAATCACCAACAGTTTCAATATTTCCTTCTAGTTCTTTAACAAGTAATAGCCTCATTGCTGGCGATGATAGTTCAGAAGCAATATTATCAATAGAATCTTTACAAGGTATGAGATCGGGGAATATGGGGTCTGTATCATTTAATTCACTAGTCTTAACTACTTCAACGGCAGGTGTCTGATCTAGAGGGCTCAGTTCTGTATCATTACTTGAAGTGACATCGTTTTCGAAGCTTTCGATGGCTTTTGTAAGCACAGAATCAAGTTTGAATAAACTATCAAGTCTCTTTGGAGATTTCATTGGAGACTGGTGTCGTAATTGACGTTCTAAGCGTTTAAGTGCTGAATTCTGCGGTGACCGTACTGCACTTGTTTCTATGTACTTTTGAACAGACACAGAAGTCGACACTGGGTCATGGAAACTAACACGTTTTCTCTGCAAATGAAAAGTACAATGTTAATCAAATCAAACATTTTTTTCTCTTGGAATCCAGAATTTAAAGTAACCTTACTTTTTGTAAATTATGTCTGTAGTGATTTTTTTGACAATAAAGAGTTTTACTACTACTGTTACTTACAGGGGATGGGCCAAAAATACGTTGACAAGGATTTTTTTGAATATTTTTTATTACGACACGACTACACGACTTTTATAAAAAAGCTAACGTAATACTAGTTATCCGCACGTCCTATAATGTCTACATTTCTATGTTTAGTGGTGCAGGCCCTGGTCTCTTAGACTAAAAATAAAATTATAATCCATTGGATTAATATCAGGTGAGAATAGTGGCCAGTGTTTCGACCTTATGAAACAAGGGTGATTTTTCACGTAAATTAAAAAAATTGCCCATATTCATATGCTGAGAAAAGTAGCTGGCTACCTTACACACCTGAACTTAATCGATTATAGTATTTGGACAACCTTAAAGACAAGGATCTGTACCACTAAACTTAGAAATGTACATTGCTCGGAAAGCAATACTTGCCAAAAAAATTGGCAACTTAACCGGCATTTTGATAATCATTCTTACGTTTGCAATTGTGAACCAAAGCCAAAGGGGAATATTTAGCAGATACCTATAGTGTTTTGTTTAGTTTGATGATATTATTATTAATCCTTTTTTATAAAAGTCGTGTAGTTGTTTCGTAATAAATAATATCCAAAAAGAAATTGTCAACGTATTTTTGTGTCAACCTGTAAAGTCACATGTACAGTAAAGTGCAAAAACATGGGTGCATACAACTTGCTCAAAAATATGTCCCATAGCTCTTATGTCGGTGAATTAAGGTTTTAGTACCATATTTATGAGGGGATACACTCGATAGATATTTTTGCACTTGACTGTACAAGTACATGTGTAAGTAAGGTAAGTATAAAAATATAGGTACTTTAAAATATAATATATACCTTATTGGCTGGAGATACTGTAGCTTCATCAGCTATATCGGCAAGTTTTCTCTTTAGAATAGGACCAGCAGGACTACAGTCAGCAGGGGGCAAAGTTTTCTTAAACATGAGGAAATTTTCACTTTCTTCTTTTTCATCAGAGTTATCACTATCAACAGCTGTTTGGTACAACATTCTCAGGTTTCTACGTGCCGGAGTATTCACTGGACTACTTTTTCTGGGTTCTTCAGTGTCAGGTCTATCAATATGCTTAATTGTCTGTAACCTATCAGGTACACAAAGCCCTAACATTTGCGCCGCTCTACCGCCACTGCGCACTTGCGGCCGATTTTTCTTAAGAGACAATGACGAACTCGGGCTACTGTTGGTTGCAGTCACTTCTGATCGAGGAGGAGATTGATCCCTTTTGTCCGGCGATATTTTCTCTTCCGTAAATATTTCCGGCGAGTTACTCATTTCCAAAGGCTCACCATTAATCTGTACTGGGCCAGATAGTTTGATTACCAAAAAGTCACTGCTGGTTTCAGATGCAGGCGGCGATTTTGGTTCAATTGGGCTTAGGGATTTTATAGGAGAAATTTCCGAAGTATTGTTTAAGAAATCTTTCTTCCTTTGATCGTCATCCTTAGTGGGAGATGAAGCTCCAGTCTCTTCATTTTGACTTATGTCAACAAGGGTTATTGTTCTATCACCGGCAGAAGAAGTGACCTGGCTTTCATCAATTCTTGATTCAATTTGTTCATTCGTTTTATTTTCTGGAATATCATTGTGACTAGTCTCAATTTGACTTACAGATTGTGAAGGATCTGTAGGTTGAGTATCAGCATTTGCCAATTCAAGTGTGTCAGGTCCGGGGCCCGGCTCGCATTCTGTATTCAAATCAATTACAGGGTCGTCGTCATTGATGATAATGACATCTCCAGAACTAGTAGGTTCTGTATCCATTTCCTCAGTTAAATCCAATATTACCCTTTCTTGAACATCAGTTTTATTAGCAGGGAACTCAGAGTCATCCTTATTTTCCTGAGACATTACTACGTCATCAGTCGTATTTATTTCTTGTGTATTATCAACTAAATCTTGAGTTTCTACAGCACTCTTTTCTACGCTTTCTGCACTTCCTGATCGTTTTTTAACACAACTCCTGAATGATTTAACTGATATAGTGGTAGTTGTGTCTTGAGAACTTTCGATCACATCTTCGGAAAGGTCTTGTGTAGCATCAGGACTAATATCTTGTATTTCGCTTACTGTAATGGACGATTTGCCCGTGTCCTTGCCATTTTTTCTTGACTTTTCAATTGGAGGATCTGAATTACTTGTTGATTTTTTAGGTTTAGATGCACTTTTTGGATCAGTCCTGGATTTATTTAATTTATCGTTTACACGCATTTTGCGAGAGCTATTTGGGGTGGTCGTTAAGCATTTTCTAGTCACACGTTTATCCGACTGTAATTTTAAAAATGGATGACCTTCGACCATATCTATGGCCAGTTCTTTTTCGATTCTTGATTTCTTTTTGGTAGTAGATTTTGTTTCATCTGAATCTTTTCTCTTAGTGATATTATTTGGTGTGGATGTATTACCACATGAAGCCTCTTCTCCTTTTTCTGGTTGTTGTGTATCTTCTAGAGATTTATCTACAGATGTCTCGATTTGCGGACATTTGTCATTGTCTTCAAGATTTTCATTAGGAATATCATTAGGTTTTGTATTTGGATCTACACTCTTTTCCACAGATGGAGATGAAACATCTGTAACCACTTGCTTTTTCTCGACGCCGTCAACTTCCTTAACGTCGTTACCGAATCCAAGATCATTAATAGGGGTATTTGACTGTGCCTCACTTGTGTCACCGCCGATGTTTTTTACTAAAACTTTAATGATTTTGTTAACATGTTCTTTGTCTTTTACTGGTAAACTTGCCACTTCTTCTGAAGCATCCATGTCTAATGACTGGGAGTCGTTTTGAGAAGCAGAATTACGTCTTTTCTTTAGTAAGAAAAGTTCAGAATCGTCAAATTTTTTAGGTTTTCTCTTAACACGTGCAGGCCTATCGACATTTATTTTTGGCGGCGCAGAATTCATAACATTCTTGGAGTCTTTACATTTTGTAACAGGTGTGTTAAATGTGTTTGCAGTAACTGTCTGATTTAAAATGTCATTTTTCTGTGGTCCTTCTTTAGACACAGAGGATTTCTCAATCAAATTCCTAACGTTACGAAACACCCTGTCTTTCAAAGCCATTCGTGGTGTTTTAACAGATGGAGAAGATTTAGTTTGATCAATATTCTTTGATTTTGGACTATCTGTTTCCTTATTTTCATTTTTCTCAGTAGGGCCATTGGGAATGTCAATGTCAGACAAAAAACTATCAATTATTTTTGGTACTATATCAGTACCAGGCATGTTTTTAAGTGTTGAAATATTGTCATTAGATGGCGTGCTACCTGATCTACTATTCGTCGTAGAGTCATCTTGTGAGTCTGTTTTCCAAGATTTCAGTTTAAATTCATCCTGTGATTGTGATAGATCTTGATAAAGAGCTGGAATATCTTCTCTTTTCCTTTGAAGTTTTTCTTTTTGATTTTCCGTTAACTTTCGTGGATTGAACTTCCAGTTTGACTTAATAACCGCAAACTCTTCGCCATTTTCGACAACTGTATTTACAATGCTGGTTTCTTTTTTCTTGGGCCCCTTCTTTGTGCTTTTCGTCACAGGCGTCGTAAATTTATTTTCATCTTGATCTTTAGTTTTAGGCACATTAACTTTTGGACACTCCAAATCATTACTACGGTGGTCTTCTGATATTTCTAAGCTCGCCTTAATTTTATCTCTAACTGATTGATCAATGTTCTTATCTGACATCACTGATTTTAACATGGAGTCCAAACTGGAAGGCACTGGTTTAGTGGCAATCAAAGATCTGCATTTAAGTAATTCATCCAATACCACGATTTTGAATTCTTTACCACTTTCAGTTTTTAGCAGATGTTCAAATGCAACCATAAATTTCGCTATAATAACTTCGTCAGTTATTTCCTAAAAAGACAAGATTTATTTTATATATTATTTTATTCTAGGCCATAACAAATACTCGATTTATCAATACAATCATTTCATACTTACGCCGCCTTCCAAATGTTTGTTTAAGATATTTAAAACTTTGTTCCCAATCAGAAAGATATTCTGTAAATTCTCGGTGTTTACAGCAGCAGTTGCCAAAAGGTCCATTGTGTCAATGAGTATCGGAAATACAAGACTTACTTCATTGTAGTCACTATATTTACACATCACATCCTGTAAAAGCTGGATTTTTTTGTTTATTCCCTCAACTGTAAAATGAAATATACATGACTAAAACCGCCTTCTCTTTAAACATCACTTCAAATGGTAAGATGTTAGTGGGTCAAAAAAGTCCTTGATGGCTCGAGAAAAGATTGGTATGGTCGTGCGTGCCTTAAAGCCTTTGCACTGCCTTTGTTCATTTATTTATCAAATATGCATTATTTACTTTAAAGTTAAATATAATAATTATAACAGCCATTTTACTGTTCAGTTCATTTGAATCAGTCTCTCGAGAATTGTATATCTTTACCGTTTAACTCAGACAGTGCCTGCTCGGCGCCCGGCGCAAGAGGGCTTTAAAGACTTACATGTTTTTGTAATGATTTTAGCCTTTATGACTGCAAGCAGAACGCAGAGCACGAAGAAGGTCTCTGTGGGTCCTTTATTTTGATTCTCCAACAAAATTCTGTCGACCTCCAGGTGAAACCATACCGTCTGCATCGTTGTTAAATGCATTACGCAGTACGTGCTATTCCACGTCAAGGCAGCTTTATCAACCTGGAAATGTAATTGTATTAAGCTTTTGGACACTAACGACAGATATATCCGCACCAACAGTTCCTACATGCATTTTATAGGGTTCAACTTCGAGTTTGATATTGCTATGTCATGGCGTGTGAGTGACAGCTTTTGTATATGACAGTGTTAAAATGTAAAGCTAAATTTAAACATACTGTTTATCAATCTGGTTTACGTTTTCGTAGAACTAAAGGTAAGCGTAGAGAATAGAGACTAAATGTTGCTTTTCCATCAATGTTAATATTAGTTTCATTTTGTGTTTGGGGATAAACAAATTTGGGGAAAAAGCATAAATATGATTTCCAACAAAGGAAACGTCATAGTAGTTAATGCCACTTCGTTGAAAAAACAGTATATTACTTACATTCTTGAAATGGTGCAAATTCAGTAGTGGCCAGAGCAACATATTGCACATCTGTTGAAGATATTCATGCCTGGTTTGTGAAACTTGCAGTGCCTCTGCTAGTGAAGTCCATAATCGCAGTGATTGGTCATTCGGAATTACATCTTTAATCAGCCATTTTATTGCCTTCTCTGCTAATATTGCTTCCTGTACGAGATTCTCGGTTGTCAGCTTCAGATTTAACATTACATCTTTACTTGAATGCCTGGAAAGGGAGTTAAATTGTATTTAATTATTTACAATATTAAATTCTTTCACATCATCAGCCTATCTATACATTCCAATGCTGGGTTGCTGGGTACAGGCCAGGATAATTAAGTTTATTATGCTACGAGCCAGGAGTCAAGGCAATAGCGTAATAATTATTCTCGCGTAGGACCTGCAAATTCCCGGTAAGTCCCGGTATCTCACCTTTATTATAATCAGTTGTGGTAATTGGTTAGTTATCAAATTATTAATAAGTATGCATGTTTTGGTAAATGCCAAGCCAAGACTCCAGTCACCTAGTATTGCATACTTACTTTTCACAGGTCTCAGCAAATGCGGGATCTATTAGAATTGAGATAATCTTTTGTATTGGTCCATTCAAAAACTCATCCGTTTGAAGAAGTTGCTTCAATAGGGTTTCTTCCAGAATTGAAGAAATAAGGACATTGTTAACTATGTCAGCAAGCTTACTGTTGTTTGTGCTCTCCTGTAGGAAAATATTCACTTTTAAAGATTATTCATAGGTTTACCATAGGTAATACATTTGGTATACAAGAAATAAATACAATCACGCAGAAACGGCAGAACAGATTATGTCAAATTTGGCAAGTACTCTGTATCAAATGTATCTCACCTGAGCTAGTAGCTTAGTTATCGTTAAAAGGTCATTGATAAGATCCTTTCTTATATTATTTTCTGGCATTTCAGCAATGGTCATCACAAATGACTTCCAAGCGCATGTGATTGGCTGCTTCCCAATGCCAACATCTTCTTCAGCAGATGCTTTTATTGCCATCTTCAATGAATGTGTCCAATCACTCCAGTGGTCAACTAAGACTTTTGTACTAATCAGTTTGTTCTTCAACCTAGGCATGGAAACACAGCCTTCACACTTGACATGGCCCACCATTTCTACAAATGCTTCCACACATTTCTTCTTAATGGCAGGTGAAATTGTCCCTGGTATCAAAGTTGTTTTTTCTGGAACATGTCTCCCGAAACAAAAATGTAAAAATGGGTACAGAATTCTGTCATCTATTCTGGTTTCAAATTGCTTTATAAGATGCCACCATGTGTCTAGTTTAGCTAATGCTGTTTCTTCGACTTTAGCATTATTTGATCTGAGTGGGATAATAAGCAATTTTATTCTCTTGTTCACAAATAGTTCATTTGTCTCTGATGAAAAGTTGTCAATCAAAACATTCCAGCATTGAAAGGCTTTGCATCTACTTTTGACATCCATTTTGAATGCCAGTTCCACAACTGGCAACATTGAGTTGATTGGGCTCCCTACCCCAGGTTTGTTCATAGTGATCTGAGCTTTGAGAAGTTTGATACAGATTATCCAAATCCTATGCCACAGAACACTGCCACTCGTTAAAAGATCTTTCATCTGTGCTGGATACCTGTAAATATATGTAATTTTTTGTTTTATATGAATCGGAAAACTGATTCAATGAAAACAATAAACAATGTTGAAATAAGTTGAGAGGACATTTGTTCCAGCTGTAATCAGGGCCGGCCCAAAAGGGTGGGGCGGATGGGGCGGCCACCCCAGGCGCCGGCTGTCAATGGGCGCCAAGCGCGGGATGTCCAGGGGCGCCAAACTGGCAACGTCGAAAAATTTCAAACCAAAGGGCGCCCATGGACCATCTCGCCCCACCCGGATCTAGGGCTAGGGCCGGCGCTGGCTGTAATAACAATAACTGTCTTTGCAAGCCTTAGTTCTTTCAAATATTTTCATCTAGGAAAAAAATTTGGCCAGTCTAGGTATTCATACTTACGCATTTGGACTGTTAATATTCTCCAAGACAATCTGCCATTGCGGATTGTTAGTGTAATCAATAGTAGCAAGTTGCTCAGTCAACATCTCCAGGAGTTCTATCACCATCAGAATCATTGGTGATGTACTTATGATCTGTATTTGGAAGCAGTTCATGGCGCACGGCATCACTTTTGAGAACCATACTGATAATCCTTTCTTGACAAATGACATTTTTTTATCAGGAGTCAGGTTGTTCATCACTTTGTGAGCTAAGTAAATGGGCTGAAATGAATTGAAGTAGCAAATAATTCAAACTTGAATTGTGTATTTGAATAGAATAGAAATAATAGTTGTGTGTAAATGATTATTCATTTGAAAAATATTCTATTCTATTTCTATTCTTGTTTTTCTAAATGTTTCTCTAGGTGATATTAATTTTATTTACCTATATTTCACTCTAAGTCAGCTGTTAATATTTTCTAAAATGAGATATCCCGAGGAATTGTGGAGACTAACTAGTCTTAATAAGTAGCAATTGATTAAGCCGTACGCTACCAGTGACTGGGATCCCCGGCCGGATAACAAAAGACTGTTTTGTTTTTTTTGCTGGGAGAGGACGGGTTAAGAACAATTAATCTGCTGAATGAAAAAGTTTAATAAAGTCAGCCTTAGTTTGCCAAAGTGGAAGGAAATGGAGGAGGCTTTTACCCATAGGGGGCTACACACAGAAAATATATAAGAAAACAAAAAATAACATATTATATATACCTATGTATATATATAAGAAAAAATAGTGTGGAAACATAAAGCTTAATAATAATAAATAAATAGTTTGCCAAACACAATAAATTGCCTAGCACATCTCTAAGATATCGAGTTAGTAAGCAAGCTCAAGGAAACAAGTGTGTAAATAATATAGTTGCCGGCAAACATATTGAACCTGATTGACCTGAGCAGTAGCGTGATTTGTACGTAAATCGGCTACTGCGCACACGAAGTTAGGTTCAAGATGTTGGCCGGCACCTGTAAATCCAATTTACCTTGAACCTTATTTCCACAGGCATCTTCATATGGCAGTACAAGTTGAACAGTTCATATACATCATCGCAGGTGGATGCCAGTTCCGCCAGTACATTGTCAGGGTAGCTCAGCAAGGTATTGAAGCTTACAGTTTGCAAGGACTCTGCCTTGTTTAGTGATGCAGCAGTCAGAATGAAGTTGAAAACTGCCTCCGCTGATGCCACAAGTGTTGATGCGGGCAGTTCTGACTGAAATAAAAGTTACAAAATGAAATCAAGTTACAGATAAAAGAAAAAAAAACATTATCCATCACTTCCAATAAAAAATTTAAGCCATATGCAATTATGCATATCCCATAAGTAAACTTTTTTGCAGGAAACCACTTTATAAAGATTTTTTAGATCTTATATGTTGTCACAGGACTTTTTTTTTGCCAGACTCTTATCATTACATTACAGGAGCCCTGATTATGATTTTAGGTAGTTAGTCAATACAACAAAACTTTTATTAAATCTATCATTTATAGTTCATTTCAACCATTTGGATATTGCTGTCAAAATTTTGATATTAAAACAGTGACTTTCGTATTTAAATTAACCCGTCCTCTCCTGGCGAAAAAAAAAAAATTGTTTTGTTATGTACCGGAGGATCCCTGTTACCGGGAGACGTCGGCTTATTGGTTCAACCGCGTCGAGACAGACCCGTTACAAGAGATAGGAAGAGTTAGAATTCTATTGTCGATTACTTCATGAAAAGGGTAGACACACATGTTTTACATACCTGATACTTATTCAATATTTTAATGATAATATTCAAACAGAATACAGCCAGCCTAGTGTCTTCTTTTAGGTCACGTACACATATCTTCAAAATTCTTTCTAGCACTGTTACACTGACATTGTCTCCTTTGTCCAAGGCATTTAAAACGGTCTCCAAGTGTTGATTTCGTGATATGCTATGAGTAAATGTATTGTCCTCAAGTATTTCAAGTTGCTTGTCCAACATTTTTGCCACTGGAATATGGATAACAAAAAGGTAAAATACACCAAGAAACAGAAAGGGTTAACCTTTTCATATTATAAATAAAACTTCACTGCAAATAGATCAGAACGCGTTTTCTAACTCCAATACCACTACTTACTTTGTTATACGTTAGTAATTATAGAACTAAATAACCATTATTGAACACGATATGTCGGCGTACGGCGTACTCAACTACGACAAGAAAAACAAACAACAAAACACAAAAGATATCCGTTAAAACAGTTACTGAATTACCTCAACATGTATTGAATCACTTAAGAAAACGATTTATACTGAATTGCATGGTACCAGAATTGCAAAATTGCAAATTTTTTTGATCGCAAGTAAATGAAATGAAATTAACACTTTGACAGTTCGTGCGTTTCTGGCGCGAAATGGTTGTAGCAATCGAATAGTAGTCGATCTCTAATCGATTAAGTACAATGTTTCTTAATACGTAATAGGAATTAATGCCTAGGATATCAATTTCCTGTATGGCTTACTTATCTAACTTTCTAACTATCAAAATTTATCACGATTTTTTTTTCAGTTGTTTGAAGTGGCGTTTTGGTGGCGTTGCCCAGAGACCGGGCGACATGAAACAAGTATAAGATGGAACTGGTGATACCCACATACAAAGGTGTGTAAAGGAGATGTAAGCATAGACAATAACACACGTGGGAGCGAGAAAAAATTACATATCTTCTGTCTCTCATCGCGTATAAGGAACCGATTATTTGTCACCGGCCGTTGTCACCGAAATGTCATCGATGAACCAGTGGCCAGAGTATAAAAAAATATGTTACCCATAATGTTGGGTAAACTAAACCGGCTCGAATGTTAAAAATAACATATTAAAAAATTAATTGTGACGTGATTAGAATACTATTGTGAATTTCATTATTATAATGGCTGAATAACTAAGACGTTTTAATCTAATCGTGATTTTGTTAACTTTAATGTAGGTATTAAATTAGTACACATATTATATCGTAATTGGGAGGACATCGGATGTTTTGTGTTTGCCCGCTAATATTTACTAACAGTTTATTTTGAAGATTCTCAATAATTAAAAACCTACTTGTCAGTAAAAATGGGGAGATTATTCTTTTTGTGGTAACCCCAGAAAAAACTGTCACAATATCTCCGTCCTTGTGTTTGATTCGCTAACCCTCCTTCTAACTATCCTCTTTCTACGCCGGGCGACCATGGTCTGCAAAGATCGCTAATCAAAGGAAGTCTTGCTGGAAACAGCTGTCTACACGGTTCGTGCGGGGCAATAGGTGAAATAGGTCGCCCGGTCTTTGGGCTTTTTTTCCGACCGTCTGGCACGGGCTTTATTCAGGAGCGCCAAAGTTGCCAGTCCTAAAAAATGACGATATAATCGAATCACGATCGAATCGAATGTAATGTAGAAAGGTATGATATTGATATAAATCAAAATAGTAAAATGTCGCGCGAAATAAACTAAATGCGGCATTATTGTTGGCAGGCTAACAACAAAAAAATGCTAATTGATTTTTGTATAATTAATGTATTCAGAGACGGCCTCTCAGGTCCGCGGGGCTATAGTGTACCTTGCCTACATGAAATTTGGGTTTTCTTGGCCCGCCACGCCACTGGTTCTCTGCCTAGCGCTGAATCCGCTCAGCACTTTGCTGAAGGATTCAGGGCTAGGTTGCCTGCTGCGGAGATTAGGTGAAATCGTTTCTCATCTGCTCTACAAGATAAATCACCTGTCACTTTCTATTGAGTGGTACTGGTATCAGAAAGTGATATCTTGTCATTATCTATCACGCGATAAACGTGTCCATCATTCACCCCCAGTATAAACACAAGCGCGTTGCTGACCTTTTCCTGATTTGAGGATTCCTTGTACGACACAGCTAGAGACGAATTCAGTTAGGTATTCAGTAATTTATTGCTATCATTAGGTACGAGGGGCGTTCAATAAATTCTCGGTATTGATATCTTTTAAACCTTTTTAGTAAACTTTTTAATACTGGCCGGTAAGTGTCATTCATTAACATAAAAAAAAGGTAAAATTCAAACGGCGATGTTCTTTTGTTTTTCTGCAACTGCCGAACAAACGTGATCACAATGAGCGATTTTTCAATGTTAATTAAATTAGAGCACCGAGCGGTAATAAAATTCTTGACCAAACAAGGAAAAAATCAAAAAGCTATAAAAGAAGAAATGGATTATGTTTACCGAGAGTCTGCTCCTTCTTTATCAACAATTCAAAAGTGGTCAAGTGAATTTAAGTGTGGGAGAGAGAGTATCGAAGACGACCCCAGACCTGGTCGGCCCGTCGAAGCTTCTTCACAAGAAAATATAAAAAAAGTGGAGAAAATTATATTGGAAGATGCTCGAGTGAAGGTGACAGCAATAGCTCAAATAACCAAGCTTTCTATTGGTACTATACACAATATAATCCATGACAATCTTAATATGTCAAAAGTCAGTGCGAGATGGGTACCGCGAATGCTGACGCCGCTTCAGAAAAATACGCGCGTTGCTTGTTGTTCCGAATTTATTAAGCTGTGTGGTGAAAATCCTGATGAGATACTGCAAAAGATTGTTACCGAAGATGAAACCTGGGTTCATCATTATGACTCTGAGAGCAAACAAGAGTCCATGCAGTGGCACATTAAAGGAACTCCTCACCCTAAAAAGTTCAAGGTCATGCCTTCAGCTGGAAAGGTCATGGCCACAATATTCTGGGATTGTGATGGAATATTGCTGATCGATTATAAAGAAAAGGGTGTAAATATCACAGGAGGGTACTACGCTAATATTCTACGCCAATTAAGAGAAGCAATCAAAGAGAAGAGAAGGGGAAAATTAGCCAAGGGAGTTCTGCTTCTGCACGACAACGCCCCTGTGCATACTGCTCATATCGTGATATCGCCAAGGCTGCTGTTCGGGAATCTGGGTTCGAAACTATTACACACCCACCATATAGTCCAGACTTAGCCCCGAGTGACTTCTTTTTGTTTCCCAACCTCAAAAAGGACCTACGAGGAAATCGATTTTCTGACGATGAAGCTTTGAAGACAGCACTGGAGGAGCATTTTGACACTAAAGATAAAAAATATTTTTATGACGGGTTAAAAAAACTAATTGACCGATCTTATAAGTGCATAAACATAGGGGGGGTGGATATTAAAAAATAAAATAAAAAAACCTATCGTATTCTTTTGTTTTCATTCTCATACCGAGAATTTATTGAACGCCCCTCGTAACTACAATACTATGTTTTACAAAGTAAATATCTGGACGGCCGAGTTTTGCTCGGCATTTTCCCTGGCATGAAACCTAGCTAGATCGATTGCTCGTCCCCGAAAACCCCCACAATAGCAAATTTCATCAAAATCGTTAGAGCCGTTTCCGAGATCCCCGAAATAAATAAATAAATATACAAGAATTGCTCGTTTAAAGATATAAGATAAGTTCTGCTATGAAACCCTGTAAGGGCACTGCAACATACAAATATACGGTCTGGCGACTTATAAAAAGGTTAGGATTTTATGGAGATTTCGCTACTTATGCGCACGTCCACGGTAAAGTATAAAAGCGACCATACTCTTACACTACTTGCACTGCGATGAAAGTTAATACAAAGCAATTTCTAAAGAAAAAAGTGTTGGTAAACTAGTGATTAAATACTATATGCCTACTTAATTATTAGTTAAGACATGTAACTATCTATAACTTTGGCAGCGCCTACTCAACTCTAACAAGCAACAATTATGAAGGAGATTGTATAATTACTCGGATGGTAAACGCTGTTTGCACAGTTTGCAAAAACTGCTTTCAAAGTTCGCGTGTGAATCCGCAGTTTACTAATATTAGTTAGCATTTGTAACATGCATCTAGTGATCTAGTGGGACGCGCGTTGCTCACGCGCATTCGAAGACAGGTGCCGCGGCGCGCGCGCGTATAACGAGCCATAAGTCCTCCGCCTGTTGCATCGTTCGCTTGTCGAATGACTACTGTATCCGTGTCTAGCATAACAATCACTCGCGCCTAAAGAATAAGAATTACATACCATATGCGGTTCGGACGTGCTGTGCGGTAATGTTTGTCCCCAAACATAGCTGCAGTGTGTTTTAGTGACAGTTCTGTTGTGCACGATGCCGGGACACGCTGGAAGCCCGTACTGGGCAGCCGTGGACTTCGATAGCGAGGGTGATGACCAGCAAGACTCTCCTAATCATCGTGTCTACTTAGATCCATGGGACAACGAGGCTTACGGGATCATACAGGATACTGATACTAGCCAGGGGGAGAACTTCAATTCGTTCGTTGGCGAGCCAGTCAGTGCTAGTTTTTACTACGTGCCAACTAAAAACTATGACTCTGAGGAAGAAGCGCCGGCGCCGCCCAGAAGGAATGTGACGCCACCGGATCAGATTATTCCCGGCGAATACGCCGTGTACGGGAGAAAAATGTCGAGAGCTGTAATACCAGAAATTATATACAATGAGAGACCAATGCGTGAGTATGCCTTATCAATTTCTTAGTCATAAGTTTAGTCTCCTTTGTATTTAGTAGAACAAACAGGGAACTGAATAGGTACATTGAAACACCTGGGTAAATTATTGGCAGGTGTTTTTTTTTCAACTACTGTGGGGCTAAGATGATCGCTTATACCTAATATATTATATCGGACATACAGCATTCGTCTCTCTCGCACTTACACACTTGACAGTAAGTGACGAATGTCCGACATATACGCGATCATCTTAGCCCCTCTGGAGTCCGAACTGCGTAATTCTTTTTGTACTTATACATCTATTATAAAAATTATCCACTGTTAAAATCTTAACGCGTATTTAGGTAAATAATTTTTATGTGACATATGTTTGATCTACAAGAAAACAAGTAGGTACCTATATAAGATTATAATACGTGAACTAAATAATATCCATTGGTAGACCATTATGATATGATAATATGTGTAAGCAAAATGCAGGACTCGAAAATTCTCAATATTTATAAATTTTTTTGGCATTGGTCTGTCGCTGGTCGCTGCATCAGGTGTCGCGGCATGGCAGTGGCGAAGCGTCCATACAACTCGATTCCCACCGGCTTGGCTAATTTTCAACCAGTCCAGTTCTTTAACTACCTACGGCTCATGAAGAATAAGACAGGCAAATTATTTAAGAGTATTTTTGAGGCGCCGCACGCTGATGCATGGTCCGTAGGTATTTGTATTTGTGTGGTAGCTTTAAGGCTTATTTTCACTGTTAGTTTCATTCCGCATCCCCCATGCACGAGGAGAGCTCGTGTTTTCTCCTTTAAAATAACAACGATCAGGATGCGGGCTCTAACGACCAGTGAAAATGATCCTCGGACGAGAGAGTATAATCAGAGAACATTCTCCAGGGGACCGGCGAAGGTCCATGTACATCGAAGAGCCGATGTACGCGCCACATCCGATGCTATACGAGCCCTTGTATGGCCACATGCTGCCCCCGCCCCCCGGCTATCTGCCCCCACCCCCGCGCTCCAGGATGTCTCTCCCGCACCACCCTGAGTACATGATGGCGAACCTCGGCTACGGAAAACACAGAAGACATTCCAGGTGCGTTCATTTTGAGGTCCTGCTGGGGTTTTAGTGAATAAGAATACTACGTTTCGTTTCGTTTTATAGCTACTGCTAAGGTTTGGAATTCCCTGCCGGCTTCTGTATTTCCTTCCGAGTTCATATAACCTGGGGGCCGATTTTTGAGTGTCGAACGCTCGACTTTTCACTCGACATCTGTTAAAACGTCCTAGTTTTTTGACTGATCTGGAGTGAAAAGCCGAGCGTTCTACACTCAAAAACTACCTGGACCGAGTGAACGAGAGGCATTTAATTTTCTGGGTGAGCTCGCTTCAGCTGTCGTCGGCTTCATCTTTGCCCTCTGGCTAGATGCTGGCCAAGAGCAATTCCATTTTTAATAAAAAAAAGTAACCTAATTTTCCTCCGGTGGTAGGCACTAGTCGACCGCCGGAGAGCAGCGAGGATTATCTCATAGTAATTCGACTCGTTTTCTCGCTCAAGCGAGTAAGTAGAATTACTATGTGAGTAAAAGTGAGTAAGACTCGCTACTCGCCGGCGGTGGGACTACTGCCGTAGACATAATTGCACCGCCGGTTTGCTTCGTTAAAAAAGTAGCTATTACCTATCAGGAGGCTTATGATGTTAATGTTTATCGTTACAGATAAAAACACTCGTCTCATCAATGTGTTACGTTAGTATATATATTCTTTGCCAATGTTTTTAAACAACCATTATACTTACACTAGCGAACTCTTTTGTTCGTGACAGTAGGCATCAATGATCTATTAGTTACTACCTAAATACTTTCTAGTCATAATATTTGATTTTCTCGTGGTTACGTGGGTTTGCGTTTGTAGGTACCTACTTCGTAATCCTGTAAAGTTTAATGAACAGTGAATAATGACTAAATGGATTAATTACATCGAGACAACACGTGTTACTTAATGCTCTTAAAATAATATGTAGGTAACCAATAGACATCGTAAAATGTACAGTTTTCTATAAATCGATTTTGTTCATTAAATTGAATACCCATGCAATAACGTAAAAGCTCATTAACGCTATTAGTAGGTAATAATTACGATATTTATTGGGTACCAAGGTACCATGGAGGTATCGACTATGTACCTACATGAAATCAATACCTGATGTAATATTTAAACAGTAAAACAGTTTATTGTGGATTAATCAGTATATATATAATAGGTAGAGTACCTTTTAGGTAAAAATTTTGGCATTAATTAACATAGAAAAGGTCCAAAAATAACCGTACTGATACTCGTATCTGATAAAAATAACAAGCGTTCTTATAATATATGGAATTGGAACTCTTTGTAGAGTTTAGTCCTGGTAGAGTGCAATGTGTGAGCTCTACCTTTAACTCTACCTTACTGTTTACTGTAAATTTCAACTAGCTCCAGGTTAGACTCTCTCTGATATTATCCCGATCGTAGCACCCAAAATTACCCAAAACTGTAAAAAGCACCAAAAACGAGTCAATAACCATGCTCAAACAGCATTTCATAGCGTTAACCGCGTCAAATGCACGGCGGCGTTCCGCGCTCTGATCACAAATGCCAGCCAGAATTGATGTTCACAATGCTTAATGACAATTCTAACCCAACCAGTATAAGTTTTAGCCTTCGATTACGCCCAACTGCTATGAATCCAGGTCAAGATATATTAAGAAAGAATGGTGAGTTGAGTCTAGACTGGGTTATGAATACCAGGGCACCACAAAATGCAGACGTTTCACGCTAATGAAACGATTAATCGAAACGCTCACGGGAACAATCTGCGGATTTCTAACACTCAAGTGTACGCTACCGGTCATTACCATGGCCACTGGTTGTGGGTTTTTGCGTTGCAGCGAAAGTTGATGCTAGTATCGAGATGGGTATAGGATATTGTGCGTATTCGCATAAGAGTTAGTTCCTGTTGGTTATTGGTAGCTAAACTCAGAGGCGGAAACAATTCAACGAATACAGTTGTCATTTCTTGTCTTGATATGAATCTAAGAATGAGCAGTGAAATTTTAATTATAAATTTTGTTCAATTTTGCTTTAAAGCTTACACCACTACACAGAATAGATGAATTGTAAGTTAACAAGTTCGTCGTAGTTCGTAGGTAGGTTACCTATTTCTATTCAAAATTGCCAACAACGACAGCCAAATGCTACAACGAATGAACATTGAAATGCCAAATACTTAAGAGCTGATAACATACTCTTCTAGTAGAACATAGAAGTTGTACCTAAGCGCAGCAAAACAAAAGACGGTAGGTACCTACCCTTAACCTTAAAATTAATTTAACTAAGTTGCTACTTAGATATTTACTTGAATGTGAGTTCTCATTCCCATCGCCAAAGCGCGTGACGACTTCCACGGAAAGCATTAACGACAAAAACGCACGTTGTTCGGTGCACCATGTAACTATCTAACTTCCATGTAGGGTTGTACATACATACATACAGTTACTAAGAAGAAATTGAGAATAAAATCGACTTATTGATACATACATACATACAGTTACTAAGAAGAAATTGAGAATAAAATCGACTTATTTATTTAATTTCACCCGAAAGTTTAAATAAGTAGCTACCATCTTTCCGGAAAGACAATGCCCTCGATAATCTACCTACATGTTCGACAATAGAGCTTGCGAAAATGATTTATTTTTTCTCAGACCCCTTGTGGTTAGTGCTCCGTAGGTACAAATTACAGCCCTACGTCTCTATTATCATTATAACGACGCCTCGCGCATCCATCGTGTGAATGTGCGCCGGTTTTTGCTTCCTTCAAATGAAAGTTGCACCTGTGTGAATCTAACTCGTTTCTTGTTTGGCTAGAGAAACCAACGACATTGACCTCACTATGACCACGTTGCGTCACACCATATCGTAATTTGCACTTGTTTACTGATCACTATTTGGATAATCTCATTACCATTAGTACAGAAATGTGGAATGCTCGTACATAACATAACCGATTACAACAACGTTCCTAAGTCGGAGGGGAAAATTTCTTAGTGAAATTAAATCTTTGTTTTGAAATCGATTCCAAATAAATATGCGACTAACCCGTTATAGATTTCGTTTCTTAACATGGTATTTGACTGTTACCAAGAAGCTTATTAACATCACGTCAGAAAAACTTGCATGACAATGTATTCGTTTTCTTGTGATCTCCATTGAGTTGTAATCATGGAATGTGAGTGGAAGACACTTTCTCCGGTTGCTAATTAATGCTTAACTAAACTACTACTAACCACCTACCTACTTACGACTACTTACAAATCAATGTTATGGCCATGTAATGTAATAACCAGAAGCTATATATATCTAGGGAGACTTTGATGGTGATTTTATTACAACCTTTTATTTAACTTGCATTATAATGTACTCTGTTTGTTCGGGTGCAATCTTGCAACTCAATCTTGAAGCAGATATCTTCCACCGATTACGCTGAAATTTTGTAGTACGATTAGTTAGCACGAGTAGAATAAAAGCTTGTACATATATACCAATAAGTACATTTTTGACAGAAACTTACCTACCTAATGATTTCTAATCATTAATTGTTGCGTTCATTACTTCTATTCTGTCTCGACATTCTCAAAAATAAAAGCGACGTAACAGTTTGACTGCTAGGCAAGGAATTTCAAATTTAACGATAGCTTTTCAACGATATCGAAACAGCGCTTACTTTTCACCGTGTATTTTCTACGGCATTTTCTGGCCAAATACTTTCTGGTCTAGGATGACGCCGAATATAGGAAGGCTTATGAAGGCCCTTTGAATACCCGAGGACAACAACAACATATGTTAAAATGTGAATGTTCCTACCTACCTAATAGATGAAAAGTTCAGTGTCAGGACACTGCATGGAACCGCCATAGTCGACGTAACAGTGGCAACCCCGTCTGAAACGAAGGTTAATTGTCCTTAAAAGTGCACCGAGAGCAATTACTTGGCATACCCACTTTCTAGTCACGGATTACGTGAACAAGCATTGTGAGGTAAATTTGGCAGATGGCGAGAATGCCACTCGTACCGGCATGGCATGACATGATCCTTATTATCTACAACTGTGTGAGATGGACTCACGCGGTATTAAATGACATCTACAACGTAACTGCTTTGCGTGTTTTCTACCATTCGGCAAAACAAGCAGTAGTAAAACCGACAAGGCTACTGTTACTTCCAGCTAAACTGGGTTGTGTTTATTACTCTCACTAGGTACCTACATGGTGGACGTGTTACTCGCCTGGGCGTTCCCCAAGGCACCCTAGTCGGACTTAGCGTATTGTTGAGCGCATCGTTACATGAGAAACGCTTATAATTTGATATTCTGATTAGAATTTTTTAAACTAGGAATAAAATTTATGTACGATAAATAATTATTTTCTACTGTAAGGTATAATTTAGGAATTGAAGTATTTTGAGAGGTAGATAGGTATAGTAAGTACGATGCAGATAATGAGCTAACAAAAGCTAGATTTTAAAATGGCATACATAATATTTACACACACAAATTTTGCTTTAGGCTCACTCTGCTTCATATATTCGCGAGTGATATCGATATGTAATCCATATACGTACGGTGTTATGGGTTGGATAAACGTATTTCCGATCTCACAGCTTCAGATACGAGTCGAAACTTCTGCACCTGCAGTAACATTCGCGAAATGGTGCGAAGCAACACGTAGGAAGTTCGACGGTTATCCAACCGTCATGATCTATTGACACGGATGATAGATCGTAATCGTTGCGAGTGCTACGAAGACGGTATGGTTACGTATCAATAATTGTACGGCCTAGTTTCACGTTATTGGAGTATATTTTGTAATAATAGGTGTGAATGATTGATATGACGTGTGCTTTTCTTTATGAAAATTACGTAAAGTTAAAGTTTAATAGGTACGTTCATCCTATATTTACTCGCTGTTATGCGATAATGATAACACGGGAATGTCGTAACGACATGACGCACTAAACCAGGTGCACCAATATTTTTACCGTGTTCTTTAACTAGTTTTATTGGTATTTTAATCGAGTAGCATCTATACATGTTCGAAATGTAGGAATAATTTCTAATAGATCATGCCAATGGGCGTCCACAGTGATTCTCCATCCCTTCGGTCTTGAACTTCGCGCTTCATCTTAGCTAGCAGAGGTTTGTAAATTTTTATGAATAAGGGTTATTTTAAATTGTTAAGCTATGAAGTGAGCCATTTATAGCTCACTTGATAGCTTAACTATTCAAATAACAAGATTAGTTTGGCACCTAAATGGCTCCACAATTAAAGTCCGTGAGTGTACATAGAAGCTCTAGCTTTAAGTACAATAAATGTATACATACATGTTTTAATAAATTATCATACCTATTTTCCATTTTTTCCAAGGTTACCCGACGCCTACGAGCATTTCGCCAACGAACGGCTGACCCCAGAATACGAGGATTGGGCGCGCCCCTTCCCCAAGACAGCACCTGACAACTTCCACCTGTCCCGCTACGGACATCTGCAGATCGACTACTCCTGTAGTTGGAACTCGCTTGACAGGCTCATCCGAAACCAGTAGACTTGCTCAAGGCCTATTACAGTGCTCTTTAGAATTAAGCCCTTAAAAATTATGTGTTTTCAATGTATGAATGTAAGCTCAGACACTAAGTAATAGATACCATAATAAGAGTTGACGAAGCGATCAAGCGAGAAGAAAAATCTGGCGGATTCTGTCTAAAATACCATTAGGTAGGTATTATGATATCACAGCACGTCAGATTAAGATGACCGGGGATTTAAAAGTCAGACAAACATTAAATGTTTATAAAATATCGATTATTTTAGAGTGGTATTCTGGAGGATTCTTTCTAAAATACCATTAGGTATTAAGATATCCCAGCACGTAAGATTAGGATGACCGGGGATTTAAAAGTCTGATACAGACAAACATTAAATGTTTATAAAATATCGATTATTTTAGAGTGGTATTCTGGAAATGTGGTAAACTAAATAAAGGATGCAATGATAACTAAAAACAACGAACAGGTAAGTACCTATAAGCATTATCAACATTAAATTCCGTGCCGTCCGTCCGTAAATAAGTCTGATGTAAACTATCTTCCTAGTTCTAATTACAATGATTTTTATCATTTTATGTACTTATGTTTAGTTTCCTAATACTTATAAGAAAGTGTAAAATAAAATAATACTATTGTAAAGAATTATTGTTAAGAAGAGTTGCTAAAACGAATACGGCCAAAGACAATAAACATTTTCCTAACTATATTTGCTCATATTTTTACTTCACACCTACCTAATCATCACCCTTGAATCGACATTAAGGATGATTCACGCTAGACCGTTCCGTGTCCGGGCCGGCCCGTTTTGTAGTACAAAAAATCGACGGACGCGCGACGGCCGTCGATTTCTTGTACTAGAAAACGGGCCGGCCCGGACACGGAACGGTCTAGCGTGAATCATCCTTTACTTAATTTCGTAGTAAAATGCCTATTTTAAATTAAAATTGATTATTTCCTTTGATTAAGCCGTAAACATTATAGTTATCTCTGCACGATTACGCGCCACTTTACTTTCCTTCAGTTATATTGACCAGAATTGCCATTTATTATGTCGGTGTGGTTAGCTTTCGATACTTCATTAGATTGAGCCGAGATAATCATTGTACGATACTTACCTAACTTTCACCGTTTGTCTAGAAAATTGTAATATCCGTGATGAAACTAAAGCGTAGGCACCTAGGTAGTACTTACTCGTACGGTAAAATATAAAATGTAGGTAAATTTATTGGTAACTAATATAGAACAGGCATTGGCACTCAGTTATTAGGGTTCCAAACTAAATGGGCGAAAAAGGAACTCTTATGGTGCGATTTTGTCCGTCTGTCTGTCACATCACTCACGTCGCTGATTATCTCAAGAACTATTTTCATGATTGTAATCACCATGGCCTCGAAATAACATAAAACTGAGAGGTAAATAGAATGGGTTCATACAATAGGTAGGTATGTATGCCCTTGAATAAATAGGCCGCGTTTACTGGGGTTGCATTGCATGCTGCACTAAAGGAAGCGCGACTTGTCAGGCGGCTATGGCTGGCACTGGCAGCAAGGCGGCGGAAAGCGGGCAACTTCATACTCTTAATACGAATGAACGCGGCCTTGTTATCAAAATTATGTGCCTCTATTTTAGGGCACCCAAAAAATTTAATAAAATAAACGAAGACATTGTTGTTAATGTTATACCTCTAATATAAATTAGCCTATTCTTTGAAGAACGCCCACGGAACCAATAAGTAAGCAGTTCACGCTCCAGAGGAACTACGCGCCCAAATATGCAGCCACACACTGAACTGGTCAAAAGTAGGTCACATGACGTAACATACGAATAGCCAAGTAATTTTCATAATCGCATTCTTATTCATACCAGCTATGTGCGATATATCTTACAAGATAACGAATATTACGAAGAAGCTTCTACGCATAGATGAAATAGGTAATTATTTTTGGCTACAAATAATGCTTCTGTATTGCCTAACTTCTGATTTTAATTGCCACTAATTTCAAGGAAGTAGGTAAGTACTTAAACTTTATGAATAGATATGCTCATTTGTGAGTACTTGCCTGTTCATAGAAGTTTAATTAAACGTGGCATATATTCAATATTACTTCTTGCTCCAGTTCTGATAAGGCACGTTAAACGTCAGGGCAATTACGAAAGTATTCTGACGGGGGAAGACGTTTGGTTTGGATAATCCATCCATGAGTTATGAACAAGTTTTGACTGCATCAAAGAGTAAAGTAAATATGATGACTCCATATAAGGGTATTGGTAAACCTAATGTCAAGAATGTTTAAAGTGTTCTTGTCTGCTTCTTGGATAAAGAAAACCGACCATTTGTTTTCTAAAAACTAAGTACACTGCATATTTGACTTGCTAAATGGAATTAAATTTGCTACTAGGTAAATAAAACAATAGAGTAGGTAAATAAAGAAACAAATGCTTTAATTCATGCTCAAACTGCAGCAAAGTAGGTAGGTATTTTATTTATTATTTTATTAATACAATAATTATTGTAAGTCTATCATATCTATCGCATTGTATGATATCAGTCAAAATATTAATATCTACAAAATTTGAAGATGGTATAATAAACTACTTAGAAATCTAAAAACTCTTTATCATTATAAAGCTTCCTCTTCTTAGTAATATTAAATTGACCTTTCTTCTCATTTCGTGGTGCACTTGGGGGCTTACTTCCATAATACGTAACTTGTAAAGTGTTGGGCTTACTTTTCTGAGTAGCATCACCTTTCTTCGGTGCTTCAAGAACTGGACTCAAGTCTATCGAGCATGCTTCTTGATACGCGTCCCTATGATCCCTATCTACAGAATAGGGTCTCTCAACTTGGGATTCTGAAGGATACGAGCTCTGTGCCAAATACTGCTTAAACTGACTCTGCTTTAGTTTCTCCTCTAATTCTTCTAGCCTCTGTAAATACCGGCAATTATTAAGTGAAAGTGACGGATAACGATCTCGCGTTAGGTTAGGGAGATCTCGTTTTTATGGACTGTAGATTTAGTAGGCTACTCGAGTTTGTTGAGTTTACTTGAGATGTAACTGAACTAGATTGTGGAGATGATTAACATGCTTTTGGATATCTGGTGCGTCAGAAACGGCAGAATCATGCTGACGTTACGCTGCTGATTTTAATCAAATCTAAGTTATTATGGAAGAATCGACATAATTATAGTTTATTTGTAGATTGTTGTCGGATTTTTATTACAAGGTAATATCTGTATGGCCTTGGTAGATCGCACTATCTGACTTTCTTTTAAGTTAATTGGTACCTCAACTTATAAACATTCTTTTATTTTTGGTGAGATCTATGAAAATGACAATAGTAAAGTTCTTCTGAACAGCTTTTCCTGTGAATGCAAACTCTCAATTAACTCATAATTAGCTCTTAAGCCTTGTAGTAGGATCAACGGCTCTTACTGCAGAGGAGATAAGAGGTAATGTTAGCCATCAATCGAAAATATTCTACGCGACCACCCATAACTTCTAAAGACACTGGTAGTGCCGTATAGTGACTTACCCTTGGACACGCGTATGATATTGTCATCTCCGATGTGCTTGTCAAGAATTTTAAAATGCTCCTGTAACTGCTGCAACCTAGCTGCGATGCGCTTAATTTTCTCTTCGTATTTCATAGCACTCTAAAGTTTGAGCATCGAGTCGCGTCACAATAATAATGCGGAACATTTGAAAAATCTTATACTGGTAACACGAAATACATAGCGACTTGGTAGGTGCTTATAACTGGCAGCTTATTTGTTAGGTAAAATTGTTGCCATATCAAGAATTTAAAAAAAAAGCTAGTGACTTGACTATATGGGTTAGACTTTACGAATTGAATATCCACTAACAGTGGAATGCTTTTATCTCACGAGCGCGCTTGAGCCATGGTTGTGTGTTGAGCGTTGAGCTATACATGCACATTGTCCATGTGTGCGTCAGCGTAGGAGCTACGAGTTCACGTTGTCTATGTGTTCGTATGTGTTACAACTACTACTATGGTCAACCCGCGCTCGTGAGATAGGTAAAAGATCAATACTAAGAGGTGAAGTAAGTAACTCACCCGTCGATATGCGTCTATGTTAGCATCAGTCCTGGCTGCTTGACGAGATAACTGCTCCTGTAGCTGAGCAACCAGAGCAGCGCTGCGCTGAATCTTCTCTTCATATTCAAGTACTACTTCGTTCATCTACAAGAATAGGACTATATTAGGATTAGGACTGTTATAGTACTTTTATATCGAGCGCGGGTTGGCCGTTGGCCATTGTAGTTGCCACACATACGAACACATAGACAACGTTAACTTATATAGCGCCTAAGTATACGCTGACGCACACATAGACAACATGCAGGTATAGCTCAACACGTCATTGAGCTCAACACACAACCAGGGCTCACCCGCGCTCGTTAGATAAAAGTACTCTAGATTAAACTAAACTGATACTGTTATTTTTAAATTTCGCATTGCAGTCGATAAAAGTGTGTTTTTACATATGATGATGACAAGATTCCAAAAACAACATTTTTATCTCTAAATGCTCTTCTATATACCTACCTACCTACTAGGTACTGTATTCGTGTTTGTTTGTTTCACAATAATCAATTCATTATAGGATCATCTATTGTCTCTTAAATGAAGGTTTTGATAGATATTATATAATAGGCAACAATCCCTTAGGGCCAACCAAAACATTAGAGGTCTATATCTACTGATGGTCTCATTAATACATAGTTTTTTTTAAGTAACTACCTACCATGTCTTTTAGGGAGTGTAGGGTCTCCTTAGTATCTTACCTTATCTCTGTAAGATGCTTCCTGTTCCTTGTTTTTAGCTCGCAACTCTTCTAAGGCGCAGGACATTTGCGCGGCCGAAGTATCGAAGTCTTGTTGGATCTGCTGAACTAAATAAAAAAATACAACAGTCTATACTTGACCATAAGTATGTTTTAAATATGCTATGTACCTCCTTCTTTTGTTTGTAATGTAACGACAAATATTATCAAAGACTCAAACTTGTCCGCAGATAATGATTTAAGTTGCTTACGTTTTTTAAGGAATTTGAAAAGATTAACTGCTCAATTGACTAACTGGCGGGTAATAGAGTTCTACAGACGTCATGCCTTACGTAGATTCAGTGTAGCTGCGTGGAACCCCCTACCCATGCATAAAAACTTCCATCCTACATACCGAACCCTGGTGCATACCGAACTATTTTCCTGTCTGTACATACCTACGAGACAGACATGTCTTTCGAAAGCGTCATCGCCTTTTGGTATATATGTTACCGGATTTTGTTCTTGCATTTATATCTTACTTGACTTTTGTCAAGATACATTCCTACAAACTGTAGACGTGTTTGTAAGTACTAGTACTTAAGCTTATACAATAAGCTTATTGTGAACATTCAGATTTCCGACCAAGATAAAGAGTGGGTGGTACGAACTTTTTCTTTCATTGGCAATTGTTACTCCCTCGATCTGTTTCTCATGCGCTGTATGTAATTCCTGAATGGTGGCATTGTGCTTCTGTAGAATACTTTCTTTATCCTGCGTATTAAATGTCAGTAATAATTTACGCAATATAGTGTAACTATATAGTGCGTGTCATCCACGAAGACGCGCCCCCACAGCCCAATCCGTACAATGAAGGTTACCGTTTTTGTGCTCACCAGTTAGCGCCACCGTGCTGTCAGTCCAGCTGTCAAAGTTTGTTATTGGTTATTATGGGCGTGAAAACAAAGTTTACGTTGAAATCGTATTTCAAACATTAAAACCTACCTACAGTAAATATTTTTATCGAACATCCCCTGTTGTAGCGCAGTGCCGTATTGTTCGGAAAAAAGTAGGACATAAGTTTTTTGACATTTGGGAGGACTGACATCATACTAGCGCCTCTAGCGGCCAATTCATACGCGTTAGCCCTCATTGCGTAAGTAGAGAGTATGATATTCGCTGTGGAGGGGCGCGTCGTCATTGATTTGATAATACGCACTATACCTAACTATCAAAATCTTAAATAGAAGATTTGTATACGCGGGCCCAACGCTATGTTTAATAATATTTATGTATCTATTTACCTTTTTTAGTGACGACGACGTTTCGACACGTGTAGCGGGTTGTCGATACATAAATAAGGCGTTAGATCGATGTAAACCAATCTTCTAAGTAGGATGTGTAAAAGCACGAGACATTCAAATGTTATACTGCTACATAACTACCTTTAAGTATAATATGGATATAATATAACAACAGAATCCACTTACTTTTTCTAGTCCCAATATGATAGCATCTTTAGATATAATATCATCATTTAATTGCTTAACGTCTCGTTTGAGATATACAAGTTGCGAAACAGTTTCCTGGAGGTTTCCTATCATTTCCCGTGAAGTTGCTAAGTGGCAACGATGAGAAATTTCGGTTTCGCGCGATTCTTTCAGTTCCAATTCCAATTTTACGTTACTTTCCTGTAGTTTTTTAATCTCTTCTTTGTCGTTTTGAAAATCCTATAAATACATTATAATAATAAGTGACGTGTTCAGATAAAACTCAAACTTTTTAAGTGTTATGATTTCTTAGAAAACCAAATAATAACGCACAATTTTGCATTTCGACAAAATCTTCAATATGTTCTGTAGCCGATCATTGGATGAATTACTTTCTTGTTTAACATCCATTGTTTATCATGCTTGAAGTACACCAGGAATCAGATATATATAACTACATAAATCATACTTCACTGTGATATCCGCGACCTTCACGAGAGTTTACGAGAGAAACTTTTTGAATGAAACGAACGAAGTTTGAAAATCACGTCAAATCATCTTTTTTTTACTTTTGCCGCCTTTTTATTTGTTTTATTACTGTTTGAGATATATTTTAAAACGCGGAAAAAAATGATTCACAATTTTATGTTGCCAGATAAAAAATAATTACGCAGATATTTCTACGCTTACATAACGTTTCGCTTTACGCGTTTATGTTTGTTTTAATGAATGTAATGATTGGTCTGTGGCTCCGATTTTCAAACAACTTTGATGATAGTATATTATAAGTTTTATTTCATTCGCGTTATAATGATTATTATTTATTATAGGTAACATAACAATTCAATCCATGCATTGCTATAATCACCACAGAGGCTATACAAACGGAACGTACCTTTTTTTGCGTAGGAATAGCTAAGTCAGTCAGTGACACTGACAGCTACCAGTTGTCATCACATCACATCGTATCACATCGATAATATAGGTTAGAATATAGAATCCTCATTACATTTAGTTTTGTGATAACCACCTAGGATAAACCTGAATTGTGAATTTTTAAGTTTATAATTTGCAACGGAAAATCTGCATTGTGAATAAATTCATGAACTTCCTGTCCTCCTGACTGACTTTCACAATGGCTGCAGCGTACGGAATACATTTGGGGAACAGTTCAGCATGTTTAGCTTCATACATGAATGGTGCGCCTTCGGTTATCGCCAACGACGCGGGTGATCGCGTGACGCCTGCCGTAATCGCCCTCAACGGTTCGGAATGGGAGATCGGCCTACCCGCCAAGTCTGGACAAGCTGCATCTAAAGCAATCATTAAACATAACAAACGTTTAATGAATTGTGACTTCAGTGAAGAAGATTTGGCCTACGTTGAGTCATCGTCGTCATGTCGCATTCAGAATGACGAAAAACTCGTGTATGAGTTTGAAACAAGTGAGACCAAACTATATGCAAACCCTGATAATATTGCTACTAAGATTTATGCTAAATTGTTCACTATTGCCAGCCACTCAATGAGAGATGAAGGTGATCTGAAGTTGGTGCTTGCTGCCCCATTACATTGGTCTAATGCCAGCAGACAGCGCATGGTAAAATGTGCAGAATTGGCGGGATTTGATGTGCTTCAGGTTATCTGCGAACCCGCAGCTGCAATCATGGCTTACAATTTAGAAGACACTGTTGAAGACACCAATGTGCTCGTTTACAGATTAGGAGGATCATCATGTGATGCTTCTATTGTCAAAATAAGTGGAGGTTTCATCAGTATAGAGAAAAACATTTTCCGATCTGATTTAGGCGGCCAGTGTCTGACTAAAGATTTGGCTAACTACATTGCGCAGGAATTTAAACAGAAGTGGAAGCTAGATCCTCAAGAGAGCAGACGAGCAATGGCTAAGTTACTCAATCATGCTGACAATTGCAAGAATATTTTGTCAACTCTGAACTCTGCTCATGTTCACATTGAGTCTCTGTTGGATGGTGTGGATTGGAACCAGAATGTGTCTAGAGCCAGATTTGAGAATGCCATTTCATCTAAAATACCTTCATACATGGAACCAGCACAGAAAGTAATTGAGGAATTCAATGGAAAAATTAGCAAGATTGTTCTCTGTGGTGGAAGTATGAAAATACCAAAATTGCAATCTGCTATTGCTAACCTGTTGCCGGAAGCGGAGTTGCTCTCTGGGATCAATCCTGATGAGGTGATTGCAGTTGGTTGCGTTCGTCAAGCAGGGCTATTATTAGATGTACCTGAGATTACACTGAATGACCTTAACACAGAGGTTGAATTCCTAGGAAAGGATATCTATTTAAAGTACCTTGATCAAATAGTCAAGATTTTCAAAGAAGGTTCCCCACCGTTTGCCCAAAATGTTTGCAATGTCGATGTGGGTAATGATGTCAAGACCATTGACTTTACTCTTCATGAAAATCCTGAGGAGGAACAATTTGCCAAGGAAACATTTGATGTTGAAAAGCTTTGTAAACCATTTACTTTAAAGGCTACATTACAGCACTCAAACATTGTTCTACAGGTGGAATGAGTATGTCCTGATTTGGAGTTTGAAATATAATTATTATTGTAATTAAATTTGAATTAAATATTTGTTTGTTTATTATTTAATGATTATTTTTCTGCTCTGCTAAAAGCAGAGAAGCCCAAAGTGCACTCAGTTTCCTTTTCTAGCGGATAGAATAACCTAGTGTGATAATGATAACTGGGGGCCTACCGGGAACCAAAAACGAAGTATCTCCTTCTATATTGCTCCAATATGCAAGTGCGACAGAGAGGCAGATATTTCGTTTTTAGTTCGCGGTAGGCCCTCAGTTTATATACTTACACTCTTTTCGCCGTAAAGGTGATAGACGGGCGAGTAAGTCTGGCGGTTTAACGGCTCATCGACTTTACTCGCCAATGTAGCACGCGAGCGGTTTTTAAGTACGCAAACTTAAAAACCGCCGAGTAACTTCGCCGGCGATCCAACAGGTTTGATTTTTGCTCAAAGCCCGCCTTGGCTCGTGTGTCTGTCACTGCCGCGAGCCGCAAGCCGCGGCTTTGTGTAGCCTGTGGGTGCGGATAGCTTGTGATATTTCGTATTTGTTTTAAGTATTTAAGTTTGTTTTAAGTTTTAATTTTCCTATACAAAAAGACTTCTAAAAACTTTGCTCGTTGCATTCATCAGGCGCACGCTGGGTCTCAAAATATACGGGAAAACTAAAATCCGACTCGCACTTGACCAAAACTCTACTTGATATTATTTAACGTGATTATTTATAAATAATGGTACGGAACCCTTCGTGCGCGAGTCCGTCTCGCACTTGGCCGGTTTTTAAGTTTGCGAGTTTTAAAATCGTATACCTACTGTCTTGATGATGCCGAGCCGAGTAAAACCGTGAACTTTAAAACCGCCTTTTTAAAAATCGTGTGTCTATCACCCACTTAAAAGCTATTCCGGTCTCGTAATGACTTGGGTCTGGGCCAGTATCAGGGTGGCACAGGGTGGCAACACCGACAAGTGACACTGACAGGACATGCTTTGCTTGTGTCATATGTCAATGCCAAGTCAAATTGACTTTAAAATATATTTTTTAGGATGACAAATTTGATACGAAAATTGCAGTAAAATTATGTATAAACTATAGTATAAACCTACAAGTATTATAATATTTAGGAGATACTCTATCGTTATTTTAAAATGGATTTCAGACCATTTATTGCCACTGTTACCATGTTGATTTTATTTCACGACGTAGGATCTGAATCCGTTTCAGATGATATTCTTAACCATTTAGGCTCCAAAACACCGTATAGGTTTAAATATAATAAAGTTGATTCAAAAGTGAAGTTCCCAGGTAAGTGATGTTAGCGCCGATTACATTTATTTATATGAAATATGTATTTCTAATTTCTAAAACTCCATAATATTGTTTTGTTTTTCAGGATGTGAAAGTACTAAAATTTGGATGGTAATACGCCATGGATCCAGATTACCAAGTGACAATGATATATTAGGAATGAATTCTACTTTGAAAGAGCTTTCTCAGCAGATTTTATTAGGACACAAAATTGGAAAAGGTTAGACATTGTATTTACTAACTTTATTTCTACATCAACTTGTTTACAGAATTACACATAATTTATACCACACTTTTATACCTACAGGCTACAGGTAAGTTGGTAGGATAGTCCATTAGGTCCATATATGTGAATAAAACCTTTCAGTGGTAATAATTGTAGTGGTAATAAAATCGTGTGTGATAGTGTTAATGGTGTAGTGTAATGTAATATTTTTTTAACTACTTAATTATGTATTGGGAGACAATCATACACTTATTAAACTAGACTAGGGTTGCCATAGGTCCCGGTACGCTGGGACCCATCTCAGTTTGAATTGTGGTGTCCCGGCCAGTAAGCAAATTGTCCCGGTTTCTGAAGTAAAGTTTAATTTAGTATGGACCAGGTTGCAAAATAAGTACCTATAACTTTATGTAGTACAGATGACTATAAGCCAACTGCTTAACAAAGACAGCATGAAGGATGCTGTCCAACAGTAGGGACCTGCCCCGCTCCCACATCTGCTACCCTTTGACTTTGTCCTGTTTGTATGTCCTTTTTGAATTTTTCTCTTTGTCCTACACTACTTTTTCTTTAATTGTCCTGGTCTTCATCCCCATATTTATGACAAACCTAAACTAGACCTGTAAGCTCAATTGGTAAGGCTTGTGTAATCATCACACACATACTTTCCTTTTCCTGAAGGGATTTGAACCTAGGATTATCAGTTCTACAGATCAAGATACTACTACTGTTTGATCTAAGCCAACTTGACAAAGTGCACTTGAACCAACTTACTCAAAAAAATCAAGTGTGAAGTCACTCACAAACAAATTTAACTTTTTTTCAATAATTAAACAGGTCAATTAACCAAGGAGCAGTTATCAAAATTTGAGAATTGGTCTAGCAACATAAATATAACCTGGGCTAAAGACCTAGTAGACGAAGGCCGGGAAGAAATGATCCATCTGGCTAAAAGGATGCACAAAAGATTTCCCAGTATTATTAAGAGTAAATACAATAATGATACTTTTGAGGTAAGAGTACTTTTTATTTTAAATACTGGATAATTTTAAGCTCACTGCTAAAACTAAGTACCTAGGGGGTGACCCTTTTTAGCTGCCTTGTTATGATGGGGGGAGGGGGGAGAGACCATAAACCTAAACTAAGTAGATTTTTAGGAGGCTTTAAATAGGTTAACCATTAAGGGGGAACTTAATGATTGTGTTATTTAATTTAAAAAAATAGACCATGTCAAATTTATAATTAAATAAAAAAAAGTAAAAAAAATAACACAGAACACATTTTACATAATATTAAACAAAAAACGAACATGGATTACTCGCATAATCCACCCCTTGCCATTCCCGGTGCAAAAGTGCCCATAATGCTAGCGGCATTTCCTTGCTGGATGGCTATGGACAACCTCTGCACCAGGAATGACTCGACTCACAGGGTAAACTTATATTTTATATATTAAAATAAATATCAAGACAACTTATTTCCTTATCACATGGCAATGGAAGTGAACCAGTAACCGTTTTAGTAAATTTATTTTAATTAGAAGTCTCCTGTGAGTCTTAGACATCTTCAAATTTATTTGAAAATGGGCAGTGAGTGTTAAAATTTAATTTTCCTTATTTTCAGTTTCGTTTCACACCCACAGAAAGAGCTGAAGAAAGTGCCAAGAGTTTTGCAATAGGACTCTTTAATAAGAATGCACCAAAAGTCACTATGACAAAGACAGCCAAAGGAGATCCTGTGTTAAGAGTATGAAACAGTTATTGTATGGAGAATATCTTGTGTGGCAACTCATTTATTTCCACATCCTAGCATGGTTTTTTAAAGTGATCAATTGATCATATGAGTTTAAAAAGTGACTCTTGAGGTTTTAATTCCAGATTAGCATGATGTGGATGTATTCCAGACTCTAAAATGCATGTTGCATCCTCTTGACTTATAAAATATAAAAATAGTTTCTAGGACAAGTCGGTCAAAGGGTTACCGAATTTAGGAGGTTGTAAGATGAGGTGAAGAAGTTAAATCTTATATCTTTAAACGAACAATTCTTGTATATATCTATATTTACATCTATATTTCTACATATATTTATTTCGGAGATCTCGGAAACGGCTCTAACGATTTTGATGAAATTTGGTACGTGGGGGTTTTCGGGGACGAGGAATCGATCTAGCTAGGTTTCATGCCCGGGAAAACGCCCAGATATTATATAATTAAACAAAATAGAAGCAGGCAGCAAACTATTCTACAATGTGCATTTTGCTCTCAAACGCGTTTTTCATCTTAATGAAGGGATGCATGAGTAATTATTTAGTTTGTACCCCCACTAATCCCTATCCTGTTAGAATAATGTGGTAAACAGGTACTGTCGACGTCTAAAATATGTGTAACTTTTTCTCCTTAGGCTGCGTTCACGCCCAGGCTACCTGCTGGCCATAGTCGCCTGACAGATCACGCGGCATGCAACGCAGCTTGATTGTGGATGCGGCCTAAGGCTGGCTTTAGTGTCAAGCTAACCTCAGTCCACAGGCCAATATGTACGAAAACCCTAGAAGCGTTTTAGAGTAGGTAATGCTGGTAGCACAGCGCTTAAGAGCGTTACGCCAAAAACAGCCTAATTGTAATGGAACAACGGTCAATTAACATATCTTCGACGTTGACGGTACATGAGTATTGTTTTATTCTATCAGGATAGCGAACTAGCTTTCCTATACTTAGTTGCAATTTTCCAGTTTTACAAACACTGTGCAAAGTGGCAAAAGCAAGTTAAGAAAAACCCACAAACATATGCTGAGCAAAAGAAACTAGGCGAAAGCCTGATAATGAACCAAACTTTGGAAACTATATCGCAAAAATTGGGTCTCAATAACACTATTGATTTAGGTTGGTAGTATGCTTGCTATGCTGTTTGCGACATGTTGGACCTTATTCCTTAAGCTTTTGAGTCTGTATTCGAATGATATTTATGTTTTTATTTGTGTTATCTCATCTGTGTCTGTTGTTAGCTGCAGCAATCCTAATGTACAAGGTCTGTGCCTACGAGACTGCTTGGTGGAAAGATTTCGTCTCGCCATGGTGTTTTGCGTTTGACAAGGACACTATAAAGGTGGGTTCTTTTGTTTTACTAGCTCGAGTATTGACTATAGCCGTGTTCCGAATCTCGCTAAAATGCTCGCAGCGCTTACAGTGCTGACGGCCGGTCCAAATCAAATAGCGCGCTCAAGGCCGCGTGAGTAGTGTTTTGTTTCGGACCGGTATTCGCTTGAGCGCGCTTACGATCGGACCGATTCACGCTCATAGCCCGTGTTTATTGTCATGTTCGTATATCAAACGTCAACTTAACGTTTGGCTCAAGGTGCTTACGCCTGAGAGTGTGAGCACCATGAGCGCCGTCCATGGCATCATCAGTGACGTTACGGCATGTCATGTAAGCGCTATGAGCGTGAATCGGTCCGATCGTAACCGCGCTGTGAGCGTGATTTGGAACATGCCTTATGTCTCCTTGAACTCGTTGTCTCATCTCATAATTATTTCAGCGATTTGGGATTAACAAACCGACATACTTTCACGTTTATAATAGTGTGGTTTCCACAGGTGCTGGAGTATTACTATGACTTGAAACATTACTATATGGACGGTTACGGGAACGAACTAACTAGTCGCACAGCTTGCCAGTCAGTGAAGAAAATGCTTGATCATTTATCGTGAGTTTTATTGTTAATTATAACACTACTACAATAAACAATTACTTTGGCTGGATTGCACCAAACCGTCTGTAATCGTAAGCGGTGTTCGTCAAATCTGATTGTATGGAAAGTTTGACAAGTTTCTATGGGATGACAGCTGCCGGCGCCATATTTGACGATGTCTGTGTTCGTACGTTGGTGCAACTGGCAGTCTATCTATTAGGTACCAGGGGAGCTACCGCGAACCACAAACGAAGTTTTCTGTCTCTATCGCACTTGCATGTCTGTACGTAAGTGTGACAGAGAGGGAAAACTTCGATTGCGGTTCGCGGTAGCGCCCCAGGCTTGCTTGCCGCTGCGGCCAAACTCAGCCCTGGCACATCTCCGTGGTGTCCAGAGGGCCTACCGCGAACCGAAATATCTGCCTCTCTGTCGCACTTGCATATTGGAACAACAGAGAGGGCGATACTTCGTTTTCGGTTCCCGGTAGTCCCCCAGGAGTGCTACCGCGAATCACAAACGAAGTTTTCCCTCTCTATCGCACTTTTTATGTGCAAATTTGCAAGTGCGACACAGAGAAATCTTCGTTTGTGGTTCGTGGTAGCGCCCAAGATACCCAATCGCGCTGGGAACGAAAGATCACGTGCTATGCGGCAAGCGCGTGCGACGCGATGA
This sequence comes from Cenopis cana, assembly GCA_951800055.1. Classification (NCBI taxonomy): domain Eukaryota; kingdom Metazoa; phylum Arthropoda; class Insecta; order Lepidoptera; family Tortricidae; genus Cenopis; species Cenopis cana. The sequence goes on from OX637478.1 coordinate 14,377,467, forward strand.
TTGGCGCAATGCCATGATTACCTGTCAAACGTCGGTTTTGTTAGAAATAAACCTTCTGTACCTACTATTAATTATTCTGGTGCTATTACTCCCATCTTCGATTCACATGCTCTAGAAATCGAAACTTAGTGCTAAGGCTAACCAAGTGATGCAAGAAAGATAATACTAGTATTACCATTTGAAATGGTTGAGCTAGCCGAGCGGTTAGAGCGCGACTTCCAATCTGGTGATCGTAGAATATAGACGAAACCCAAGCTCTGGCACGTTGGGTGGGTTTAAAAACTTATGTATGATGTAGATTTAAGTTATTTCACATTAAGTTTGAATTTTCTCGAAAATGGATCAAATTCTCAATCAAATGGCGAAAAAGTAACTCAAAAGAATAAATAATTACATAGTTATAAGTCTTCAAAGTTTAAGGAGGGGGCATGTTCTGTCCCTTTTCCGCGAAACGCATTTTTGTATTGGAACGATCGTCATTTACTATGGCGCTCGAGGTCAGTGACGTCACTGATCTGTGGCGCTTTCTCTGTCTAACCAGCAACATTAAAACGGTTGTAGCTTCGTTATTTTTTGAGATATTTAAATAGGATTTTCACTATTTGGCATATTATTTTGCCTTGTTGCTTTTGGAGAAGTTTTTTGTAGGAGTAAAATTTTGAGTCAACATCCCTATTACATTATAAATTTGAGTACATGTCAAAATTACAAGAAATGACAGATACAGATGACAGATGATGACACCTGATCGTCATTCTCATTAGATATTTAATTAACTGTAGTAGTGTAGTTATTCGATGAAGGAAACGTCGTGAGGATAACATTGGGTTGGAAGGTTAGGTTAGGCAGTCGCTTTCATAAATGTAGTGCCTACGCCAAATTTAAGGATTAGTTTTCAAAGCGGATCCGGGGTTTCTTTATTGTACAACAAGAAAAACGCTAGGAGGATGAGGTGACCATTTGACACACTGTTCTAAGGTGGCTCTTGGTTCCATTGATGACCACTAGGGTTCGGATCCCGGTCAGGGCATTTAATTGTCTGATGAACACGAATATTTGTTCCTGAGTCTTGGATTGAAGTATTTATTATATCTTTATAAGGATGTATAGCGTCGTCTAGTATACTCCTAATAAAAGCTCTGTTTAGTTTTCGACTAGGTCGATTTGGGTAAGATGCCAAGTACAACCGAATGTTAAACCACGTTTCATTTATTTCCAGATCTCAAGAACCGCCGAACGCAACGTTCCTGTTCGCCCACTCAGGCACTTTACTGAAGATTCTCACGCACCTTGGTCTTTATAAGCCAGAGACGCCATTGACCGGAGATTTCATTCCGATGGACAACGTTTGGAGAATGTCTGACATTGATAGCTTCGCTTCTAACCTGGCCTTTGTTTTGTTCGAGTAAGTAGATTTCGCTGTAAATTTTGTCAAACGGTAGCGTACGCCGTATGCTAACGAAATTATAATTTTCAATCAAAGAGAAAAAATGAAAAATTATTCGCTCGTTATGCATAAAAGAGAAGAGTTATGTGATTGAAAATTCGTCACCACTAGGAATACTCGCAGTAGTTCAGTTTGTTAAGAGCTATGGAAGGATTCCAGAGGTCGTGGATAGTGGCGTCACCACTAGGAATACTCACAGTAGTTCAGTTTGTTAAGAGCTATGGAAGGATTCCAGAGGTCGTGGATAGTGGATTCGCCCGTCGCGAAGAATTTTTCACTTTGATTAAAAATTAAGTACAGTCAGCAAAGAAGGTCCTCTACCACTTTTGGACTTTAACGTACACATAATAGAGTAGAAAAGTGGTAGACCACTTTATTGGTGGACTGTACCTACTTAGATCTATATACACTATGGACTGACTCTTTGTTCTGTTACTTTCAATCGATGATACCTATGCATTTTTTATTGGTGATCCTTATTACAAAGAAATAAAGATCAAAATTATGTTGCTGTTTGCTGTATCGTTCCATACCAACCTTGCCAAATGCTACAATGCTGGTCAACTGTAGCCTTAAATAGCGATATCGGTAGTGAATCACTATCGCTGTAGTGATTAAATCACGGTACATATACATTGATTAGTAACTTTAGTCATGTCCTAACTCATCCTTACTCCCAAAATAATAATCGATAATATTTGGCTACTTTGGCTGCTACTAACAATAACACGATGTTGACTTCATAGCATAAATTAAATTTTATACTATTTTTAACAGATGCAAAAACGGCGACCATCTCCTGACGTTGCACCAAGAGCGAATTGTCAAACTCCCTGCGTGCGACAAGGAACTGTGCCCCCTCGATCATCTCAAGCAGATCTTTCACGACACCCTTCATAACTGTGATCATACAGATATCTGCAGATATAATAGTAGTAATGATGAATTATGAACATGCAAAGACTGCAATCTTTACGGTAGGGAATGATATGGCTTGGAGTTATGTGTGTATTGACTGGCGAGAGTCATGAGTGCCTAGTATTACTTATTTGTGGGAAGAAAAAAGTAAGCAAAACTCAATTCTTCCTCGACTTCCTTTACATATTTTGAACTCTCGTACTTTGTAAACATACTTAAAAGATTTGTTTAAAAGGGTCTAACGCGATATTCATGTATTAACCTTCCTGTACCCTTACCATGAGTTTGCAATGTTTGCATTACCGTACTCTAGCGAGTGCGTAAACGATTTAGTATGGCGATTCTTAGTGCTATTGCGTAATAGGGTGGGCCGTTGTTGTATGGAAAAAAATGAAAGTTCCAAATTCGAAGTGTAATAGGATTAAAAAGTTGCAGTTTAATATGTAGATTATGGTGATAATATCAAATTTAAAAATATGTACTACTTTTAGCCCTCTACCAGGTGCCAAAAATTTGAAGTTAGGGAAATATAAATTTGATAATTATTTAAATATATAATATTACTAGTATTTAGCCCGTTTATTTTTGTAAAATAAAGACGAATGTTAATATAATAGAAATCATCACTAGTATTCATTTCTTTTTTAATATAATCAATATTAAAAATATCCCAAATTTTGTAATAAATAAAAAATTACCATTAAACGACTGATGTACTGTATTATAAAAAAATCGTACTACATATTTTTCAAATATAATCTCATACTAAAGTACGAATGTTAGTATTAAAATAAGGCTTATTATTTTCGCGGCGACAGAAAAATTAAAGAGCAGCAAGAGCAAATAATAACCAAAAACAAGTATAATTGATACCAAAAGATGTAATTTAATTAATAATAAAGTTAAAATAAACTTAAAATATAAAATGTATACTTTTTGAATTTTTGAATTTTCTGAATGTTAATCGTCGGTAGAGGGCTAAAAGTATATGCCAATTTTTTTTTTCATTATTTTTCCCCTAATCTACAAAAAAACATACAGCGTAATTTTACTATTACATTACGAAATTCCAAAATTTTAAAAATCGGCCCACCCTATTGCGTAACTGCCGGAGGCGCTGTACTTTTGTCCAGGGTATAGTTCGTACAAAACTGTAAGGCCAAGTGCTGTCAAATTAACGCAAGCAAAAACCTACCTTACAGTCAGAGCTCTAAGTCTAGTTTTGCTTGCGTTCGTTTGACAGAATTTAGACTTAAGCCTAGACCTTTTTAAGGCACGAATGAATAGGCATCTTCTGGGTGAGGTAGCTTCATCGCCGGCCTCATCTTTGCCCCCTGGCTAGATGCTGGCCAAGAGCAATAAGAGCGGTCTCTTTAAGTCGAGGATGATTACCACACATATGCCCATGATTATTGAAGGGTCGAATGTATATTCCGAGCTTATGTAGTAAAAATAAATGAGAAAAGGTGTTCTATGCAGCCTATTTTTATTCAAGAAAAAGAGAACTCGGTAAATTAGCTTAGTGGCTTATAAAATGTCGCTAATGCTCGGTTTATGTTAAAAGAAGACATTTAAGTGCCTAATTATGAAGCAGAACGTAACTTAATTATGTAGGATGGGGCTGTGACCGCAGTTACAGAGATTTACAATCTCAACGGTTGGAGTGTCGGTCAGCCATATTTGCGCTTTAATTTATAATGTCAACTGGACTTTGCAAATTTTTTTATAGATATACATACGTAACTTAAAGTTTAATAAATGATTCGAAAGACGCTTGTGTTTTTATACTCGCTTATTATCTGCCTTTTGATAAGGTTGTTTGTTGCCTTCGTGTAGAAAGCTCACAAACTTGGATTATTCATTGGGCCAGCATCATAAACAAGTCTGCAAAAAATTAGAACTACCGGATTTGATGCAAACTACTCCGTACTTTCAGAAGAAAAGGTGGGTTAATAGGGCCTATTAAAATTTTGTTGGTTTTGTATGATGTTCCAAATTTGATATTTTTTACGTTATTAAATAGGAAATCGTAATTACAATATTATTATTTTACTGCTGTACCTAACCTACTGTCAATTTTATTTCTTAGCCAACTAATACGACAAAACTTGAAAATTTATTGGTCTGATAAACCAAGTAAATTAATTAGTTTTAAATGTAAATCATCAAATTTACTTTCCCTATAATGCCAGGCTTGGCACCAAAGAGTATAATAATATATATCACTTGGCACCCTATAGGGGTAAAAAATCTATGGGGCAATGTTGTGGAAAGTGCACCAAATACGTTCATGACATTGTACATTGTCATACTTAATTAGGCATGTACAAAAATAACAGCGATATAGCATTCAGATTAAGTACGTCTAACTGCAAGAGAGCGCTTAAAGTAGGTAAGAACAAACTTACAAACGTTCAGTTTCTAACTCGCAAGTACTTGAAACTTATCGACTGTTTCTAACACCACTTGTTCCTAGTGACGAAGTGACGAGTGAAGGCTGAACTTTAGACTTTATCAATTATTACTTGCGTACATAAGTCGTTCCAGCTAGTTAACCCGCTTAGATTGCGAATAAGTATTAGGTCCAAATTTAGTTCAGTCGATTGGGCAGATCGATCCCTTGGGGCCTGAGTTCGGAAATTGTTTTTTGAAGTTTTGAAATGATACCTAGTTGAATCGTCTAGGTTTATGCACTCACTCTGTACCGTGTTAAGTGTGAGTGAGCGTGGTGCACTACGGCCCGATTTCCTAAATAACTTTCCATGAAATTAAAATAATTTGGCTTCTTAAGAGCGCTTGAACAAGTCCACTAGCGCCACTCGTGAATTTTTTTTGAAGTGAAAACTTCTTTAACGGCTCAGAGCACTATTTTTGTGATGGGGAAAAATTGTTAAACTCGCGATGATTCTTAAGACCAGCTAGTTGACCCCTCCTAATATCGTGATTGCGATGTAAGGAGGGGTCAACTCAGCTAAACTCAGCTGGTCTTACGATGAGTAAGACACAATGATACTCGGGACATATTATTTATATATGTAAATGGATTATGCGAATATGAATTTGAACATGAGTATGAATATGAATATGAGTTTTCACTTCTGCCGGTACTCCCGGAGTGCAACCCGTTGACATTTTTTTTTTAATATTTAACGATAGATATTTACAAAATAGGAATGCTATATACCTACTGTATTTTCCATTTAAGTACCTTTTGAATACATCAAACTAGTTTTTACATAGATTCGTCGAGCTATGAGCTCAAAAATAAAACGGTGTTTTATTTTATAAAGCCACGGTTGACGAATCTAGCAACGTAAAAACTATTTTAATATATTCAAATGTTACTTGAATATAAAATACAGTGCATACTCGTAGCATTCCCCTTTTGTAAATAAATATATATGGTTAAGGAGATATATCGATTCGGTAAACCACGCCCCCGTGAAAGAGAAACGCTTATGTCTTATGCGCACGGCAAAACGGGATACCTACAACCATCCTACAACACTCTTCGGGAATGACTTTTTTAGACAAATCTCGATAAATATCTGACTGTGTTCAGTTTTATGAAATTTCCTCTTGACAGTTTAGATGTGGTAAAATACCATCACATTAACTTATTTGTGTCGTTTAATAATGCGTTGTTTTAGTAGGCTGAGTAAAAAAATTAAAATACTTAAAGACTCAAATTTGGATTTTTTTTTCTATCGAAAAAAATTTAAGCAATCATATTTCGGCTATTGTCAAACACAATTATATAGTCAAGAATCATATATCTGAAAATCAATCCCTTTTTTTTCCTCGTCTGGGCAGATCAGCGTTTCAAAGAATGCGATATTTCTCGTTGTAGCGCCTTAAATTTAAATAATCACAATCATACACGAGTGGCGCTAGTGAACCCGTTCAAGCGCTCTTAAGTTAATCAAATTATGCATGTTTTGCGTAAGCGTGTACCCGTAGGTACAGTCAGCATCAAAAGTAGCTTGACATATGACAATCTCAAAAGTTCCTATTTCCTTGTAATAAAGACTTTTGACGGTCTGATATGCCAAGCTACTTTTTTTTGATGCTGACTGTATGACCGATATGAACGAGATGCACCGATATTACCTAACTGGGATTGCAAATAGAGGACCCATTTTTAGGGTTCCGTAGTAAACAAGGAACCCTTATAGTTTCGCCATGTCCGTCCGTCCGTCTGCCCCCGTTTATCTCAGTAACCGTTAGTATGTACTAGAAAGCTGTAATTTGGCATGAGTATACATATCAATGACGCCGACAAAACGGTAGAATAAAACTTAAAAAAAAATTGTTTTTGGGGTACCACCCCTACATTTAAAGTGGTGGTGCATTTTTTTTTCTTCCAAACCCCATCGTGTGGGGTATCGTTGGTCTCTTTCAAAAATATTATAAGGTTTCTAAAAGCATTTTTTGATTAAAGAATTGGTTGGCGTGATATTGTAAGCTTTGAAGTGATAACTTTTGTTGTGGCTACTAGGCATGTGAAAAAAATCATGGTAGTAGTAAAAACGATGAATTTAAAAGGAAAACTATCACAGCTAAGTAGACATTACTAGTTAACGAGTAATAGCCGAACTTCAGAAATGTACTTTGCAAAAGCAAACTTTCGTACAATTTCCATTGATACCTTAGATAATGTTGTTAATTCTGTCAAAAACATAGTAGTTAAATATAAGTTTGCGAACCTTAGTCCATATAATGTAACGGGTGGGCGACTACGGAACCCTACCTTGCGCGTGGCCCGACACGTACTTGGCCGGTTTTTAATATTACGTACCTGCTTAAGTATCTATTAGTGGTAGCCGTACGATTAAAAAAACCGCAAATCGATGTACAGTTTAGCCGTTTGGTACACGCATACTAGAGGCCAAAACAAAATTTTTGACCCGCAGTTCCTAAAAAAAATTCCCTTCCCTTAAAATTTTTTTTTCATACAAAAAAGAAAAGTCCCCGCACTCCCCTCCTAAGGGAATTTTTTTTAGGAACTGCGGGTCAAAAATTTTGTTTTGACCTCTAGTATGCATGTGCCAAATGGCTAAACTGTACATCGATTTGCGGTTTTTCTTTAAAATTGGGCTTGTACTACGGCTGCCACTATATTCATAGCAAGGGCTAACCGATTGATTCTAGACGTTACTTGGAAATGAATAAGTGTTAAACTTTGTGAATTAATGTAAAACGACAGAAGGGTACGCACACTTTTAATTGCTTAAGTTTCTTTTATACCTCCAACCTACTTTTGAAGTGGTTAATAAAACTTGGATAATTCGTCCTTAATCAAATTTGGAACTCCTGGCACCCCGTGGTGCGGTTTCTGACAAATTATGTAAGGTACCTAGTCACCTTTTTAATATATATTATTTCAACTGGTTAGACTGCAGTTTTGATATGAGGATGGATGGTTTTGATGGGAGGAGGAGTACGGAATGTATCAAATATGTGACATAATTTTGAATTTGAATTTGAACATCAGTTTAAGCGTTTAGTCAAATAGACTCCCTGGATATTCGATACCTTTTTTCAGTTAGGTATACGCGCAATATGCTCACGAAAAGTAGGTATACGCTGCCCACTTTAATTGAGTCATAGCTAAAGACGCCCCACGGGCATCACACGAAATCCATCAAGGCTGGAATAGATCTATCCAGTTGCTCGCACCTGTTACAGCGCTGGACTGTTAGAATATATTGATATTCCTGCCAGCGCTGGCATTCAGCGATACTGTTAGCGCGTCAAATTGCCATGGGGCTGAAGTCTTTCGAGTCGCAGTCGAAGTAGGGTGGTGATGATCCCGCAGATAGGTACAATCAGTAGCTACGTAGGTATACTATGAAGATAATAAAAACTCTTTTCCTTTTCATAAATACAATTTAAATATTTATATATGCGTAACTATTTCTGATGCTGACTGTATGCTCTTACGCTCTTGTTATTAAAATCATGCTCACATATGTTAGGTACTATAGAGTGCCTCATGGCATTAAGTCCGTCTTTTGTACCTAAGTTAAAATTTCTTTTTGTGCAATAAAGATTAAATAAATGAATATAATGGACGGTTAATTTGATACTGACTGCGTGGCATGAGCGTATCAAAAGAGAGAACAAAGGAAGTTATAATCGTCATTTGAACTGTATTTATTTGTAAAAAACAAGCATATCAAGTACAAAAGGCGCACACTAATAAAGTCACTGTAAGTTTCCCAGCCATCGCCGTTTTTATACAGAAATGCAGAGAGAAACGATTCGTAAATCTAAACCAAGTAGGTAGGTACCTAGAACTTTTTGCTGGTGCGTTTTGAGTAGGTAGTCGTTGGCGCTAATGACCATTGCTATCTGACACGTGAAATGGGGAAGTTGCCTTCATGTTAAAAATGATCTATGAAAAGGTAAACCATAAAAATATAACATTTGAGTACCATTAAAATTAAAAGAATTAAAGAACGAATCCAAGAGTAAATTAAATGGTAGGTACCAACGGATGTTTATGCATGTCAAAATGGTTAAATAAGGACTGCAAACTGTCTAATATTAGACCTCATGAGTCGTTTTTGCGAGATGTCTGATTTACACAATTTTGCCTTTTGCAAGTGCTCTAATTGTAGTTTGTCCCATATTGTATTCGATCCCCTTAAAACCTAGGTAGGTACTTTACATCAAATGACATCGTGAAAAAGAAGCCAGCCTAGCCAAATTTTGGGCAATTTCACTGGGCTAATCGCCACAAGGAAACAAAGTGTATAGCTGTATTTATATCAAATTTTCTACCTTCTGCTGTGTATAAAACCCGGTAACATAGAATCCTCTATGCGGATACTTTGTAGGTATCCCGCAATCTTGTCAGAGTTTATAGTGCCATAAATAATTTCGCTTTATTACGTAATATAAAAGAGGTATCCGTGAGAAATTACGGCTAAGTCATATTATCCTACTAAATATCCTAATCCTAAACATGAAAGTTTGTGCGGATGTATGGATGTACATTCCACTTAATCTCAAAAACTAATGATTTGATTTCTATGAATCTTTCCAGTATTGTAGCTTAGATATCAGAATAGGACATAGGGTATAATTTATTTCAAAATTTATCCCCATAGGGGTTTAAGAGGGGGTAGCCATTTTGTATGGAGAATTAAATTATCTTTCAGATAGAAACTTCAAACTTCGTTAATACAGTACTTACGCATTAAAATGGAAATAGGTAAACTCTTTTCAGCGTTTTTCGAAATTCACCCTCTAAAGGGGTGAAAAAGTGGTTCAAACTTTGTATGGGGAGCAAATGTTTTTTTAAAGGAGAAACTTGAAACTTCGTTAATATACCTAACATTACATTTTAAGAAAGCTAATTTCAGCATTTTTGGAAACTCACCCTCTGAAGGAGTGAAAAGGGGATTGATAGTTTTTATGGGCAGCAAATTTTTTTTTAATCGAGAAACTTAATCCTTCGTTTATAGGCCTAGCATTCAATTGTACAAAAAATAATTTTCAGTGCTTTGAAAAATTAAACCTTTGGATGGGTGAAAAGGGGGTTGAAAGTTACTATGGGCAACCTGTTTTTTTAGTTGCTTCATTCTTTGCGTGTAGATTCTCAGTTACTATTTAAAATATTAAAACCTGGACTAGTTGGACTACCATACCCGTGCGAAGCCGGGGCGGGCCGCTAGTTATAGATAAATGGGAGAGTTAAGATGTTTGGACGTTTGTTACTGAATCGCGCAAAAACGGCAGAACGGATATGTTTAAACTTGATATTCAACGACATTAAAGCCTGGATTAACGTATAGGATACGATTAACTCCGAATCAGAAATCATCCCTCGCAGGAATGAAATAAGGAGTGGAAATTTACGCGGACGAAGTCGCGAGCAAACGCTAGTAAATTGTATTTTTTAGGGATTGGGTACGTTAATAGCTGAGCCCAAATTTAATTACGGAGATTTAAGGCGCTACACTGAGAAATTTGGAGACTTTGAAACGCTGTCCTGCCCAGACTAGCAAACAGCTGTTTGCTAGTCTTAGTAGGGGCTGATTTTCAGATATATGATTCTTGATTATATAATTGTGGTACTGACAATAGCGAAACATGATTGCTTAAAATTTTCTCGATAGAAAATAAATCCAAAGTAGAGTCTACATTTTCCTTTTTTTCCTCGGCCTACTAAAACAACGCATTATTAAAAGACACGATTAAGTTAACATGATGGTATTTTACCTCATCTAGGTACTGACAAGAGGACATTTAATAAACCTGCACACAGTCAGATATTTAACGAGATTTGTCTAAAAAGCCATTCTCGGAGAGGGTTGCATCCCGTTTTGTCGTGAGCGAAAAACAAAGGGTGTCTCTTTCAATCGATATATCGCCTTAAATTAGGTAGTTCGTTAAGGTAAAATACCTCCATCGGTTAGGACAGACAGGCTGAGTTTTTCGTTGGGCAAAAAAACGATACTTGGGAACGCCCGTTACCCGTTTTCACTTAATATTTTGCCGTTTACTTTTTCACAATTGGGATTTTTTAATATTTTGAGTGAAAACGCTCGTACACTTTATATTATGAGAGTTGGTAGAGTGTATCAAGGTAATTCGTTCGTATACAAAAAGTTATTTTAAACAGAGTGTGGATGATTTTAACATGAGATGATACTGCCTTTATTTACCTACAGAGGTAGGTATGTGCCCTATATTTAATTTATATCTACTGTGAAAATAATCCTACTTTATTCCTCTAGGTTAGTAAATGTGCTTGTGCTCGTTGTAAATTCGGCACAAGTGTAAATTTATTATACATTTTACCACCATGATTGAGGTTATTCGGGTGAGGAAATTTTTAATCTTCTGTGAAATCATAAAATCTTTTCGAACATTACAACGTCTTCTTTATGACCCATTAATTTTACGACTACAAAATTGAGCCATTTCCATGTCATAATTTTAGCAGAAGAAGCTTATTTAAAGGGGAATTATTAACCTAATTAGTACTTCTTATTTTCGGAAGATTTAGCATTTTGTGTTTTTTAAATAAAAGTTTCGGTGCTTAGCAAGCATTTTATCAGAATAAATACTGAAATATGACTATCAGTGTTATTTTTCACAACCTTAATCTTTGTTTTAAAATCGTTTTTTTATAGGTGTACCTAGCTAATAATTAAGGCTGACTGGCTGACACCACATTACCTACAGTTATAATTTGCCTAGAACAAACAGTTTACCTAGGTAGGTAGGGGTTCTTAGGCAATAAAGGCGATAAACATTTTCTCAGATTCATACAAATGGACTACAGCTGCTCTAGCTTGAGAAACATTATCTACGTTATTGCAAGCATCTTCTCAAAATTCCTGTCTTCAGTTTATTCCATGAAGTATCACATTTTCAGCAACATATTACCTAGATTTGGAGCCGTCGCGGTCAGATGCATGCATAATGCATCCGTAGCGGGCCAAGCAATATCCGGCGCGAAGGACCAACATTTTTATGTATCCATAAACTGTGAATAATGTGTTGAAATGCAACACTTTTGCGCTAGTCCCAAACTGTGAAGATTATGCACCATATAAATCCTCGTCGTTTTTAATGAAACAATAATTGCGAGTAGTGTTACTGCACCTATAAGCAACTCCAATATGCTGCAGCGAATGGTTTGGAACAGGATAAAATTCATGACGCCGACATTTCCAGAATTATAGTATACTTATAATATCTATTTTTTTGTTTCATGAAAATTGTTTCCTCTTTTAAAATCTGCCTAGCAGACTATCACTCATCAAAACAAATAATTTGTGATTCCGAACCGACTCGGTACAAATAAACATTAGGTATACTACATTATGTAACTATTTGGATTAAAGTTCCAATATTTGACAAGAAAGGACCCGGTCTTTTTTCGGAGGTGCGTCAGTTAGTAAGTACTTACACGTATTCGTTTATTTTTAAAATAAGCATAAGCAAGTAAGTAACGTTTGAGCAATATGTTTTCTTTATACCTGAAATTCAGTCAAAATAGTTCTTTAGAGGGTAAGGTTCTTGTATGTAAAGTAATATAACGATATTCACCGGACCGTTACAGTAATAGGGTAAATGTTGTTTTATTATCGTAGTTTCTTTTCAAAACATTTTCTGTGTAGATACTTATAGGCTGGTTTTACAGCCCACGTTTATTTTGATACTAGAACTTGTTTACGCATTCGACGGCGAATATATAGGTACGTACATACTCGTATTAGGTACTTATTAGGGAAATATTTAAACTAATAATCGCTTTGACTTTCTATTATCTCTACGTTTGTCCACAAACATTGCCCTAACAAATAGACGCGTCATTAGAAAATAGTCGAGCATAATATGTATTTTAGCCCAATGTATTACAATATGTAGTAGGTATTGCAGTATTCGTATTTTCATAAAGTTACCTTTAGATGTGTTATGTACTACCTACCTTCTCCAGTATATTAGGTAACCCATTCAAATGAATGGAGACAAGCACCCTATTCTACTTCTAGAATTAGTAACTTGTCTTAAACCTTCATATATTAAAACTAAATATACGAGACATATATCCAAGTCGTTAGCCGTAAACAGGAGGTGATAAAGCTGTTGCATTGCAGCGATGCGCCATGTTTCAAATGGACAGTTAGGGTGAGACGCGTTGGCGCCAAGCCTCGACTTGCAGTGCCTAATATGCGGTGCATTTACCTAGGTACTATATGTAACCACAAAGAAATAGTTGTACTGAAGAATCACCGTGGAGTTTACCTGCTTCAAACCCGTTGTTTGATAATGTAAAAATACCAAGCATGACTGTATTGTAGTGTTTTTTCCAACTTGACTTTTAATGATACAAATAGAATGTGATTTGATTTTTTTGTTAATTTAAATAACTCGAATAGTTAAAGAGAATTCTAATGAAATAAAAAATTAGAGATTCATAGCTACTGATTGCATTTTGTATCTTTCGTAATTAGACTTTGCTTCACTTCGCCTGTGTAAGAGCTCCTAAACATGTTAAAAAGTTAATGGATAGCGCGGCAATCTTTAAAAAATATTTACCTACCTAATCAATAAGGTCTTCGCAGTACTCAATTTGTTGAGTACGTACGGTGCTATTAGAGACTTAACAGTAAGTATTAACATTTACCCCGTTAACCCCGAAACATTACCCCGAAAACCAGTAAAAGGAAAGAGGAAATTCGAACATTATAACGGGCACGATGCGGCCACGGCTTAGTAACAGCCTAACAAGTAACAATCCAGTTAGGTACGGCAAATTGTACATTACCATACAAATTATAGGTAAAAGTGAATAAACTAGCTTGCCAAATGCTCTGATTGGGCGAAATGTGCCCAATTTTATTCAATCGGGTTCATTATCTTAATACAAAATCTCGTTGAGGTAACAATTTTCATTATTGTTGCTTTTGTGGTTGGTATCTTTACGGAAAATTGCGACGAGCACCTATCCCGCCTGTAAGCTTTACTGGTTTGCTATGCTACCTACATTCTTGCACCAAATACGTTGTATTCTGCAAATAAAATTCACGTTTCGGCTACATGTTACAAAGTGGAATAAAACCGAGACACCAAACCATATAAACTTGTTGGATATTCATAGGTACGTACCCATACCTACAGTGGAACTCGAATAAAGTTAAAGTACATTCTTCCTGCACTTCTGCCCTTGTGCTTCGCAATTTTTCGGGCCTAACAACATGCGGGTTAGTGCGAAAAGTCTGACTCAGCGTTAGAGATGCAAGGGATAGTTGTTTGGCCGGATACCGGATATTCGGCCTCATCGCCGGCCGAATATCCGGTATCCGGCCGCCGAATATTCGGCCGGCCAAACGATACCTACATTTTAGTTTGGCGGCGGGCGCGTCGTGCAGGTTTCAACCTGTTACGTATTGTAGTTTCGCGCGGACCGTTTTCTAGGCAAGAAACGAGTTTTATTATGTCAGTACGTACGAAACTATTTCGTATGCAGTACACGTGCACCCGCCTATTTTGCTGAATAGATACCTAAGTTTTTTTTTGTTTAATGTGTATAGTAGTGTATACGTGATTGTGAACTTGTACTTCATTCTGTGTTTATTTTATTTGTCTAAAATAATGACAAATAAACGATCTCCGTTGTGGAACTATTTTGAAATAGAAAAAGAATCGTCTGTTACCCAAAAATGCAGAGAATCTCGTTTTTATTCACCACAACTTGCCGTTAGTTAATTATGAATATTAAACTCTCTTTTTATTTATTTGGTAACACTTATTTTATTTGATTGAAAATTAACATACGATACGCTACGATTGGTTGAATGGATACCTAATGCTGATCATAGAATTTCTTATTTCTTAACTACTTCAAATGAGGCTTTTTGATAAGTTTAAATTCTACGTGAAAGGTAATACTAATAAACGAATATTGATAATTTGTTGTTGGTTTCTTGTATACTAACTAACCATTTTTCAAAGTTAAATACCAAACAGAATCACTATTCGGTATCCGGCCGGATAGTGCGCAACTATCCGGTATTCGGCCGGATAGTAAAATAATGGCCGGATACCGGATAGCAACCGGATATCCGTTGCATCTCTACTCAGCGTATTCTAACTATATACCTGCACTTTGATTGTAAATATCAAATTGTTTAAAAAGTTTACTTTGTACGCCTGCACTTACTATGTAGCTTCTATTTTAATCGCTACTTTAGTTTAAGCTAAAAATTGTGTATTTAAAATTACGGACATAATTTTGCATTCAAGTATTACAATTAAATACCTACTTTCTTCATTTGCACAAAGTACTTTTAGGTGAAATTGACTAGCGTTTTGGAAAACAAGTTTTCTGGAGAGAAGAAACGCCTAAAGAAACTTTTTAGCCCCACTCGTATTTATTTACTCCTAGACATTCGAGAATTTTCAGTAACAAATTAAAAGTCATAGACCTTGTTCATATATCTACAGGCGACATATTCGGCGAAATAAAATGCGGGGGGTTTCCATAATACTGAAAACACTTGCATGGCCAGTGACCCATCTAGCTGCAACTTTGCCCGGGCACGGTGCCATAACAATGCGTACAAACCAATACGCCGACCATTATTACACCTTATCTCATTGCAATAAAGCACATGAAAGGTCAGTAAAGTATGTACATGTTGTCGATGGTAGTACATTGCATTGGCAGGACCGTTACTTGCCTCTGATATATGGCCCGTATTCGGAAATTAAACCTTCAACTCCGCACAAATCTATTCTTGGATGCTCCAAATAAACTTAGTTTATTGGTTTAAGTAAACAAATTATTTGTTGCATAGGTTACTTGTTTCCAATAGGTACTTATTCTTGCCCGACCCGGCACCTTTTGATACACCTTCCTTCCCCTTCCTTTTGATTTAGTAAGAGTTAATTGAGTTTTTGGCGGAATCTCCGGAACAAAATATTTGTATACCTATGTGAAGTCACTCAACGTTGACAGGCTTTAGTTATTACGATATTTTATTCCTAATTAATCACATCATAATTGACAATATTTCATAATTTCCAAAAATCTTAATTCGAAAACCATTTCGGTAAAAACGTGTGAAGTACACAAAAAACATTTTTTTAGATTTTTTCTCCGTTAATTTTGGAAAAAAACGCAAATTACTGTAAACCGAAAGTTGACGTCATCTGCCTCGCTTCCCCTTAGTACAGAGAACGGAGCTCTAGTACAGAGTACAGACACAGACATTCGCTGCTCTGGAGTGGCTCTGGATTCTTGTTGGGAAGATGACGTCATATTTTACTTACGCCCTTTTGGAATGACCTACTTTTCAACGTGTTTTTAGGGTTCCGTAGTAAACAAGGAACCCTTATAGTTTCGCCATGTCCGTCCGTCCGTCCGTCCGACCCCCGTTTTTCTCAGTAACAGTTAGTACTAGAAAGCTGTAATTTGGCATGAGTATACATATCAATGACGCCGACAAAACGGTAGAATAAAATCTTTAAAAAAAATTTTTTTAGGGTACCTCCCCTACATGTAAAGTGGTGGTGCATTTTTTTTTCTGCCAAACCCCATCGTGTGGGGTATCGTTGGATAGCTCTTTTAAAAATATTATTAAGTTTCTAAAAGCATTTTTTGATTAAAGAATTGGTTAGCGTGATATTAAGCTTTGAAGTGATAATTTTAGCTATGGTCAAGTGTCCCCCCCCCCCTGCCAGCTAAACGGTGGCTACTAGGCATGTGAAAAAAATCATGGTAGTAGTATATACGATGAATTTAAAAGGAAAACTATCACAGCTAAGTAGACATTACTAGTTAACGAGTAATAGTCGAACTTCAGAAATGTACTTTGCAAAAGCAAACTTTCGTACAATTTCCATTGATACCTTAGATAATGTTGTTAATTCTGTCAAAAACATAGTAAATATAAGTTTGCGAACTTTTTAGTCCACATAATGTAACGGGTAGACGACTACGGAACCCTACCTTGCGCGTGGCCCGACACGCACTTGGCCGGTTTTTTTTGTATGAAATAATGAGTTAAATTGAAAAAGAAAAAATACGGGTGGCTTAAATTTTTACCTATTTTCTAACTAGTTCATAAAATAAAGTAGTTAGTTAAAAATATGAAATCTACCACTACTCATCATCGACGTAGCGTTTTCCGGATATGTCCTAATAAAAGTTCATAAGTTCGCTTTTGAAAAACCTAGTAATACACATATATAATAGTGCAAACAGGGATTCAAACCCACGATATTCAAATAAAAAGTCACGTGCCTTATTTACCATTTGACTACAGTATAGGTACCTACATAACTATTCCAAACACGCCTACCCGTAAAATGACTGCCTGTGCTGGAAAAAATGTCTCAATAAAGCCTCCCTAGGGCGCAATTGGCAATAAATAAACCTTTATATCGAGACATTGATAATACAAAAAAATGCAACAAGAACGTACCAGCTCCGATGGTGTCGATACACATGCTGTACCTGTTTGTTTGAAACAATTTAACATACATTTCTCGCTTCGGATACTTAAACTAGTGAAAAAATGGGAACGGTGCCAAGACGTTTAAGCGTAAAATCGCTTTTCTAACCCGTGCGGAACGAGAAGAGATATATACAAAGCGAATTCATTCACTAGGGCAGTAAAATTGTGAACTTACGACTATTAGTACGCAATGTACAACATTTTAAGTGTAACGTCGGTTTCCTGAAACAGGCGAGCTCGCAGGGGACAACAGATAAGTAATGGAAAACTTTCCAAAGAGCTTTGCTGTTTAACGGGCCTGTTTCTCTTTCAAGTCATTGACTTTAATGACGGGCGGGGAATTTCATTAGAGCACGGTGAAACACGATACGACTGAGCCCTCGGATATTATATAACTTGCGGTAATTTAAATGTTGTCAATCGGATGCCTCCTCTAACGAAATTACAGTTTTCAATGTGGATTTGTACCCACGAGCTCTGGAATCCATCCATTGCTCTTAACTGTATGCCTTGTGGTGGTGAATCTTTCAATAGTTACACTAATGAAGCTATAGGGAGGCTCGTAGCGACATCTACCGCGAAGTTATTACAACATCAGGAACGGCACTAAAGTCTCAAATTGTATCGAGAATCGTCAGTAACAATTTGCTACTAAGCGGATGCGTAATATAGCGGAATTATAATTTTCAATCAAATAATTCAATTAAATAAAATTTTTCACTTTGAAAACTTGCGGTAATTTGACGAATTTGGTAGTTTATAGGACAATTTTATTGTAACTTTTCGTTTTTAATCACTTAGGTACGTAGTGGGCAAGCTTTTCCTTTAGTATACTTTTAACTGGGTATTAGTTATACTCCGCTCTGGGTCATGGCTGGTCCAACAGGTCGCCATTGCTGTACAGCGAGGAAATGCCGCGAGCATTCTGGGGACCTTTGGACCGGGTAGGACACAGGCGGGGAATAGTGGCGGAATAGGTATTTCATTTAATTTAAATTTTCTGTTTCGTATGTATTATTTTATATCGGTCTTACATTTTATTCTTAATATTAAGTCCTTGTTATATTTTATCTATTACTTTATTTCGCAAATAAACATTTAAAGTTAGTAGATAAAAAAAAGTTATACTTAGAGTTCTCGTTTTAACCAAACCAATAAATTTCTCTGAACCAATTTGAAAATTGTAACGTGTAACTCTAACTAAGCCAAAAACTCGTAAACTTATTTCCGAATCTGACCCAACTGGAACATTAATCCCAAAACGCTGTAGAAACCTATCCTCGTAAAGCCTAAAAGGCGGCCATAACAACACATTTCAACTATTCTAAGGAACTTAAAAGAACGCTCCAGCGGTTTACTTCCCGTCAGCCATAAACTCGTACTCTGGGAAATTTCAGATCAGTGCCGATATTTACTTGATCTTGATTAATTATGTATTGTGTTCGTCTTTAGTTCTGAGAGATTGACTACGCCATTACTCGTTTTTAACGGGCGAGTTCGGCGAAGCGCGGGATTATGCAGTCTGCCTTCAACAATTGTCTGCAGTTAGCGCCCATGGGCGGGAAACGCGCACACGCATTCAAGTCGGTAATCGCGCGGGAAAATTGCGATTAAATAGATCTACACTGCGTAAAAATCTTTATAGATACCTATTTATTTCACTGAAATTTTGGTAGTGCCCTGCACATTTTGTAAAGTTAAAGTGGTGTTCAGTATAATGAAATAGTAGTAGTACTTAAATATGAAATTTTCAATTTTAATATGAATTATAGAGACGGCAAAATGAACTTGAAATTGAATAACGACGTTCGACCGGCGACGAGGATGAATGTTAAAAAATATCCGGCAACTATTAAGGTAGGCAAGCAATGCATTTTGGTAATATCTAGAGATGATAAGTATACCTAGTAATATGATAAGTTTTTCTACTACTTTTGAAGCCAAAAGGTACAAAATTAATACTCTCTGCCGAGGCCTTATATTTATAACACTTTGCTATACCTACAATTTAATTAAATTCATAAAATATTTCTTATTTTAAAATACCTAGAAAAATAATAATTTATAATTTTCAATTTCTTAATTTTGATATCCCATTTGGAAAGGTTTTAAAACATTATTTTTCTTCAAGTTACACTAAATGGAGTACATATTATGCGATTTTGTTTTTATTCACACCTGACTCAGGATAACGTAAGGGTTCAAACGATACCTCACACATCTAAACCGGTTAATGCGTTGAGAAGTTCTGGGAAAACAAACAATCTCGCGTACATACATGAGCCCTGAAAACATTACTTACACGCCTTTTTTTGAGCAGTCGAGTAATTACGGCCAATTCCCACGTGCACGTCTGTATAACTATTAGTCAAAACAAACGAGCCGACCGGCTGTATATTCATGTTTGCCGCCGTGATTCAATCGCGGCGCTGATTGACCGGCGAGACTTCGGAGACCAGCTCAGGGGATAATCGAGTTGCCTGACTAATAGAATTCACAGAAATAACAGCATTAAGTAGAAACTGATTGCCGCCGTGTTATGATAATACACTGTATCTTAAAAACAGCTAATTTACTGAAATCGCTTAAAACATTTGTTTTAGTTATTTGGCCACAAAATCATGATTATTAATCTGATTTCAATGACTTTTGGGAATGTTACTGTCATTTTTTTACTTATTGCAGCCAAACAACAAAAATCCATATTCCGCTTATTTTACATAAAGTTACTAGTACCTACAAAGCAAAATGTGTTTCGTCAGTATACCATATCAGTACACATTTTACTTATATGTATAGTTAAATACAGTGTCTTCTTTTCGTAAACAAATTTCAAAAAGGATTGTTACGTCAAAACACTGTATCTTTGGCTCATGGTATATGAAATGGCGGGCTCTGTTTCGACAATACACTATCAACATAAATTTAGTGTTTAGTCGAAACAAGTCACTGCGTTTTAAGAGTTACAGTCTAAATTCCGGTGTTGTTTTTCATCGTTTTTAATATAAAATTAGTCACCCTGTGAGTGTACAAACATAGAATCTGAAACGCTCAATTAACGTTGTTACGTTGTTACACTGTAACTCGATTTACATTGTTTTGTCATGGCACGGCAGATTGGGTCTTGCTAAAATAAAAATGGTTTGCCGTTTGACGCTTTGTAATATTTTATGAGGCGATGGATGTAGGAACTGGTATTGTATTCATGGAGTTAGTACTAGAAACCATATAGTTCACATCTTATAATGATCATCGTCAACAATATAAATAAATATAAAAAGAAATATCGTTATCGTTAATATAAAATTAGAATGCCTATTTTGAATGTGCAACGTACCGGTCTACCCTTATAATTCTCCTCAACTGTTAAAATGAGCGGAAATTTCCTCAAGACGCTCCTTCGATATAAAATTTTATTTTCTTCATTTCCCAGAGTCTGCATACAAAAATTCTTTTTTCTTTATTCACTGATTAAGTGAGTAACAAAGAATTCTAGGTTTTTAATATTTCGCGCTTTAAAAGAGTCTTTGGGAAGATTAAAAAGCCGAGGCCGTAGTATTATCATGTTTCAGTTAATCATGTATGGTTCAGTTAATGACGCACTTTATTTATTTATATAGGTTATAATAATAATAATAAAGCAATTTTATTTCCAATAGATAAACAAATGACATGCATTACATCTTAATATTATTATTTAATTATACATTTAACTAATTTAATTTTATAGTTATAACATAACGTATGATAAATTAAGTGAGGAACGGGATGACTGTGAGGGGAGGAGGAGGTCATTGTGGGATGTTGTAATATCCATAATTAGGTAACTGCGGGTTTCTAACTAGTTACTGAATTTAGATCAGATCCTAACATATGTGTGCAAATAGATTTGCATGAATCGCAGATGTATCTACATTCAGAATTCAGTATTCGTTACTATTCAGAAGTACACGATAATCAGGTTGTAATAAGTGTAACGACAAGTGTGACATTAAACTGAAATAAATAAACTGTTAACGTAAAAGATTGATAACGTATTCTTAGGAGTTATATTCATTTAACAAAGCTAGCCGCCGTATAGGTAGGTAGGTAAGGTTCTTTGGTGGAAGCACCACATAAAATTACAATATAATTATGTAGAAATTTTATTTTTCCAAATTTGGTAGAATAATCTGAATAATTATAGGTATACTTCGTTAGCGGACGCATCCGCTTGACAACGTTAAGGCTGCGTTTCCACCAGAGATGTGCGAGGATGTGTTTTCATAAATTTGACACCTCGCTCGGCGCGTTCCGATGTGTCAGCCTTAAATTGAGTGTTTTTGAGACTTTAGTGCCGTTTCTGAAGTTGTAATAACTTCGCGGTAGATGTCGCTACGAGCCTCCCTAAGGCTTAATTAGCAGAGTGTAATAATTGAAAACTTCACCGGAGGTCGTGGGTTCGAATCCCACCTGTGGCGTTTAATTTTTCACTTTGATA
Organism: Cenopis cana; assembly: GCA_951800055.1. NCBI lineage: Eukaryota > Metazoa > Arthropoda > Insecta > Lepidoptera > Tortricidae > Cenopis > Cenopis cana. Next base: position 14,399,296 of record OX637478.1, read on the forward strand.
GAAAAATTATTAAAATATGTTTCAAGAGGGCAATAAATAGAATATTAATCAATTGCATCCTTGCAGGAGGAGCGGCAACGTACAGGCCGGTACATCGCGATCCTAGTTGGCATTTGCCTGCTCCTACTGGCCATATACCACGCGTGGGTCCGGAAGATACCAGTTGTGGCCAGCCTGGTTGTACCGGCGCTCATCATGTTCATATATGTGGGATGGGTGCTGTATTCTGCGAAGAGGGAAAAGCATAGGGTGAGTTGGTTTCATAAGCTCTGTGATTAGTACAGTCAGCAAATGTTGCTACGCGCGCGTAACGCTCATATTGATCCTTGTTAGTAAGACAATAAAAGCTAGAATTTCGCCGGCGTAGCTGGTTTTGCTACTACTTCATTTACTCGTACCTACTACTCGAAAAATTAGAGCGCGCTATGTTTTGCGATGCAATCGTTGCTCGGGTTAAGGCCATGTTGTTCGAAATCATAGTATTTTTCATTCAATTTTAAACCATTAAATACTCACTTTATTGATGGGATATTTAAATGTACAGGAAAGGATGATTCACGCTAGACCGGTTCGTGTCCGGGCCGGCCCGTTTTCTATGACAGGAAATCGATGGCCGTCGCACGTCTTGTCATAGAAAACGGACCGGCCCGGACACGGAACGGTCTACTGTGAATCATTCTTTAGGAGACAATGGTGCGGTCACACAATCAATTAGGGCATACTGATCACTGTAAAGTACAAATGTAATGTAATAAGATCAGTATATGCCTGAGCGTGATTGTGAAACAGTTGTATCCCATGAATGGCCATGTTAATTAAAGACAAACGTTGGTTGCTGGAATTCATCGATACGGTACCTAACTACCTATACCTACTTATTCCGAAGTATTCTGCCGCGGTTAGTCTAGTATACCTATTACCTACTCGTATTTTGGTTATCCGATTGGACAGACGTCGTCTACCAGTCCCTGGGATCCCAGGGCAGATAACAAAAGAATGGCATTGTATATTTTTTTCGCCGGGAGAGGACGGCTTAAATACGTTAGTTGAATATAGGAAACTTGGAATAAAATAAACAATAACACCACAATCGTAGATGATTCATTCTTACGCACTTTATATTGTACCATTCGACATCAATCCAGTGACCTGAAACGAATTAGCGTAAACCTTCTTTACATTAAATTACTCTTTTTTCAATCAAATGGCGGTGGCGCCCACTCCAATGGTCCTAATCATGAGATCCCTTGATCCTTAACCTACGCAGGACAGAGTAATGTCGTTTTATATTTAAATGTACGTCGTTTTACATATTTACTATTATTACACCCACTCATAGATATTATTCATAGCCGATTTCAGATTTCGCTTATGTAATGATATCTTGCAGCCACAATATCGTATTATTTCTCGAGGAAAACAGGGACACAATTTGGTTGATCTGTTTCACATCCCCATCGTATTTCAATATGCTTCAAGCGTTCCTTCTGACACATTAGCACAGAGCGACACGCTGAAAAGGGGTTGGGATTGGAAGCGATGGACAAAAATATACCTGCAATTTGTGAAAAAAGTGACGGAGGTAATCATATCAAGTGTGTTGGTGGCCTGTCCTCATTTTTCCTACGTGGGTTTCCAAGAAAAACGATAAGGCAATTTGAATATAATCATGTCGGTACATCTTTTGGCTTAGTATTTAATAAATGGATTTTCTAAGAAATTGTTTTATAGGTTAGTTTTGCTGACCTACAAATACATGGCAGTAAACAAGTGGGAGACGTATGTAGTAGAGATAACAGGAGAATGAGATTAAAGACAATGTTTTCATGATTTTATTTCTTGCTATTATCGAAACTATAAGAATGTTTGTTTTTATGGATTAGTATCAAAAAGGTAAATAAGAAACCCTTGTTTTCACTTTTTCTGTCTGGCTGTCACATTGCCTAATTTCTCAAGAATTACTAATGCTATCGATTTGAAATTTGGAACAGTTATAAACAAGGGTAGGTAACCCAGATGCATATAGAAAGTGATTTTCTAAATATTTTGTTTTTTATCGAGTTAAAATGGTGTTAAAAGTTTCAAAGTCTATTAACCATGTCAAGTCATTTTTCCTGAATTAATGGGATCGAGACGAGTACACGGTTTTTGTATGGAACCCTCGGTGAGCGAGTCGGACTCGCACTTGACCTGTTTTTTTATCTGACTGTGGCCGGGCCGGGAATATGTTTGTGAAATTTATTTAGATTATAATTGAATACTTATGTACATTATTATTTCGCTGTAAACAACTTTTGACTCAATAATATAAACAGTCTTCACGGCGGCTAGTAAGGAGTAAATCACCTCTACGCTGTTGTCTATAAGGACCCCTGCACGAAATTCTGAAAATTGGTGTACTTTTAAATCAATTGTACTATGCGCTGCGCTGAATTAATTAAATACAATAAAAGAACTTATGTAGGTTAGCTTGATCCTTACACAAGGTCATCGCCTAGTTGAAATACATAAAGTTTATGCCATCTAAGACCTTTGTTTTCGAATAAATTGCAGATTTTACGCATGAAACAATAATTCTTACATGAATTTTTTTGTATTGATAATACGCAGGGCACCCCCTTCTTAAACTAAACACCTTATTTAAACTTTATTGCACGAAAACACTGAATTGTACAAATGGCGTGCTTAATGCCAAATAGCATTCTCTACCAGCCAACGATTAATGATAGTAATTATAAAATATACTTTTCGAGAAAAATACGAAATATCTACTTACTAGTTTTTTGCCGTAAAAATGGCAAAGTTTGATGGCATATAACTTGGTATCAGTGACTACTAGAGGTTGAGGTAAAGTGAGATGGTATAGTGTTAATACAATGAGACAAAAACAGCGCTAGAAAATGAAGAATTACAGTTTCGTGAGAATTTCGTGCAGGATCCCCTTAATAATTAACGATTATGTTTTATGAAGTCTTCACATGTCGACATGTTACAATACAATACAACTCTTTATTGCACACCTCAAAAAGATCACAGTCAGTATCATGTTTTAACAGAAGTAGTTTGTTTTGTTCTACGACAGCTGGAGAAAGTGAAGTCATCGCGAAAATATTGCTCGATTCGCGACATAGAGCCAATAATCTCGACTATGAACCAGATTCGGTGTAGGTACTATTTTGAAGTATCGGATTAGGTGTCTTGAAAACCGATGCTAGATCGAAGTTAGAGTAGTAGAATCGGGGATCAGCCAAGTAAAATTTGAAATGAACAACAAACAAAAAAATACGTAACATATTTATGTTATTTTTCGCTTTTGTATATGTTGTTAACTTCCTGTTCACTCTTAACTCTCTTAACTGATTAGATCAACGCACAGACAGACATGTTCAGATAACACACCACGTGCAAAACAAAATGTTCGTGTAATGTAATTCTGCCCCTCGTTAACGCCTTTCAACGTTCGTCAGACCGACTTTACATATATTTTCACAAATCTTTCACGTGGAGTTTAGTATTTGTCTATTTGTGGACATGAACAAGAAATTAATATACCTAATCATATCGATGGTCTACTCAATACAAGGGGTCTATGATAGTCGCGTGATAGGTGGCGTTTCTATCGAGTGGTGTCGGACAGTGACAGAATGCTTTAGCTTATCGTTTATCACGCTATCACACGACCATAATACGGGGCCAGGACTGTAGGTAATATAGTGATATAATTTCACTATGTTCACAAATTATGTCATATGTTATCGCATCCGTAACCAAATTATGTAAATCCAATTGTAATATTGTAAACGCGCGTCATTGTTTAGTTCAATCTAATTGTTAATTAAACCGCCGGAACATCAAACGTACGAGTATAGCTGTGGTACCAAATGTGTAGTCCAGTGTAGTCAGTGGCTATCAGTAGCTCTGGTGGTTCGTCGGTGAGGCAGTCCACAAACATTCCGGCTGATTCACGCAGTCTGCCGAAACGTAAACATGTTCAGCGATCGACTGATGCTCGTTTGACACTTTGTTTATGAAACTGGATTATAATGTGCTAGCACTGAGAACAGTTCTCGGTGCGCGGAAATTGCTTTCGCGAGGATTGGTCACACTGCGTTGCGCGACGTCCGCGCGACGCGACCGCTGCGCGCCGGAACGTATGCTAACAGGTTAGCGACGTCACACAGGTTGCGCGACGCGAGCGGGACGGTTTCATACATTTTGGCGCGCAGCGCAGCGTCCCGCTTCCGTCGCGCAAGCGGTGTGACCAAGCCTCGGTGATGGATTCGTACCTGATATTTTTTTTTTTTATGATTAACATGGAAAGTAAAATTACTTACAGGGTTATGTTGTGGTAAAATGTAGTCAAACAAATTACACATTTGCGAAAATTGACATCCACGAAACCGATACCGAGCGAATTTTGAGATGAAGCCATTATGCATCCATTATGCCTCACTTTCATGAACGCATTTCAGTATACGTTTCTGTTGAGTTTGATGATATAAATCTACAGAAGCTTTGAAATCGACCTTATTAACATCGACAAATGCGACCCTTATTTTTGCGATTAACATATATCGCACCTTTAGAATGAATCTATTTTAAATAAATATTTTTTTACTTTTAACGTTTGAAACCAACCTAACGCCTAACCGTAAAAATTAACAGACCTTTGCTAAATCAAAATGTGTTGTGTCCCTTTCTCATAAACACAAATGTCAAAGTGGCAGATTTTAACGACATTAATTTAGTTAACGTCATAACGTGAACGTTTATAAATAAGGCCTTAGATTCTTATACCGTGTGTTACCGGCAAGCGGGCTTTTCTTTAAGTTGGGTTTTTAAACGTAGTTTCTTAACCTAACCATGTGCATAATAATTTGAGAAATTAGTTTGTCACGTGAGTATCACGTGATATCAATTTTTTCAAATTATTTTAGTTTATACAAGTTTATTTCTAGGTAAGGGGGCATGTCGCGCCAATGGAAAGCCAATTTATGAAAGCCTGTTACCTACACAAGTTTCTTAAAATATCACGCCGTTAGCCTGCGAATGTTAAAATACGTTTTGTATGGAAAGCAAACCTTAAAAAAAAAATTCGACTTCACATAATTTCTAACTAAATTTTAATTGCCAGCAATGTACAGCAAAGATAATTGATAACTCAGTACAAATGACAGTTCTTAGTGTTTGTTTACTATGACGTTATCTTAAGCAGTGCACGTAGTAGGTGTAGGTACATTGGCGGTGCGGAATTAGGAAATTTAATTTTGCAGTTAAGTCACATAACGTAGTGGCACCAATTATGGACGGCTTAAGAACTCCGTCAACATCTTTTGGCTATAACTCTCTTATTTTATAAGTTTGATGTTAGTTATTTCAAAGAAAATGTAGCTTAATAATCACTAATTATAATTAACATACAAAAGTTTTGGATAAACTTGTAAGTTCCGAGAAAATTGCTCCAAATCTGAAAAAGTCGAAAATCTTCGAAAATCCTATGATGGACAGACAAATTCCAATTATGGACACCCAATCATGGACACCTTATGTTCTAAAAACATTGTATAGGCCGCCTGCAATTTCACATATAAATTCCTTTATTTGTTGAATTCCAAACTTTAAAAAAAAGTAGAAACTGTCATATAAAAGGAGGCACAGGTCGTATTCAGCCAATTCAGCTCGTATTTTTCTGTTGGAAACGCGACGTCTTTTTAAGTCTTGAATAATTTGCGTTTTTCGGTAAAACAATACACTTGCGATTCTGTTAAAAAAAATAAACATCCCGCTGTTTATTTTTTGTTGAGCATGATGTTTTTGACGTTTTAAGGTTATGTTTATCATTATCAAATATTTATCCAAATTTTGTCGTATTTCCTCCATTTTTTAAGAAAAAGTACTATATTAGCCTCGGCCGGAATGGCAATTGCAGGGTTCATATTATAATTAAACGGACTCGCAAGCTCGTCCGGTTAAACAAATAATCAGCCTGCAATTGCTTTTTTCCCCGGCCACGGCAATAATGTATTTTTTTTTTCGGGATAAGGATTTATGGACGAGGAATTCAAATTTTACATTTATTTAGAATTTAAGTAAAAATTTTTTTTACAAAAATCGTCATTATACTCGATTTCAAATTTTATATATTTGAAGGTATATTTATTTTTTTAAACTTTATTGCACAATACAAAAAGTACAAATGGCGGACTTAATGCCTTAAGGCATTCACTACCAGTCAACCGAATGTATTTATAGTTATTTTTAATTTTATATTAATTTTGAATTTCAAGTTGAAAAAAATATTTTTTTTTTCGAAATATCGTCATTATACTCGATTCCGACTAATTCGGAGATAAGGATTTCAAATTTAACATTTATTTTGAATTTTAAGTAAAAAAAAAAATACGAAAAGTCATCATTATACTCGATTTCGACTAATTCGGGGTTAAGGATTTCAAATTATACATTAATTTTGAATTTTAAGTAAAAAAATTTTTTTTTGCGGAAAATCGTCATTATACTTGATTTCGACTATAATTCGGGGATAAGGATTTCAACTTAATATAAAATTCAACATTAATATAAAATTTGAAAGTAAGGTAACATTACTTTATCTACACACATATTATAAGTACTCTAGGATGGATTCAGAAGCCGAAGGCAAACTGCATTGCTACCAGTGCTACCGGTTACATATTTATAGTAGCCGGTATTATATAACATTTGAAATCCTTATCCCCGAATTAGTCGAAATCAAGTAGGTATAATGACGATTTTTCGAAAAATAATTTTTTTCGCTGTAAATTCAAAATTAATATAAAATTTGAAATCCTTATCCCCGAATTAAGGTAAAAGTACCCTTCACCGGACGCTTAAGACCTACATGTACGTTTGTTTTTTTAATAAGGTTTAGAATGTTTGTACGATTATGATCAACAGCATATGGTGAAGATAGATAAATTTGTCATCATTTAAATGTACGTCGAAATTTATTACATAGTTAGACGTATATAAAAATATTTTTTAAAGTTTTTTATATCGATTACACTGATTTGTCCCATTCAACGAACTAAGAAACGGAATTTGCACCCATTACCGGATCGGCATGCCGTTTCACCGAACTAGGGAAGAAATGTATGGAATGATGGCAGTGTGTGAGTTTGTAAACTGATGAGTGACTATTTATTTCAACCTAACTGCACTAGTTTTGTGATTTCGAGCAATCTTGACGGTAATTTAATCTAAGAAAAAACTGTCTATAATTAAAAATTTAAATCAAATATTTTTTATATATAAATAATATACTTATCTATTAAAAATTCTTCGCTAATCGCCAATAATTTATTTTTATATAATTTATTCGTTAACGGTTTACATCTAAGTAGCGCTGGCTTTTTTTTAAAGATATACGAAAAATAACACATTTCAATATAGATCTAGCTGTACGCTGAATATGGTTTATATTCCAATGAACGCCAAATAGCAGCTAGGCCGAGATAATCATATGTTCGGTATCAGACACCATGGGTACGCTTTACCGAACGGGCGTTCGGTAAAGCGTACACATTGAACCTATCACGCGAACATATTTAATAAAATAGTGTTTTAATCTTAATGATTCTGCCATAACAACATAAGTACATTTTATCTAGAAATAAGAACTATTGCAAAATAATAAATACACAATTATTTTGCTTCTACTGATGTTAAATAAATAATATGGAATTTTTAAAATTACCTGGTCAATGAAGCTTATTTTGACGTCAAAAAGTCGAGAAAACTATACATTTCAAATGCAATTTACAAAAAATCTGTCTCGTTTATAGGCGTTCGGTAATTGCTCATTAAATTACTCTATTAATTGGATATGTGTAAAGCGGAGTAGTATATATATAACGTTTTAAATTAACGAGTGAAAAAATAATTTTCAAAACATACGTTTTTCCCTGATTCCGAACGCTGTTCGGTAAAACCTTCAAGCAGTAGATGAGGGTGACCCATCACCGAATTTACATTTTTGTTGAATTCTGTAAATTTGACTGCACTAATTTCACTTATTTAACTCAAACACACACACTTATTAACTCATGATACGATAACACCCTATTTTGAAGCATAAAATCACTTTTAAACGCTTTTATGACCTTACGAAGTACACTCAGTTTCTTAACCATTTTCGTAAGGAGTCCCATACAACGCCGCGATCGACCTGCTCAATCGATTCTCCCGTTACAACTAAGAAACAAAATGGCTTTCTTTGCCTCGTAGTGGAAGGAATAGGTATCTAGCTAACGGAAAAAAATATCACAACGTAATATTAGCTGTAAGAACTCGACTTATGGCTCAAAATATAGAAAATCCGGTGATAGGGCAGATCCGGTAAAGGGTACATCTACCTTAGTCGAAAACGAGTATGATGACGATTTTTCGCAAAATAATTTTTTTTCGCTGTAAATTCAAAATTAATATAAAATTTGAAATCCTTATCCCCGAATTAGTCGAAAACGAGTATGATGACGATTTTTCACAAAATAATTTTTTTCGCTGTAAATTCAAAATTAATATAAAATTTGAAATCCTCATCCCCGAATTAGTCGAAATCGAGTATAATGACGATTTTTCGAAAAAAATATTTTTTTTCTTAAAATTTAAAATAAATGTAAAATTTGAAATCCTTCTCCCTGAATCCTTATCCAAAAAAAAACCTATATCGAGCTGACCTTTCGTATCGACTGAATTTTAATTTTCCTGTTCCAAATTAAAAAAAGAATCATTATAGTACTAAATAGGAAATTATTATGAATATTATATTACTGCTGGTAACCTTCATCCCAGGTAAGAAAATTTTCATAAGTACATTGATGTTAAAATGAAGGCCATTTGCCTACTGTATCTGAACGAATTTTAGAGGATTATGATATTTGTGTAGATAAACTACTATTATAATAAAACTGGGTGGCATTTTTCAAACATTTACCTCGCCAATAAATCCGTCCAACGTTGGGTGTCCATAATTGGGTAACCAGAATTCAGTATGAAAAACCAATCATGGAGAATTGTCCATAATTGGAGATTAACAAAAAATAGGAACCAGGGAAAAGGAAAATGAAATAGGTACATCCTCTCTAAATCATTCAAATTGGATTCTAATGCAATAAACACTTTAAAAAAGTGTTGTTAAATATCTAACTCTTCTCACGAAATCATATCAAAATAATATAGTTTAGAGAAAATAAAGTTTACAATCAAAAACGTAAACTTACTTCCTTAGTTATTTCTGTAAGAAAATAAGGTTTTTCGTGAAAAATGCCGGAGCACAATTTTTGCCGCCGCGCCATTTTTAAACAAAATGACCGAGGTGTATGTCATTTGTCAATGTGATACGTAGAAGCCCATTCTTTATGATTAAAGTGTTGCCATGACTAAAATACTTTTCCGTTGCTTAATTTCGACCGTGAAAGATTTTTGCGTCCATTACTGGAGCCAGGTCCATTACTGGTGCCACTACGTTAATTATAGTTTGCTAATACATAGAAATAATGCCCGCTTGCCGGTAACTCACTGTATAACCATCCACCTTACGATTTAAAGTTCTAAGACTTAGAACTTTAAATTGTTAAGTGCTCGGTTTCGTCCTAAAGGTGCGATATATGTTTCTAAGCTTGCTCCTAAGAGGCAAATAACGAGAATAGGGCCCTCAGAAGATTTATTGACAAAAGTCTTTCTTTTCGTAAGTTCTGTAGACCCTGAAGTAGCAAAGAAATACAGCCAAATATCGTGCCCTCGTGGGACTACACCAACAGTGTTGTATTGTGTCCTGAATCCTTGGGAGTTGTCGACCTTCTTATCCGCAATAGTACACAGAATGTAGGGAATTATAAATTTTGATCTCATTGAATGCTAAAATAGACAATGTATCTATTGTTAAGAAAGATAAAAGACTTGGCTGAGGCAATCATTCTTGTCCTTACCTATTACCTACGCCTACTTTATATGTAGACCAAGTGAAAACTTCCAATATTTCACACGGCGTAGTTGCTAAGAGTCCAAACTATGGATCCGGAATCCTTGTTCCGCTAGAGTGGAACTGACCATAAAAAAAATATATTTGCATATACCCTGACAATTTTATCTTAATGTAACTGTGCTTGTTTGTCTCGAACATTCAAATACAATTTTAGAGCTTGAAAATTTTGCTAATAGTAAAGTAAGTATTAGAGTGATCCGTATAGCAGGCTAATTTGGTATTTACAAAGATTGATCATAATTAAAAGGGTGAATTATTTTTTTGCGAAACAAAAAAAAATAAACTTTCAATACTACTATAAATTATCCAATTAATAGCACCAGTAATGGACAAAACCCAAGTCCTAATGATGCACGTTAACTCTTGTTAAAACAAACTAATAATATTTTGATACAACACTCAATTTAATATCTTTGTTTTACTGGTACTGGTGCTTGTCAGCTTAAAGTGTCCAACACTGGTGCCGTTGCCTGATATGTCCAAAACAATTTACTTCGCTACGAGGGTTCTGTTCTAATGAAGCGGACGCAAATGTTAAAATATTTATTGTGACGCAATTATTCATGAACCGGGTCACATCAGATTCTGATTACATTATAAATTACAAACCCAAATTAACCCAAAATAAATTAAACTAAATTAAATTATTAAATAACGTAAATAATTCTATTATTATATTAAATCTAAACTTTGTCTCGTGTATTTGGCATTTTGTAACATCCTGTATTTATTTCACCTTGTTTGCCATATAATAATGTTTGCTTAAAATCTATTTCTTACAGTAACAACTAGACATGCGCAAAATGTGTCACTAAAAAGACAAGAGTGATATACTTCATTCCTTCACTGTGAAGTATATCACTCATTTAGTTCGCTAGTTCAGTTTAGTTCAGTAGCTCAACAGATCCATCTACGATATAGATTGGGTAAAAATAACAATCATTCATTCAATCATGGCGTCTATGTCACTCGGAGCGAATGAGTAGGTAAACGATATGAATCATGAATTGAGCGGAATGAAGTATTGAAGTATATGAATCCGAACTGAACTACTGAATGAAACACATAACATGGTACACAATTACAACACGCGTAACGCGCATAAGCTCGTCGGCGTGGGTGGCAAGTTGGTCAGGTCGGCCAAGCTCACTCATGTGATGGGGCCCGCCGTCTAGAACAATCTACCCGACAGCATCACCTGCGCTCAGACCATGGGCAGTTTTAAATATCGCCTCAAACGCTGGCTTGTTGAGCACTCGTTCTATCATTATAATGAGTATTTAAATTTCCACTCAAAGGATATTTAGTAATTTTAGCTGTATAATATTAATAATAATGTGATGTTTTAAGTATTATTTGATACTTATTTGTAAGAAATTAACGACATATTTATCCAGTAAATATGTTATATAGTATAACGTGTAAATTGGTTTTATGAATAAATGACTTATGACTTATGAAATAGTTACACGAGGTGAAGTACTTCATTTGAATCATTCATTCGTGTGTAATCGGGGTACATATGCCTCGAATGACTATACTAAAGATAACTGTAACATTATGTGCTCTGTTGGTGTCCCGTGTATTTAATAAAATAATAGTAGATTATACATCAAGGGGATAAAGCACTGTTTTATGTCACGGGGGCGATATTGAATCCCGAACGTAACAAAGGACTGCAAATTTTACTCCCGAGCGGAGCGAGGAGAAGGCTGAGTCCTGAGTGTAGTGAGGGATTTAAACGCGCCCAAGACAAAAACAGTTTTATCCCCGTGGGGTATACTCTACTTTTCTCACCACTTTTGGCCAATTTTATACTTTATATTATTTAATATGGAATCGAGTATGGTGACTATTTTAACCAGTCACTTGCTTTTGGCAACTCTGGTTGCCAGGCATAACCCTTATTTTCTAGGGAATAGAGTTCAACTCAAAATACAAAGCATTTAACAAAAAAGAAATGTTTTTTTTTTCATTCAAAATAAATATAAAAAATCTAGAAATCCTTAATCCTAAATCTAAATCCTAAATCTTGAAATCCTTATCCCTGAATGAGTCGAAATCGAGAATAATGACGATTTTTCGCATAAATGTTTTATTACGTTAAAACTCAAAATAAATATAAAATTTAAAATCCTTATCCGTGAGTTAGTCGAAATCGAGTATAATGACAATTTTTCACAAAAAAAAGGTTTTTTAACTTGAAATTCCAAACTAATATAAAATTTGAAATCCTTATCCCTGAATTAGTCGAAATCGAGTATGATGACGATTTTTTACAAAAGAATATTTTTAATTCTATTTGGTAAAAAAAAAGAATTTAGAGTTATTGTTGTTTAAGTAAAACAGTTCGTTGTGTATATAGATACTAGTTTTAGTCTTTTTTTTTGAGAAAAAAAAAACGGAACTTAAGTCACGCGCTTGACGCGCTACAGGCGGCGGCCGCCGACGCAGTCTTTTGTTTCGAACGCGACGTTCCAAACAAAACACGGAGCTGGTGTGCCGCCTCCTCGCCGCCATGTGGACTTCACGAAATTAGACTCTAAGGACATAACAATAAGAACTATGAAAAGTGAAATCACATTATTACCCGGCGGGTTATAATTATAATGAGATTCAGTGCAATATTACAACCCGGCTTAAGCCAAGAGTTATAATGGTTTGCTTTCGGTAAGGTTTTCATGATATATAATTGGGTAATATCGAGCAGGTGTGAAAAATACTTTTTCGTGTATTCCGGTCACCTGTTTATTATCAATATTTCGCTGCGGGAATTGCTCCAATGTCAGAGCGATTATTGTGACGCAGTTATTCCTGAACCGTGTCGTCAGCGTCACATCAACAAACGTTTCCCGTATTCAGGTCACCTGAGGCGTCACTAATTGCTTGTTTGCTTCGTTATTTTAACTTTTACCGCTGTTTCGTTTATTTACGGAGGCGGCTTTTAAATGATCATTGCTCCTTTATCGCGTCTTTGCAAATTAAATTTCTCAATGGCAAAGGAACTAGAGATTTGTTTGTAAATATTTAAGAGAGCGGAAATGACCTACAATCATGTACACTGAATCGATGTCATTAAAATTAGGCGTGCCTAATTTATTTTTAACTTTTTAGTGATTTGTAATCTAATATTCTACTACAATACAATGCTGCCAGCCTTTTGGGCACACTTCTGCCTGGCAGCGATCTGGGGCATTTTTTTAGTTTAGTTTTAGTTTATTTTTAGTTTAGTTTTAATTTATTTGTAATTTAGTGTTATTTTTAGGTCTAGTTTTAGTTGATTTTAATTTGTAATTTTCTATTCTGTACTGAAACTAAAATAAAACCCACCCCCATATTCTACTTGAAGTCTAAATGTTTTGTGTACCTAAAACTACGTATATCCTAAATGTGATTGTTCAGACGTAGATGGGAAATGGGGGGGGGGGGGGGGTTAAGTTTTTACATGGATAAAGTGGTACATATATAAGCTAGCTATGATTCAAAATGTTATATACCTAAGTGCAACTCAGTGTGGTGGGTGAGTTGATTTATTTTATTGATCCATTACCCCAGCATTTCACTTGGCGTTACGTGTTTGCGTTGCGTATTCGCCGCCTTCTTTTGCAATATGAATATTTGCACAAATACGGCTGCGGCTAAGTGAAGCGCCAGCCTTAGAAGAAAAACCGTGATTAGATAATAGATACGAGGTGTCATACATTGTAGATATATATATGCTACTGCAGTATCAATTTAGCATACTAGGGCAGCAGTTGGTAACTCAAACATATATCCCAATAATAGATATAGATAGCATCCTTCATAATATCCTGCCGCACTGGCGAGTTCGCAACATAACTCGATTGAATATTAAGCCCCGTAGGTATTGAGTGAGTTACTGTATAGAGTCAACATAAACAAGCATAATAATATATTTATTTAGCCTTCACGTGATTCTAAATAATGTTTGTGATCACAAAATAAATAAAATATAGAGTGGGGTATCGTTTAGCGCTCGTTGAGTGCATGATTAATATTTTATGTTTTTTTTAAATATTGGAAAATAAAGGAATGAGAATCCACTTATAATTTAACTTTCCCCCTTTAAAATCTCATGAAATATTGATCCTATTGAGAAAGTGTATATAATATTCTTTGTAGAGAATTTTATGTTGAATACTTATGGTACCTTTAATCCCCCTTCACCCTCAGCATATCTCCCACCCTTGAGGACTTTTAGCATGTTCACCTGGATACCGCAAGGCATAACTGTACCAATTTTCAAAACCACACGAATTATTTCCCCTGGTTTTATTAATTTTCTCAGATTACATTCGTTGTGTCACCCCCAGTAGCTTTCAAGCCCTTAGATATGCACATGATTTTTGCGAAAACAATTATCTAGACACCGCAGCCGCGGCTCTTAATTTTTTTTGTATTTAGAGCGTATACGGCACAGGCGCGTGATGATACAGAAAAAAAAATAGTACGAAAGTTTCCAAACTTGCAAAGACGTAGCCATTTTCAGGAACAAAGCCCGTATTTAATGGTATTATTTTTGTCAACTCTTCACAAGAAAATCCCGGTAGCCTCTAACAAAACTTAATTATACCCTCTCCTCTTTAATTATGGAGATTATGATTCGAAACTGCTGCCGTAGGACTCGGGATAACACGTGCCATCCGAACTTCTAAAGTTCTAATCGGCACGAACACATTCATATATGTACATGTTGCTAATGCATATATCACAGTATAACTACACGTCGCATCGAAGTGACCCGAACACACTACAATAACTATAGTTGTCTAATCCAGGAATCAGGTTGGATACATTTTAAGGAGGGATTTTCCGGTTGTGGCATAAGAAGCCCGGTCCCGGGGGACAGCTTCGACACCTTACCAAGATTTGGCGTAGCGTAGGAACTTTTTAAGAAAGCGACTGGCCATCTTGCGTTCCAACCCCGAGGTAAAACTACAACGTTTAAAAAAATGATTTCCGTCGTGTGGTTGCATTGTCAATTAGTATGGGACGTTTACAGTTTTCGGTAGCTGTCTGACTTTGATTCTCATCTTTTGTTGTGCCCAAATTTTAGTTATTAGGCTCACACAGACATTCGGCATTTAGACCCTCTTGAAACTGGTTTGAATGACATGGTGAAAATAATGGGATAATAGGGACAACTAGCTGATACGCAAGCCACTATTGTGACCTAAAACAACTGCGGCTAAGGCCTTGTTCGTTTACTATTTTCTCTAGTTTGTTAAATATATATATATATATATATATATATATATATATATATATATATGTATATATATATATATAATATATATATATATATATAGTAAAAAGAGTTCACCGTTGAGATGTTTGAGGAAGTGTAGGTAATTGTATTCGCTGTTTATATTTTGCGCCAGGGTTATGTATACAAAGTCAAGTGCGCCATTAAATGTACTGTTTTGTTTAAGTTTATCAGGTTGGCTTATACATTTATGACGGGTAAAGTGTTGATAGATTTTGTTTATGTATTTTTATTTCTGGAAAAATCTGCTAACCAGCGTTAATCACGTATTTTTAAATTATGAGAGCTGAATAAATATTCAAGTCTTTGCGTTGTTCGATAGAATGAGGTAAACGTCCCCGTGGTTAAGACTGACCATGCTGTATTACATTTTCGGCTTATTCTGTCAAATTTCACTTCCCAACAAACTAATTAAAACTTATTAACAAAGAATTGGAGCGTTCACCTTGTTTGACATATCTCTAAATTGTTTATGGGTCTGGTTGTTTTGAGGCACTTCTTCCTTCAACTTGTGCATTAATTCACTGAGATAATCAGTGTGGAGATATTTCCTGGGAGTATTAGGTCTTTTGGATATACTCGTAGGTGTGCGAGAAACTATAGGATTTGAAACAGTTTTATATTTGTTGCGCCTTCGCAACTTATTATCTTTTCCGAAAAACCCGCTATCAACCTTTCAGATTCTTTCAGAAACGCGAAAACTTGTTTGAAACCCGATTTAAATTGCAGTTTTTTTATGTACGGCAAGTTTAGTTTCAAAGTTGACCCAATTTAATGTATAATTATTTGATGAGTAATTTAAAATTCGTCAAGTTATTGTAGTAAATGTTCTCATTAGTTTAAAGCCGTGGGCGGTATGACGGCAGACACACCCACATAATTTTGCAACTGGCACATTTTATTTCAACTTTATAACTACATATTTTCGTTTAATTATACCTGATACGGGTATTATTAAGCACTTCGTTCCCTCACACTTTCGTACTCCCTAGTATAGATAGAACAAATGTTTTATCATCATATTCATCAATTCTCTCAGCATCTTCCTGTCATTTCAAGATTTGGCGTAGGAATTACATAGTTTTATGAAAGCGACAGCAATCTGACTTTTCAATTTTTTCAAAAACTAAGTAGATCTTGTAGGGATTAGACCGGTTTCCCTACGATGTTTTACTTCACCGAAAAGCTACTGAAAAGCTGCTACAAACTCTTCATTAAATATTGGGTTATGAAAAAGAGTTTAAATTGGTAACATATTTTAGCAGGAAACAGACGACAATCACAAAATTACCGGTATTGTATAGGTAGATGAAACGACGATTTCACAAATGCATTTCGCGTAGTTAGGTATGTATAGAAGGCACACGTAAATAATATAGACATTCATATTTTACAAACTCTTTTCATTGCGTCAAGTTATATAATAGACATTTTTTATTTTCCAAACTCTTTTCATTGCGTCAAGTTATTAAGGATACAATGAGTCGTTCGGAAAAAAACATTCTACCGTTTCCTGTAAGGAAGAGCCCAAAGTGTGTATTGAATATGAATGATTTTTACGTAAGCACTGCCTGAAATGTATATACTATATTTTTGGAATCAGCTCATAAAGCCGTTTCATTTCATACGTAAATTTTGTTTCTTTTTCGTCAAAAATATTAGATATAGTAGCTGGAAAATGTACCTGCCCCTCCAGCACAACATGCATTCCGTATCTACTCGCGCGCGAGATAAGCTACCTGTCACTTTTTGACAGTATTAATCAGACAGTGACAGGTAGCCTATCTCGCGCGCGAGTAGAGACGAGATGCATGTTATGCTAGCCCCTCAAGTTACAACTGTCCACCCGAGTCTTAAATTCTTACTAAAAGTCCTACTCACAGTTCCTAAAAAAACTCCATACGCGGATTTCCCTAAAGGACACTAGTGTACGAGCGTGGGTTGATTATTGTTGTAGTTGGGACACATACGAACACATAGACAACAACTCATAGCTCCTACGCTGACGCACACATAGACAATGTGCATGTATAGCTCAACACACAACCGTGGCTCACCCGCGCTCGTGAGAGTACTCCACTGGGCTATTGGAAATCAATACGCCCCTTCAGGGCCCATATGTCAATGTTTGTATTTACTTATTGTTTAAGGTCTGTATGTACAAAGTATGGATGCAATAAATGTGATCAACATAATTTATGAGTAGGTACTTACCTACCTAAATGTTAATTATTGCATTGTCTACAGAAAATACTTTTTGTTTTCGTTCCTGTTATTGCCCACTGTGTAGGATATTTTTTTATTTTTTTATTAGTATTTAACACAATATCATGACTCATGAGCCTTTTTGAGCGTCGTTACATTTAAAATTTCGTCGATGGAATTCCTGAAGTAGAGAAAAGCTAATTACAAAAGAGCATTAATTGATTTTTCGTTAAGTTAAATTTGAAATGTCTTCATTAATTATGATCCTGCGTAGGTTGAGCGACATTTTCTATAAAATGGAATGGGTGTCATTTCAAACGCAGCCTGAATTGATTGGTTTTGGTGTTGAATTAATTTAAATTGGGTTTTCATACTTACGTTAATATATAGTACTAGCTGTTGCCCGCAACTTCGTCTGCGTAGAGCTCGGTTTTTAGTTAAAACATCTTAATATCCAGGAAACGGTATAATAATTGTGGTACTTTTACCCGGTGAGACCAAATTATTAATATGCTGTACAGATATAAATCGGTCAACCCAAATTCTCAACCCCTCTAAAAATCCCTTTAGGTACCTACTTATCGGTTAAAAACTTTCATTTACTTAGGCTATTTTTTGTGTGAGTTGACACGTATCTTTTCGTTTTCTCTTCGTTACTGTACGTATTTAATTATGGACCTGTAGAAATTTCGTTTCAAACATCTATCCAAATCCACAAATCCTGAAATCATTTAAACAGTCTTTTTGTGAAATGAAAGTCTCTCAATTAAAATAATATTGCTCCCCATATAAACTTTGAACCCCTTTTTAACCCATTGAGGGGACGAATTAAAAAAAAAACGCCGAAATTTGTTTTGTTGTATTTAAACAGAGACTGCAAAA
Organism: Cenopis cana; assembly: GCA_951800055.1. Taxonomy (NCBI): domain Eukaryota; kingdom Metazoa; phylum Arthropoda; class Insecta; order Lepidoptera; family Tortricidae; genus Cenopis; species Cenopis cana. The sequence goes on from OX637478.1 coordinate 14,417,694, forward strand.
AATTTGAAGTCTCTCTATTAAAAAAATGTTGCTCCCCATACAAACTTTGAACCCCTTTTTAACCCCTTGAGGGGATGAATTAAAAAAACGCTGATATTAGTTTTGTAGTATTTAATTTAAACAGTTACTGTAAGAAAGTCCTTCACTCAAAAATTTTTTGCTTACAATATAAACTTTGAATCCCTTTTTTAACCCCTTTAGGGGTTGAATTTCAAAAAACGCAAAAATTAGTTTTGTTTTATTTAAACAGAGAGTTTCTGTAAGAAATTTGAAGTACCTCACTTAAAAAAAAATTTGCTCCCAATACAAACTTTGAACCCCTTTTTAACCCTTTTAGGGGATGAATTTCGTAAAACGCTGAAATTACTTTTTTTGTATTATTATAAGGAACTTATATACAAAGTTTGAAGACTCTCACTTTAAAAAAAAATTGCTCCCCATACAATATTTCACCCCTATTTTCAACCCCTTAGGAGACGAAAATTTGAAAACGCAGATATTGCTTTCATTGTCTTATTTTAAGGAGTCTTTGTACAAAGTTTCAAGTCTATACCTTTAAAAAATTATTGCCCCCCATACAAACTTTGCACCCCTGTTTTACCCCCTTATGGGTGGAATTTCCAAAAATCCCGTCTTATCCCTTGCCTCCGTTATATAACCTAACTATAGTGTAAATTTCAAATTTCTAGGACCGGCAGTTTCGGCGGGGCGGTGATTAATCAGTCACCCATCAACTTTATATATATAGATTACTAGCTAGCCCGCGACTTTGTCCACGTCCACGTAGAACTCGTTCATCGCGATAGAATTTCATTACTTTTCTTTTGTATCAGGTGCTTACCTATATAGTTCTCATTCTTCTGTACAAACTTGCACCCCTTAAACTATCTCCATACCAAATTTCATCTTAATTTGTTCAACGCTTTGAGCGCGTAGAAGTAATAGACATACATCATTTTGCATGGGTCCGAAGGGCCAAAACAACTAGAAATAGGAGCTCCGCTAACGAGTACATATAGAAGGCCGAGCGAAGCGAAGGTAATTGTGGAAGTTCCTTAAGTCACTAGGAGTTGGAAAGTCTCAACAGAATCCTTGTACTAAAGATGTAGATTTCGATCAGCTTAATAAGCATTTCTCCACTTCTGCCATTTTCGATGGCCCCGCCAAGGTTGAAACCCTTGACTATCTTTCATCACTTCCAACTCCTGACGCTCCTCCTTTTTGTCTTGTTCCTTTTACCGACAGTGATGTTAAGAAGAGCATTTTGTCCATATCGTCCAATGCCGTAGGTACCGACTGCGTTAGCCGTAATATGATCCTTCCTCTCCTCGACCTTCTTATTCCTATTATTACTCTTATCCTTAACAACTCCATTGCTTCCAGTACATTCCCTACTATATGGCAGGATGCTTTTATCATCCCTATTCCAAAAAAGTCGAATCCCTCCTCGTTTTCTGAATATCGTCCCATTTCAATTCTTCCTTTCCTATCTAAAGTCATTGAACGCCTAGTGCACCAGCAGCTTACATCTCACTTTAACAAATCTGATCTCTTAAACCCGTTCCAGTCTGGCTTCCGCACAGGTCATAGTACGGCTACCGCTCTCGTTAAAATTACTGACGATATCCGGGCGGGGATGAATGACCGGAGGTTGACGGTATTGACGCTGCTAGATTTTAGCAATGCGTTTAATACTGTTGACCACGACATTCTACTTGGTGTTTTACGCTCTCTTAACATATCTCCTGCGGTAATTGACTGGTTTCATAGTTACTTAAATGGTCGTCGGCAGCAAATAAAGGTGGACGATCTCCGCTCTTCATGGCGTACCACGCTGGCCGGTGTACCGCAGGGTGGCGTGCTGTCTCCATTGTTATTTTCTGTATTTATAAACTCAATTACTCGTAATCTTTCTTCACGCTATCACCTTTATGCCGATGACCTTCAAATTTATTCGCAGGGTGAGGTGGGTGATTTATCATTGGCCATTGACGAGGTTAATAATGACTTGGTTAGCATTTCAAACTGGAGTCGCAGTTTTGGACTCATTGTTAATCCTGCCAAGACCCAAGTTATCATCATTGGAAACCCTAAACAAATTTCTAAAATTGATTATGATACTCTCGCTCCTATTAAATTTGATGGTGTACTGATTCCATATGCACGGCAAGTAAAAAACCTGGGAGTAATCATGGATCAAACCTTATCTTGGGTGCCTCAAGTAAACGAGGTCAGCACGAAGATGTTTATAGCAGTTAGCTCCCTCAGAAGACTCCGAAATTTTCTTCCCATTCCCACCAAAATTGCGCTCGCTCAAACTTTACTCCTTCCGATTTTGGATTACGCTGATGTTGCTTACCCTGATCTCACTGAAATTCAACTTGATAAGCTTGAGCGTATTCAAAATGTCTGCATACGGTTTATATTTGGATTACGCAAGTATGGCCATGTCTCCTCTTTCCGCTCTCAGCTTAAGTGGCTTCCTATTCGTATACGGCGTAACTCTCACATTTTATCTCTTCTGTTCAATATTCTTTTCAACCCAGCAACTCCCTGCTACCTCAAAGAGCGTTTTAGTTATTTTCGTTCGGTTAGATCCGCTAATAATTTTTTACTTACTGTACCGGCATCCACTTCAAAATTTTATAACAGTTCGTTTACGTTTAAAGCTACTCGACTATGGAACAGCTTACCACTAGAAATAAGGCGTGCTAAAACTCTTTTGGCTTTTAAAACACGACTCAAAGAATATTATTTGTCTCTCCCTTAATACACGGTTGTTGGTTCTATTGAATCCTTTGGCTGATATTGTATTATATTTATGTAATATTGTATGTATGTTTATTTTATGTTTATTATATGTATGTTTATTATAATTTATTTTATTGGTACCCATATGTGGTATTATTTTAAATCCATATATCGGTTTGCCACCTACTCAGTTAGATATATAATGTTGCATTATCTCCGCTACCCAAAGGTTGTCTGGAAGAGATCGCTCTTTAGCGATAAGACCGCCTGTTGTTTACCTCTACTTTAAGCCTAATGTCCTGTACCGTGTTCTTTTTGAGGTGTGCAATAAAGAGTATTTGTATTGTAATTGAGAAAATAAGTAAGGTGTATTATTTTGAATATAAAATGAAATGCGCCCATAACAAATATATATCTAAATTCAAAATCCATTACCGTAATATGAGTATCAATATAACGCTTAGTTATTTAGATATCAGTCACCCATCTAAGGATTGACTGAGGACTAAATCTTAACCTCGCATACCATCCATGCCTTGTTCCATCCGTGTCTTCTTAAATACTACCTAACCGGTGGTTGGACTTGTTGGCGTAGCTCCAGGCATTAATCGTTGGCCTGTGGCTAACGACTCTAACGAGCCATCGTAGCCGCGTAGACCGCGCGAATCACCGCCCAGTTTCAATTTAGGATGGTACGTTATGTTCCTGTTAAACTAGTTATATTACCAATTTTATAGAACAGATTTCGAGCAAGAAGTCAAAGTACCTAGTCGTTAACTTTATTTTACTAAACGGTTAAAACTCACGTATTAATTGTCACTTCGGGCGACATGTTTCGAACTCTTCGGGAGTTCTTCATCAGGATGAGTGCGTCTGCGACCCGCGCCGATTGCACACTGTCGAACTACCCGACCGTTTAGTAAAATAAAGTTATAACATGTCTCACGAAAGTTTAAATTCAAGTACCTAGTCGTTGTTGAAAACAGGCTTAAGAATTTGGAATTAAAATTAAGTTTTCGAATTTATTAATCGTATGGCAATTATTACACAAGACAGTACGGTTGCCAAAATTTTTACACTTTTAGCACCACCCAGGGGTCACGAAGGGTAGCGGTGGGTACCTACTTTATCTACGGACGTGGTGCAACTTCGACCCCCCTTAGTCAAGTGAGTGTGGGTAACTTGACTGTTAGAAGTTCTCAGGCCGCCCGAAGGCCTCCAACTTGGCTTAACGACTTTGTCATAGACAGCAGCCGGAATCAACGATTCCAAAGTAGGTACGGGAGCCCTCAGTTAGTAACCACTCAAAGCGGTCACTAATCCAAGTACTGATCTCTGCCCACGATGCTTAACCTTGCATACCGCACGCGGCACGCGGGCGCCACAGGGCTACGAGCGCTCCACAAGGGTTCGAAGGGTCGAGCCGACGCTGCCATGGATTTTCAGCAACAGAAAACGCGTCTTTTGAAATGTGGTATCTTTTCTTCGTAATCTGATCAGATAGGTACGAGTACCTTAATAAGCATCAAATATATGAATATCAATCCATCGAATACCTACTTAAAAAAAGATTTCTAGTAATTAATTTGTCGATTGAATTTACAAGTTTTTATCAGTAGGACAGAGGACTATTTCAGTTTTACTCGCTCGACCTATCACCATGGCTTTATGCTTGTTTGTGCATTGATCCAGAACATTTTAATGAGAGAGTGCATAACACCAGTTGCAACTGTAGTGATTCAATTTATGCGGAGAAGAGAGTCTGTCAGATAGGCAACTATAACGCAAGTTTAAGTAAAATTAAATTTTTGTTATTGTATACGGTGGGCGTAGGTACATAGGTACATACCTTTAGCAAATAAAACGTATCACTCGGTAAAATATCTGCGTCGTAATTAAGTAACTGTAATATGCAATAAGGACGATCTATGGTCCTAGTGCTCGATACTGACCCGATACTTGACTCTTTCAATCTTATATATCATAATAAAAGAGGTGAACAATGAATAGATGTTAACTATAGGGCATTAAGATGTCGAGCATTGGCACATTAAACTTAGTAACGTCTAATTTCATCTTCCAGTCACAAAGGACATTCTCGTTGACTATAGAAGGAATATTTCCTGAAAAAGCCTTCATTAAGGCTAATTCATTACGCACCCAGCATGAAACGGCGTAAATAAACGCGCTACGGCGAAAAAACGCCGAAAAGATAACATTCTTCAAACGGTGAATTTTATTAACATTGACTGTGAAATTGCTGCAGGTAAAGACCGGATTTTCATCAAATTTATCGCTTTACTTAACTTTTAAATAAGAAATAAAGTCTGTAGTGAATAAAGTTCGAGATCATCTCGAGAATTATTATGATTCTTGCATCATGTTTTTTGATGTTTCTTATCAATATTGTTTTCTTAGTTAACTAGGCAGTAGCTATGACGGCAAATAATAGATATGACGGTCCTGGTTATATTGCATACGACGGAATAGATCACATTGTATTCAAGATAAAACTAGGAAAGATTTGAAGAGCCCACATATGCATTTTTGCCAATGTTTATCAACATCTATAGTAATTAAATATCTGTCCTTTCATTATATTAATCTTGAACTATTTTCCTCTAGTCTGCTAAAATTAAAAGTTTAAAAACAATTAACACAAACGACAAGGAAAATTATTGCGCATGAAAGCTGCTTTGATTGGGGTGTTCTGTTGCTCCATAGTTTTCAAGCGGCGCCAATCGGGCCATCAGTAGTGGCTTTGTTCGCCGTTCCAATTTAACTGCCTTCGGAAACACGTTTTAAAGCGTATTAACTCCATGGTTGTTTGTTGTTTTGTTGTTTACCGTACTGGTTGTCGTTGAAAGATGTTGATTACGCATAAATTCTTGCCAGTCTTTAGTACAACTATTATCTATTCCTGGGTTATTGTTTGCGTTGTAAATTGTTTCAGTAGATGAGTTTAGTACTTGAAGGAACTTACGTTTATGAAAACTGAATGGAGAGAAAATCTTTTTGTGATTACGTCATGGTCACAGCTCAATAAATTGCACAGAAATGTTTCAAAGATATAATGTTATTACATGGTTATTACTAACAACGCAGTGAATGAGTTGACGTCATTTGAATAGATTCTGACTGAATGTTGTTTTTACGATCAAAACCTGAAAAGTATTAAATGTCATCAACAATTATTAATAAACATATTATTTATTAGGAACTAAAAAAAAGTTCACGTGCCACGTGCAGGGTTCCAATAGTTGGCCACCCTTTACATGTGCTTTACATTATGCGGATTTATACGCTTGAAACTTATATTTACTATGTGTTATGACACAACTATAATATTATTCCTTGTGGTGCAGTTAAGTTATTTCAGATTTTCGTACCGTATAGTTACCGTATCCGTCGTACATTTTTTTAACTTCTCATTGACTTATGAACTTGGTGATAAAAAATGGTACGTATATTTAACAACAAATTTAATATATTGATAAAACATATTTTTTCTTTAAAATTGCCTAATTTCCTTAACCAACTTAATTTTGCGGTTGGTTCGGAACCCTAAATGTGCGAAGTCCGAGACGCACTTAGCCGGGACATGTTCAACGTTGTTTGTTAAGTCTTGTCAATAATAGCTACCTACATCTAGATGGGTGAATATCAAAGAAACGAATGAGCAGTGTATTGCACTTACGATTATTTTTTGCTCAGTCATACCTAGTTGTTTTCATGTTTTATCAAATTACAATGGCGTTAAATCTACCGCTATGAACTCAGTATTTGATGCTGCGTAAGGTGTATTGACAATTATAATATGGTAATCTGAAATGTTAATTCAATCATCGTTCTGCTAACGAACCGTCATTTCTATTAATGATCAGCAAACTCTGGTTATACACGCTTCAAAGTATTTCGGTGAAATGCCAAATCTGATTTTAGAGAATAATTCAATTACTTATATTCTAAAGTTATTTGACATTTACGCAGAACGAACCAATTTAAAATAGGTACGTAGAATAATAATTCTTATAGAAATTGTACAAATTAATATTTGTCGATAATCTCTTATCTTCTTGTACCTACTTTCTAGATTATTTGAGCGTCATTGTCCTTATTACTATGCTCCGTTTTTTTCCGATTTACACACAATTTCTTAGAACACAAATTCTCATTCATCACCAAAAAAAAAATTATACAGAATAGGTACTGTTTTACTATAGGTATCATAACGGTCTCTTTATTAAAAGGCGATCTCTTCCAGGATCTCTGCTCCAGGCTTTTTGTTAGCAGAGATCCCTCGAGCTTCTTGTTAAAGCGGGTATTACACTGTCCTGAATTCAGGACACTTAGAAGGGTTCGGACCTATACGTTAGAGCGAGATGCTTCAACTCCCCTCCACTAGTCAGGATTCTGAATTCAGGACAGTGTAATAACCGCTTAATAGCACGATATTATAAATCGTAGTATTTAAAAACAAAGAATCACCAAAAACAAAATCATATTATTAAAATTTAAAATTGACAATATTTGATTACTCACTACGTCACTGCACTTATCACCTTTTGTAATGAGACACTTTCTTGACAACTTTTAACTTATTTAATTCGGATTTGGAAGGGGGCTTGCAATGTATGGGAAAACTTCACTAGCGTGTTTCACGAATGTAACACCGCCATCTACCGTGGAATTGGTGCACTATAAAAGTAAATAACTACAACATACATTATACATACTCTGAACAATATTAATCCGATTATTTTTTCTGTTCCAGCTCCTGGACCTAGAAGCAGCGATCACCGCAAATCAATTGAAAGAAAGACGAGATGCTATGGCTGCTGAACAGGCCATGAGGGAAGAACAATGTAGTGGAAAAAATAGTCCAAGACCACAGTCTCCCACCGGGTCCTTACACAGGGACTTGTCCAGGGTTCCATCGAATTTGAGCCGGAAGAGCAACATCGTGGATGAGACTCATCGTATGATCAAGCCTATAATTTTAGTCAACGATAAACCGCCTGATGATTTAGATGACAAATGGACGCATGTAGTTGATGTTCTGTCGCAGTGTGAAAATTTCAAAGCAATTACGGGTAGAAGGAAATTTAAGAGGAAGTTTTGTAGAAGTAAACGGATTACTTTTAAAAGATCTTATTCAATCGCTTGAAAACTAATTGAAATTTTGTTAATGCTAGTTTTAAGGTATCATGAAATAGATAAATAACAATAAAGATAAAGAAATGAATGTGACGAGTTGTAGTCAAGTGTTATATGATGTTTACTCGTATAGCAAAGTGCACAAATATAGCAGCTGTACTTCCAAATTTTATACAAGTAGCTTACTGTTTGTTTGAGATGAGAGCAGGTTTCTTAATTAAAATGGAGCTTGATATATTATGACAGCATTTTATACGAAAACTTTTTAAACTATGTAGGTATAATTGTGTTATCGTAAAATTGTAAATACCGTTAGATTATAGTCTAACTAGCGAGATTGTAGACTGTCGAAAGATTGTGAACCTATTTTTTTTGTGTCCTCCATCAGCAAGTCGACAAAAGACTTAAGAGGCCTTTCAAGTTTTAGAACATTTTGACTTCAAATTATGACAAAAATATTGAAAATGAACTTTTTTTTACAAAACCATTGGCTGAAATCAAATGGTGTAATATTATATTTTTGGAATGGTGCTGGAATAGAGCCTTTTCATTTGACACTAGGCATAGCTGGAAAATGTATCAAGTGACGGTTGTCCTCCCCAGTCTAAAATACATACTGGGACTCCTACTCACTTTTCCTGAAAAAAAAATCAATACGTGGACTTCCATACAGGACATTAGCCAGGGACTGGACCATCTGAGTCACACAAGATAACGAACGAACCTAAGTTGTAAGTTTCACGTCGAAAGTTTGTGAACCACTGCTTACAATTTAAAGCATTATTTTTCGGCAGATTACAATCTTCCGACACTTAATAATCTCGCGATATCTCGCTAGTTAGCTTATAATCCAACGGTTTTTACAATCTGACGGTGACATAATTTCATTTATGACATAAAAATGGGAACAATACAATTTCTAGAATAGTTAAGTTTGCGGAGGTGGCTATGCCACTGCAGTGTAGGTATATATTTATGTTGTTCACACATTGTAGCCGTGGGAGCGTAATCTTAATTTTAGTACGAAACTAGAATACTCGTATATACCGTAGTCTAGTCATACGCTGCAGTGGGATACCGCCTTGTAAACCATTTTGCGCTATTTTAATATGAGTGAGGGTATTATGTTATGTATAATATATATGTTATGTATCATCATCATCATCATATCAGCCGAAAGACGTCCACTGCTGGACATAGGCCTCCCCCAAAGAGTGCCACAATGGCCGGTCTTGCGCCACCCGCATCCAGCGGACTCCCGCGACCTTTACCAGGTCATCAGTCCACCCCCCACAAGGTGTCTCCACGGTCAAGGTCCAAGGTCGGCTCCAAGGTCTACCCACGCTGCGCCTTCCGGTCCGTGGTCGCCACTCGAGAACCTTTCGGCCCCAACGGCCATCGGTTCTACGTGCAATGTGCCCCGCCCACTGCCACTTAAGTTTAGCGATTCGAAAGGCTATATCGGTTACTTTGGTTCTGCTACGGATGGCCTCATGGCGGATGTTATGTATAAGCTAAATGAATTAAAAGACTCCAAATAATATGGGTATATAGGTACTCACATCACATCCAAAGTAAGTATCTTAATAGATTACATTACAGTCATATTTATAGTACTAGCTTTTGCCCGCGACTTCGTCTGCGTAGAACTCGTTACAGTCATATTTATAGTATGTATCATCCTTCTAGCTTTTTTTGGTGCCTACCCGTCCTCTCCCAGCGAAAAAAACAAAACAAAACATTCTTTTGTTACCCGACCGGGGATCCCATTCACCGCGGACTGGAGCCCAGGGTCCGCTTTGAAACCTAAAACCTAACCCAAAAATTCAGTGTAGGAACTAGTTTTACGAAAGTCATCTGACCTTCCAACTTTTGAATAGGTGCCTCCAAATAGGGACGTTGACCTAGTAAGAAAATCAATAAGTCCAAGTTTTCTCGAAAAAGGATCTAATTTTCAATCAAATGCCGAAAAAAGTAACTCAAAAGAAAAAATAATTATGTTCATGCCTTCAAAGTTTTAAGAGGGGGACATTTTCCGTTCCTTTTCCGCAAAACGCAACTCTGTATAAAGGTAAGCGTCCACAGGCCCGCGTCGCACGCATCGGACGCATCGCATCAAGCGGATTAATTTTTCATAATGCGTCCAGTGTATCGACAGCGATCGGATTTTCCGACGCAAGTACCAGCAATCAGATTGCTGATGCCACTTCATTCATATCTAGTTTATTGTTTGTTAGCAGAAGAGGGAGAACATTCCGTATGACGTCATCGCAATCAGACGCATCGCAAAAGTTGCCTTTCGGAGCATCGGGCTATGTTGTGACACGTATACGGTAGTACTTATCTTATAGGTACTTGTGGCTTTATAATAGGCCTAAATATCCCATCGGCTCCGCCCGTGTCTTACAAGTCTTGGTGGCGACGCGGAATAAATCTAGCATACCTACGTTCATTCTAACCTAAATAAAGAATTTGAAATGAAGTAGGTTCAGAGACAAGGTAGTACATTAGGTACATTTAGTACGACGTTGTGTATTTTCAATTTGAATTCAATCTCTTTCGCGCGATCACATAATTCACGCAAATCGAGTTAATGTGTACCTAAGAACGACCTACTTGCGATATACATTCAATTTACATAAATTAAGATGTGTCAGATTACGTTCTTAAGCAACGAATGTCTCCTACTTTGATCATAAATACTCGATATACGACTTAAAGCTTGGTAAATGAGTGCTTACAAGGGGGGTGTAGATAGAATGGTCGAAAGCAGAAAGTTTTACTTCGGGGTTGTGTTTGGGCTAGTTACTTAAGCTAGGAGACTGTGACATGATATTAATAAAAAATATTAAACCTGAATCTAATGTTTTATTATCCTAAAATCTGACAAGAGTGACAATAAAATTCATGGCATTCTTCCTCCCTCCTTAGTGCTGAACGTACTCGGTGAGGTATATGAAGGTGGTATCCTGTCGCGTACCGAGCGGCCCGGTCCATCATTGACGGGAGCGGGGTGAGCTGGGTCTGCTAAGGATGGACGTGGGGTTAAGGGGGCTGTGGTAGACGATAGGTCAATATGTGAAGTGACAGGATCCAATAGTAGGTACTTAGATCCAATAGTAGTACCATTCCATAAAGCTTGTGTCATGCACTGTCCTCATGCAACCGATTCGGTGAAGCGGTTTAAGTGAATTCGTTTTACGCTTGAATTGAGATTGAAGTGAGTAAATGTAGAACCACTGCGAGCTGCATTTTACGTATTTATGCCATAAATTGCTTTTTAGTAATTTAAGGCGAGCTATGAAGTCCTACGTAGTCGGATTAAGTTTCATAGTTCATCTAATAATTGAGATTAATTTTGAAGTAAAGTAGTGCGCTCATACAGTGAAGTTCAATGTCACTATGTGAGCGCGACGCCAATATAATTGCACGCGAGTGACAGTGACAAGTAATGATGGTATGGGTCAATGTACGAAATTATTTCTATTCGTCGCGCGCGCTTTAAGCGGCAATTACACTTCGTCGTTCACCGCATGCTGCATGCGGCGAACGACGAAGTGTAAAGAACACGTTAGTCGGCCGCATTCGGCGATCGACAGCTGCCAAGACGCCGTAGTAGGCGGACAGTCTAGTGTAAAGACGACGTTCGTTGGCCAAAGTAGTTTAAAATGAATTCGGCGACTGCATTAGGTGAACGACTAAGTGTAATTGCCGCTTTAAACCAAAGTCAAAGCCTGGTTTGACGCGGGACCAATTACCCTATTTAGTTTTAAAGAGGGCATTTCCATTTATTCTGGACAATACATATATCAACGTACCTATCGTACTAGAGTAGGTAGTGGTTACTCGATTGAATTTCTCTCTCTGATGATTGTTTATGTCGTTGTGTATGTACTCGCAAATAGGGTATAAACAAAAACATATGTTGTACTTTAGCAGATTGCCTTTTAACAAAGCTTGTGGTAAAAAATAATTTACTGTGCGAGTGTGAACCGCGGCACAGATGATGGATTAATTCATGGCGCCGTTCCCTGAACACATTTATTCTCAGTGTATTCCGTGTCGTTCATGTCGACGTTTCATAATGAAAGATGAAAGCTTTGGAAAGGGAATAAATAGATAATTTGTACCGGGAACCTAATTTTAGGTTCGTGTTCTGATATTCAGGGGAAATAAATATATCGAAATAAATTACTCTTCCGTTAAGATAATATTGCTGTGGCAACAGGCACCCTTGATATTAAATTCAGTATGAAGAAATGCTTTTCGAGTGTTCTCAATTGCTTTCAGATGCCTGGGTCTGGTTGAAAGTTGACTTTTAGTCAGGCTGGTGTAGGTCTTCACGGTGCTTACCCTCGTTAAATGTGAACCAAGTGGAAACCAGTTTTAGTCTGACCTCCGATTATGCCCTAGTTGATACAACAGTTGGGGTCTAGATATTTTAGGAAGTGTTGGTTGCGAACGAAACCTGTCTCGGGCCACCTTACTAGTCACACATCTTGTAAGATATCTTGAACAAGATTCCTTACCACAATACGTAATCATTCCGTGATCAGTTTTGGTATTGGTTAGTGGTTGGAAAGAGCACTTGGTAAATGCGGCCTACAATAAGTAAGTTATAATAAAAAAATCGTACCTTTAGTTACACAATACGGGAATCAGGGACTCACCGTACCTATATATAAAATCGAACCGCATCAGGCATCGTAACCGGTTTAAGCGGTTTAAGCCACCCCGTCAAAGCCACCCTTGACAAATCCGATAAGCAAAACACCAGACGTCAATTCCTTGTTACTTATTTGAATTCCAACCGCACTTTGTCTCATACACGTCTCAGCCCTCAATATTGGCAAACAGCCGCTGCGATAGCAGATTGTGCTTAGAATAATAATATTTACATTCATTACGCTATGCGGAAACGTTTACCCAGTGTTGCTTTGACAGGTGCGTCAATAGAGTTACCGATAAAATATAATGGCCTATGTTTTCGATACCTCGCGCCTGACAGCGGGGAAAATTAAAGGTGAAACAGCAAAACTTTACTCCGCCTCTTGTTTTTTCTTCCGATTTAAAAAAGTGGTTAGCCAACCTCTCTCCCGTTTGAAATTTGTTGTAATTTATTCGGAAAATTTTGAATGCGGCCAAGGCAGGTTTAACGTTAAAGATGTCGGTTTTTCCCTCGAATTCGTAATAAAAAGGAATGATAAGTACGAAAGGAAAAATATAGCTACGTATTCTTACTTATTCAGGTTTGAATGGAATTTGCATTAAACTGTACTTATTCAACATTTATTTTATACAACCCTCATTGTATTGTTGTTTATTTATCCAGATAGAAAATTTATTAGGTATACAAAACTAGGACCTATTTTTATAATAAGTACTAAACCTGCTTTTATAAAAATGGTTAGGAGGTATTTTACCTGCAAAAACATTCCTAAGGTTATAAATTGTGCTGGAATAATTCCTCAGTTCTCGTTCTTGTAATCAATCGCTTCTTATGCCGTGTTTGCTGAGAGACAAGCTGCCTAGAAAGTTCTCTAGTCGCTTTACCACCGGCGAGCTAAACTAACAGAGGGACTAATTGAAAACGCCCGCGAGAAAACTCTCCGATAAATTGAAAGAGCTATCTACTATTTTTTACATTATAAATTAAAAACAGATAAAGAAACAAATGAAAATTGTAATTAAAAACAACAAGCTTGTGAATTGTTCTTTGGTTTAATTAAAGAAGATTGCTCTTTGTTAATTGCTGTAAGTAATTGAGACACCAGCTGAACGAATCATACGAGTGAATGGTACCTTAATGTTTATGTATTATTTTATACCAGGATAGGTTGAGATGAGTTGAATAGAGAAAGGAATGCATGATATGGCTATTTATTTTTCTATAGACTCCCTCTCTGTGCAGTGTACAACTATGTAGGTACATACTATGTACATTAAATAATAATGAAAATAAACTACAATATATTAACTAAAGCAGTTTCTCAATTAGTAAGATTATTTAAGATTGAAAGCCAGTTTTCTAGGGGCGCGACGCGTGTCACATAAGTGAGTTCATCAAATCGGACGTTCGTATAAATTTGTTTTACGTTAACATGCTTTAAGTTATCATGTCTACTGTGGTGATTTTATTGATTTAAAATTATCGCGCCTTTAACGACCGTGTTTATCGCGCGATAAATGATTAGACTTCTTCAGTCAGAAAATTGTGAGATCGGTAATTAAGGTAAACGTCCCAATATAAATTAGCACATTAATGCCTAATAATTTATTAGTCGTCTTTATTGACTTGGATTAAGATTCTAAGCACTCCGACTGAGAAAGTGATGTAGAGGGTGTATGCTGAACCTCTACAATGCTGGCTATACAGCATTTATGTTCCTATTTTGAATAAAACATTATAAATAGAAGACGTCTGGGAGACATCAAGTCGCCCTCGAGGCTTTGGCCTCTGGGCCACGCCACTCCTACCTCTCGCAGTCAATAAATTAAGTTTAAATCCTATATGTGTTCTTCCTCCACCTCTACGCTGCACCAACCACCCCTACAGTACCTACCTAAACCTTACAGAAGGCCGTAGCCATAATAACACCTCTAGGTACTTGTTCTTTGGATATGTGGTGTCGTGTTCCTGCTGGTGAGCATAAGGTGGCTAGAGACCAGCCAGCAGCTAGCTGTCAACACAAGAACAGAGTATCTCATCTTAGTATAATGTGTATATCAAAACATTAGCAATAAATATTTTTAAACATACTTATTCGTTTCAATAAAATATGCAGATATGTGAAAGAACACATTGAATGCGTTAAATTTACACGGGAGTCATTGAGCATCGCTTTTATTCTGGAAAATTTTATATTCAGAATCAATACTTATCAAACTTGATCGCATCTCATTTAAGTTCTGTTAAGGACGGGCAATCACCCGATATCTATTTAATAGACTAAGTCTAAGCGTGATATTATCAAATATCTAGACAATTTACCTCTATATAAAGCAATTTAAATTAAATTACCTAGGTAACAGGATACGTTGCACCGGCATAATGCCATGAACTCATCAAAAAAGCTAGAAATGTGGTCACCCCTTGATCACATGCTTCGCTTTTTGATAATATTGAAATATTGCCTTTATTGTAAAGCTTGGAGAATCGTATTTGCTACTAAAATATGCAATCAAATCCGAGCTTGTTAAAGCTGGTGATGAAAATGCGGTTTTCACTTCAAATACAAGTGACAAGCCCCCTGCCCCCTGCGCCCCGTAATTCGCTGCAGCGGTTGGATTCAATAAGAGACGCCAAATAGATTTAATTATTACTCATCTGTCAACTCGGCCAGATCTGAGCGCAACAAAATGAAGATTGCCAAACCCGATGCTGGGCGGATGAGGGTTCTCTCAGCTTCTTGTATTCTCGTGATAATTTTGCCTTCTCAACTAGAACGAGTGCAGAAAAGAGAGAGTAAGATACCCATAATAAATAAAGTGCCTCTTCCCCTGGTTATAGAGTTCCGTCCCGAACTGAAAATTTGTAGAACCTTTACAGTTTTACAGCGGCTATAATGCAATACCTAGACCCACCATCGGCGAGCAGCGAGTACCTCCTCTAATAGGAATTCTACTCGTTTTCTCGCTCAAGCGCCTAATCTATGCCTTTATATTCTTGTCTCGTACAAAACAATATAAAATTTTTCAGTTCGGGACGGAACTCTATAACAAGGGGAAGAGGCACTTTATTTATTATGGGTCGTTTATTAACTTTGTGTTGAACGGATTGCAAATAAATGTCATCGACAGAAGCCGACATTTTTGATTGGAACTGTGGATGATAGGTACTTAATGTAATATAATGTCTTTTCTTCGACGATCGATAAAAAAAATATCTTCATCAAAGGCGTTATAGGAGGACCATAGGGGTTCCGTTTTCGCCATTTTGGCTACGGAATCCTAACAATACTATTCGTAATTGTATTGTAAACAACACTATTATACTAACGTCTACCTAAATAATAGGTTCTCACTGGTGGAAACCCTAGCGCCAAGGCCCCGCCCCCTAAAGAGCGTCTTGCGTACGATAGAAAGACATGGCCACGTTTAGGCACGTTTGGCATAACTAAAAGGGGGATTTGTTAACGGTGGGCCTTCTGTAGATACGTAGTACTATTAACGCGTCAGTCGATTTCTTGTACTACAAAACGGGCCGGCCCGGACACGGAACGGTTTAGCGTGAATCATCCTTTAATTGTTGTGTGCCCATGTTATATTTAGTACTTATACATCTTTCGTTTTGATATTTTAGCGACATATTTGTACGGTCAGCTGCAGAGAAACTTCTATGCAGGGGAAGATCCCTTTTCTCACCATATACCAAATAAACCAAATCCAAACCACCAAATAATAACCATGGCTGAAAATAACAAGGGAAGTATTTTAATTTTTGTCGTATAGCTCTTGACTAGCAGATATTTGCACGCTTCGTTGAACGCGTGGATTCACTGGGACACCAACATAAAGGTTATTCTTTCGCCCACGGATTGTGGTGTTTCCTAATGAAACTCCCCCATGCGTGAATGAAATAAAACGACTTTGTTTTATTCGGTGTGTGTGAGGAATATATTACGCAAAAGGACCTTTGTAATGTGCATTACGGATGTTAGTATTTTTTTATGATTCCGGCTATGTTACTTTCAAGCTTACAGAAAGGGATGTACTTACTACGAAATTAACTTAAGTAGTGTAATTGTAATTCCTAGAACACACGGTCGTAAATGTGGACACGCTGGACAAAAGCACCAAATTTTTTCCAGGGTCTAGACCCTAAACTAGTTAGGTCCACAGCTTTGTTTTTGATAGGAACCAGCTCCTCCGTCGGCCATCTTTAATTTTATAGGGGTGGAAAATTTGTATGGAAAAAAAAATTAAGATAAAAACTTGGATATTCGCTAATAAACTAAGCATTTAAATGAAAGAAAGCTGTTTTCAGTGTTTATCAAAATTTGTCCTTTAAAGGATGGAATGGAACTAACCTAACCTAACTAGACGCTGGAAAAAATTTGGTGGTTTTGTCCAGCGTGTCCATATTATCACGTGAAACTACCTCACTAAAGATAGGTACCTGGGTATAATACATAATTAGTTAAGTAAAAGTATCTCTTCTTCGTGATGACCAAATCCTAATGTAGGCTGGGTTATCTTCTGATATTTCTATCCGCTACCAATTTCCTGACGGCTACCATCAGTGACACTCTATACGGACGATTCCAGGATCTCAAAATGAACACACTGTAGACCTCCTCGTTTGTTCTGTCTTGCTTATCCTGAGAAAAATGCGAAACGCATAAGTAAATAATTACAAATATGGGTCAAGAAAAAGCGAACATTTTGTTAATTCCTTGTAAGTGCTAAATATAGGTACTTTATCATCATCATTAAACTTTTAAGAGCTACGGCTACGCTCTCGTCACCAACAAGCCAAGTAGTCGCCAGTTTTCCCGGATCTCTGATTTAAGGTAGGTACTTACTTTAATAACAAACAAATTAATCTAGTGGATATTGTAATTGTATATATATTAATAACTGTGATATAACCTCGTTATTCAGTTCGACAGCATCTAGCAACTTTTTCAACTCAATATTTTTCCATTCACGTTTTCTTTTTTGAGACGACAAATTGAAGGCATAAAGCATATTTAATAATAAAAATTATTCACTTCGATCCCGGGCAGCGCTACGGAGCAGTCAGTCGGAAGATAATCCTTTCGCTATTGAATACTTTATCCCGCCGGGGACCCAAAGAACTTGGTATTTTTAACACGGATATTAGTAACGCTCTGCATGGAATAAAACCGTCGATCTTTACAAATAGTTCTTAGCGTTGGAGCCGTTCCTTTTGATTGTGCAGTTGCCGAGTAAGCAGTGTTTCTATCTGCCTCGCTCGACCCAGTCGTATCACAACGAAAATGCAGCAAATTGTAATATCTCATGCTGTGGCCTATAAGGCCTATTGTATAATAAATTGTAAATAATATTACAAGCGGACGTATCTCTTTTCAACCCTTCATTGGAAAGAAACTTACGCTTGTAATATTAGTTATAAGTCACATGCAATGGACCCCTGATAACACGAAACGCATAGCAAAGTGATCAGTACAGTTTATTTTGTTAGGTTAGGTTAGGTTAGGATATTGTTATCATATAAATAACTAGCTTTTGCCCGCGACTCCCTTCGCGTAGAGCTCTTTCATCGCGTTAGAATTTTATTGCTATTCTTTTATATCACGAAGAGGTAAGGTAGATTTAAAATCGCTGGTCAGACTCTAGCATGATCGAGTTTATGACGGACATATAGAATTCATCTCATACTAAAAAGTATAAAAGAGTGAAAAGGACGAATGTTATATGTCCGAAATGAATGCGAGCAACTAAGCTGGGCGGCAATTGATAAAGTCCCGTCACGTCCCATGCTTCCCACCTCTAATTTTCATTTTAAAAAGGAAGATGATGTGGGAGTCAAATCGCCCTCCAGCCGATTAAAATGACACGTCCATTTCGGCGATAAATTTGTTGATATTTTAAGGCAAAATTTCCACGAAGTTTAGATATCTGCACTTTTCTACGAGTTTTCCAATAAATAGATTAAACTACGCTTAGTATCACCCACCCTCGTAAAACGCGGTCGCTATCGCTATTTCGCTGCCGCTAGCCATCTAAGTCAAGACACGGACATCTTGATCGAGTCAAGTATGATAGTTTTTTTTAACATCATGACTGTGACTACCAAGCATACTATATATATAGGCCTTACTATCTTGGAGACTCACGTTAATCAATATTCATAGTTGATCTTGCCATTCATTATGTACGGCCGAGTGCTGCGCGCTCTCTGCCCTCTGTCTCAAAAACGGTTGAGCGCATGAATAAATGTTTGTTACCAAATTAGTTGTACATTTAATGTTCTACAATTTGTTAATAGAGTTAACTTCATTGGAGCTATAGAAACCGCGATTTTTGTGACCTTTGACTTTGAAAAACTTGCGGCGCGAATACGAGATTTTATGTGAGTTTTGAGGTAATCACTACGCCAAAATGATGGTGTAACATACAAATTTTCATTCCGAGGTTGATCCATTTCATTTACTTACAAACTTGACTGCATTATACCTTTTGTTAAACGTTACATCATTTTCCCGACCGTGGCGACATTTTCCCGAGTGTGGTTGGCATTACCTACGAGTGCTACGTGCTACGCTCGTAGCCGATCACATGGTTTTTCCACTTTGTAGCGGAACCTGTCTACGAACGGGGATCCCCACTATCAGGTCTTCGGTGTTGAATGCGTTAAACTTGCTTTTGGCATCTTCCCGTATTGCAAGCGAATATAATTCAAAATAAGAAAGTGAATAGTTTGAAATAGGTAGTATATTACAGGGTGTCCTAGAAGTCGACGTCGTCCCTTCGAAAGCTGATAGACCAGCTCATGATTCACCAGAATAACGTAACATGAATATATATAATCTTTTGTTTAAGAGATATTGTGAGTACGTTACTATTTTGAAAACTACATAAAATTTGCAATATTTTAAAGTAACTACCCAGGTTAGTGTGGTGTATATATCTTAAACTAAAGAATTTTTACTAAAGCCATGTTACTTAGGCGACTACCTGACTTGGCGGGGCGGAATCGATATGTGACATTTTCTTCTTTGAGGTAAACTTACTGACGTCGCAAAGGTTCTCACTTGACGAAATACTTTCAGTATTACATTTGCGCAGTAGTAATATCATGCGCAGAAGTGGACCAGTACTGCCTTCGCATCGTCCCGCTTCCGCGCATCCCGCGCCAGTCAGGAAGCACTCATTTAAATGTAGGGGCGCAGTAAAAAGTAGTAGTTGACACTGACATTTGACAGTTTTCCCATATCGTACCGCCTCCGCACCGACAAATCAGGAAGTCGCCTTATTCTGGTGAGTCATGAGCTGGTCTATCAGCCTTCGAAGGGACGACGTCGACTTCTGGGACACCCTGTATATTAGTATTTTAAACAGTAAAAGCACAAGGTAAGGTAACTTGTCTTTATTGCAAAGGCCTAGCCATCATTTATATTGCTCCACAAGAGTAGACTCCTAGTGTTATCAATCATTAATTTTCAACACATGGGCCATTACTCACTCTATTGTATCGGGTATCGGTTTCTTGCGAAGGTATCCGTTATTAGGTAAGATTAATCAAACAAAAAGAACAAACTGTATGACTGAACAAACTGCAACATGTATCCTGTTTACAAAGGATGAGAAATGAAATTCAGAGACTTGTAAAATTTATATTATACAAATTTCTAATGTAAACTGTGTCAAGGGCCTGCCAAGCTTTGATAGAGAAATATAGCCGTATTGCGATTCCAATAAGAGAGAATAGAAAAGGGTGGCACGTTTTGGCTTCATCACCGACGGAGCATTTTTTCATGGTCGGCTTATAGGCACAGGCACACTTCCATGTGCAAGACATTGGATATGCAATGCGGTCAAATTGCGTAGTATACATTTTATATTTATATACTTTCTCATATACCGCCGGTCGCTCGGTGTCGCATCTATAACTTCTTGATTATAGTTACTATATTTACGGTGTCTGCAGATGATCTTGGTCAAGTGATGATCAAAATATTATGCATCAGTGACCCCGCTGTTAAAACACCATCTGTCAGTATCGTCAATTGGCCATCTTATTTACAAGTTGCTGGAGTTCTCATCGCCATCTTGGCGAGAGTCCCGTCTAAGTATTTCCTTTTGCTAAATGGTTTAATTCCTTATTTCGTAATTAATTTATCACTTCACTGACTCTCGCGAAGGCCCTCGAGGCTGCTATAAATAATAACACAAGTTGCTAATAACATGTACCTACCATGCCTACCATGTACCTACTTACATACATTTAAACCGGAAAGGAATGAGAAAATCTGTGCGCGCCATCCACGAACGCGCGCCCCACCACAGCCCAAGCCGTACAACTGCGCACAGTAGTATGAGATTCGCTGTGGAGGGGCGCTTCGTCGTGGATGGCGCGCACTATATCAAGGTATGTACAGTCAACCAATTTGATTTCTGGGCCACTTGGTACCTTGTCACAGTGACATCATATTAATATGAGATCTCTAGCGGTTTTCATTTCAGATTTTCACTGTGACAAGGTACGAAGTGGCCCAGAAATCAAATTGGTTGACCGTATATATTTATAATACTCGTAATATCGAAAAATCTTTACAATAAGGAAGGATTACTAAGAAATAGCACGTACAG
Organism: Cenopis cana; assembly: GCA_951800055.1. Taxonomy (NCBI): domain Eukaryota; kingdom Metazoa; phylum Arthropoda; class Insecta; order Lepidoptera; family Tortricidae; genus Cenopis; species Cenopis cana. The sequence goes on from OX637478.1 coordinate 14,438,901, forward strand.
ACATTCGCTTGAAAAGTTACGGAAACACGCCACTGGTTCCTATAATGTTCCTTTACATTTTATTATAATCCATTGTTTCGTTTGCCAAGTCTGGTTATTTTACAAATAAATGAATACGGTACAAGCCTGTGCATGAAATATGAATACGATACTCGTACACAGGATTTGGTTCGAAGCCAAGTCCTTTTAAGTTTCTATTATGATTAAACTTTTGACCCGATGTTCTGAAATTTGATACTTTTCCTTCTCAACGAGAAGCTCGTTGTCTTGATGAAAATACCTATAAAGTTCTGTTTAAAATTGACTGAAGTTTGCGAACTTTTTAGGTAGTCCACATAATGTACCTAACGGGTGGACGAATACGGAATTAAAATGTGTTAATGTTACTAAGGTTCCGGAACTCATGGCGCTCGCCTCGAAGATGCTATGCTCATCTAATCAAACCCCATCCGAAAATCTGACATGTGCTGCGGGCTTATACTGGGCTTATTCCAAGGGGCTAAGGACACGCTTTGCTAGAGAAATATAGTCTTATTGCGATTCCTATAAGAGGATATAGAAAAGAGTGGCATGTTTTGTCCCTATCACCGACCGAACATTTTTTCATGGTCGGGTTATAGGCAAAGGCAAACTTTGATATACATAAGCAATACATTGGACATGCAAACCGGCCAAATTGCATAGTATAATTTTTTTATGAATATGAGAAAGTCACGAGCAAGTATGAGAAAGTCATAGGGCCGGTCGCTCGTTGTGGTTATATTCTCTTTGGTTGGCGCATCTATAACTACAGATTATATATTATATCCATAGCTTATTCCAAGTAAAATTCGGAAAATTATACAATGGTGGACGCTGCCTGGAATAGGCGCATGTCATGAGTTCTTGACATTGACATTATAGTGGGTACAGATATTTATAGCACGGAAAATATTCAATTGATTCCTTCACTGAATCTAAGCAAAGACTCTAGAGACTTCCATATCTCTTTTATAATAATACTAATACTTACGTGTGGAAAATATGTAACGTGCACCCTATAAATAGTTTCGATATAAAAACATTTTATAAACGCTTTTGGCACATTCTTCTTTAAACTGGGACTACGGTGTGTGTGTATCATCATTGTGGAATACCATTGTGAGAGTTTCGTCGCACGTTAGAGTTGGATGAAATCAAAAGTTATAATGTACAACCCCCAACGTTCACTAGGCCAACGCGCCTACTAAGTACAGCCCATTTTCCTGACAACCTGCGCCACGGACACAGCTGTAAGTGATGGTCGCTAAGGAATCCCGTATATCCCGGAATTCAGCCAGTGCAACGACAGTGATTTCATGAGCGCGTATGTAAACTTCCATTTCATGGGAAACTTAATTGGCAAAATACCTAGTACCTAGTTTGTTATACTTACTAATGTGCAGAATGTTGTTTGGAAAACCGTCTACAAACACATTAGTTACTCCTGTGACAGGCTATTTTAAACGCGATAAATTAGCACGAGGACTTGTCTCCTACGTACCTGTAGACATTTTTTTTATTAAACCTCTATTTTTAGTTAGCACAGATTTGGATATTGTTTAACCTGAGACTCTTATCCAGACTAATTTTATATAATACCATTGTTTAAAAATATACAAAAGCAAAGTGTCCTTACAGTACAACGGGCCGCATCTTTAATCCTTTAATCAGATTAAGGACTAAGTAGCATTAATTGGAATTTCTAGCTCAGATCTGCGGGCGGAGGAAAATGAGCCTGCGAGCGAGACAGCAACCAAGCAGATTTTCGTTTTAATTGCGACTACGTTTTCTGATGAAGAAGTTAGGCTTACAAAGTTGAACTTAGTTATGAAAGTATGACAGCTTGACTAGTATCTTCTACAATACTACTAGCAGAGCCAGTGTTTGTAGTCCATTCTTATTTTATGTGGTTCGTGATTCGTTTCCGAATGATAAAACCTTGAAATGAAATTGGAATGCAAAATGTGTGTCGCAGTTTGACTTAGTTAGCCCTTATGTTTCACAAGTAACAAGACTGTCCTAATCCTTCTAAATTGTTTTTCGATTGTATTACTAAAGCCAGGGGTCGGCTTTGAAACATCATCTCAATATTTGGTGTAGGCACTAGTACTCCCTACCCAGAGGGGAAACCAGACTTAGTTGTGTTTAGACCTGTTTCCTTGCGATGTTTTTCTTCACAGAATAGTTACTATTAATAATCATATGGTAGATATTTTAACTAGCTGGATTACGATTACGAGCACACGACCTTAAGAATGAAAGCTGCGAACCTTTACCGCTCGGCTACACTGGTCTCTTTCCTGCTCTGTATTTATTATTTATTTATCGTATGGCAATTATTTCGAACCGTGAGATCTTCGAGAAGACAGTTCGGTTGTCAGTTTTGTTACACTTTTAGCACCACCTAGGGGTAGCGGTGGGTACTTTCCCTACGAAAGTAGTGCAACTCTGTATTAATAAAGAATCGTCCTGAAGTTAATCCGCACTTCTTATGTTTTAAAACCGCCATATACATATAATATACCCTTAGTTTAATAAGAGAGTACACTAAAGAATTAAATAGTTTCAAAGACTGCTACTACCGAGCGCTCGTTGAACAATTTACTTCTCATTTCCGTAGCGGAAATTGAAAATTATCAACTACCTACCTATTACTTTTGCTTCGCTGATATCCTTAATAGAGAATATACCTATTTTGCGTGAAACAGTAATAGAGTAGGTAATAACAGTGTAGTACCTAATATCTAACCTCACAACCTTTACGTAGTTCACGTTTCATGTGCGGAATAAGTAAGTCGACATTTAATCCCTGGAATGTAGGATGAAATGGGACAAGAGAAAAATGTACTTTTATAAAAAAAAATGATTTGTTGAAGTGGAATATTCCACTGCTTTACGAATTAAGCTATAGATACATCTGTGTGTGAGTCCATTAAGTCCCGCTGGGTCGAACATTTTTCATCTTGTTTCATTAATTAAGAAATCAGTTCAGTAGAAATCGATGTATTGTGACCCGTAACATACAAGAATATATTATAACCTAAATCAGAATTATTCAAGGAAGACGGGAGAACACATTCAAATATAATCAAAGACGAAATTATGAAAATATTTTAACTTTATTCAGTTTTATGGGTACTTCTACCCTACGGGCGACATTATTCTGACATGTTTAATTACACTTTCAGAAACTTAGTTGAGGAATTCGCAATAATCTCTCGGAGGAACTTAAACTTGAGTTTAGTAACTTACCAGCGCCCGCAACTATGTAGAAATGCGGTCTTACAAGTGCATATCCATGTACAATCGGCCAGTGAAAGTGTTAAGCACACTTAAAAACTTTCCTTGGGATCCTGGTCCAGTCATCTTGAGGCTATAGTGTTCAACATTTTAGTTTGCTGACCATACGTATTGTACCTTCCAAATTGATTAGCTTGGTAACGCATTCCATTCCAGTACCTAACATTTATAAGCACGGTACATTGTTTGTGACATTTTAATTTAACTGTGGTCGGGCAGATAATATATCTCTGTTTTCCTTATATTTCCAGTAAAAATTGCTGAGATAACGACACGGAGTTATTCGCTACGTGCGTCGAAACGTCAGAAATGAAAGGTAAATAATGTGAGACCCTCGTTCCTTCAATTGAAGTAGGTTATAAAAAATATGTCGGCTATTTTTGATAATGTAACCACCGCTGTTCATTAAATTCTTCCCGTACAAAGTGTTCAAAATGTACAGTGTGTATGTGTGTATAGTGTACAGTAGTACTAGTACTTCAGCTGGTGACTTTCTTGTAAGGTAGATAGGTGGGTTTGCGGCCTGCTAATTTGTTGCGCCGGTTTGCGGCCACTTGGATGAGTTAATGAACTGGAAGGATATTCTCTCGTTTTTTCTAAAGCTGCTAATTAAAAGACATACGACTCACTGTTTCTTTAGAGCATGAAAATGTAAATATCTTTAATTGAATAAACTTCACTCTTCAGGCGGCCGTAAACTAACGCATGCCGCGTAACTGGTATAGCACCCTACCTACCTGGTTACTTACTGAGAGCACTCATTGATCAATGTAGTTAATTACTGCATAATTAGGTACTGATGGACGGTCTACTTCTACCTAGCGTAGTCCCACCTTTGCCACTCCGCTTCCTATTCGCTTCATCGGCGTCCTCTGTTAGTGTTATGTTATCATCAAATGCTAATTGTAGTTTGTCGTCGATAAAACATCGATCAGTAACTCTACCTATATGTTAATAAAGGGTTACTTGTATTTGTAGGCGACTACAGAACTGTTTAGTGAATCTTACCGAAAAACGTAAAAAGTACCAGTAAACCAGTTCCTCTGCGTAGCCATGCCATATAGGTAATACAATAAAAACACGATAAAGCCCGCAGCGTAATATCAGTATTTTTAGCATTACACGTTTTTACGGGTTTACATTCGAGTGTGTACGCAACCTATCTACACGTGGAAGAAGAATCAAACAAAATATTATGAATTTTAACGCGATATGGAGGATCAAATAAAATTCTGTTACGGAGCGAAGACAAGGGTCACTTGTGGTATAATGTTGACGTGTAACGAAAAACGTACGAGGAAACTTTTCCAATTATATAAGAGATCTTTTTCACCAGGCGTTTGAAAACAATTTCGTTTAATGAAATAAAATTTATATGATGGTCCTACCAGTTTTTTTTGGTTTTAACCTTGTTTTTAATGTATTTTTTTATGACTATCCTGGACATTACCGTAATTTGGCATAGGTAGGCGCGTAAGTTACACACTGTTAGGAAGTTGCTAGCTGCTTGCCTTCAAGTGTTTTTCAATATTACAATACAATAATATAATATTATTGAAACTATTATATTTCTATAGACTAATTGTAGTGACTGGATATTCAAATATTACAATATTCCTTCTGAATCAACCTGGAATCGGAAAGAAACAAACTTTCTTAATTGCCCTAAGCAAGCCATTGCGGAGATTAAAAAAAAGAGACTCTGCCTCTTAGACAGCGTATTGCATAACTTCGCCATCAAATAGGTAGGTATTGTTGGCGATAAGGACGACTGCTTTAGCTTAGTTGGTAGTGACCCTGCCTACGTAGCTGGAGGTCCCGGGTTCGAATCTCGGCCGGGGCATTTATTTGTGTGATGAACACGTATATTTGTTCTTGGGTCTTGGATGTTTTCTAATATGTATTTAGGTATTTATTTATCTATATAAGTATGTATATCGTCGCTTAGTATCCATAGTACAAGCTTTGCTTAGTTTGGGACTAGGTTGATTTGTGTAAGATTGTTCACAAATATTTATTATTTATTATTAAAAATCATAAATAAAATCCCTTATTTCTTTAAGTTATAATATAATGTGTTTAGTAAGGCTTGTGATGCGCTCGTAAATTAAAATATTGTTTACTTTTATTCATCTTCTTTTTTTGATGGCGCGTTATTATTACTGAACTATCAGTTGCAACCGTTTCTCGCAATGAAAATGATTGTGTCTCATAGTGGTAGCCGTACAGGCCCAATTTCAAAGAAAAACCGCAAATCGATGTACAGTTTAGCCATTTGGCACACGCATACTAGAGGTGAAAACAAAATTTTTGACCCGCAGTTCCTAAAAAAATTTCCCTTAGTGGGGGAGAGCCGAGACATTCTTTTTTTGTATGAAAAAAACATTTTTTTTTTCAGAAACCTATCGTGTGTAGTATCATATGAAAGAGCTTTTTGAGGCGATTCTGAAAATATACCACATCATTACATTTCAGCTATTTTTTTTTTAATTAAATCAAAAATAATTTTCGAAACATACCAAGTTTGAGGTCCTCCAGACACGATACGGCTGATTTTTATTTTGTACAATATACCACAAATGATACTTAATATCCTCATATCTAACCTCAAAAAAGCAATTTCGAAATGATTTTCGGTAAGTATATTTTTTTAATTTTTTAATATTACTAAGTGACACAGTTCTACTTTAGTACCAATTTTACGTGATTTATGGAACTTTAGATAGATACGTTACATATTAAATAAATAAATAAATGAAATAAATGAACTTTATTCTGTAAGTAGGCCGCAATGGCACTTTTACAAGTCAAACCCTACTAGCGTTTCACAGAGGCCACTGCCGAGAAGAAACGCCGAAAGAAACTCGACAGTCAGCCATTTTCTTACAAAAATATGCTTATTACAATGATAATACTTAACCTACTTAAGATCAAGAAATCTAAGACACATAGAATTCAAAATTCAGAATTCAAACATTTATTCTGCAAATAGGCCACAAGGGCACATCACATGTCATTATGTTAATGTACAATTTTAAAAAGTCTTACATTATAAGCATATGATAGATTTTTAATGAGAAAATATTAATTATATCTTAATCATAAAATGATACGTAGTAATCATATATCCAACGGGAAATACCTCTTTAACCCTTTACTGGTATTAAAGTAGAACCGTGTCACTTAGTAATATTGAAAAATTAAAAAAAAATACTTACCGAAAATCATTTCGAAATTGCTTTTTTGAGGTTAGATATGAGGATATTAAGTATCATTTGTGGTATGTGCCACCAAGAGGGACGGTAAAGTTCTTCTGCAAATAAATTGCGAACTTATTTGACGGCAGGGAGACGGCTTACCATGAGTAACTTTCTTAACTTGGCCGGGTAATTTTTTACCGGGGTTTGCCTGCCACGAAGTTATATTCAAATAGTTTGTGGCAGATGAAAAAATTTGAACTATGGCAAGGACAACAAATTATATGTTGCTCTCTGTCACTCTAATACAAAGTTGTATACGATCATCTCGCTCGGTAGTGGTTATTAGAGGTATTATATGTCGAGTCTGGTTAATCTGAGTGTAGCATTGTTGTTGAAACACCTGAGTGACGCAATTTCAGCATGCATGATTCATCAAGCCTCGCCAAGCTACGAGTCAGTAGCAAAATGGGCACAGGTTTCTGTTATATGTACGACTGAAGTGTGGGCCTACCCATTCAGTGACAAGGGTCATTTAATTACGGGCCCGGTAAATAAATAGACAGAAACAAAAGGGCCCGAGCTGAGCATCGGTCCAAATCTAAATGACGGAAAATTCAAACGAGAACCAAAGCGCAAAGGTATAAAATGACATACGAGTACCTACGTATTTCGAGATCTGTTTGAATGTAATCAAAAACACCGGCGAGTTTTGTTATCTTTCCGGTTCTTTATACTTGAAAAGCGATGCGGTGTTCTTTGTAATAAAGGAGCAGAAAAGGCTTGTTTTGTCCCGTAAGTAAACGTTTGCGAGAGAAGACAAGACTAAGGTTCTATTTTTAATTTTAGTCATTTCATAATTGGCACACTAAAAATAAGTTATAACTCGTATCGGAAGACAAAAAGTGCCCAATTTAAGAAGCTAAATATATGCTCTTGACTAGTCGTAATTCTGACTTATTTCAGTGTTGTGAAAATTGATTGTACCTACGAAAGCGCCTGAATCGTTCAAATAAGCAATACAACAAGTTCATTACGATTCCCCCCTCTTCTCGCTAGGGATAAGGCAGGCTTTTGCCAAATTAGACTTTTGTTCTTGTTCAGTTCCCAACTTGTGGACATTCCTTTCGGGTAAATCGCCCTTCATAGTAAGACCTAGGCCAGGGCCTTTTATTCTACACACGATTTTGACCGGTGTCACAGTTTGTCGGACGGCACTGGTGAAATTGTATATAAAACTTGGTAACCGAGCTTCGGCTGACGCACGGGCCGGACACGGAACGGTCTACTGTAAGTTATCCTTTTTAGCTTACGACTCAGATAATCATCCACTCAGAATAAGCTACAGCGGCACAAAAATCTGTAAAATGTGCTAAGATAAGTTAAATAGAATGGTTAGCTAGTATGTCTTTAAGTTGTCGAGAATAAGCCTTATCTTCTAAACCGTTTTGGTAAATTGTATGGGATTATTTAGTTTAGTGCAAACTAAGTACTAAACAAAAGCAGAGGATAACAGTACGAACCGTGTGTGTTTGCTAATATATTAATACTTACTGCAAATCACGATAAGGTACCATTTTCTCGATGTTTATACGTTAATTGCTAGATGTGGCACTCTGGCTCTGCACTGGAACTTAATTTCATATAGTTATGATCTGCCTACCAGTGCTGGGAATACAAGTGTAAGATATGGATGGGTACCTATCCAAAATCGCTAGGTACCTACCTATATGTATAGTTTTCTAAAATTAGGGATCAAAATAGGTAGGTTAGATTCGTAAGTAGTTATATAGGTATATGAATACTTTATGAATCTGGTTAATGTTTTATGATTATTTCCAAAATATAAATCATTCCAAATTCCTCCGTTCCTCCGGGTTAGAATAGCACCATCCCCTTTCTTCCCGAGGATGTCGTAAGAGTGGACTATGGGAACTGGGTTGAAAAGTGTTTGTGGGCGATGAGCCAGCAACCTAATATCACTGCAGTATCACATTTTCTCCGTCTTTAAACCTACTATTGCTAAGAGTGGCACTGGAATTAAAATTAATGTGCTCTGCCTACCCCTTTTGGGAATACAGGCGTGAGTTTATGTATATATGTAGGTATGTCCAAATTCCTGGTTTATCATACAGTAAAATTCAAATTAGGTACGTAAGCATGTACCTACCGTAATGTTATTAAACCGTTTTTGCGTTTAAAAGCCACCTCTACAGACTTACTAAGTACTTTAGCTAACCGCTACCGCACCAACACCTGGGTTAACCTCGAAAAGGCGAAAGATTTATTCACCCGAATGACCAAGGTTAGGTGCGTTAATGTAGGCATTCATTATACTTAAGACGTATTGATTGTTTATACTTCGCTGGGCAGAAATGTTCTCGGATGAGTGGCTTCTTTCATGCAGCCTACGACCTGCCTGAACCCCTATAATATTGAGCTACAGCTCATCATGTCAGAGTGAATGAACGACAAAAACTTAATATAATGCGCGTTAGGTATTCTATAATGTAATGTTATCTGAAAATAATTTTCATAAACGATTCTTGCAATGTTTAATCGATACATTAATATGAAGGTGCATTAGACACTGTAACTAGAGATATTCATGCAAACATTAACTACTGTCAATGTATGTAATGTATGTCCGCGTATATTCGTTAATCGCCGTAAATGAATATTATAGAAATAGATTCACAATCAGACGAAAAAAATGGCCCCCGTCAAAGTACCGCCCGCACGACTCGGGCGGTATATTCGTGTTGTATTTACAAATTTGACACTTAAGACTAACAGCTGTAAGTCTTTTTTGTACGAAATTATTGGAACTGACAGGGGGTCAAATCGGGCCACATTTTCCTCCATTTCTGTTCGGCATGAGATATGTCACATTGATATGGATGTGTTTCGTGCGCTAATTCTTAGCTAGCTTATCGCGAATGGTAGTGTGATATCGACTGTCTGCTTCTGCTGTCATCATCATCATCTGACGGATGCCTGGGGTCCGCTACCTGATCCCAAGATTTGGCGTAGGCACTAGTCACACTGTCTGCTTCTACTAAAACTTTTCTATTATTAAACTAACTTGATTCATTGTGTTACCTACTTCTTTTAAAGAAAATGTTTCGTGATGAAGCAAAATTATGATCCACATGGATTAATTATGACAAGTTAATTGTCTATCCTGACGGCAACATCTGGCTCAGTTTCAGAGAGATAAATGAGTTCCAGCTATTACTTAGGTCTCGGTCCGACAAAAAAGTAGACAAAACTATCGTGAGACTCAAGTTAGTGACATAAACTCAATAAAATATTTTAGTAAGAACTTAAATATACACACACTAGCTTTTGCCCGCGACTTCGTCCGCGTAAACTCATTCACCGCGTTAAAATTTAATTGCTATCAATAATAATTCAGGCACTTACCTAGTTATTTCTCTTACATATTACTCTGTGAAGGATTTCCTAGATTAAAAAATATGTTAAGTTTAATAAACTTCATTGTATAATTTATTTTTCACTTCTCATGCTCGAAAAGTGTGTCATATTTAGACTTGTGAAGCGGGGCTAAAGTAGTACATTTAAGCCCTAGGGAAAATATGTATACATATTTATGATTTACAAAACATTTAAATTTGACCAATCAAAATTCTTCACCGATTAAATCCACCAATCACAGAAAAGTAATTTGACACATTAAATCATATTTGGTAAAAATATCAATCAACCAGAACACAGCTGTACTAAAATCGACCAATCAGGAACGACGTTTTTCAGTTCTCTAAAGATTAAGCGGTGTCTATGGTCAAAGCAATTACTCCTCATAAAAGAAAAAAAAAGCGCATGATGCATCTCTTTCTTTAATATAGCAAAAGAAAGGGAGGCGAATACGCAAAGCAAACACGCATAGCGAGGCATATGCTGTCAAATTAGACATACGCCCGCCAAGAGTTAAATTATTCATTTAAGATGGATAATTTGTGTTTATGTGTTTTCTCGCAGTCGAAGTGAAAAGTAGAGTGTATAACTCGGGCCTAAAAGCCATATTACCACTCGAACAATTTTCCCTCACTTCGTTCGGGAAAATAATTATCTCGTGGTGATGTGGCTTACTTTAGACCCTTGTTAAACAATCTACTATTTATTATTGTAATATTTTTATAATTGACTGTATAATATGAATAATGTAATTGACAATGTACGATTAATACAAATAAAGAATCATATCATACAAACTTCCACTCCCTTAAGGGATGATTTCCGGGACAAAAAGTATTCTGTGTCCTTCCCTGGGAGGATATATTAGGATTAAATACACGTACGACTTACATGACTATTTTAAATCTCATAAGTCTTAGATGACATAATAAGTAAGAAGATGGAGTACGCAATGAGGTATTGAAGTTAATAGTTTTTAGTACAGTCCACAGCAAAAGTAGCTACGCGGGCGAGGTATTCGAAATGACCTTGTAACAAATATTTTCTTCCTATTCAATAATTGTTTCATATCGTGTCTCGTAGCGACATCTAGTGGGAGCCTCGAATATGTCTTCGCCATTGAAGTGGCAAATTAGCTTAATGCATCGATTAGGATCGCTCGGATTAGTTCCCGATTTCGCCACGCCTGATGGACAGACGGGTAGCGCTAGGTTGTCTTTCTGTCGGCGGCTCCGATAACGAGCGGACGCAACCAAAATTATTCAGATTTAGAAAAAGAAGCCGTGATTCCAACAATGGCGAAGCTCGCCACGTGGATTTGGTACTTTAAGTTGAGGCCATGAAGCCCGCCGTTTACCTTAATATATAAAAACAGCAGTGTAACAACATTAAGCAATGTTTAAATCCCAAATATGTAAGTACTTTACAAATACCTCTTCGTAGTCTAACCTTAGAATTCGTGGTCAGAACCGCTTTTAACCAAGTTCTACTTTTGTCTTAGGGGTCCGTAGTCCTTAGTCCTTAGTCTTCAGTCGAATTCTTTTCTACAAACCTTGCAAGAGCCGGTCTTCGGTGGAGTGATGGAAAGGATCACCTTTACGGACATGTGCCGCGTGTGCTAGGGGTGACTCACACTTGGATGGAGCGAATAGGAACCTGCTTCCTTGCTGCACCGCTGAAGACTACCAGTGTTTGTGTTAAAAGTGTAAGAACTAGAAAACAGGTCAGTGTCACCGAACTTTATTATTTAATCCTCTCAAGTTTAAAAACATCCCTTAGTGTACTACTCTTTAAAGGACCTCCATATTGTGTTTTCTATTGTAATTATTAGAAATAAATAAGTTGCACTGTCACATACATATTGTCATTTGAAATAACTCCCCAGCAGTAAGGCGCCCTGAGGTTTATTATTATTTTTTAATCAATTAATAGTTTCATGCCAACCGAACTGGATAGTCGGTGAGTAATCTCTTTTTTAAGGGGTTACAACCTACATACGCTCTTATTCCCTTATATTAAAGACATGTGTAGATCATTTTGACCTCTTCGAATGCGTAGCTACTCGTGCTGCTGACTGTAGAGTTGACGCCGTAGATAGATTTACACTTTTGGACCCTGTTACAATGAAATAAGATCTGGAATCCCTTTACCTCCTGCTGCACCCACCAGCCTTTTTTAAAGAGATAATTTCCTTCTTTAAAGTAGTTCCCTCAGCCTACATACGAACGCAGCTACATACTCGTATATATAGTAACACCATTACTTACTTTGAAGGTTTGTACTCGTTGCCAAGAACATGTTAGGCGGTTTTATGCTCAAAGCCAATTTTTTCTATAATTTGCAAATACTACATCAGCTACGAAAAGGTTGAGTAATGTGTTAAAATTTCATTCTCATTCGAGAAAACCTTGTAGGCAAGAGTGTGTCGAGGCATGAACACTTGTAAAGGATGTAAAGGATGCTATTTGCAGCATGTTTATGGGTGCTTGCGTCTGAACAAAGGTCCCGTGAAACCCTGAACTGGATTCTTTGAAAACATGCATTACTTTGTCTTTCTGAAAGCACAAGTACGTGCTTATGCTTATGACACATATTGTTTGGGAAAATAATAGTCTATACACAATGTATTATGGTTATACAAAAATTAGTGAAGCAATACAATATTTCAAGTTTTCAGTCGCCACATTTTCATGTAAAGATTACAGGCTAAAACGAAATACCATTACAATGCGCTGGCTCGGTGTGGCATAGGTAGGTACGATTCGATTCGTGGACCCTTTAGGTTTATTTATATTGCATTTCTATGGATTTTAGAATGTTGATTAGATTTTTTTCGATTGCTGTTCATGCTCGATGTCACGCCATATGTGAATACGCACAGTTTAATTTAAAAAATATTTCCAGGCTGGTTATTTTTTTACGAAGACAGTAGAATTTTAACCTTCTGTTTTAAATTGGTGCATATTACGACTCGTATAATGCGGCCTAAATCAAAATTAGCATAAATAGTGCAGAAAAAAACAAGCCATGAAGTAGATACCCAATCTTCCTTGTCGGTGGTTCTTATACTTACCCCGCCAGTTGACTAGTAGCTTAGTACAATTTCATTACAAAGGATCCTTTGTGATGCGTCTAACACTAAACATGTTGTACCTATAGCGCAGCTTCCTCCACATAATTAATTGGACAATGGAGGAGACATACAGACGATGTTACTTTTAATTAGGTACCTTTGTTATCGTAGGCGTGGGCACGATCAACAATACCTTTAATAAAAAGTATAGTACATTGTTGTAGAGGCTAGAAAGTAAGCAATAGATGGTCGAGTTAGTTCGAGGGCCGACGCGCAGCGGAGGCCCTCGAAAGTACGAGATCCATCTATTGCACTTTCGGCCGAGGCTTAACATGCTTTTCACGTCTATTGAGAGGAAATCAAATCCATTTTTATAGTTTGTTGGTTGCAGCAATACAATCCTTCCCTCCCGCCTTATTTTTTTTCCAGTACTTACGTTCTTAATGGCCAGTATGTTATTAGATAATTCAAAGGCGTTTTTATGTAATAAATGTTCAATGCAAACTTTTCAAAGCACATAAAAATCTTCAAAACGCCTATCAATAACCTTCTTTTTCATAACATAGTCGGCGACACATAAAAAATACATAATTGGTTGTTGTGATTGGTTGATTTTGTGTCATATGAAGTACGGGCGTGTTCTGATTGGACGATAGCACTACTATATAACCGCTACAACAATATAACATTGTTGTAGCGGTTTAGGTGTGGTTTAGATGTGGTTTAGGTTCATAGTTGTCCTGTTCATGAGTCTACTACTATTAACAATTTTGACGCCCCAATTCCCGCCATCTATAGCCATATTTCCGAGCAGTGGCGTGAAAAGATTATTTTATAAATGTTGTCAGCTTCCTCTAGGTTAATTCATTAGCATCACAGGTTTTGAGAACGTTAAGTAAACGATTCGTCACCGCCTCGGTTTCCGCTTATTTGACCGCCTACCGGCTTTGATATTACTTTATAAGTCAAGTAAATAAAAATGTAGTACCGAAAGCACCTTGTAATAAAAGGGAGATATATGCTAATCCAAAAAAGTTTACACAACAGAAAAGCTCCCAAGTACACCTACATTAATATACTTTTAATGATACTACCGTTATCTATTACATTCATCCGTTAATACGAAGTAATGAAGCATTATGTTTAAGGCGCAGGGTAGGGCATACAAACTTTGTGCACGTTTTATTCGTCGGTTTTGGCAATAACAAATATAATATATTTTTTGGTTGTAAATATTAGATACCTATGCGAAGGTCGTGATGTGAAAATTTTCAAATATTACAAAAAAAATTCAAAATATAAAAATTAAAAAAAAAATTATAAAAAAAAATTACATCACGGAATAGCTATCAGAAAAATAAGCATACTGACCAAAAATCATAACTTTAATGTAAACACAAACGAAGTAAATCCTGCACAAAGTTTGTATGGAGAGAGCTTGCCCTACCCCTCCTCTTAATAATTCGTTCAATCGCAACTAAGTATACAGCAATAGCTGTGAAGAGAAGATACTGAGCATGAGATTCATTGTATCTGTAAAAGCATCTCCGCATTAATAAATTAGGTAATTGTCCACTTAATTTTGAGGACTGAAGGAAATTGACTCGGAGCGGGAACGGTTTATTTCATCCATAAATGTGAGAACGTTCCTACAATTGTTTTACGCATACTAAAAACCGCTGTGATTTGTCACGTACCCACGATAGAACGGCAACGAAGAGCGATTGCACGTTGATAAAAGTTAGCTATTGAAATCTGAAGATAGCGGATTCTGATGAGTTGCAGATTGGATACTTGGATAGGGAGGGTGGAAGAGGTTGTCGCGGTGAATGACGAGTGTAGCGATGGTGGAAGGTGTCGGCTGCACGGTCGGGAGGCGGTAGTATCGATCGGGGCTGCGCAACAAGTGCCGATGGCGGGCCCGCGCGGCCACCACGCGCCGCGCCGCGCCTAAACACCATACCCGACGTCAGGCGCGCCGACTATTTCAGATTCCAATACGATTTTGATTTTTGACTTATTACTGACATTTTTTTTTAATAAACACTGTGTATTTCTTAAAGTTTTTCGCATTTCCGCACATTGCTTCGTATGTTCGTATATCCGCAAGAACAAAATGTCGCTTTTTTGTCTCATCATCATCATCAGCCTATATACGTCTCACTGCTGGGCACAGGCCTCCTCTCATAGATGAGAGGGATTGGGCAGAAGTCTCATAGTAATTAAAAATCTTTATTTGTTATTTTCATACAAAACAGTTGATTATTAGTGAATGTTGTAAAAGACCATTTATAATTAACTGAGCCAAACAATAATTGTCATGAATGACAAGTCAAGTTAAGGACAATTTGCACTAAAAATTAAACGTATATGAAGGGTTTATTTTAATCCATACTAAAATTATGAATGCGAAAGTGTGTATTTCTGGAAAACTGGTATGGAGATAGAGTCTCGGGGACATAGGATATTGTTTATCCCGGAAGTCATCCTTTAAGGGGGTGGAAGTTTGTATGGAAGAGCGTTAACTAGGGAAGCGTCAGAATCAAAAGGATACTAGCAATTAAATTTTAACACGATTAATGAGTTTACGTGGACAAATTCGCGGGCAAAAACGTTATAATACGTAAATGGGTAATTGGGTATATTGATAAATATTAATAAATGCCTGAGCTGATATCACCAACATGCAATAGAATGTTTTTCTATAAATGCCTGGGTTTTAAACTCCAGCAAAGTTGTGAAAATCAACTTAATTATCACCTAAAACAATACGAAACACAAAAGCGAATAAACTGTAATCTAACTAATACCGTATGGTGTGTTTTTGCAGGCGAAAAGTAATAAAACTGGGCTATTAATGTATACGAAGAAAGCTACAAAGTAGTATCCGGCTGACTAAATATATATTTTATATTCACAATAAAAGTTTCAATCTCAGCGCTCCTTTCTAATCGGAGATTTAAAGTCCCACCGTTCCTTCCCGAGTCCCCCACTAGATATTGCTGAACTTTTCGTGTTCAACTTACGAGATAAAACGGAGTCCCGGAATTTGTTACGTTCGCTTGACGTCTCGTTATAAGGTTGGAAACTAACGTAAGGGCCGGATGTGACCTATTCAATAGCGAACTACTTTGTTAGGAATTGACATTCTTAACTAGATACCTACCTATCGTGCCGTGTTATGGCCGTTATGGGTGACACACGTTACCGTGTTGAATCCGTTAAATAATATACAATCCGGACAGGCACGATAAACCTCCTTATAATTAAAGCACTAATCGCTCCTTAGCTGTATTTGCGGTAACTAGCATAACTACTATAAGTAAGTGTTCCTGCAATAACCAACTATTGAATTATTTGATTGAATGTCATGTCAGACGACTCGCAGGCTCGGGCATAATACGGTTAAACTAAAAAAAATATTCAAGCTCAAGAACAAAATGAAAACGCAATGGAAAACAATAGGCTGGTTTGAAGATTTAAATGGCGGATGATATAGTTTCAAGCGGTTATCAGCAATAACCTTCCGTTGTTATATTTTGAATATTCATATTTGTTAAAATATCATCCCAACTGGGCTCTCTTTGTTCCGATTGTTCTTCATAGGTATAATATTATAGCGGAACAAATTTGAACTGTTTTTTTCTTGACATTAGCTTAGGTGGCTTTTATCTGCCAGCGTACTGCCGCCGGCTGACAAGCCGTGCATGCATACTTGCTCGCCGTATCTGACCATTGTGGCAGTAACAATATTAAAGGAAAATATTCTTGATTTTTTTAAACTGGTTGAGAGTAATAAACAGAACGTAAATTACCCGCCCGTAGATAAGAACATGTCGGTTTTAGTCCGTTGGAAAAATCCTGTTGAATAAACACCCGAATAGTACACCATTGCCTTTGAGTGGAATATACTATAGATATAGCTGGCTTAGCAAAGCATATGTTTAATTTCTTTTTTTTTTCTCACGGTTGTTCTCGATCCGACGGCCTTGCGACAGCCAGCATCAAATAAATATAGTAGCAACCAAAGTACCCAATTATATCGTAACAAACTCTTAGCCTGAATAGTTACGGGCTGACGAGTGATGTTGTTTGGCTCCTGTATTGAACAGCCGCACATCCGGACACGAAAGCAACCTGAAAAGGACACGCTGCGCTCGCGTTCGGTCATAAAGATGAGGCTAATTAATATATAATGTGGCTGCTGTAAATTTCATACTGATAATGTACCTATACCAAGCTAAGCCACAGAAAAGACTGGGTCTATAAAATATCAAATACAATATATTGAGGTACAATATTAATGTTTATTCAAAGACAATGTTATAACATTCTGTATCATTTACCTAAGTAGTAGTATTAAAACATCTGGTTCAGAAATATTATATGTAAAACACGGACTATATTGAAATGGTATTACACAAGGGCCTTATACAATTCAAATCCTCAGTGCTAAACAAGACAATCATATTCGTTTATACAGCATACAGTAGGTACTTTATTTCATAAACATCAATTTGTGTTATTTATTATTCATAATTGGTTTTGTAATGGTAGAAATATATTTTTCGAAACTGTTTTAAAAACCATAAGGGCTCCTTTTTTACCTTTTTGGTACGGAGCCCTAAAAACTTCTAAAAACGTCGTTTGATACACGTGCGGAAGTGTCGTTTTCACTCGTCCCGAGTCTTGTCCCTCGCCTAAGACAACTCGGGACTCGTGTAAAATGACATACCTTCCGCACTTGCATCAAAATGTACAAATGCAAATAATTCTGTCCTACAAATATCTGTCGTAATAATTTATGAGTTATGTTATGATTTACTTAGATTTATTTTTGCCTTAAGTAGGTAAGGTACAAATACATGTCTAACAGTGATAAAAACTAAATAGAACGAAAAGTAAACTATAATTATATTGAATCTGGGAACTAAGGATCCCTATTTCTTAAAAAAGGCACGTCCATAAACTTGAAATACTATAAGTTAACTTTATAAATTCTTTCACTTAGAAGGATTTCAACTTAACTATTTTGATTATAGGTATATATCACAAAACTGAAATGATTAGCTACTTCTTAAAATATATTTAATATAGGTACTAGTATAAATACGAGGTAGATTATGCTAAAAGGGACAGGTAGTTGTTCATTTATGCCGTAGTTTGGTTTCAGTGGAACAACCATTGAAACAAAAACTGGAATTTATTTCTACTTTCAAGACTGTCTTTCAAAATTAGATTGACTAGGACATATGTATATATAACACACATAGTGACGGTATAGGTACCTGTTTCTATCTATTGTCGCAGATGGAATCGCAGGTTTGATCCAGAATCGTCACACTGTTTAGGAATATTTCAATAGTCAACTATACACATACGTCTCGTTATAATGACGCCATAACACATAACTAGCTGGTTAGCTATTTCCACAGAGCGTTGTTTGTGGATACGGTCGGATATCCAGGGGCATGCCACTTTGCCACTATCCATGATACCTCTACGTTACACATGCAACTGACACGCCAATTTGTCTATGGCCTATGGTAACGACCAATCTGACATATTGCACTATCTGATATATGACGTCCAAAGTTCCATTCATTTGTGAGCTAACTAGTATCAACCTAGTCTGAACGTTGATAAAACGAACTGGTGTAATAACTAGCGTAGCTGTAGTGTAGATTCCTGGAATGCATTATTTAGGATAGCTAGTAAATTGCCTAAAAGTTTAACTTATAATTAAGCTGAATACGTTTTGCATAATCACATAATATAAACAATTATTGATTTAGAATAAACTAATCCACCGAAATGTTAATCTGTAGATTTAATCACTCATGAATACACATTGTTCATGAATACACAATTTTTATCAAAAATTAACGAAATGAACACCTCATTAAGTTCGAATATCCAAACACAATATTCTAAGTAGCTACCTACTAATTTTGTGTTAAACATATTGGCATGATATACGATAATGAAAAAGGAATAATACAACAACAGCGGGTAGCGAATATCGGCGCAAGCGTCGCCCCGGTAATTAGCCAAGCTTCTTTGTACTACGAGTATACTACAATCAGAACATTAATCTTAAGCGCAATTTCTGTGAGAATGATAAAGGATTGCAAGGCCCGGCTATTTACGCTAGCTAGCGTTTGGATACAGTGAAAACAGTTATATTAGCTCACAAAGTATTTATTACACTGACATAAGATTAAATTTCTCCTGGCCTGTAGAAAAGGTTTTCTTCTTATAGTGAAAAACACCATCGTATCGCGTGATTACCACCCGCTGACCATTACACTGCGGCAAATATTAATGTTAAGGTACTCTATTTTCGCTTAGATTTTTATGCAAAAGGACAATACGAACTACTTACTATTCACGATAAGAAATCACACCTACCTAGGACACATCTGAAGTTTCATACAATACATTCAGTCGTTTTTTTTTCTTTATAAAGGCCGGAGACCTCGTCCTCGACTACTCGTAGTTCTCCCTACGATCAACTTACAGATAATTCCAGTCACAGATACCTTCTTTCTTATAAAACATGTATATATATTTTTACATCCATTGTTCTGAAATATATCTAAACTTACTTAAAAATTTCGCTTGGCGTTGGCGTTAGGTATATTAAGATATATAATAATAAGTACGTTTTTAAATAGTGTATCTCTTTCTATAGAATGGATATATACTACTGGACATTGTTTTTTTGTAAGAACGATAAAAACGATTGAGATATGATGTTACTGTTATCAACTCATAAAGATCCCAGGAAAAAAAATGAAAAAGAATTTCCTTATGGACAAATGTTCGGAGGACTTAACAAATCGCTGCTGTAACAGTTTTCCAATTTATTCGGAAACCCTTCCACCGGCACCGCGGTATTATCTTTAAGTTATTTATTGGGAAATAAATCCTTAACAAAGTAACCATCCACAGATTATCTATATATAAGTGGAATTAGAGAATTTGTCGGTGAAATTATATTGCGACATTTATATACTTACATATACTGCCTAAAATGTATCTAAAATTGGTAGGTACATTAAAAACATTTAAGTTTTTATTAAAAATGTATAATAAACATGAACGTTGCACAACGTGTCTAACAAGTTTTACTAAATAACTTATCCAATTGCAACTGACATAAGTAATAACAATTTTAAACGTAACAGCAGCAACACTATTTGAAGGGTTGAACTCTCGCTGTTAAGCAAAGTTTTAAACAACGTCTCATAGAAATGGAAATGAAATTAGGTAATAATTAAACTCCAAATGAGAAAGTGAACTTTGAGTTAATGGTTGGTGTCGGCTTTGTGAAACGATCGAATTTGCAATTTATGACGTTACCAGTACAGACCTCCTTCAACACATGGGCTTAGACCAAGAAAAACCTTACTGACCTTAACCTTCTCTTTTATTAGTTGTTTTTTCTTGGGCTTATTATTTTTTTATCAACCTAATCGTACAGACCAAAAAGCAAAATAAGTAAACACACGCTTACGCACGCATAACCAAACCATGCACAGAGCACAAAACGTGTGATCATTTGATCAACCTCGATCCTGTTACAATTAACACGAAAGTTAGTTGTGAGCATAGTTTAGTATGTATGAGTGTGCGTAAGCGTGCTTCGGGCCTAGCTGAGTTTTTTGCTGGACTCTTCTCAGCTACGCTAGGTTTAGTAAACCAGCGACAAATTTCCCAGTAGCTCGATTCCACTGACACCTGAGAGTCGGTTCAAACCACTCAACCAATCTTACTGAAGCGCAAACTCTTAGAGTATTCCAGTGTTTTAACCGCCCGCATGGTCGTGTCGGAGGTTTCCCTGGATTTTCCCCAGGCCACTCTCCAACCGCGCACTCCTATCGCTTTATTGGGCCCGGCCTATAAAGCCACAGTCAGGTTCAAAATAAAAGAGCGTGTGCTTCTGTTTTTTTGGTCTGAGCGATTAGGTAATTACTTATACCTAATACTTTTAAATGTTAGTGGAATGGTTGTATACACTTATAAAACATTTCCGTCTCAAGTTATTTCCGAGCAAATAATTGTATTATATTATTATTTATGTATTAAAGTACAGATCAAGAACCCTCTTAAGCTAGTTGTTTACGTACCGAACATCATATTCAAATTGAAAGATATTCATTAAGTATACGAATGTTTCAAACTTTAAGAGATCACGCAAGAGTTGCGTTTGCTGTTGGCATGTCGTTCCCTTATATGCTGTAAGTGCGCGAGTTGCGCCGGCGATGGTACGTGTGGGGCGTTGGCGGGGGGAGTGCCCGGCGCGCCCTGCGGCCCGGTGGGGAGGGATTGCCGCCGGCGCCGGCGCAACGCAGGCGACAGGTTGTATTTTACTTTGGCCTGCACCAGCAGCTCCTTGAAGATCTGTGACACGTTCAGATTGTCCTTCGCTGAAGCTTCCACGAAACCATTCTCCCAGTCCACTGTGACTACGGACTCGGTCGTGTGGAAATCTACCTGTAAACAATGATAATTGTGTCATCATCGTCAGCCTATAAACGTTCTATTGCCGCCATTGCTGGGCATAGGCACACTCTTATAGATAGGAGTAACGGGCAGAATAATAATAAAATGAATTATGGGAATTGTGGCATAATTTGTATTATGCCAACACCTATAATCAGTTTTATTACTTTGCGTTACACAGATATATATTTATAAATTTACTGCGATTATGATACGGGTCAGGTCCGCAATTAAAAATAACCCGATGTAAAATTCTATAGGTACCTATCGAATTCGCTACTTCATTACTCGCTTTTAATTTGAACCAAATTTCTTCAATAATAACTATCCTAAAAAGCTAACATCACATCAGATGCCAGATTCCAAAGTATTGACAAGCGGAAATTTATTCGTAATTAGCGTGTCACCGTCAGCGCACACTGATACTTAATGAGCTCCTGCGAGATTTATTGCATGAAGTTTTACGAGCCAAGTTCGCAGAGTGTTGTCGGCGTCGAATTCGGGAAGACAAATGGCAGCAACAAATTTATATCTACGGGTAAACCGAAGATTTCTCGTCACCATTGCGGTAATAAATATGAAACACAACAGTCTGCTTCCTACTTCATATGAATACATGATGCTACAGTATTTTTTACTTAGTCAATTCAGTAGATTCGAAGGAACATCTTGCTACCTCCTTAGCATTACAGTCGTTTTAAATGCACTGTGCACGCTATATGCGAGCTTTTTTTTCATGTTTTAAACAAATTGCCGCCGGAGTAAATAACAACTTAAACCAAAAAAATTTTGCAAACCATTATTTTTACTCAGAATTCGGATTTAAAAGCCATCCAAATCCATCCATCATTTGCTTTACCTACCGACAAAATTCTAATGGAATATTGAAAGATACATAAACTATCCCGCTTGCAAAGGATAGATTAGGAATTGATCTGAAAGGATAACACATAGTATGAAATATCCTTTCAACAAACCAAGCGAGAGACATCTGATATCGACTCAATAATGTGTACACGAAGTTTAATCGAAATCTGCTGAAAACTTTCGGGCTATCCAAAGGATCTGCTCTATCTTGAAATTGAGCAAGTTGTTTAGGGTTACGGGAGTATGGTCAGAATTTCCGTGTCTTTCAGACACGATCAGGTGAACTTAGTACCTATAAATTTATTACATAATATGACACATTGTTAGCAATGAAAAAAAATAACGAGAAAACTATCTCAAGAGGTGTTTAAAGGTAAATTCAACAAGAAAAATCACTCATGAACCTACAGAATAAGTCTATAGACTATTTTGACGTCAACATTGTTTAAACATAAGTTGTCCCTAATTAATTTACTTTCCGAAAATGTAATATCTTGTCTTAGATAACTACCCCAATTAAGACGGTTTGTTATTTTGATAAACAGTTCTATCAAAACAATAAACCGTTGTAATACACAATTTGACACATGTTAAAATTTGTAACATGGTGTCACTTTATGGATAGTAAACCATCAAAATATCTCATTTTTAATATGGAATTTGACATTTAGATCTTTGCGAACGGTGGAAACGTTCCGTAACCGCACCGCTGCTTTTTTCACATTTGACTTCAGTCAGAATTGGCAACTTGACAGTTTTCAAATTATACGTATAATTTAACATAAACCTACGTATAATTTAAATGTATTTTAAATTATACGTAGGTTTATTTTATACATGTAACAATTACCTTTTTTCCCCAAAGAGCTTAATTTCTTTCAAAAAAATATATTTTTTCTTTAAGTAATTTGAATTTCGCGCGAAAACAGCCGTTCACGTGATTGTGAGTACTGTAACGTCGCACTTGATAAACAACTAAAGGTTTACTTCCGCAGCCGACAGCAGACGGCAACTGCATGTTACACCGCACTCCAAATTGTACAGTAACTTGTGCCGTTGCGACACTTCTCCGCCCATTTTAAATAAAGATTTATACGAATACTGTTACGGTTCAATTAAGAGTGCGGAGAAACATGAAATGTGACGTCACACGCGTTTCGGTTTTTTGTAATCCACAGTAAAAAAACTCTTAATTTATTTTTCAAAAATAAAATGTTTTCAATTAATTTTAAAGCACAAAACCTATTGTATGAGTATTGTAAACCTATTAAGCTACTGTATCCAACATGTTAATTATTTTATCTTTACAACTGTCAAATAGCGAATTCATACTTGTCTGCCGGTGGGATAGTAAGCCAAGATAGGGAAGTAGGCCAGACTAGGATTACTAGGCCCAAAAGTAATGGCAAATACAAAACTGACTTCACTTGAATAGTTTCAGTGGAATCGACTCCTAGAATCGGCCATAGGCAAGCGAGGCTGATATTGCAGGCGGAAGTGGACGCTGGGGCTTCCGTCTGAACTCCGCAGGTACTGTTTTATGTTCAGAGCATTAACATTTACTGTTGTACGATTTATGGCTGAACTTTTATGAAAGATAAGCAATGTAAAAGCTCAGTGTTTTGCAGAACGGTATTGGGTGCTGCTGGAGGGTGAACCTAGTTATGTATTAGTAGCATCGATATTCTCTTTGCATTAGTAACATATGCATTGTAAAGATAAAACATTTACGCTTCTGCGAGAAAAAAGGACAACTTACACTCATATATTTAGCTACGCGGGAGTCCGAGTGGAAGTGATTGTCGCTTTAAACTATATTTTAAAGAATGGTGGGAAATCGATGTAGCTCAATAATGGGTATCTAACAAGGGATCTCGCATACTCGGCTAATGTGCAACTAAAATTAAATTTTAAAACCTTATAGCAGTTCTAACCCTGAAACATAAACGAACTGAACCTGTTTGGAAGTTAATGAGGCGGAAAGTAGGGTTCACGTTTACTGTAACTATTTTCAATTTGGACACATTACGACGAAATCCGTGAGTTCATTGTGGAAAACACCTGTATTTAATTAATGAAGATATTGAGGATGTATATTTTCCTGTTATTTTACATTCACATGCATAAAAACTGTTTAAAAATGCTTAAATTAGTATAGCGAAAGGTTGCTTTAGTTTTCAGAATGTATAAAATATTCCGAAACGGTATTCCGACTGTATGTGCCCTTAATAACTGATGAATACTACAAAGGTATAAATCAGGACAAATAATATAGTCTTAGCTAGTAATAATAGAGTCTGGCTACTGAAAGCTCAGACCAGAAAAAGGCGGCTAATTTTTAAAATCTAAGTGTTGCATCACTGTTTGTCATGTGACAAAACAATGATGATGAATACTTAGGCAACCAAATGAACTTTTCGTGCTTCAGATTTCAGTACATATTATGCAATAAAATTTTCCAAAAAAGATTAATGATATTTGAATATTCAGAATCAGACATGGAATTTACAATTTATGTGGAACATATGGTTCGATTTGTTTTTTCTTCTTTTTGGCCCGTAAAGGATCAAGCAATCGTTTTCTCAGTGACTCAACAATTAAGTGACGTTTGACACATTTGACGTGGATATTATAGTTGTTATTTAAAAAGTTTTAAATAAAAGTCAGTCTCAGCTTTCATTATCCAGAGTCTAGCTCTGATTTCATTAAAAAACGAGCGTTAAATTCTAGCGCGTGGCATTGTCACAGAACACAAATGCACCCGTCACAGTGACAGTTGACACGGTTGCACATTGGACATGTCCGAGATATTCCCGCTCACACAGGAAATTCGATTCAGCCCTAGCGCCAACAAATTGCAACTGGCTCCAAACACACATCCATATTTCCGCTAGCTAAAATATAACGGACGCAAAAAGGTTTGACCTGAAAAATTTTTTCTCTTTGTACTCAGTATTAGATTTTGGTTGCAGCAGAGTTGCGTACAGAAAAGAAGAAAGATTGCAGTATGCATAGAAGTTTTTATATATGCTTCTCTGCAGTAAAAACGTTAATGGCTCTCACTTCTCTCTCTAGGATTACCTACGCTTAGAGAAAACCTGATTTTAGGAAAGTCGTAATACATAACCTCGCAATATTTTCTATCAGTAGAGGGCGATTCATAATTATTAATATTGTTTTTACACTACAGTCGTTCCCTCTATGTTCAGTCAATATTTTTAATTTTGCCATTTTAACGGCCCAACTCCCAATAAACATGTTGACGATACGAACGAAATAAATATCTACAGACTGCCCAAGGTCTATTATGCCTAACCTTAAATCTATACTATAATATTATAAATGCGAAAGTATGTCTGTCTGTTACCTCTTGACGCTTTAACCGCTGAACCGATTTAGGTAGATGAAATTTGGTATGTAGGTACTTACATACATAGTTTGAGTCCCGGGGATTTAAGGACTTACTTTTTATACCGGAAATATAATAAATTGCCCGCGACTTCGTCTGCGTAGAAGTCGGTCATCGTGTTATTGCTATTGCTTTATTCTTTTATTTCTGGTATGGAAGAGAGATAAGTAGGTAAGCGCTTGAAATAAAATAATAGTTATAAAATTCTAACGCGATGAACGAGTTCTACGCGGACAAAGTCACGGGCCAAAGCTAGTTGAATAATACATAAAATGACCGCGGCATTTAGCTAGTCAGTTATAACGTACGTTTGCAGTTGTGTATCAAGGACAAAAAGGGATATTTGGCAGATAACTAGTGTTTTGTTTAGTTTAATGATAGTGTTTTAAAGCTTTTTTTATAAAAGTCGCGTAGTCGTGTCGTAATAAAAAATATCCACAAAATTCCATGTCAACGTATTTTTGGGCCACCCTATAAAGTAATAGTACATTACTTACCAAGGGCGATAAAACAAAGAATGTCTCAGATCGCAGGTATTTTACGCCCGAGCCGAAGGCAAGGGCGATAAATATGCGATCTGAGGCTTTCTTTATTATCGCCCGTGGTAAGTACAAAATTTTATGTCACCCCTTGGACAGGAAGTGGGTTTTTTCGCGCGCGGAGCGTGCGATAATGGCCACTTTATGGCTAGGTGTGACATAAAGTACGTTACGAATTATTTCTTTAATGCGATATATTGATTGAAAGAGACGCGCGTATGTTTTTCTTTAGTTAATTAACGAAATACAGACTCTCATAAACCATTGAGAAGTGTGCTACCCATTTCTGTCAGGTAACTAAATAAATACCGCTGGTTATAAAACCGCTGGTATTAAATCAAATGATTTAATAATTATGTTTGTTTGAAACCTGTAAACAATTCGTCGATCGATAATGATCCGTCAATATCACCTGCCCTGTAATTCTAATTTCGAGGCAGTGTGACCACAACAACAAAAGTTTTAGCAAATAAAATAAACTTAAACTTTAAATTCTGATTCTTTCATGATTCTAAGGTAGGTATTCTTATTTTCTTTGGGCTAGCAAACTTTTATGAGTTTTTCGGTTTTGCCCCACGGTATACTATATTTCTCTGCAGTTCCCGTTTTGTACATACTTATGATACGTTTTCTACTGACTTCAAGAAAGGAGGAGGTACTAGATAATCATTTTATTTTCTTTATTATACAATAAGTGTTAAATAAATCTAATTAAACTAAACTAAATTCATGGAATACCTACACGTACCTAATACCATTTTCTTCATATGAATTATCTCCTCAATAACTCAACATGAAATGGCCGCTATTCCATTCCCAAACCAATCGCGATCTTACATTACCGAGGTATATAATAAATAATTCCGGTTTTCAACAATACATAATATTCAACAATACAATACATAATATATCCGATTCACAGTCTCATCTGTTACGAAAGTTCGTTCTGTCACGTTTTACTGGCGCAGATTCCGAGACAGATACGAAGCCACGAACAAAAATAGACGTCCTATTCCCGTTGGTCATATATATTAAGCCTTGAGCCTTTAGGTGCTTATATAAAAAGTATCTATTCAAAGGCGTCTTTGCAGTCACGTATTCGTACTGCACGTGGCACGTAGTCAAACCTACGTGTAGTCCGGTACACTGATTTCGTAACATTTTGCCGTCCATACGTTTTTTTGTGACTAATTAAATATGGACGCTTTGTGTAATCAAATAGAATTAGGTATATGACCAAAGTAAGCAATAAATTATGCAATTTAGTTATTAGGAATTTTAGTGGTTAATCCTTCGTGTATTTACGGGCTGCTCTTATATGTTAAGTGTCATATCTACGTGTATAAATATTATAGCTAAACATATCCAAAAAACTAATTACGAAATCAATTTACTTTGCTATAGTACACTAGTGGAGTACTGGTGGAGTGTATTCATTAATCAATTAGGGAAATAATTTAATCGTTTGCTCAGTTTCGACAGGGCAAACAATAATATTGGCGCGCCGAACACTCCAAAAATGTTTGTTAGCTACAAGTGTGTGAATCGGAAACCGGCTGCCTTCGGGGCTCTAGGGGCGCATGACGTTGGACTAAACTTGCTTGTTCTTGGTACCACTTTGTTACCAACTAATCCTGCTTGTTATCTACGTAGTCACTCGCGCCTGGATTGGATCGTAGCGCAAATTACGTATGCCAAACGTAATATTTTAAGCTGTGTCATAATATTGTTACCCTCAAGTGGAATCAATTAAGGACTGTGGATGTGTGTGTAATAAGACCGACTACTTAAAGTGTATTAAATATGTATACGCGTAGTGTCTGTGTGGTGAATTCGTGACAGTTTGAATCAAAATTGAATTTACTTACTGTCTATTATATTGTCTTGAAGTTTATCTTGCAAACTAAAAACGCAGACATTGCCAATTTACTTCAGAAGATTTATTGTACTGTAAATTTCTAGTCTCCGTGGCAAAGACACGTGCCTGATCGGATCAAAATCACAAATGGCTTTCTAGCAAATAACAACGCATTGCGGTGATCGATGAAGTTTAATTTACTTTTAATTACCTACATGTTGCGTTAAATTAATTTACGAAGGAGACACTGGGAATACATTTTGCGGATGCCAATAAATCTGCTAAAAAATATTAGGTAAGGTTTACCAATTAATTCTGTAAGACATTCTCACCATATTACTTACTTACATTAAAGCATTATCCTCGATTTCATATTATAATATAATCATATTATGATTAAAATAATGAAATTAGGTTGATTCCGAGAGTGATGATTATTTATGTAAGTATGTACATCTCCCCAAAGTTTTAGTAGAATATAATATTGTTATATCCTTATATCCCGAGAGTAAAGAAAAATAGCCATTTATGTTTATAAGTACACCTATGATTAAAAAAAAGAATAGATCTTCAAGCATTATATAAACAAACGGACAGCCATACAGGCCATAAGGCTTCTATAGTTACTTTTTTGGCACGAAAAAAAGTTGTCACTAATTCAAGGATTATTAAGTTCGGCGAAACGGTTTCAGGAGTAGTGAGAGATGGGCTTCAGAGGCCAACGGATGATTTTTAACCCCCGACGCGCAACGCAAAAGAAAAGGTATCCCTATTATAAGCTTAACATGTGTATCCATGTATATGTTTGTCTGTCTGTGGCATCGTAACTCCCTAACGATTTGAGTGCGGGTTTTTTAATCAAAATTCTTGTGTATGTTTTGTGTCGGGGTTTTTATATAATCTTTAGTTTAAATTCACTTGTTAGTACCTGTCTAGCCCCTGTCTCTGCTAAGTCCACCTTGTTTCCCACAACCACTATCGGCACAGCGGTGCTGGCCTTGGTCTCGTGGATCTGGTCTCGCAGCGTTCTCACCTCTGCGAAGCTGTCAGGGTCCGTAATATCGTATACTAGTATGAACGCGTCCGCCGACTGCATAGATAAAGCCCTCATTGCAGGGAATTCGTAAGCCCCTGATGTGTCTAAAATATCCAATGTCAATCTAACTCCAGCGACATTGAAATCTCCATGGTGCATCTCTTCGATCGTTCGCTTGTACTTTGGAGAGAATGTGTTGTAGAGGAATTGTGTAATGAGCGACGATTTGCCAACTTTAGCGGCACCTAGCACGACAATTTTATGGCGCACAGCATTGTTGGTAAGGTTCGCGCTACTTGGGACTGTCTCTTCTGTTCGCTCCGTCCTGTAACAAATGAAGATGCGATAAGTATTTAAAATAAAAACTTAATAACATTAATAAATTAAATTTGATTCGCTTCCGCGAGAGATCATGTAAAATGTTACGATTGATAAATGCTACGTTGCTACATAAACATGTTTTCATTAGAAAAACTTCTATGCAAAG
Organism: Cenopis cana; assembly: GCA_951800055.1. Classification (NCBI taxonomy): domain Eukaryota; kingdom Metazoa; phylum Arthropoda; class Insecta; order Lepidoptera; family Tortricidae; genus Cenopis; species Cenopis cana. The sequence goes on from OX637478.1 coordinate 14,468,634, forward strand.
CGTACTTCCTGATTTACTCTATAGGTAACTAGAATATGTAATATAACGCAAGAATTAACGCTGAATAGATTTACCGTTATTCATCATAACCTTGCCGTTTTGCGCAATATTATGCCTATGTACATGTGTAGCCCCAATCTAGAAATTTTCAATTAAGTGGAGCGCCGCATAAATTTCGTAGATATTATAATAAATTTAGCGTGTAGCACGTTTCAAAAGCGAACGATTATCATGCAAATCAGTCATGCGTTGTTAACTGAATATAGCGACGTCCTTCGATAAAACTCTGCGAAAAGGGCGACTAATGTATTCGTGCGATAGATAAACAATGAGGGTGCCGGTTCCTTATCTAGAAGCGGGACGCGAAATTACCTAATTGTCTAATATTAGTAAATGAATATAAGGTATGATACTCTACCTAGTAATCTGTCAAAAGCGAGTATACATATAATATATGAATGACTAATATTTTTGAACTATATGTAGACGAATAGCCAAAAATTTGGTCTTGCCCGTATAAAGTTAAAAAAAGGCTAAAACATTAACCTGCTTAATTATGAGCAGATATAGATACTATGGCATCTATTAAGAAATCACAATTATGAATTCAAATTAGAAATAGCATAATTTCCGTAGGTACCTACAGTCAGCCCATGAAAATGTTGAGCATACTTAGAACCTTGACACATCGAAATCTAAAAAAATATTTAGACTGAAACGTCATAAAATTTGAAACCTCTTTAATTTGACAAAGTACTAAAGTGCTCAACATTTTCGTTGGCCCACTGTACATACCAAAATTGTTAGTATCGATAGATACGATTAATGGAAATCGGTGAAAATCGACTTGGTATCGATGGATGCGATTAATGGAAATAGGTGAAAATCGACTTGGTTACATGATCTATCATGATCATCCAAACGTACTAAGTTAAACGTACGTACGTTAGTTAACGTACGTACTAAGTTAAAGATCATGTTTAAGGCGCTACACTGAGAAATTTGGAGACTTTGAAACGCTGTCCTGCCCAGACTAGCAAACAGTAGGGGCTGATTTTCAGATATATGATTCTTGACTATATGATTGTGGTACTGACAATATCGAAACACGATTGCTTAAAATTTTCTCGATAGAAAATAAATCCAAAGTCGAGTCTATATTTTCCTTTTTTTCCTCAGCGTACTAAAACAACGCATTATTAAAAGACACGATTAAGGCGATATATCGATTGAAAGAGACACCCTTTGTTTTTCGCTCATGTCAAAACGGGATGCAACACTGAAAAAACGTCTGGGTTAAAAATAACAAAAATACTGTCAAAAATAACCCACCGAGTTTGTCAATATAGCACCTGCAAACTTTGTAGCTAAAATTAAATAAGTCAACTTTGTTGTTCTCACTTATCAAATAGTAACCGATACACTTGGTTAAAAATTGTTAAAGTTAAATTGGCTGCAATTAGCCAATTTTTACTTTGTAATCAGATAAAACTAACCCAGTTATTTAGTATTTTTAAACGATTTATTCGGTAACTACATGTTTAAAATTAAATAATGCAGTTGTCAGCTAATACCAGAAGGTTGCGTGTTCAAATCACGTCGGGGTCACCAATGTAGAAGAGAAATGTGCTCCTATATAGGAATAATATACAGTGTTAATATATACATGAAAGGGATATCTACAAACAATATACATATATACAATAGATAGGAGACACAGGAAGAAACAACAATAGAGAGATCTCTCAGGGACCGAAGTCCAATGAGAGTTGGTTGGAAGTTCTATATACGCAACTGACTTAAGAAACTTCGATAGCGCGATGCAGAACATGTCAGATTTGACCGTTGCCTAGGAAGGATTATAATTTACTAAAGCAACTTGTTTGTTTCTTAGTGATTCACGCAGTTATTTGCAACAAAACAACATATCTAATATTAAGCAAGTCGTGCAAGGTCTGTCATTAAATAATGCACTAGTTAAACAATGACAGTGTAAAATTCGTTATTTCTAACTGAGTCGGGTAAAGATTATCTTTACCGAGATCTTCATTCGGAAATTAATAAGTGTTTTGTTACAATAACCAAAAATGTTTAACAGAATTTGCTTGTTTATCATTTACTAAGCATTTTTTCGCATTTTAATTAAATCTTGGTTGTATGTAACTAACTATTTTTTAACCGAGCCAAATTGGTACTTTGCTAGCGTTTCGTTTTTTCAGTGAACCCTCTCCGAGAATGGCTTTTTAGACAAATCTCGTTAAATATCTGACTGTGTGCAGGTTTATTAAATTTCCTCTTGTCAGTACCTAGATGAGGTAAAATACCATCATATTAACTTAAGGCGCTACACTGAGAAATTTGGAGACTTTGATGGTATTTTACCTCATCTAGGTACTGACAAGAGGAAATTTAATAAACCTGCACACAGTCAGATATTTAACGAGATTTGTCTAAAAAGCCATTCTCGGAGAGGGTTGCATCCCGTTTTGTCGTGATCGAAAAACAAAGGGTGTCTCTTTCAATCGATATATCGCCTTAATGAAAGTACTTTTCGTAGTTCTAATTATCTAATTAAAGAAGTCGCTGTTACTGGAAACGAATTTAAACTCGGCACGTGTATCTATCTATTAAAAAAAGAAACCAAAAAAAACCATTCATTATAGGAATTAATAGAGATATTTCAAAATTTCAAATTCATTTAAAATTTACACACAGCCAATTAGATTCGATATAACGCAATTGTTTACACCTCAACCGTCACATTTGATGGTTCTCTGTTAAAAATTAATTCATCATCTACCTTTATAATGGGTGTAATAAATACATGTTTCTCTCATCCAAAGAAGTTCTCGTTCATACATCAGGAAAACGGTTTGATAAAATTTAAGCATAAATATATCGTAATACTAAATGCAATTCCAAACTTATGCTCCATTTAATCACGCGCAGCTTGTAAGTCTTAAAATGAGAATTCAGAACAATTATTGCTACGTTAATTATTCTAATAAATCCTGGCTGCCGACTCTCTCGATTACTTCCGATTCCTTTTACCGAATGTTCATAACGAAATTGAAAAGCAGCGAGACTTTACGATATTCTCAATTTTGTGTGTTTCGAGGACATCTAGCAACGATTGATTTCTGTTTTAATTTACTTTATAATGATACTCGTATGCATTATACTCAGACACTACACATTCTGAAACAAACCAATCAAATTATGATGACGATGATGTAGTTTTCTTTAATTTTACCTCTAGGTATGTTGAAATATTAAAATAACTAACGTAACACAGTTTTGATGTTGGTTTGCATAAAAACAAAGTCCGCCATGTTTGTTTTCATCCAAACTTGTTTAATTAGCCCTATTTTTTTTTGTTTGCTCGCATAATGCATTAAACGTTGTACGATACATGTTCGGAAACGTGATTCCCAACTCGTGTCGGTCCAAAACAATCGCTAACCGCTCGTGTTTCTATTTACCGCCACTCGTTGGGAATTATTTACTTTCTGAACTAGTGTCGTAAATAAGTACTGGCTTCCTCTTACTCATAGATAGGCCTGTTCTTCTTACCGCTTCTGATAAACTCGAGCACACGCTAGCAGCATGCTATGATTTGCTGTCAAACATCGGTTTTTTTACACAGAGGATCTTTTGTATAGAAGTACTATTATATATTTTGCGTCATAAATGTAGGTAACTGAATTTACCAGAATACTTTATGATATCCATAATATCAATACAAATTATCTACCATGATAAAAATAGTTACAACCAAATTAAAAGTAGGTAAATAAAATATATTAAAGACATGTCAACTTCCCAGTGCTCGACACCTTAGTGCCAAATATATGACACCTATTAATCACCTCTGTCGTCATGACATAAGATTAAAAGTGCCATTTATTATGTAACTTCAAATATTTGAGACATATGAATTGAAGTTTGTAGTGATGAGGCTAAGAAATCTCGTCTGTCAAATCAAGCGATTATTATCGAATGGTTCATTGCATCGATTTTACAGCCGATTTTTCAAATGTTTTTATCAAGCCTATATAAATATATTCCATATCACAATTGTATCATTCTACACAAAGAAAGAATTAAATATACTTTCTCTCGTTCAGAAATCGATAACTATTTTACCTATTCCAACATGGCAAAGGTACGTTCACGTTTTGATCATACATGTATCGTTTATACCTAATCGATTTCTATAAATTTACGGAAATGTCATATGAATCAAAGCGACAGGCTTGGTCACAACCCTGGTTTAAAAAAATAAAAGACATAACACGTAAATGTTTGGGTGGTGGATTATTACCGTAAAATCCTCAAAAAATATGATCTGAAAAAATGTAACGTGGGTTAAATTATGTTTGAGAAAAGTAAAATAATGTTTTTATTTACTTGAGAAGCACTATTATTATTACGTGATTTTATTTATAATTTCGATGAGTCATGGTTGTTTACGTTCTATGGTAGTTGTCATGTGTCAAATATTTGAAGTAAGAAATCACAACGTGTAAGTCAGTGTCGTGCACACCTACCTTACTTGTTTTACGAAAATCGTTTCGTAATAAAAATAAAATAAAATAAAAGATACTCGAGTGGCATAGGATCACAGGTAATTTGAAACGATCGTACCTACCTCTATTCATCATAAAGCGCTTTGTGCGTCAAAATGGCGGACAATGTTATCTGTTCAACGCTTCGCGCGTCTAAAATTAAAATGGATGCATTGTGTTGTTTTCAATTGGACGATAAGCCTTGAACGATTCTCAACATATTTTTTTTGTTATTTTTCTCACGTACCTACACGATTTTTTTTCAACTGAGCGCTATCGCATTAATTATGGGTATCGTGAATTTGTTGCGGAAGGACATCGAGATACATTACAGTGGGCTTTTAGATATTTACTTTGTTACTAATATATTTTAAATAAAATATAACCAACTAAACGCACGAGAATGCGGACGGAGACACTACATAGGAGAGAAGATTCTATGCTTTTTTATCCACTCATTTTTGGTAGGTTTAATACTAATGCTTTCAAGTTCAAGTGTAAATTGTTTATTGCGTTTAATATTCTTTTCATCTCTCCTGTTCGGAAAGTTCGATTTTCATGAGTAGATAGCCGGGTTGGAAATCGCTTTTCCAATCCTAGGGTGGAAAGTCATTTTTTTTTAATTTCCATAGGCCTGGGCTGCGCGCCTGCCGCGTTTGGGCGCTGATGCGCGGGCAGCCAGCCGCGGGCGCGCTGCCCGATCGGGGCGCGGGGCGCGGCGGCGCCAGCTGCTGGTGGCTGCAGCGCGTGTTTTTGTTACTGAATCCTTAGAATATCATTTACTATTAATTTTATTTCTCAATTATTTTCCTCATAGTCGAAATGAAAAGTAGAGTGTTAAACTCGGGTGAAAGTACCCATTTCACCCTTGAACTATTAGCGCTCTCACTTCGTTCGAGCGCCAAAATATCTCGGGTGAAATGGGTCGCTTTCAACCCTTGTACCTTCTTGTACCCCTTATTTTGGTTTTAAAGACAAAGAAAACGTTCAATATGACTCCGTGGTCATCTGTAGATCGAGGGTGAAACTTTGATCATTAGGTATATAACCCAGTACAATTCGACATTTTCAAAAACAATTTTGTTATAGTTAATTTATTCGGAGATAATGGCTCCGAAAGGGACATGAAACGGACTATCTTCGAATGACCTTTCCCTAGCCGAAGCTTGGTTCCTGAAGTGCTTCTAGATTTGTGGTTGGGCAAATTAATTAACTTTAAAAACGTTGTACATGTTGTCGTCGGAAGGTGCACAATTTATGTGTTTTCGAACATTAACTGAAAAAGTCCCAAAATTTTGCAGTATTCCGCGTGTTGCTCAGCAACATCCAGTTTTTCGAAGGTTAAAATTTGGATTCAAACTAGCCTAACTGATCCATACAACATATTAAAAATGCAGAACTATCATGCTTTGCAATTTTGATGCCTAATACTCAAATGACAAATGTAGATTCAAAAATAAACACATTTAAAACCGGCCAAGTGCGTGTCGGGCCACGCACAATGTAGGGTTCCGTAGTTGTCCACCCATTACATTATGTGGACTAAAAAGTTTATGAACTTATATATACTATGTTTTTGACTGAATTAACAACATTATCTAAGGTATGAATGGAAATATTACTAAAGTTTGCAAAGTACATTTCTTAAGTTCGACTATTACTCGTTAACTAGTAATGTCTACCTAGCTGTGGTAGTTTTCCTTTTAAATTCACCGTATATACTACTATCATGATTTTTTTCACATGCCTAGTATCCACCGTTTAGCTGGCAGGGGGGGGGGGGGGGACACTTGACCATAACAAAAATTATCACTTCAAAGCTTAATATCACGCCAACCGATTCTTGAATCAAAAAATGTTTTTAGTAACCTTATAATATTTTTGAAAGAGCTATCCAACGACAGACACGATGGGGTTTGCAAGAAAAAAAATTTTTTTTTTCAAGATTTTATTCTACCGTTTTGTCGGCGTCATTGATATGTATACTCATGCCAAATTACAGCTTTCTAGTACTAACGATTACTGAGAAAAATGGGCGACAGACGGACGGACGGACGGACGGACGGACATGGTGAAACTATAAGGGTTCCTTGCTTACTACGGAACCCTAAAAATGGAAAACCGAGGATCGAACCCAGTGTCTCTAGTTAACCGGGACTTTGGTTTATTTGCATGCCTTTCCTATACATTTTAGCCGTTTATTTTGAATGGGTTTTGTAGAAACAACCTGTATGTGTGTCAGACTTATTAACCTATGCACCTACCTACTAGTGTGCTAGGCTACAATGGCACAATTAACCGGGTTAATTGAAACGTTTCTGTCAACAGTAATCACACCGGCGGTGCATGCTTAAAAGCCTCAAATTTACATAAGCGCCACAATTTCCATGTTCTATTATGCTCGCTGGTTCTATTATGGTTCTTCAGCCACAAATTGTTCTCATGCTAGTGTTTATTGATTGCCGAAAATCGGGGGGGGTCCGCCAGAATCAGCCCAGAGTTTGAGAAAGCACAATTTTCAGTCTTCTGTATCCAACGTACCGGCCGTTGGATTCAATATCACGGGTCTGCAGTGATAATAATTAGAAGAAAGAAAACTTAGATTCTCTGCATTACATAACGTACCTAGATTAGAACTGAAAATCAAACTAAATCGTGAAATTATATATTTTAACATAGTAATGTCTAAACTAACCTTGAAGTTTAAATTCATTGTTTTGATTGCCTGAAGCATCGCTTTCGCACCACCTGAGATAAACAATAGTTTTACTTAAGTTTCCAACCCTACGCAAGTCACGTTTCGACGCTGCTTTGTTTTGAAGGATAAACGACTCAACCAAGTCCTCACTCCGTATAATTACAAGTAAATAACATTTTGTTGTGGTGTCAAGATTTAAAAAATAGAAGAAAGGTTGTCTGGAAGAGGTCGCTTTTTAGCGATAAGACCGCCTGTTGTTGCCTTATTGTTAGTCATAAGTTTTGTTTGTAATATTTCCACTTTGTAGTGCGCAATAAAGAGTATATTATTATCTCTTCATTCATTTTAAAACTTAGACTAGGTTGTTAAGTATAATATCTCTATAAAAAGTAAAATACAAAAATACACTAACAAAACATAAAAATATTATAAAAACCTAACCTAGGGTGCCGCCGGCAGCGAGGCAGGGCCTAAGCTACCGGTGGTGTCGGGCGACAGAGAGAGGAACCTCCTGACTATCCGCGCCGTGTCCAGGAGTACCGCCTTCTGAATTATTATTTTTATTACAAATAATAGAAATAGAAGAAGGGTTAACACAATTTTACATTTATTCGCAACATTTTCGCAGTGCTTACAGCAAATAGCATAGATTTTGTGTAGTGCTCTGTACGGGCAGGAAACCCAACTAGTGAGTTCTTGCCAGCGAAAGTGTTCTCGACAAGTTTTCACTAAGGGCAGTACATTTTTACCGGCTTGCATGAGTCATTTCAGTGTGCATATTGATCCGTGTATTTGTGTACTGATAAGCAACGGATGACATGTGCCGCGGAACGCGATACGTGAGTATTTGCGGTTATCGAGGCGGGTTACACAATAACGAACTTGTTGACGAGGTGACCAGAGGCAAGAAAAACTGATGAAATGAGGTATACTTATTTAATCCGAATTGATTTGTAGAATTCTTGACTAATATTATTATATTGTAATTGTTCGTACAATTAATAAAACCGGGATTATCATAGTTGTTTATATACCTATTCTGTGCGTTACTGACGATTGGACACGCTCATGAACAATGGTTAAGCACAGAGAAATAATTTTGTCTCCCTGCCATGTAAAAGTTCATAATACATAATACATTCACTGTGATCCATCTAGAATCTGGAGCAAGTACATTTGCAATAAAAATAAAATTACGTAAAATACGCCGCTCACGCCAGTCACCCCGCGACCACGAATGTTGTGATACATTCGAAACGTCGGGTAACACTTACAAAAGGTAAATAAATTATAAGTGTACGCGATTAAGTCCCGTTTACCAATAATACTTCCGAGATATTATTTACTTTTCATTACACCACCGCCTGTCCAATTTTCATACTCAACAAGGAAGTTTACTCGAAGGTAATATGTATCTCGTGATACAAAACTCACTCCTTATTTATTCAGGCTGTTAGTTAAGTCACAGACAAAGTTTTTGACTTCATTACACTCTTACGAGAATCGGTTTGATGAAGTTTTACTACTCTAAATAATTCCCGTTTTATCGATGTAACATTTCATTTGAATAACGGCGTTGTTCAGTTGTTTATGTTTAAAAAAATGATAATTTGAACTGAATATCATTGCTAAAATAGCCATGATAAGACTGCAATTCAGTAAAGAAAATAATAAGAAATGCAAAGCGAGCTCGAGCGTATTTAGGCAGGTACTTACTGCCCCACTAATTACAAGAGCGCTTTGTCAAGGAGGTTTTCTTTTGAGAAATGGTGTTTTTCTATTAGCGAGAGTAGCACAATAAGCCGACAACGAAGCATATTTCGTGTGTGAGCGCCGAAAAGGTTCATAATAACTTCTCTATGAGCGTCGTTTTATCTACCAGCGGGCGGCATCATATCAATTTTATTGACCTATTGTACGAGTAATCGATCTATCACCAAGTTGTATTTTATATTTTCAAAGCTTTACGAGTATCACAATAATAAGACCAATAGAATATTTATGAATAAACTGTACAAACAAACAAAAGGGTTTTCGCATCCCCATAGAGTTCCAAGTTATTAATTGTCACTGTGCCTTTGTCGTCGTTAAATTGGGTCTAAATCGATTAGTAAGTTTTAATTATTTTTGGAGCACTGAAGTTGAATTAAAATTTATGATTTCGCCGTAAAAACTAATGTGATAATGTCTCTTAATAATATTGATAAACATTGAGTAGGTACCCACGGGTTTGTTATGATAATACTATAAGCAAGTATTTCGTTTCATAATTTTGAAAGCCCGTAAAATCGACACAAAATGAGGTCATTTAGCTAACCGTTCACGCCAGAACACACAGTGATACCAATTAATCTTGCAAGAAGAACATTATTACATGTCATTATTGCCCTTTATGCCTATACACTCGTTGAATTTTATTTCTACGTAAGTACCTACACATTAGCATATTCACGCTTTTAGCACGTATGTATTAAATAATGCACCGAAATGTAATATTAAATATTTGATTTATTTTTAAAAAACAAAGATTAAATGATGGGAAACCGTTACGAAATGGACAGCTGTGAATTATGCTAGGCTTTATAACCATCCGATTCGCAATTCTTTTCAAATGCAGTTTTTCACAACACGCAGCAACAATTCACTACAGTCATTATTTATTTTGAAAATTTAATCTAAGCCATCCCTGAGATGTAGGACGTAGGAAAGAAAGAATCGCGCAGACGTCTCCATTCACGCTTAAAACAGAAGAGATCGAGCTCAACCTCGCCATGTGTTCAGTCTTTTTCTTGCTTCTAACGGTATACTCATCATAGTAACACTAGTCACTAAGGGCTGTCATTTGTACTGAGTTGTCAATGTACTTTGCATTGCAGTACATTGCTGGCAATTAATTTTTTGTTAGAAAATACGTGAAGTCGAAATTTTCGCATGGTTAGGTTAAGAAATTACGTTTAAATACCCAACTTAAAGAAAAGCCCGCTTGCCGGTAACACAACGATATTAAATGTGCGATGCTAATGAAATAATGATAAATGCATAGGATACGCAAGTATATTCATGCAGAATCAACAAATATTGCTAATATAAAACATAGAAAGCATTCGTTACAGTTCATTATATGCACGCGCACGCATGATATAACTGTTACGCCGACTCACTGGCGCCGCTTTTTCCCTGAAATGCACGGGTGTGGCACTTCCTCTAGACACCCCCCGCACAATAGGCAGTGACAGCACATTTATCTTCTAAAACTAGAATAATCCTCCTCGATGATAATCTGACATCAAAAGTTTTCTTGCATATCATCTATATACATGCCGTAAAATGAGTCTACTTTGCTCCCCATTGGGTAACTATATCCTCCAATTGTTTATTTGGTTTTATAGCATTGTTAACATGAAGTTACTTAAGTATACTCGAAAGTTATATTCATTAGTTAGAAACCATGTTTATCTTTATAAATAATATATTTTGTTTGTTCCGTCACGAGCCGGTGGACGGCGTTGAGATCGGCAGTCAGCGTTACGAATTCGTCGCGAACGCGCTCACCCTGAAGAAGAACTCCCGAAGAGTTCGAAACATTTCGCCCGGAGTGACAATTAATGTGCTACAACGGGAAATTTAGAAACTTTGAAACGCTGTTCTGCCCAGGCGAGGAAACAATAGGGACTGATTTTCAGATATAGGTATGATTCTTGACTTGACTATATGATTGTGGTACTGACAATAGCCGAAACATGATTGCTTAAAATTTTCTCGATAAAAAAAAATCCAAAGTCGAGTCTATATTTTCCTTTTTTTACTCAGCCTACTAAAACAACGCATTATTAAAAGACACGATTAAGTTAATATGATGGTATTTTACCTTATCTCTAAACTCTGTCAAGAGGAAATTTAATAAACCTGCACACAGTCAGATATTTATCGAGATTTGTATAAAAAAGCCATTCTCGAAGAGTGTTGCATCCCGTTTTGTCGTGAGCAAAAAACATAAGGGCGTCTCTTTCAATCGATATATCGCCTTAATACCTTTAGTGGAATATCTTCAACATGACTTACCAAAGTTTAAATTGAATCCTCATTTTACGTGAATGTTTTCTGGGTGAGTTCTGATTTGCAATGTGCTGTTTTCTTTCATTATATTCAAAATAAACATTCAGTTTCTTGAATTTCAACGACTTTAGTAAAATTATTGGTTTGAAAACAGATTGGTATCGGTTTCATTCTAATTTCAATTCAATTAAACGCACATTCAACGAGTCGAATACACTCCCAGGTATATATTACCAGAACGATAATTAACGAGGCCATTAATTAAGCCCGTGATAGACGACAAAATTAGCAGCTATGCTTGAGTCATTAATCGACGATATCGTACCTACATTGGTGTGGCCGGGCGTTGAATCACCGCCGCTAATATGAGACCAAGTTTTATATGTTCGGAGGGTCTATTTGAGTTCTATTGAATTGAAATTTATTTTGTATTTATAGTACGCATAATTTGCTCCACCTACGCTACACTCAGACCAATAACTATAACTCGTTGTCTATGTGCGTGTGCAGTACTGCCCCGATTCCGCGCATGATATTGATATTACTATTCCGCTAATGTACTGACAGTATCCCGTCAAGTTAGGAAATCTATGCGACATCAGTTTAGACTCGTGTCACAGAACAAAACATCATATACAATGTCCACCTCGCCAAAGCAGTAAATCGCCTAAAATTCATTAGAAAGTAATAAACACAACCTATTCAGTTTTGTTAATTACTTTCTTCTAGCATTCAATTTTGAAGTAAAATTTAATTTATTGTAGGTACATTTAATAGTGTAACAGCCAGTCTTGATGTATTGTAGTATTACATATAATTTTAACTACACCCAAGATTATTTGATGGTGCTCTGGAGACCATGCAGAAAAATTACGTGACAGATACTACGTGTAATTATTTGATACTTGCCTTAAATCTCAAAATGTTTTCAGCATCAGTACATGTTAAACATAAAAGCCATGTTTTACTGCATCTGGCTTTTAACTAGAAACAAATGACGGTGAAAGTCCCGTCCATTAGATATCACTCTCGCGTTAGGACGGTGTCATAAAACGGGCACATGCGGGTTTTCAGCGCCAACTGCTCGTTAAAATTGTTAACGTCGTGTTAGGATGACACGCAATACCGAAAAGTATAAATAGCCTAGTTATACCAATTTTGGGAAATTAGTTGACACTTAGGCGACTTCCTGACTTGGCGGGGCGGGATCGATATGTGACATTTTTTTCTTTGACGTAAACTTACTGACGTCGCAAAGATTCCCACTTGAAAGAATACTGCCAGTATTACATTTGCGCAGTGGTAATATTATGCTCAGAAGCGGACCAGTACTGCCTTCGCATCGTCCCGCTTCCGCGCTAGGGTGGGCCGATTTTTAAAATTTTGGAATTTCGTAATGTAATAGTATAATTACGCTGTATGATTTTTTGTAGATTAGGGGAAAAATAATGAAAAAAAAATTGGCATATACTTTTAGCCCTCTACCGACGATTAACTGTCAGAAAATTCAAAAATTAAAAAAGTATATATTTTATATTTTAAGTTTGTTTTAACTTTATTATTAATTAAATAACATCTTTTGGTATCAATTATACTTGTTTTTGGTTATTATTTATTATCAGAACATTTTTTTTTGTGACCCACTTAGATGACGTAAATGGGGTTTTTCAAAAAAATGCTTTCTGATCTACTTAATATATCCAAATTGGTGCTTAAAGCATTTTTCAGAGCTGTCGTGGATTAAACACATTACATAAAGCATAAAAATTATAATGATTTAAGCAAAAATATGGCAAAAATTACGTGGCAACATACCCGGAAAAGTGCGAAATAGGACCTTTGACCGTCTATTTAAACCATTAAAAAGTTATATATTTTGAATCAAACCCTGCTTTATTTTAATATTAACATTCGTACTTTTGTATGAGATTATATTTGAAAAATATGTAGTACGATTTTTTTTAAATACAGTACTTCGGTCGTTTCATGGTAATTTTTTTATTATTACAAAATTGGGGATAGTTTTAATATTGATTATATTAAAAAAGTAATGAATACTAGTGATGATTTCTATTATATTTGCATTCGTCTTTATTTTACAAAAATAAACGGGCTAAATACTAGTAATATTATATATTTAAATAATTATCAAATATTACCCTAATTTCCAATTTTTGGCACCTGGTAGAGGGCTAAAAGTAGTACATATTTTTAAATTTGATATTATCACCATAATCTACATATTAAACTGCAACTTTTTATTCCTATTACACTTCGAATTTGGAACTTTTATTTTTTTCCATACAAGAACGGCCCACCCTATTCCGCGCATCCCGCGCCAGTCAGGAAGCACTCATTTAAATGTAGGGGCGCAGTAAAAAGGAGTACTGAGTTGACTGACAGTTAACACTGACATTTGACAGTTTTCTCATATCGTACCGCCTCCGCACCGACAAATCAGGAAGTCGCCTTATGCGTGCGTAAGGTACCTACTTATTACCAGAGGAGTTTAAGGGGCATCTACGTTATCAGGATGGCCAATTGTATAGTTTTATATGTTTTACGAAAATCGATGTATTCCTATTAATAATGGTTAATTTTATCTCTGTCACAATTTATTTAGCGTCCAAAGTGTCAGAAATAATATATCGTTAGGCGAGTAACCTAACCTTATTTGGTGGGACGGGATCGGTATGTGGTGTTTTGATCTATGACGTGATCTTACCGATGTCGCACAGATTTCATCACTTGACGGGATACTTTCAGTATTACATTTGCGCAGTAGTAATATCATTCGCGGAATCGAGACAGTATTGCATTCGTACCGCTCGCTACCGAGGAAACAATAGGCATTGATTTTTAGATATATGATTCTTGACTATATGATTCTGTTTTCGACAATAGCCGAAACACGATTGCTTATAATTTTCTCGATAGAAAAAAACCAAAGTTGAGTCTTTATTTTCCTTTTATACTCAGCCTGCTAAAACAACGCATTACTAAAAGACACGATTAAGTTAATACGATGGTATTTTACCTCTTCTAAACTTCGTAAAGAGGAAATTGAATAAAACTGCACACAATCAGATATTTATCGAGATTTGTCTAAAAAAGCCATTCCCGAAGAGTGTTGCATCCCGTTGCTGAGTAAAAAAGGAAAATATAGACTCAACTTTGGATTTCTTTTCTGTCGAGAAAATTTTAAGCAATCTTGTTTCGGCTATTGTCAGTACCACAATCATATAGTCAAGAATCATTTATATCTGAAAATCAGTCCCTATTGTTTCCTCGTCTGGGCAGAACAGCGTTTCAAAGTTTCTAAATTTCTCGTTGTAGCGCCTTAAATTAAACTATAAAGTACCTACTGCTCATACTAAAATGTATGGCGCGTTCATTTGTTTCTTGCATAGAACTTGTATAGCGTAGTACATACTAGATAAAAAATATGCAGAGTTAGTAAGCAACAAGCTTTTTCATATAATAATTCAGTTTTAGCGACAAGTAAATAAGTACTACTTAGTTCTGAAAAACACATCTGATTTGCAAATCAAAAACACTTCGGTAAAACGGATACCTAAATAAAAAATAAAAAAATTAATTAGATTAGTGTCCTCGATTCCTCATCATCAGAGTCTTCACAAATATTATGTCAGTGTTTGACAGGGGCCTTTTGAATAAATATAATCATTATACAACAACGAAGAGGATTATCTGTAAAAAAATCTTTAACGAACTGAGAACTCCTTTCCTTCTAATGACTCTGACGTCCGTCCGTCGTCTGTTACAAATTATTATACCGAAGAATTTTTTGACTTTCCATTGACCTATGAACGTGATATTTGGTGATAATGCTTATTATTACGTATTGATAAATCAGATTTTTTTCTTTTTTAGGGTTCGGTACCCAAAGGGTAAACGGCAACGGGTAAAGGGTAAGGGGTAACGGGATCCTATTACTAAGACTACGCTGTCCGTCTTTCCGTCAGTCACCAAGCTGTATTTCAAAAACCGTGATAGTTAGACAGTTGAAATTTTTACAAATGATTTATTTCTGTTGCCGATATATAACAACAAATACTAAAAAACAGAATAAAATAAATATTTAAGGGGACTCTCATAAAAAAACGTGATTTTTTTTGCCGTTTTTATAGATAGTGGGATAGAATCATTCGTGCGCGAGTCCGACTCGCACTTGGCCGGTTTTTTATCATTATAATTTCGTATTTTTCCTGAGACAACCCAGGATCGACCGACCTGGCGCATGAGAACGAGGAGGGCCGACCCCAAATGATGGGAAGAGGCACGGAAAGAAGAAGAAGAAGAATTTTGTATTTTTCCTAAAACAATTTAACTTCGTGGTTAGTTCGGAACCCTAAATATGCGGAGTACGACACGCACTTAGCCGGTTTTTTTTCAATAGATCTTCTTCTTAGAGAATAGTTGAACGTTTATAACTTTTTTAACGATTATCTCCTCAAACGTTTCCTTGTCAGAAACATCGTTCAGATCAGTTATCTAATTATATCTACAGGTATCAGCGTAGCCTATGTCTTACAACACACTGGTTATCGAGTGATCTAATTACAACACAGTGGAGATGTCCTGTTGGCAGGAAACTGCCGACATGTAGTATATTCGAAGTGCTTGCTTTGAACGACGGGCCGTAGCGACCACACGCTCTACGGACTGTCACAAAGTCGGCCGCTATTGAAACTTGTTTGCAGGGTTGAGCATTAGGGGAATTTGTAATAACGGAAATCTTGATGTGATCTTGACATGATGGTATATTGGTAGGTATGCTGGGGGCATTTCATTCTGATAAGTGATAACTATGTCTAGTCTAATCTAATAATAAAAGTCTAATTCATGACAGGTGCATTATGTCATAGTTATCAAGAAGTCGAGTCAAATAGAGCTTCTGAATAGAGTGTTTGCCAGTGATGGTGATAAAATATAAAACATTGATAAAATAAAATTATCTTATTCATTAATTCTTTTTGGAATATTTTTTTTTGTTAATAAGTTGAAAAATATTTTATTTTCTCAATATTAAAACATTTCTTTAACCGGTGTGTCACCTAACTAAAAACAAAAATATGCATCGTGTGACGAGGTTATCTAAAATGTGACTTCACCTGTATGTATTATACGAGTATATTGACAAATGTCAATCATTGAATGATTCATTAATTGTCGCCTTACCGAAAGCGTTGACGATTATTGCATTTGAATACAACCTAATGACGTAATAATATGGCAGCCACGGTGAATGTTCGTTTCGGCGCCGAATTTAAAACGGTACTAAAAAATCTCAATTGACTCTTAATTACTATAATTTTCGAAAAAATATATTTTCATAAGTACATATACATACGTGTAAACTTTCATAACATAACAGATTTAACATTTATCAATAACTATATTGTAGTAAGCACTCCACCTTTGCGAGTAAGTATTTCAATAAAGAGTATTTGTTGTTGTTGTTGTTGTTATTTAGACTTTTTATTTACACGTACTATAAACCCACTAAAATACGTTCAGACACTGGCATTATGAATAAGATTTCCTGGCCTGGCGGCTTGTTTCATAAAACCACCATCGTATTTCAAGGTACTCTATTACGTAACAGTTACATTAAACTGCTATTTATTTACGAGTACAACATACAGTGATATATTTCGCTTTCTTGACGTATTAACTGATCATTATTTGACTTGCTTTTAATATGCATACGATACGAGTGCGACTAAAGCCTAGCTAAAGAAACGTATTTTCAAATCTTCCTTTACTCTTTAATACATATAATAATATTACGCTCCTCTACATAACGGGTTCATATTAAAAAATATCGAGGAAATAAATAAATCATTTCATATAGGAAAACATGAGTATGTAGAATTACTTCGGTCCAAGAAGAATGCCAAACAAACCATCTATTGAGTATTGAGTATGCATTCATTGCTCGACCTTCGGCAACTGAAGTACGAGCCACTTCAGCTCCATATGTCGGACCAGAGTGCGAGGCGTTTTAATAACTTGTCATTAATCATTAATATCTGGGCGACCGAGCCTTGCTCGGCGTTTTCCCCGGCATGAGACCTAGCTAGATCGATTGCTCGTCCCCGAAAACCCCCACATACCAAATTTCACCAAAATCGTTAGAGCAGTTTCCGAGATCCCCGAAATAAATACCTATATAAATAAATAAATAAATATACAAGAATTGCTCGTTTAAAGATATAAGATATTGCATAAATTATATACTTAAAATATACTTTTCATAAAAAGTAACATCATGACCCTAACATCTCAATACTTGTTTTACGTGATCAAATACGTGCGTAGTAACATGCAATTATTTCCAGCTAAGACATCAAAAAGTTCACGAATAGCACAAAAAAACAAAAATATGTTGGCCAAAACATGTTGCCGACTATCGAAAGGTAACAAAACTATATCGATCGTGGATCCAGATCTGTATAATAAACTACCCGACAATATTAAAAATGTAGAAAGTGATGTGACATTTATAAATAATTTAAGAAGATGGCTAACAGCAAATGCTTTTTATGACATTGATGAATATAAAAATATGTAATTTAAGGAATCGAAATTGTATTTTTTGACATTACTTTTTTGATATTTTACTTTAATTTGAATTGACATAATTTAACTATCTGTAACAATGTTCTCAATAATAATAATGACATGTAATTTTTTATATTTTATGAATAAATGAGTATGAGTATGAGTATAGAGAATAATCCGCCAAATTTTACATTATGGAAGAAAAAATGTTTTAATTCTAATTTGTTGACCTTCGAATAGAGTGAGTTTATATCTTACCCTTATAATGGTTACTAGCTTTTGCCAACGACTTCTTCAGCATAGAATTCGTTCAGCGTTAGATTTTAATCGCAGTTTTTATTTCAGGTCCTTACCTAATTATCGTATATCCATAAAGACTTCCACCCCCTTAAGGGATGATTTCCGGGATGTCCTTCCCCGGGACTTAAACTATCTCCATACCAAATTTCATCCAAATCGGTTCAGCGGTTTAATCATGAAGCGGTAACCGACAGACAGACAGATACACTTTTGCATTTATAATATTAAATAGTATAGATTAGTATGGACAACTTTGTAATTTCTAAGTGATTTAAAAAATATATACTAAATAAAAATTTTGGACCCAATTTATTGAAAAAATATTGCCACGATGCGTATTTACAAACTTTAAATATAAGTAGATAGTAAGTCCCCTCTTGTATGTAGTTGTAACGTTTTCAAATAGAAATTATTACATGTTTACATTTTGTAACAGAAAGAATACAAATGCTATTCTAACAATGCAAGAGGGGCTTTTCTTAAGTTTTTTCACCTATACCTATGTACTAATAAATCAGACGAATACATTTTTAGTAAGTTCACCTTTTCACGTTGGAGTTACGATAGCTACTCAGTTATGCATAGAATAAAGGTGTATTTTATGTGAATATTTCGCAAAATGTAGTACGTGTCATCCCTACATCGAATTGTCGGTCGGTAACGCAGTCATTACTCCCTCAGGTAGAAAATAGCACATAATGTGGCCTCATATTATTGTCGGCGGTAAGCCGTGTGGAACGATAATGGAAGGGGTTGAGGGCGCCATTAAAAAAAGTTTAGCTCAATAGTTGCTTACATCCTTTGACCTTTGAGCCTGGAAAACTGGGTTTGCTCTCAGTAAATTTAGCGCCGGAAAATAAGGATTTTTCGCTTAGTTAAATTAATCGAAATGAATTTCTTTTGAAGTGGTTCTGTTAAAGTGGGTCAACGTAGTAGTTTACTATTTGCTTTCGTTTGTAAAAGAGCTTATGCTATTACTAGCTAATGCTATGTTAATATAAAAAAAATACAAGCAGCAGCAACAAAGTTTAAGAAGCTTCGTAAGGCGTCAGTACACTGTAATGAAAGTTATCATCCTCCTCCTAGCATTATCCCAGTAGAATAGAATAGAATAGAAAGATATTTATTCGAAGAACACAAACACAAAATTACAGGAAAGAAAATTACACCTTAAAAACAAACTAACAAACATGAATGTGCTACCGAAAAGGTCTCCACTCAGCAACAGCACTCAGTACAGTTGCATCCTGAAGGTTGCCTGGGGTCCGCTACCTAATCCCAAGATTTGGCGTAGGCACTAGTTTTTACGGAAGCGACTGCCATCTGACCTTCCAACCCCGAGGGGAAACTAGACCTTATTGGGATTAGGCTTTGTCAAGTGAGTGGGCAACTTGACTGTTAGAAGTTCCCAAACCGCCCGAAGGCCTTGGCTTAACGACTGCTACCATAGACAGCAACCGGGATCAACGGCTTAACGTGCCTTCCAAAGCACGGGAGCGCTCAGTTAGTAACCACTCAAAGCGGTCACCCATCCAAGTCCTGACCGCTGCCCACGTTGCTTAACCTTAGATACCGCAAGCAGTACCCGGCGCCGCTGGAACACGAGCGCTCCTGTATTGTAATGAAAGTTATCATACTCGTACATTAATATTTTTTATGCCACGACTTTGTGCGAATTGCGGTGCGGCAAAGCGTTTTATCTGTTCACTACATGGTCGAGACGCGTAACGCACTGCGGTTAGTTAGGATAACACGCAACGTGTTAGGAAAACCGCCGCCGCTCGAAGTCGTAGCCGTGCTGTAAGCGTTTATTGGAGGCGAATGCAAACGAGCCAAAAAAATCTCATCCAGATCAATTAATTTAAGATGATGATGTCTTTTACATAAAATGTCCCACTGCAAACGTCCTGCTCTAACACACATGAGCTTACAATTAACCATCCCGCTCTCTACGTTACTCTGCGCGTAGTTTTCGTGAATATTTAGTACATTTTGATTGATTTTTGGTATCAAAAATCTATCCGATTATATTGTTAGAACAGATTCAGATTAATTTATTTCATTAATGTAAATTACAATATAAGCAACAATAAAAAGCTACCCTTTTTGTAAAAAAAATATCACTGCCGTTGACAACTACGAAATAATCAACATGAAACTTAATGTTTATGGTGATATTTAGGATTTTTACAGAGTTACCGAATCATTTTTCAATATTTTGTTAATTTTGTTTCTTTTTCAATCTACAGTAATTTTTGTTCAATTTATACATTATTTCTTTACACACTAACCCCAAAATTTAATATATTCGTCGATTTATGAACTGGCCTCGCCTTAAACTTTGCCTTCGTCGCACATAATTACTGTACTCGTACTTCGTAGCACTGCTACGCTTCGTAGATACTGGTAGCGTTGCTACGAACTTTATTCAGTACACGAGTTTCTCCACGTAGATATTTATAGTACTCTATGTGAGTATTTAATAAAAAACGGCCAAGTACGAAATGGTCTCGCGTTCGATGGTTCAGTACCTCAATTATGATTTACTTTTTTGGCATGTTTTATGTAACGTGAGATCCCGTCACGAAGCGTTTAGCGTTGTTATCGTTAGTTTTAAAGAGCTTTCATAATATTTTCAAGAGGCGTGATGATTTTTCTGGTTAGTTAAAACACACTGGCAGGAGTAGTCTCTCATTATCTCTCATTGTAGTAAATTAAAATACATTTCTAAAGCATCGGGCACAACATACAATGCATCTCAAAAACCGTCGCACTAACCAAACATTTCCGAGCCAACTGATTGAAACAAGTTTTGGCTGGGGGCTCGGCTACAAAGTACGCACTGTAATCTCGACTAGGGGCGTGCCATTCTGGCCCGGCGCCAATTTGTTGGGCTAACACACGACTAGCCGGGTCAATGACCTACATATCTGTATTTGAATTAATAACGCTAGTATTCACTGAAGTGCGTAGATATAAAATAACACCAACATGTACGGTACGATAACGACCAACCATGATTTCATACGTGGTCAGCGTATTTATTCGCGTAATTTGAACGTGTTAGGGTATTCATATTTTGAAAGTGGAAATGATATTGGATACGTTTCCCTCCAAAATTCATAGACACATGAAAATAAAAGTGATATTCCCACTGTTTCTCCTAACTTTTTGCCTAATTTCAGTTAAAGTATAATTATGTATGTACGAGGGGTGGCTGATAAGTTATCTACCTGAGATATAAAGTGAAAGAAAAATTGAAAATTAAAAATATAGGACGCATTATAAACTCTCTGACAATTAAATAGTTACCACCAATTTTGAATAATCGTGTTATAATTATTATCAGCACGCTGGAAAAGCGAACCATGTCTGTCAAATACTAATTTGAATACGAGAACTTGCAATGGCGTTCTAAAAAGTAATTGCTTGTTAGAAACAGAATATCCCCTGTAGAAAAGATTGAGGAGTTGTTTCATATTCTGCAGTGTTTTAGCTTTTCGTGTGATATTTTAAAATTATAAATCCGCTTTATTTAAATAGAGCCTAAGCGCTATGATGTCAATCCCCGCTCAGGGCGACCTCTGGCGGGGGAAATGTTAAATTAATAAAAAAAATTAAATAGTCTTAAATATTAAAATTTTAGCAGGTAGCGAAAAGCTAATAATTATTTAGGAATAGATAGAAGAAACTTTACGCTGCTTTTAAATCTGAAAAACGCCCTCGAAGAATGAGTTCCATAAATGGTCACAGAGCCTAATAATTAACCGGGAGTTGCGGAGCCGGTCATCAAACACACGGGATGTGATAAAATAAATCGCATATTCGACATTCGAGGTAAGGTTTCGCGCTACAATATTTAGTTTTTAAATTAAAAAAAAGAGTTACGTTTCCAAAGTTTTGCCAAATATAATCTGGCATAGTGGTTTTGTAGAGCCGTTTTTAGGGCAAAAGAAAAAAAAAAATTTTTTGCTATAATGAAGTACTTTTTTACTGATATGTCCAGCGTAATTTACTCGAGGATAGATACAGTTTAGAATAAAAATATTTGGTTCAGACTTTTCTTTCACTTTATATGTCAGGTAGATAACTTATCAGCCACCCCTCGTATGTATGTACCTAAGCACTTTAAGCGCTGTAAGCGCTTTGTATAATTATTTGGCATAACTACTCATTTTATCTAATTTTTGTTTGACTGGAATTAATTTTGTACATATAATCATTACTTCAAATAACTTTGTTTATCCTAATTTTAGGTCACCTAATTTTCAGTTTGTATAATCTTATTTTGTATACTGTTTGATTGGCATAATTATATTTCGTCTAACTTACATTTCTTCTAGCTTATATTTCGCATTTTTTTTTTCTAATCATTCTTAAGGCGATCAATTTCTAAACCTACGTTTTTATTTCACGCCAACGTGTCGACGGCACCCCGCGTGAGCGGTTATTCTATTTAGCGGTTAGCTATTCCGCTCTGCGGGATGCAAGTGAACCCTAACCTAACCGAACTTTGACAATACCTATCTGACAGACGTGTCAAATTTGACAGTTTGACGACGCATCCGCTCTGAGGGATGCAAGTGAACCCTAACTTAACCGAACTTTGAAAATACCTATCTGACAGACGTGTCAAATTTGACAGTTTGATGACGCGCCAGCTACCACGCGACCAACCTTTTTTGTGTTTATGTGTCTTTCATGCAAATATTATGATTCAAGGAAATATTATGATGACTCAGTATTACACAAAAAAAACTTAGCAAAAACGTTATTCCACTATGTGATGATTAGTTAAAATAAGAATCGACAAACTGATTTTTTAATGAAATGATATTAGACAAAACAAAAGTTATGAAAATTGTCATTCAGGCTAATCGTATTAAACGATTAAGTAACGAATAACATACAAAATGAAATTATACAAATTGACATTCGACAAACAATTCATTATACTAAAAGTCGTTAGACAATAGACAATAGAACTAAAATTCGCAAAAAGTTTTTAGGCAAATCAAGGGAATACCATTTTAAATAGAAAACTTCCGTGAGACCCAGACATATTGAACATATTGAAATATAATAAACGGGTCACTCACGTCTATATCGTCGAATATCGCTCGACATCGCACAGCGCATCACAGCTCGCGCGCAGTGTTAAACGCGAGGCCGCCGCGACCACTCATGATTAAGGACCACGTATTGGCCCGAAACATGTCGAGCGATATTCGACGATAAAGACCTGAGTGACTCGTTTATTATATTTCAAGGGAATACCATTCCCAGTAAGTATCAGCAGTAGATAGGTAATGCAAATGGGTAGAATCGTGACTCACTATTAAAATTTTGAATAGCTTTTAATTATAATAATGTTATATCATTTTATTTTGTTAAATCGCAGTTATAAGATCTCCAATAATTTAAAAACCCCCTACTTCCTATCAAAAGAGCTTCAAAAATATTATCTTAGACTTTTTCACAAAAAGTACATGGATTGAACGTGTTTTTATTAGACACAAGTAAATTACAAATTTAGAAATAAAGGAAATATTTAAAATTTTAGTCACCGAGCAGGAAGTAATGAAGCCTGAGTCTTCTGGTAGATGTCGCTGTACGCCTCCCTTAACGCGTTTATAAATGAAGGAAGGATTGACAAATTTCAAGCCGGGTAGCAATCGCACCTATAGCTCAGTTGGCTAGAGCGACTGGCCGCGAGTGCCGGGAGGTCGCAGGTTCGAATCCTGCTCGGTGCCTAAGTTTGCGTTAGCAGCGTTACTGCTTAATACAAAATTACAAGTAAATTACTTTGATATTCAGATTCGACGATGGCGTAGGCAAAGTATAGACAATTCCAGTAAATATGTTTCATGATCCCACGCAACACACACAATGCTTAAGGCGCAGAGGTGGGCAAGCTCTCTCCATACAAACCTTGTGCAAGTTTTCTTCGCTTGTGTTTGCACTACACTTATGATTTTTGGTGAGTATCCTTAGTTTTATGTTAGGCATAACGGGATGTTTTTTTAATTTTTTTGTATTTGTTTTGAAATTTTGGATTTTTTTCTTGAGGTTCCGCGTAGGTATATATCGAATATTGAAAAAAATTAGCAAAAAATATGTATATATTCGGGAGTGCCAAAACCAACAAATAAAACGTGCACAGAGTTTGTATGGAGAAAGCCTTGCCCTACCATGCGCCTTAAGGAAATGCGACGTAAACATTAGGTAGGTCTATTTGAGTGGGCGTGGAGTTTTAATACGCAGTTCATAATAACTCTTGGAGGCGGGGTAATGAGATTTGCACGAGTTATATGTTTCTTGGCGTGTGTTTGTGTCAACTTATTTGCGTGATTTAATCAGTGAAGAGTATTTTCTCGTCGTAGCGGCGCTAAGTGATTGTAATGTATGTGCCACAGTTATCTTCTTATACATGCATAAAGGTTCTGTGATGCCGAGCCGCCATTTGATTCTTTTGTTGTATTTATTTCGATCATCTTTTATAACTTACTTAATAACATAAACTTAACTAACGCCTGTATTCCTAAAAGGGGCAGACCGAGCACAATAAACCTAATTTCATTTCGAAGATGGAGAAAATTTGCAATTAACATAAATGTATTCTACGCCATCGCCCACAACTTAACTCAATTCATCATTTATATTAATTATATTTGCCAATAGACTGCTGGTTACATACATGCGTAAATATACAAAATGAGTAGTAGAAATTGACTTTAACCTGAAGGGTACACAGTTTCAGACAGTTTAATAAGTAATGAGAACTCAAAACGTAATGCGTTGATTTAGGTTCAACTCGAGACAGAAATTGCTAACATTGTATTGAATGAAGCTGATCTATTAATCTATGTAAATGAATCTCCAAATCTTATAGAGGGTTACATTTGTTTAAACAAGCGTCGTGAAAGTTATAATAACTTTGTGACATCTTGCGGTGTCTCAAATTTCCCAAGAGAATACAATTTACGTGAGAAAAATAGTGTAAACTTGAATATGCTTGCTTACCCATATTTATTTTTACAGTTTCTCACTGAACAATAATTGACAATAAAATTTTAAAATATACATCCTAAAAGGATTATATCTTGATACAAATGTGTGTTCTTTGTAAACGAGTACAAAAGCCTATCAATTTATACGGTGATATTCTAATTTAAGACAAAACCTTGAGGTGGCAGCGACTAGCCAACGTCGGCCGTAGCCCCGAGGCCTTTAAAAAAACCATTAATTCCGCATGAATTGGCAATAATCAAAAGTCGTTGGAAGGTGCGTTGTCGGCAGCTTTATTTACACCATAAAAAGTTAGATCGTGGACTTCGTGGAACCACTGACGCATCACGCAAAGTTTGCGTGTCTTTCATCGAAAGAAGAATGACAATGCAAGTTATGATTGCTAATACTGAACATAGCATGTTTCTTTAGAATACGCAGTCAGATTAGTTAATAAAACTTGGGGTGATGTAAGCCGTTTTTTGTGAAGAAAACCTGCTAACTATTGTTGTGATAAAGATGAATGATTCTATCGCTAAATGCACAACTGACACCATAAGCGTTATTGCGGAGGACACCAAGACCTCATACTGAAGAGAAGGCACGGTTTCATTTAATTCAGTTACCTAGGTAAAGAAAATGAAATAAAAAAATCCCACATATATAGCTTAAGCGATTTTAACTAAGGCTTTCTTGACACAAATAAATTAACACAATAATAAAAAGTATATCAAATGTTGCTTATGTTATGACTCACTGAAGTGTCTTGTCGTATACTTTTAGTTAGTGTTTTATAGCTTTTTCCAGACGTGAAGTAATTCTACGCTGCAAGGCACTTAAAATTCGTAGATAGTGGCGGAATGTCGCGTGCATGTACAAGGTTCACCGACGCTCTGTTGTTTCAGAGCTTTGTTGAAAATACACATGCAGTGAGCTTATTTAGCATAAGGTCTATTCAGTGGACTTGTATTGTAGACAATGTATTTGTATAAAAATCAGTAGAAGAAAATGTTGATAAAATGCTGTTTCTTTACTATGGATTCGTTCCGAAACTTTCCTTATGGAAATGCTCTGCTTGTTGGATCATCAAGTTTTACTTTGCATGCAGTAGATCTACTGAAACCTTATAGCGAATTATCATAATTCAGCGTATAGTTAAATTGATAATGAGGCTAGCGTACGGTACACAAACCGTAGAACATATCATAACATATCACAACTATTTTCATTCCCTCCCGTGGTTTCATGCATGATCCGATAGGTAATTATTATGTTCCCCGGCGGTGGAAGAAGAAATGCTGAATAACAGTCCCTTCACAATTTGCCGTCTATAAATCGCATGTAATGTATCTTTTCAGCGAATGCTGATACGGTGAACGTGTCGGAACTATTCCTGGCAAAAATAGGATACGTGATTATTCGATGTGACCTTTCTTAGCCTTTAGTTTACGGCACCGGATCACGTATCAACCCTGTTATACGATGATTCAAAGTCTACCGGTGCCTACTTCAACAAAGTTGGATATCTGATTTTTTATTATATATAGCGGAATAAACAACAAGAAGAGCATCTGTCACTTTCTATCGACTGGTATCAAAAGGTGACAAATGCTTTATCTTGTCGTTTATCACGCTATCGTGTATACATGTTATTTCGCCGCAAATGTGATGAAAAACATTGTGTGTATCACGGGTGGTAAGGGTTATTACAAACTCAAGTCAATAAAAGTAATAATATCGTGTCGAGCACTGGGAAAATTACACCAAATATGAGTAATCAATGGATGACTACTGAGTACTTCAAAGTTATATTTACGGCTGTTGTTATCCTGAATACCAATAAATAAATAATAATAAAATAAAAATCGCGCGACCATCATGGACCCCCTACGTTATTTCAACATCAGTGAATTTCATATGAGTAAGAAAGACGCAACTTCGTAGCCAATACAGCAGTAACACGAAAAAGGTCACGTAAGAAGGCAGTTGAAGCCCACTCGTGCAGATACCTATAAAGGAAATAAGGGATGATCAAACTGAAATACTGAGAAAGGCAAGGCATATGGAATACCTACTGTTGAGTAGAGTGAGATGTCACTACTCGTACGTGTTATAATGGAAAAGATGTTGTTGACACGTACATGCATAACAGCTGGTGTGGGAATAGTACCTAGATTATATGAAACATATTTACTCAGTGTTTTATGTCACGGGCGCAATATGGAATCTGTTTTAAGGCCTAATTAAGTACAGTTGCATACATTAAGTACTTCATCTACACACAAATTACAAAAACTCTAAGAAGGGTTCAGAAGCCGAAGGCAAATGCACGCTACCAGTGCTACCGGTACCGGTAACATATTTTATTGGTGCTAACCTTATATACAAATTTAAATAAGAAATAAACCAAAACAAAGATAGAACATATTTATTTATTATAATAATTATGAAAAATTTATGCACAATAAACAAAAACGCCGAAAATGGCGGCCACACAACCCTTTTTTTTTTCAATTATAGACAAACTAATAGTCCCTATTCTTATGTTGTTCGAGCTCAAATATCGTTTGATATATACTAAAATAATATACCGAGCTGATGTTTCGTATCGAATATGAATTTCCAGTGATACTAGAATAGGGGCCTATTTATATTGTGTTGGTTTTGTATGATGTTCAAAATTTGAAACTCATTAACTTTATCAAATATGAAATTGTCATGACATTACTGCTGTAGTCTACACACAAGAAAAAATGATTAATAAATTAATTGTTGTAATGCTGGTCATTGCCAACGGTTTCTGAACGCATTTCAGAGGATTTATCATAATTATGTGTGGAGATAAAATGTTTTAAAAGTATTATTTTGCAGTAGGTACATCATATGTTTGTGTAATGTAAGTGAATAAGCATTATATACCTACTACATGCTGCTATATTATATTTATCACCAGCAGTTTTAATCAAGAGTAATATTGAAGTCTCGATTCGTAACAATAATAGATATCTGTAAAAGCTGGTAGCAGAGTCCTTTCCTTTGAAACGGAATGAAAGATGGCACTTATTCAGAAACGAATGAAATGCCGAAAGGACAATTATCGACAGTCTTTTGTTGAAATGCCGTACGTAAAGTCCACGTCAAACTGAGAACAAGTCGGACGGAAAAACGGACAGAATTACGCATTTATTTTGAACGACGTGAAATTGCAGAAAATTGTCGGATAACAAACGAACCTCAAAGAATTCTGCACAATGATTACGGATCCCTGTCCCACAGGACTCGCGGCTTAGCAAAACGAATGTCGGCTTTTAACAACATTTCTTCCTTTAGACTTTAAAGGAGTGTCTCCATGTGTAGGTACAGGTAGGTACTTTTATTTGCTATTGTGATCATTTGTTTCTGTTCCGGTTACGAAATGGATCCCTGGGCCACCATGGAGCTAAGTGAAACGGACAATATCTATAAAATCTTAAAGTATGTCTTATGATTTATGGTTCTATTCTACGACATGGTTCTATTGTGTGTAGGTAAGGTTCCATTTCACAGACTGCTGTACATGTATGAATATAATATACCTACAACGCATAGGTATGTAAGCGCATGCACGCAATGATGAAAGTTGTGTAAACAGAAGCTGGTAACTACGTCAAAAATTATAACTGTAGCCAAGCGGAAAAGCGCGGTAAAATATTAACAAAGAATAAACATTCCTATTAAACTACGCTTGGAACTCCGCGGGGACCAAGTAGCAAGCGTAACATAGAATATTTAATAGAGCTATTAAGTTTCAAAACGTCCGAAGTTTTAATCTCGCGCCGTCAAGCTCAAACAAAACGTTTACGCGCTACGAGACGCCGTAGATGCTACAGCGCGCAATTTACATAAACAAATTCAAAGATACCTGTGGGGCCTCCTTTCGTCTTCGTGTTCCTCTTTCAAGAAGGACGGTTGCAAGCTGAACCTGCGTCGGAATTGATGTCGGCCCTTCATGGTGGAGTCACTTAGCACATGTTTCGAGTTTCACTAGGAGGTTGTAACGCGTAAGTTGCGGGTGCGAGCGACGAGGACGAGCGCGGCGCCGGGCGGTCGGGCGGCGAATGTGCTCGTGCTGCGCCGGGCCGTGCCTCCGCTTGTGCACGCAACTCCACTCCAAGCATTAACGCACTTCAACGCAGCCAATATGGACGGAGGCCTTTGTTTATGAAAAAAACTAAGTTATGTATTATCAGTGGATACACAATTCATCCTAGATACAATGCTTGCTGCTTGATGCAGATAATTACATACAAGTGCCTTATGTTCGTCTAAAAATTATTACCTACGAATATATTATAAGTTATCATCCTGATAATTTCGACTGGGATTACGACTGAATTGAGAACGTGAGAGTAATGTATGTATAGCTGATAAAGCAGAGTTTCCAGCTTTTTTTTTCAAAATCACGAGTGCAACAATTTTAATTGTTTTTTTTTGCACAACGACGGTGGTATACAAACGCCTGGTCTTCCTGCTGGAAAGCAGACACCGCAGCTTATAGACGCTGGAATAAATAAAATAATATATAGAATTATGTGAAAATAGTTTGAAATTTAATTGAAATGAGCAATACCTACTTAATTGCAAAAGTGAAAGGATAGATACCTATTTTTAGTATAGGAATTTACCAAACACACATTTCAAGTTTTCAGCTAAAACTAAAATCCCGCTATTTATTTTCCCCATTTTCAAAGAAACCCGCCGTTTCGCACATATAAAAGAATCAAAGCAATATATTGACATGAAAAAGTCAACTTGTCGGTCCCAAATAAATATTTTAAGTACAATTTACTATAGGTAAGGTATTCGTGGATGTGAGCGTACCCCGAAGATGTTTTGTAAAGGGATGGAAATGCAAATGTTGTTCATACGAGTACTATTGATAAAACACAAGCTAAAAGGTCCCGTAAAATATTTGAATGCTGGCTTGGCTTATCCCCATAGCTTTGTTGCTCAATTCAAATATATACATATAGCGTTGCGGTATTTATGTCGGTTGAAGTCGGTCGGTTACTGAATAGGTAACTTTTTTGTCAGAAGCAGAGATAAACATGCGATTTTTTTTATGTTATAGGGGGCTAACGAGCAGACGGATCGGCTGGTGGTAAGCAATTACCGTCGCCCATAGACACCTCCAACTTCAGAGTCACAAGTGAGATAAACATTTTTCGCTGCAGTTGAAATTAAATGCAAAACTAACTAACTGGGCTGGCACGACGACCTAAAATGAACCTTGGCCTCCGACACAAGACCACGCCACTTTGCTCTGTCCTGCGCAATTTCTGGCCAGCTTGCACCAGCTCCGAACTCACGCAGGTCCGCTTCCACCACATCCCTCCAGCGATACTTGGGGCGACCCACAGGACGTCGTCCGGTCGGTCGGCCCAAGTATGCTCTCTTCACCTGTCGATCTTCTGCCATCCTCTCTAGGTAGGAAATTAAATGCACGCGCTTTCAATCTTTTGAAGTTGCGCTTGAAGCCATTAAGAGGAGAGGTAGGGCAAGCTCTCTCCATACAAACTTTGTGCAGGATTTACTTCGTTTGTGTTTGCATTAAAGTTATGATTTTTGGTCAGTATGCTTATTTTTCTGATAGCTATTTCGTGATGTAATTTTTTTATTAATATTATAATTTTTTTAATTTATTAATTTTGAATATTTTTGAAATATTTCAAAATTTTCACATCACAATCTTCGCATATCTAATATTTACAACCAAAAAAAAAATTATATTTGTTAGTGCCAAAACCGACGATTATACGTGCACAAAGTTTGTATGGGGAAGGCCTTGCCCTACCCTGCGCCTTAATAGCGGTTGTTGTCTGTGTCAATAGTCCATGATCCGAGTCGGAAGTTTTTGGGTAGGTAGCTTGGGAACTTTCAGCAGTCAGTAATTGATATTAAACTGAATGCTCCTTCATTACGTTTCCGCTTCTATCTGATGTAAGGATATAATTATGCTATATATATGCTATACAAACTCACACGTCGAAACAATATCTATTAGGAGGCATCCACTAACAGACAAACTTTCATTTTCGTCTTTGGAACTGCTAGGTGGCTTAATTCAGATACACGCATGAGAAATGACAAAGGCTTGCTGTCATTGACGTGATAAAGCAACTTGTTACTCTATGAAATGCTAAGACTGTTGATTGTTCCAATCAGATTTTATTAAATCTTTCTACCTCTCTATTCCCCTATCTATCTATATCTATCTATCTATCTATTGACCTAGGTACTAACATAAAAAAACCGGCCAAGTACGAGTCAGAAATCGCACATTTAGGGTTCCAAACCAACCGCTAAATTAAGTTAAGGTGCAGCGGGGCAATCTAGACTGCGGGAAATTAAAACTAATCAAAAATATCTTCCGTGTTTTACATCATTTACTAGATTACTATGTATGCCCGTGGTTTCACAATTTCACCAAGATGGCACTCTAGTAAATGATCTAAAACACGGAAAATAACTCTATTAGTTTTTATTTTTCCCCCAGTCTAGATTGCCCCGGTGCACCTTAGTTTGTTTTCGCGCCCCCTTTAGCTGTATGGGAATAAAACATTAAAAATAAGTTTTGACTATTAGCATGTCTTTGGGCTAACAAAATGCTTATACTGCGAAAATTTAAAGAATGTAGCTCCAACCACTTGGTGAGTGACAGCAATAGGGTTCCCTTTTGACCCTTGGGGTACGGAACCCTAAAAACAGATCAAAGTATAGTGACATCAATGAGGCCACGTGTCAACATCTTAGTCCCACATAAAGGTTTTGAGTTACGATTCGCCTTAAGTACATGTCGGGATATCCCTGAGGTGTTTTGCAAAGGGATAATATTGTACCTAAATTCGGATGTTTTGCGATATCAAGTAACGTGTTTACGCAGCCGGGAGCAAAAGAGTGAGAACGATATTGCTAAATGTAGAAAAATAAGTACTTGTAAAAATATAAGACAGAAGTAAAGATATTCGTCTCAATGTTATTATAAATGGTGGTTTAGGTATATAACAAATAGAGATTCTTAGAATAACATAATAACGTATGAGAGTATAACCTATTTACCTAATATTTAATAAGAGTACCTAATATTTAATAAGAACCTACCGAACTTCGTCTCTCATAGTCGATATTTCGGTATTCCTTTTTTAACTGGCTTCAAAAAAGGGGTTGGTTCTCAAATTGGATATGTGTACGTTTATTGCATACAAGAAAAACATGGGTACCTACAAAAAATAACATTACAAAATATAAAATACAGTCAGCAGCACAAGTAGCTAAGCGTTCGAAGTGGTCAAAATAATCTACACACATCTTTATTGTAAGGGATAGCGTAGCTACTTTTGCTGCCGACTGTACAAAGGCAAATTCCCGCCCGAAGTGACAATTAATACATGAGTTTTAACCGTTTAGTAAAAACCACGAGAAAACGCCGAAATTTGTCCCTTAGGCGACTTCCTGATTTGTCGGTGCGGAGGCGGTACGATATGAGCAAGCTGTCAAATGTCAGTGTCAACTGTCAGTCGAGGCAGCAGTATCGCTTTTTACTGCGCCCTTACATTTAAATGAGTGCTTCCTGACTGGCGCGGGATGCGCTGAAGCGGGACGATGTGAAGGCAGCACTGGTCCGCTTCTGCGCATAATATACTACTGCGCAAATGAAAATACTGACAGTATTACGTCAAGCGGGAATCTTTGCGACGTCAGTAAGTTTACTTCAAAGAAGAAAATGTCACATATCGATCCCGCCCCGCCAAGTCAGGAAGTCGCCTTATCGTACTCGATGTGCGCGAACAATACCGCCTCTAGTGTAATGATCAATTTACCTCACTTGTATCATAATTGACTTCTGGCCGAAGGGTCTGTCGTGTTTCGGCGGTTCCGGGGCAACCTTCCGAACCCTACATCGGGGCTGACGACGCAGCGGAGCCACACCGTTACGTCGCCTAAATGGATTCCTTTTTTTATTTTATATAGATATGTATGTTAGTCTGTAAGGTATATGTAAATATTGTAAATATGGGCCTTGTTGTCTGAGTCAAATAAATAAATAAATTTTCTATTACACAATGGAGCTGAAATTTGGCACACTAATTGCAATTTGCAATGATATTATTGCACAAGATATAAATTTATCGTTTGTCTCATTGGACCGCCTAAATATCTATTTGATGTATGATAACAATGGAAACAGGTAGACAAATAAAAACTTATACAAACAATGTAATTTTTTACAAAAACTTATAATTATACAACTTACACAAATTCCATTGAACGGTGGTAAAATCAATTGAGTGAATATTTGTATGGCACAAATATAATGTGAAGTTGAAAAACCCTCACATGACTCACGATAGTATAAATTCAAGTTTAACTTTGTATTAAAAAATACATTGTTTTAGGGAAATACAGATCACTTATATCTACGTCACTGAATAATAATTATTCCTGCTAAAATTCCAAGCTCTCATCCTCACCGTCGCTTGTGTATAAAGTCTAGCATAATCCATTCGTAGCGGCCCGATTTGGTTGAAAATATTAAAATCAACCGGGGAAAAAGCGTCGATGGGTGAAATAGATATTTCTTTTAACACAAACAGTACTTTAGAGCTACATTTGGCCTCTATTTTAGAAACTGTAGTTCCAAACTTGAAAAAAGTTCTAAGGTGCTGTTTAAGTGTTAAATCTTCAAAAGACGCATTTCACCCATTGACGCTTTTGTTCCGGTTGACCTAAATCATTTTCTATTTTAAAAGCAACCTTAATTGAGCTATAAGTACCTAATGAAGTATATTATAGTTATCAAGTGACCGTATTTCATACGAAGGTGGTGCACTTATCTCAATTCGCTATCGTCGAACCGCCGCGCCGCAACCGTGACACCTTGACTTTATGCTGATACGTATTTGAATAGAAACAAGGTCATTATGCTAGTTTCCGAGACGCTGTGAAACATCTTGAATATTATCGTGCTAGACATGTTACAGCTTCGGAGTTCAAAGTTTGTGAGAATGGAGGAGGGTGGAAACTATTGTTTTTAACAACACAAATGGTGTGCCTACGCCATATACTTTTTTTTATACTACGTCGGAGGCAAACAAGCTGACAGCCCACCTGATGGTAAGTGGTTACTACCGCCTATAGACGCTTGCAACACCAGAGGCGTCACTCACGCGTTGCCGACCCATAAGAACCCTTTTCACGCCTTTTTTGAAGAGCCCCATGCTGTAGCCCTTTGGAAATATCTCGCCGCTCTGGGTGCAAGTGCGAGGGTGCGGCGTAGGTCGCCTGTCTATGACTGAAAATACGAATCTTTATTTATTTATTTAATCTTTATTTCTCAAAACAAACCTTATCGTACATGAAATATTTGTAAATTCCTCTGTTTTCTCAGAAACTTAATATCCTTACAAATATCTGCAGGTCGATTTGGGTTCGTTGTATCGCACGTTTTTTGCACGAAACGCCATAAGTAGACACTCTATCAGCACGATTATTTTAGATTACGTCTATGCCTTAACGCGAGCTCAAAACGAGCGCGCGATAAATGCAATTGGAATGTAAAAGACATGAGCCGAATTTAAATCCTGGCTAGAGCATATTTTAGAATCCTTACACCCCCCCGATAAGCTTGTAGAAGGTGTTCTACAAGCTTATCGGGGGTATTATGTGACAAACGTTTCAATCCATATATGTACTTACCATCAGGTGGACCGTACGCTTGTTTGCCACCGTCGTTGTATTAAAAAAAATATTCAATCGCTTTGTTAGGTTCTTCCTCTACTGCAAATTTGGCCCCACATGAGTTAAAAAGCTTCTTTATATTTATAAAATTATATGCATTAGTTTCTACTCAAAGGTTTACTTGAAGAGGTTTCTTTAAAGGATAAGTACGCCTTTGTATTTCACTTCCCCTTTTGTACACTATGTCTGTTGTATTCTTTTTTGTTCAATAGTTTTACTACTACTACTAGGTATATTATCGCGTCCAAGAACTGACTTCCCGTGTCTCCAAAGTCAAAGCATGAGCTAATATAGCGTAGAGAAGAAAAACAAGTAGGAGTACAATTCATAGTAGGTAAGTAAGCAGAAATAATGAACAAAACCACCCTTAAAATAATTTCCGGTTGAACATGATTATTACCTACCTATTACAATTATTACAAATTACATACATACATTGTAACAATTTGATGACGCTGTAACTTCCCTTAAACTGTTACTCCGCTGGCCGCTGTTTGTACTCAAATTATGTTGCCCGTAACCGTTTATACAGTTGCATGTTGAATTAGGACACTTAGTTTCTAAATTAACTTCTCACACTCTCCACTTGATAGCTGCACAAAATAACATATGTTTTCTTGTAGCATACACCGTGGAATATGCAGGGCTTCTATTTTGTATGTAACAATTTCAATTGAATTTGATTCTTTCCCTTTATCAGTGATTTTCGCTCAATCTTTGCTATTCGTTAACGAACGAACCAAAATGATTCAGATATATATATTCATCAAAATATTTGTATAATTAGATACCTACATTTATATGTATAAATGATGTCTGAAAATTTTTCTGACAACTTCAATTTTGAATCCAACCTGGAGTCGTAATTCTCAAACTTTGGTAATACTGCTCATTAGCGTCTTCGTATCCCTTGGTGACTTTCAAAGGCTTGAACTTGCCAAATGAAAAATCTTCACTGCGTAGGCGGTGGCTGTAATCCATAAAGTTACTTTTTACAGGGTGAGTAATCTAAATGAGTAAAACAATTGGATTTATGGACATTTTATTGTAGGAACTGCGACATCGGTTGGCCTAGAAAAAAACTTCATAATAATTTAATAGTGAAGTTTTAAAGAATAAACTTTGCTTATATATATATTTGTAATTCGTCGTGTTTTCCGCCCTATCTTCAAATAATAATATATTACAGTTTCTGTTTTCCCCTAATTGACCAATTTTGATTCTCCCATTGCTTATCCTGGTTATAAATGGTCTTTGATATCGCACTCCTCTGGCCAACAAATGGGCATGACCTTGATAACTGAAAATTAGGTCAGATGCGAACAAACTAACAGCTATGTACTTAATCACCTCTTTTTACCATAATTTCTGCCATTCACTAATTGCTAATGGAATCTTTCTGTATAAACAGGATCTATACTTATATTAAAAATTCATGAAAATTAGAATTCAAATCTGTTTCTTTCGCTAGTTAAAATTTGATTAAAATATATATATATATATATATATATATATCTTTATTTCAGGCCTAAACGGTCCATAGATTGTTAGTTACAGTGGAAACTTATAATGTACGTTAGTGACAAATATTAACAAAACGAGCGTATTTTAATAAATTTAAATTTAACTTAAAAATAAATATTTACCAACGATAATGCAAAAAAATATCTATAATTAAATAAGGAAAAACATTATTGGAGGCTTAGGCCGACAAAAAAGTCATTTGTTTCTCCTCAGCACAGCTCGACTACTGATACAATTAATTAGGTACAGGAATTAGGGTGAGTTGCACCAAACAAGCAAGCGATGTTCGTTAAAATATGATTGTATGGAAAGTTTGACAAGTTTCTATGGGGTTACAGGCGGTGCCATAGTCGACGTAGATCATGATCAGCTTGTAATCGTAAGTTGGTGCAAACCGCCCTTAGAGTAAAACCTACTGTGTGTGGTACTGATTTTTTCATTTAATTATGTAGCTATACTATCTTTCTCACCATGGCAAATATGACAATATTGGAGTGAGAGAGAGAGTTTATGAACCAAGTTAGGCAGACGTTTTCATAATTCCAATATATTTTTTGAAGCAACTCAATCGAAAATTAGCATATACCTATCTCTAGCGTTTCCTGATGGAAACATTAAATAAGTAAAGTTATCGTACTTGCTCAAAGTAGAGCGGAATACGTGTCGATGTGTTTGTATGATGTTAATAACTGTAAGGAAAATATATGCAAGTATATTATGCAAAAAACGTCATTTAACGGGATAATCTATTGTTACCCAAGGGTTGAAAGCCACCTATTTCAGACGAGACGAGATACTTTAGCGCTCAGTTCGACGCTCATATGGATGGTTCATCCGAGTTAGAAACTCTGCTTCGAATACGAGGAAATTATGAAAATTACAAAGAGGCATAACAATTTCTGAATCACTTAAATCCAATCGAATCTATTTTAGTGTACGTACACCATTTTGGCCGGAACTGTTGACTGACGATGACGTGAATAGTGTTTGTCCACTTCCCACTGAACAATGAAATATATTTTTTTAGTAAGGTTTCCGTGCATTTTTGAACATCTACTTTAGACTTATCTACTTTTTGTAGGAACTCTAAGATAGAGTTATTATTTAAATATTAAAAATGTCAATGTAAATTCAAAATTATTATAGTTACACCTAACCTATGGGTAAAATTGTATAGAACAATTTATGACAGAAATAAATAAATGAAAATAAATGTTTTCTACCAAAACCATGAATGATTCATATTTAATCGTTTTTAGAAAAGCTTACAATGCTAATTTAATTACCTAATCCTTGAATTCAAATGACAGTAATAACACATTAAAGATAAGAAGGCATAGATTTCTTTGAAAAGAAAAAATCCTATATTAAACTACCACAGTATTAAAGTTCACCTACTTATTTGGAACGGACATAGTAAACCCTTGTGCTATAACATCACAACTATAGGGTACGAAAGGTTTCGCACCTGTACAGAACCTACTCGTCGGTATAAATAGCCGTGACTAAGCTTATTTTGGGGGTAGGCGTTGCAAACCAATATTGGAGGGAAATGCGGGCGCCCCTGGATTGCAAATTAGCTCACGGGGGCTCGGGCGCAGGTGCCCGCGGCGATGACAGCCCCGCTCAACAAGTGAGTGTGCACAGAATACACGAGCGCTCCTGTCGAAGGAATTTAATTCTAAAGAAAGTCGACAAAAGGGTTTGCGGTGGACTTAAATAAATAAAGCTGCATTGTTTGAGCTTTTTTAAAAACAACTATCTATTACAGAATTGTATTTGTTAGTCGATTCACGATTCGGGTGAATTGAATTACGCAATAGTGGTCCATCTCGGTGAATATTGAAGTAATAATTTGGAATTGAATTACGCAACAGTGGTCCATCACGGTGAAGATTGGAATACTGAATTGGAATACCTACTTATGAACGTAGACGGAGATATAAAGCGAATATATAACATAATTTTTAAGAAACAGTTACTTATTTTCCATTGCCCTTTTTTGCCCATTTCCTATACCCAACAAATGTTATCCTGTCCTACTTAGACACAAATTTTGTATTACAATTTCCAATATTCCGTAGTGTTATTTATATCATTTTCAATATATTAAATTAATCGTATCTGTATTGATAAGATTATTTGTGTTGTGTGCTGTTAGGTACGTTGGAAAATGTCCGTGCTATTTTCTGCTGTTACGTTCTTAACCCACTACAATGTTAATTGATGCATTCATAATTTACATTGTTAAGAAATACACTATTTGACTAAAAAATTTTTATGGTGCCATTCGAACCAGTTTTCATAAACGATCAAATTTCTTTATGGGACCAACTACAATTAGACCACAATAAAGGGCAAAAAATAGAGATGAACCTAGCTCGCCGCTAGCGGCCGCCTAAACGGCTCCTACAAATTGGCACGGACAGATGACGTCACCCGCCTGGTATCGAACCAACCTTCAGTATGGGAAAATAAGTATTTTGATGTTTTGGTCGTAAAATAATGCGTTTAGGTACATAGTTGCCGTACATTTTTTTATTTGTTTTTACTTATATTCTATTGATGTACCTTTTGTTTGACTTTTGGATGACAAAAAAATACCATAATTTTCCGATTTTCGATGTTGAATATCTTTTTTCTATTTTTGTAAAAGTTTATAATTTTCAATTCAATGTGATTTTGATGGTTTACTATCCATAAAGTGACACCATGTTACAAATTTTAAGATGTGACAAATACCTAGTCTATTGTGGGATGGTGGAAACAGTTCAAATACCGAAGATGTTGCTAATCTATTGTCATTTACCAGTCAAGTGATTAAATTCAGTAGCCGAAACAGCCGGAATACAGAAACAAAAGAGTAATGACACTAGGGGATTGAGACAAGTCTGATAGATATAAATTATTCCTAATGGGAGTTCTATCGTTCAAGCGTTCATTCGCTTTTATTCGTCGCAGTTTTTAAGGACGATTATGTTCCTTTAGAACCTGAAACTTTTAAGACTATCGTTTTTCGTTAGTTTTATTCCTCTACTTCTTCTTGCTGCTCACTAAACTCCTTTGTACCTTCGAAGCAAAGATTTGTAGTTAGTTGAAAATGTTTTTTAAATACATTATTACACACCGTAAAGTGGGGTTAATTGGCTGGGGGGCATTAATAAGCAATTTTACGCCTAATTATGATTCATCTACAATTACAGTTTTGCATTAATGTGTTTAATCGACGTATTGATCACAGTAGCGATCAAAAATACAGAAAATGTCTTCGTTGTTTATCGAAAATAGAAACACTGTAATGCGGTGAACAGAAAGCAAAAGCAAGTCACGCCTGAAAATTCCCGAAAGCGGCAAGGGACGAACGCCGAATACTAATCTCTAAAGTAAGCTTTTTATTGATTTTGTCATGTAATTTAATAAACGTAATTGACTGTTATTTATTCCAGTGATGAAGCTTTCAATTAAATTTCTTTTGGTCAGCCTGTCGTTCATTAAGATTTATTTAATTTATCAGGTACTTTCTGGAATGAATAGCTAATAGTTATTTAATTCAATATAAATCTAGACAGCATTGTGCTAATAAAATATATAGATTTTAATTCATAATCATGTGGGCGTTTATTATTCTTCCAATAAGAAATGGATTCACTTCCATTGGACGTCCATAAATAATAAAGACTTTGTTACCTATATCTAGTTCTCCAAAGCCTTTGGAAAAGCTAGTTAAATAAGAGCAGAGTAGACTAATTTGCTCGCAAATGACTCTTTGCACTCGAGGTGTGAGTGAAGTATGTAGAATAAGTCATCTCCTGGGATAAGCCCGCACTTGACGCGATGCGTGTAAATCTCCGTCACACGGAGCTTATTAAACGACTTATTACGGGTTCATTATTGGAAACGATTTTCCAGGATTAGGTTTATAAAGTAATTTTTATCGTGAAATATATAATCTAATCTAATAATATTGTATATTGGATGTGCATTCATTGGGTATATTAGTGCAAAGTGATTCTTTATTCTCAGATGTATTCGACTGTAAATGTTTGCCTGCCTGCGTATTAAAACTAAATTCTTCTATCTCTACTTTAAGAAATGATTTTTTTCCGTGTAGTTAATTTAATGCATTAATTAACGATGCTTTTAATGTGCTGCGATGCTAATTCCAACGACACCACTTGTCGGTATAAACCTTTTCAGTCCTACGTTAGTTGCTTTTCTTCCAATTGGCCACCCTACACAACAAAACAAATAAAACAAGAAAACGCATGGAATATGAAATAAGGAATGTCGTGGCTTCACGACGATTTTATTCAAGCGTTGGAAATCAATATAAATCTTAATAAAGAAATTCCCGCCTTCTGTTTACAATAACGGTTTTGAATGCTATTTTATTCAGTGGAAATGAACGGGCATTTAAAAGTTATCTTTGCCATTTCAATACCAAGTCTTTTTTTCATAGAATTAAATTCCTCTGGTACTTTTATCTCCAATATACTTACGAGGCAATGCAATAAAACATCACGTAATTAATTAATTAATAAAATAAGTCAAAAACTATTGTTAATTCAAAATGCATTCGCTATGTACTAAAAGCTAAAAAATAATTAGATAGGTACCAAGTAACCACACCACTATTCTCATCAATGTTCCTCCCCTATGCTCGGTTACTACCGTAAACAGAGTGCCGTCTACATATGGCCTAAATTTCTCCACCGCATATACAACACTCAGTAGTTCTCTTTCAGAAGCTGAATATTTCACCTCTCTCTCATTCAATTTCCTGCTCAAATAGGCTACTGGCTGGTCAATTCCATCGGTTCTCTGGCAAAGCACGGCACCAATACCTGTGCTTGAGGCATCGCATTGAATGATGAATGGCTTTGTATAGTCCGGACACGTCATCACTGGTGTTGAGGTGAGTAGGGTCTTTAGCTTCAAAAAGGCCATCTCAGCCTCCTTTGTCCACAAAAATTTCTTTGACTTTTTCCCTTTCGTCAAGTCATGTAGTGGTGCTGCGACGTTGGAAAAGTCCTTGACAAAGCGTCTATACCAGCTCGCTAAACCTATAAACCGCTTCAATTCCGTAAAAGTTTGTGGCCTCGGAAAATTTATAATCGCCTCAACTTTCTCTGGATCTGTTCTGAGCCCGTCCTTGTCTATTATGTAACCTAGGTAACGCAAACTAGGCCTGGCAAACTTACATTTATCGATATTGATGGTGAGGTGAGCAGACTTCAATATTTCCATCACTTTCCTCAGCAGTGCGATGTGTTCCTCAAAGGTGGCCGAACATATAACAATATCGTCAAGATATGCCCAAACCTTGTCTTCTTACACAGAATAGAACCGAATATCCATCAACCTTTGCTGCGTCTGCGAGGCGTTTACAAGTCCAAACGGCATCACTTTAAAGTGGAAAAGGCCACGACTTGGGATCACAAATGCCGTTTTTTGTTTGCTTTCCTCATCCAGTGGTATTTGCCAAAATGCTGATTTCAGATCGATGGTACTTAAGAATTTGGCATTACGTAAGTTGTCGATAATGTTAGCAACTCTTGGCAATGGGTATGTGTCTCGTTTTGTTACCCTTCAAATTGTGCCTCCTCCTCGATAAACACAATAGGGTAAGTCTGGGGGTCATAGTTTTTCTTAAACGCTTCGCTTTAAAGACAGAATCTTACAAATTAGTATAATTTCTAATTAAACTGTCAAAAACGAGACAATGTACATGTGTTGCTCAACCTTA
This sequence comes from Cenopis cana, assembly GCA_951800055.1. Lineage (NCBI taxonomy): Eukaryota > Metazoa > Arthropoda > Insecta > Lepidoptera > Tortricidae > Cenopis > Cenopis cana. Next base: position 14,510,899 of record OX637478.1, read on the forward strand.
ATCGTGGAAAAAAATGAGTTGCGTTATATGCACGACTCTTCTATAACTAATACACCTGACACATTTTATGATCGATATCACCGAATGCCCAAAAGCCAATTCAGATTATAGATAGATATTATTAGAAGTAGTTACCTATACTCACAGCTCGTAGAATGACGCATTCTGAGCTGGCCGTACCTAATAGTACCATGCTAAATGCGTGCCCTGTTCGACGAAGTGGAAGGCAGGTTGGGCTGTCGCAGGGATTTCACTAGCCTCGGGCAAGCTACATCTATGATATTAAGGTAAAGTGGTATACACCTGGAATTGGAATTCCAAACCGAAATAACCAATATAGTATCTACCTATATTGGGTATTTCGGTTTAAAATTCTTACCTACCTGCTGATGGCACTGCTGCAAAAAAGTAGTAGTGACCTACCTAAATAACATAGATCAGAAAGTCCACGACTCCACGTAGCATATAACCATTTAATTCGATCATACGAACTTTTCGATAACGGAATAATAAAGCAAATATACGTACCTAAAATCTCCAAAGCAAAAAAAGGTTTTTAAAAACCATGTTTTATTTCTCACCTTTTCAAATATCTGTTTAGCTATTTGGAATTATAAGACCGCCCTTTGTACTTATGTTTGTGCAATAAAGTTTAAAATAGGTACTTAAATAATTAAAATGAATAAAACATTCACATCATTTAGGTACTAAATTAAACACACCTAGGTACATATACATTAAAAATTAATCGATCAATTTGAAAAGCTATTTTGATTCGATTATACTTAGTTCGTCTATAGAGCAAATATTGAAACAACTGAAAATTAATTCCATTGTTTAATTCAACATTCGATTCGTCGCATTCCACTGTCACTGTCACTGTCATTTCCATTGTTTTTGCACTAGTTATTTTCGCATTTGTTCTATTCATAGTATGTACAAATAAACAATAGAAATGAAGCTACTATAATTTTCCATCGAAATAAAATATTTCACACTTACATAAACTGAAAAAAGGAATGAGCATTCGATTTAAATATCTGCTAGGTATTATAGCAAATACATACATTGAATGAATATATAAGATTATACATATTTTAGTTTGGTTCCTAAGGAGATAATCATAATTCAGAAAACGAATAACCTGAAAGAGTACGTATACTTTTGTCAACTTAGTGCTTTTGGGTCGCAATTTAGCACAGAAGATTTCATGTAAAAGTAGGTAGGTACGTGATCATTCATTTTATGACACTACGTAGCATACCGGTGGTTACGTAACATGTTGTAATTTAGATAGACTGAAGTTCCTTACTCAAACAAGAAGTAAATAGGTATCCAATATTTAATCAGTCCCCTTAAGGCGCTACACTAAGAAATATGGAGACTTTGAAACGCTGTCCTGCCCAGACTAGCAAACAGTAGGGGCTGATTTTCAGATATATGATTCTTGACTATATGATTTTGGTACTGACAATAACGAAACATGGTTGCTTAAAATTTTCTCGATAGAAAATAAATCCAAAGTTGAGTGTATATTTTCCTTTTTTTCCTCAGCCTACTAAAACAACGCATTATTAAAAGACACGATTAAGTTAATATGATGGTATTTTACCTCATCTAGGTACTGACAAGAGGAAATTTAATAACCCTGCACACAGTCAGATATTTAACGAGATTTGTCTAAAAAGCCATTCTCGAAGAGAATTGCATCCCGTTTTGTCGTGAGTGTAAAACAAAGGGTGTCTCTTTCAATTGATACATCGCCTTAAAAATATTATTCTCTTACCTAATTCTATTGTACTATTTGTACAACTTCTATAGATTAGCCAATTCATGTACAATCTGATTCGAGAACCTACAATTATTATTATTTTTAATGAGATTGCTTTTGGCCAGCGTCTAGCCAGGGGGCAAAGACGAGGCCGACGATAAAGCGAGCTCACCCAGAAGAAACAAATTATCGACAACGTAAGTACGTATTTCCTTTATTACATAGGTAGTAAGTATACGACAGGCATTCCTTATACAATAAATAATCATTAAATATGTCATTATTCGTTCTTCTTAAAACGTATTATGTATTTTACAAAATAATTTATGTTTACCCCTGTCATTTGCTCGCATTTGTATACTTCTAGAAAAATGTTCTTTGTTAGTTAAATACCAGTGCTTACCGACAAAGACAAAACAAGACAAACATTTAGCTGAGTTAAAAGTTAGGTATAGCAAAGGACTACCCGGGGTTGTTCCGAGTCCCGCCCCCTACCCGAGGTTCAAGTTTGACCTTTGTGGAGGGTCAACCACGTTGCTGTTCACTCGAGGAATACTAAGTTTTTTGTCCACTCCAAAAAAAATATCGTGGCACGAGGAATTAATTTGCTGTACTTAAGAGTAGGTAGTATGTTGGTTTTGCAAGTGAATTAGACTAAACTTAATTTATGAATTTATATTACCTATTAATTGTCAGGTAGGTACTTAAAGCACTTTATTTTTAAATATAGCAATCACTTAAGTACAAAAGGAAACTCTTCAAAGCAATTACGCTTCACTATCGATAGTGCCAGCTAATTTGCTTTCCTGGGGTAATTGATGAGGGGTGAAGTTTCCCAAGACCTAATAAGCTCGTAAAACTACAAAACAGCCTTCTACTTGGCGATCTTGCAAAATTATCGCTAATTATCCTTACATTTTTGGAAGACTGTAAGTTAGTATTCGCGTACTCGGTACCCGATTCACGATAAAATTAAGGACTTGCATTACTTGGCGTATAATTCGTAACACTGTTAGATACGTATATTTATTTTGCTCCCTAGGCGCAAAACTAAATGCATGTGAAGGAGACGCAGTGACATCGATATAAAATACATGTATTTATTGATTATTGGCATTCTTTGCCATGGCCCAAGTTGCCACTAATGTTAAAGTCATTATGTCATGAACTGGTACACAATATTGTCAATAACACTTTTCGAAGAGTAAGCACATAATATCTTATCAACTTTTGAAGGTAAAGTCCAACGTTCGTTCGAAAATTGACTGAATCCATCTGCTGCTTACAGTCTCTGAGTAAGCAATTAATATTGTCTGTATTCAATGTTTTGCTACCTCTGCAACACAAACCAGTTCTATTTTGCTAGAGTTGTCTGATTGTGTTTGAAAAGTTAATTTCATCCACTATCGACATGTTGTTTCAAAATTCGAACATTGTTTTGGTAAAACTTTTTCCAATTTGGTTTGTTAAAAAATCAAATTGGAAAAGTTACACTTACTGAACATGTCAAAATTCATTACTCTCTTCTGATTACAGGAGGTTAGTATTTTTAAAGCTATATGCTGCTTATAATAAGTATTACCTATCCATACTTAATATTATAAATGTAAAAATGTGTCTGTCTTCCTGTCGGTCTGTCTGTCTATCTGTGTGTTATCTCTTCACGCTTAGACGGAATTTGGTATATAAAGAGATAGTTTGAGTCCCGGGACAGGACATTGGATACTTTTTACTATCTCTTAAGGGGGTGAAAGTTTGTACGGAAGAGTGATAGTCAGGTAAACGCCTGCAATAAAAGAATAGCAATGAAATTCTAACCCGTCTCTAACGACGATTTATCCGGTAAACACTATGACAATGTTTACCGGATAAGAAAATTACACGTGGACGGTATTAATTACCGGACTCAGTAGATATTATGCAGAGGAGACGTTTGAACCATTATAACTCAATTAAACCTAAACGGATTCAGGTGAGTTTTGACAGAAAAATATATTTTCATGATCTGGTTTGGCTATAAAATAAATAAATAAAAGCAAATTCTCTAATCCGGGCATAACACGGGCAGCCGAGCCTAGTTCGAGACAAGTTGCGGCTCATTAGCGCCTGTCCTTCATAAACCAACAGCCTGTAAAGGATGCAGTCCTGAGCTTACTTAGTAAATACGTTGTTCGAGGCATTGGCAGGGTTTGAAAACATTGTCGATGTTTACTTTTTTATATTAACCAGATTAAACTTGCTATATCTAGCGGTGAACATATTACTAAAACTCACTGGAAAAGCGTGCCTCTGGTCCGTAGATTACACGGACAGCCAAGCCTAGATCGAGACAAATGCTTTTCATTCATTAGCGCCTGTGCCTTATAAGCCAACAGTTTGAAAAGGCCGTAGTCGTGAGCTTACTAAATAAATACTAAGTTGTTCGAAGCATTCACTGGGTGACACGATTTAATTAATGTTGCGTTTTCTAAACCCGGAGTAATATTCATAGAATCCCACATGTCGTTACGCACAGACCACACAAAATAGATACCTAGTGATGTACATAGGGTATTTTCGCTACTCGGCTTAGCGACATCACCGGCAACTGTTTGGTAATTTATCAAATTGTCCCATGAAAGTCTCGATTATTGCTATCGTGCTTAGACCGTCTCTAATTTCATAAGCCGTCAAAACAAGATCGATTGGGGCATTTCTTGTTTACGTCCCCAATTATTGTGTTAATTTTGATAGCACCTCTTTATAAATTGCACTGTTTATAAAATGCATCGTAACTACATATTACAATTTATAAGTGTCATTCATTTGGTTGTTATTACTGTGTCCCAAATAATTTATATATTTTCATATTAACAATACATGAACTAACCCACAACTACTTATTTATTTAAAACCCTAAAAATTAAATACACTACCCTGCGTAACAATAATAGTGATGTTTAGCACATTAGTATATACAATGAATTTTACAGCTTAAATCAAAATAGAAAAAAAATACTTAATTTTTCCCTGGAAATTGAACAGCTTACAAAAGAAAAAGTATAAGAACTTTTAACGACTTTCCCGAAACGAACAAAGAATGGACGTGCACCTCTGTAACGAAACCACTTTCATCATTTTATTACGCGGGCCTATTGGCCACTTCCAACGCTCGAATAAGTACAAAATAGGATTCAGGATTGACGTTATTAATATCTATTGAATTCAGACCAAGACTACGCTTTTCCATTACGGGAGGAAAATTTCCATTATCGAACCTCGAATGCTGACGAACGTACAGAGGACCTATTACCGTAATTATATGCAATGCGACACGGAAAACCTTTTCGTTTCGATTGCGTAGTAACAATACGATCACAAGAAGGCCGAAACAATAAATAAATAATTGAGAAAATGGAGTTCGTGTCTACTAGAGCTCTGAGTGGGCTTCAAACACACATGGGTTTTATGTACACTTATTATATAGCATAAATAAAAAGGTATAAAGTTTTCTCATAATAAGGTTTACTTGCACTTAAATCCAACTTTAATCATTTAGGTAGGTATTTCTTTAATTTCAAGGTTTGATCGCTATTAAGACTTACACAAACTACTAGCACTAAAGTTGCGAAAAGGACTTCCACAAATTCTACAGCAGAAACACCAAATTGTTCCTCCGTTCTCAGAACAGTTCCGCGAATAAAAGTTCTCACCGTAAGCTGATTGGATCGAGACGGCGATACGATGACAAAAACTCGAAATCGTTTGAGGACTTGCTGTAGGAATGTAGAACTATTCCCAGTTGACATCACTATTGGCTTGGAAGTGGAACTCGATCCTTCACGAGTTCCCAGATATTCAATAGACGTCATCTAAGAGGGTAGGTAGGTCCGAGTACGTCCTAATTTTCCTGGATTTCTCAATGTGTTTCTTCTGCTTATTTTGTTGATAAATGTTTATTGGTATTTTACTATGAGTCATTGTATAATATAATAGAATTATTAAATTGTACCTAATTATAAAACTACAACAATATCTAAGGCTGTCCACATTATCCAGAAATTTATAACCGTGGTTTCATTTCGTTTTCTCGCTATATCATATAGCTTACAGGAAAAATATGTAGGAACGAATGTAATGCGCCTTTATGAATTTGAGAAAGTAGGTATTGCTTTTCATGACACAACTGTGTCATACTTAACAACAGCGATATCATATTTCAATATTGACCTGAAAATGTCTAAATATATTTCAGTAATGTCACCTTTATCAAATATCTGCAGACAACTAAAAGTTTTAATAAAAGGGGACATTACGTCCGAGCTCCGCAACGCAACGCTTTAAGTAGTATCTGTGAACTCATATTTCACTCTGATGACTTATTTAATAGCAACTTCGCTTCAAGTTGGATTCATAACTCATAACACAGAGTTAGTAACTACCTCAGGAAAGTGAGCAGGGCCGCAATACCATTCGTCTAAAATTTAGACGAATTTTTTTAGACTCTAAATTGACAAGAGTTGACTTTAGATAATATAAAGCAAAGTATGCCCAGGATGTGTCAGTTAAATTTGATGTAAGAAAGGTAATTGTGTTACGTCTCAAATAAGCGATCGAATGCTATTTATTCCTTCTAAAATTATAAGGAGCTTTCGAACAAAATTACAAAAGTAGGAGAAAAGATAAACCATACATATATATTACATGCAGGTAGATTTCTGCGTAATCGCGATGCGATTTCTGTGTAAATTTCTGCGTAGTGCACCTATACGTCACATCAGATGTGGGCGGAATCACACAAGGAGGAGCGTTTAGTTATTTATTTATCGTATGGCAAATTATTAGAGTAACAATATATTTATTTACTATTACTACTACACTGATAAACTAAGTGCTCTTAGCTTCAGCAGACGAGGATCTTATTACGCTTGTATGCAGACAAGATCTTCTTTAAAATGCAAACATTTTTTTTCATGTACGGTTGCCAGTTTTGTTGCACTTTTAGCACCACCCATTTACGAGTGAGGTCACGAGTATGGTAGCGGTGGGGACACCCTATGGACGTGGTGCAACTTCGACCCCCCTTTGTCAAGTAAGTGGGCAACTTGACTGTTAGAAGTTCTTAAGCCGCCCGAAGGCCTCCAATTTGGCTTAACGACTGATGCCATAGACAGCAGCCAGGATCAACGGCTTAACGTGTCTTCCAAAGCACGGGAGCACTCAATCACCACTCACCATCCATCCTAGAACTGACCGCAGCCGACATTGCTTAACCTCGCATAGCGCACGCGACACATCGGGCGCCGCTGGGCCACAAGCGCTCGTTATTCGAATCGGTATCTCGAGAGCAATCATCTTAAGAGTTGTTCGAAGCGGTATCTCGAGAACAAGTATCTTAAGGCAGGCCGTGTAGTAAGCCACCATTATAAATTTAATCTAATAAAACATACAGAATAAGTACCTATCATAATACCGACTTTTGTCCGACCAAATCCCCTAAACCACCCTAAACCACAATGTGGACAATCTTACACAAATCAACCTAGTCCCAAACTAAGCAAAGCTTGTACTTTGGGTACTAAGCGACAATATACATACTTATATGGATAAATAAATACTTAAATACATAGAAGACATCCAAGCAACACCCAAGAACAAATATTCGTGTTCATCACATAAATAAATGCCCCGGCTGGGATTCGAACCCGGGACCTCCAGCTTCGTAGGCAGGGTCACTAGGTCACTACCAACTAAACTAAAGCGGTCGTCATAAAACAATGGTGTATTTGAGTATCTTTTGTCAATTGGTATGAGCCGTTTCCGTGTCACAAGCGACGAACTGAGGTTATCTCTTATTTTTGCCTCTTCTTGTGCTGTAACATTATACATATAGATATTTGATCCTCCCTAATAACTGGTTCGACCAGAATCATAAAGAAGACCGGTAGCCAATTCTACATACTTGACCTTTCTGCGTTACTTAACTGAAAGCTCACCTCAAAGAACGTTAGCAAATCACGAGTATATTTTGACTTACCTTACCACTCATTCCTAGTATAAGTTGACCCCGATCAAAAAAAAAACTTAAGTAGCAGCACAGAAGGTCCATTAAGTAATAAAATCGACAAAGAAAAAAACTCAAGTCATTGGATCCCGTTCTACACCATCGATACCTACCAAGTGGCTCTTTTGTTCTCGCGTAACCGTCACTTCGGAGATGCAAGAGAGCCGAGTTTAGCCGAGACGACAAGTTGGACATGCTTGCCCCAATATTGGTTAGGTACGTACAACGCAGAGGGCAGAATTGTACTGGTTTTCCTGAGTCGAACTATCGGTATTTTTTTATACCAGGGTAATGTTAAAGGGTGCATAAAAGGCCGAGAAAGGCAAGTGAGTAGGTGGGTGTAAGAGAAACAAACAGCACTTTGCCACGCTCGTTACACGGACTGCATGCACTTAGCACCCGCGGAGTTACATTTAACCGCTCTCAGCAATGGGAGGGTTAACTTCTGGTTATAAAAGGATTATGTTATTCATAAAAGTTCTAATGAACTTTTATGTCGAATGAACGAATTAACGTTTATGTCTATTACAGTTAAAATGCGTTATAATTTATTGGTTTGCAAAACGAGCAAACACATTTAACTTAACAAGGTTATATTAGCAATGATCGGAATAGTTATTAGTTGAATAGTTATATTTTTGCGATTTTAACTACTCTATGTTACGTCTCTGCGCAAAACGTAGGTATTAAGCATTACCTAGTCAGAGTGCTTAGTAGGCTAAGAAAGTTATTTATTTGTATCTAAATACTATATATATATCCATATAAAGTAATTGTTCTCTGTTACCTTTTCACTACTAAACCGTTGAACGGATTTAGATGGAATTTGTAATGGATATAGTTAATTACCCCGGTAAGGTTTTATTCCACAAATCATTCCTTAAGGGGGAACAAAACGTGGTGAAAGTTTGCTTGATAAATAGGCCTGAACTTAGAATAATTAAATGTAAATGTATTCTTCTAAGGCTAACGCGGCGACTAAGTCACGGGCTGAACTTCCGCGATTAGTGGACCTCTTTTTTTTGACGCAGAGGAAAAGCATTTGCGCATGGGTAAAGTGGGACTCTAAAACCTCTGCGCACTCTGCCGCTAACCTAGTGGACCCCTAGAATATTTATTAAAATCTAATGTCATACACCACATTTAAAACTCCTTTTATGTACCTTAATTTATGTTTTCTGTGCAATAAAGATATTATTATCTTATCTTTAATTGCTAGCGATTTTACGATCACGAAGTTTCTGTAGTAGGTAATACATATTTTTGTTCCTATTTAATTCCGTCCGTTTTTAACTTCGTTACATAAATATGCATTTTCGTCCGATCAATCACTATTTATTCAAGCTGTTGCAGGTTGTTGATTGATTTGAAGGGTTCCATTGTATGTAACCCCTCATCTACAGAGCTCGGAGATTTCCGACTTTAGTTATAGGTACAAGTGACGTTTAAATAAGTGAAGTTACATGTTTACCTTCTAGGTAAAACTGCTTAATAAAGAACTACCCATTGATTGGAAATTCGATGAATAATTTAACCCCTAACAAACCTTTACAGCAAAAAGTTTAATATTAGTTCAGTATTTAAAATAAAATTATGTAAATTCTGTATTTTACATGCTAGGCATTCGATAACAGAGTTCAATATTTGCCTAAATGGTATTTATATAACTCATACCATTTAGGCAAATATTGAACTCTGTTATCGAATGCCTCATATAAAATACAGAATTTACATAATTTTATTTTATCTCCATAAATAGATACTTAAATACATTTAAAACATCCAAGACTCATGAACAAATTCGTGTTCATCGCACAAATAAATACCCTGACCGGGATCCAACATCCAACCCCGGGACCTCCAGCTTCATAGGCAGGGTTCCTACCAACTAGGCTAAAGCGGTCGGTCATGAATAAAGAACTACTCTTTTTATTTTGGAATTGAATGAAATAAAACAAATTAAAGTCTGTTCAAATTTTTAAAGATATAAGTAAATTCCTAATATTCCTATACATGTAAAAAAAAAACAAGTAAGATATTTCTCTTTATTTCCGTTCTATTTTTGGGTAAGCCAAAGCCCCGTACGAAGTTGTATTGGCGCAATATTTTCACCGCAGTGACGGCAGGATCAAGTGTCCCGCTGGCTGCACCATTAATCTCACTGGCTGATGATAATGTCTGTTCTCGGCATGGACCAGTGATGTATGTACGTACAATCCGAAAAAAAAATGTACGCAATTCACCAGCCAGTTGTAAGTGTTGTGACAAGAAAACTTAGGAAGTTTTGACATAGCGACTCGCCTAGTGTAGCTTTTTTTATAAGACCGCCGCCAGACACTATTCAGGTCAGTATTTTGTACCTAGCTTACTCTCACTTGATATAATATAATATGGGTAGCAAAATAGTGTCATTAGTACTGTAGGTTCCAGGACAGTCACAAAGAAGCGTAGAACCGAAGACCTTACCTAGAGTATGCTGGAATTTTATCTCAAATCTGTAATGAAAATGAATTTAAGTAGTATGATTGTGTCCTACGGCTCTAAATATTACGGCCACCTTTTACAACTATAGTCCATACATTTCACGTCGTCGTGCTACAGCAGCCATTGTACTGCAATAACGCGATTTTTCCTCCCACAGCTAAAGAAAAATAGATCAATATCAGTGGGTATTAGGGCAGTATAAATTGGTATTGGTATACTTCTATAGCCCGTGAAATGCCAGGGGAATAAAAAAGAAATACTTAAATGTATATATGACGTTTTGGTATAAGTTGAACAGCTTGAAATATATTAACTTATTGGTTTATAATTGTCATTTTAAGTCGCGTTTTTTTTAATATCCGTGAGAAATGTCATGTCAGATCAAATTTTGGTACTTTTTTGGTGACATTTTTGAGACAGCTTACTGAAATGAAGTGTCTTCTGTATAAAACCGAGGCTTGATGTTTTTAAGTTTGGTAGGTATTATAGGCGTAGTTAGAGGGGCACCCTTGATCTATTAACTCGTCTTTTCCTGAGTATCAAAACGGTTCCAAAATTTGGGACAGGCACTAGTTTTATAAAAGCGGCTGCAATCTGACGTTCCAACCCAGAGGAAAAACTAAACTTTGTTGGGATTATACCGGTTTCCTCGTGTTATTTCCCTTCGCCGAAAACGTTAACTCGTTTTTAAGAAAAAATATTATAGACTAAAAAATATTTATATCACAAAAAATATAACTTAACGGGATATAACCAGGACAGTCACCTTTGCAGGTAGGGACTTTCATTAACAACTAGGTTATACATACTGGTCACAATATGTCACTATAAAACGTGCTAGATGATTACGTAAAGGCTCACCCAACCGCGTATGTATGTATAGGTATTTCATTGTATAGTATGGAAAAATTTACTTTAGGTCAACCTCAACGCCAAGCAACAGCCAGGCAAACATTGTGTCTAGTAGCAAAAACCAGTTGGGGCTTTAATTAAGATTAAGCGTATACTTCAATTTCCAACACATAAACTCGTGAAACTCCAGTCGAACGCGTAACCCGAGTGAAGCGGCAGTAATAAATCTTTTGATCCGTTTCCCGCCGACTTTTAACAACAAATTGATTAAACCCGAAGCCGGTCGATCTCCCGACCGCTGCGACCAACCTTCCCTTGGCGATACCCAAGAAAAACATTTATTATCGCCCGGCTTTTACTCTTTCTTGCTGTCACAAAACAAACGCTCTATAGAGCTACGTCTCTTTTAAGACTGCAAAAGTTCAATGGAAATCCATAAATCGTGGAAATTCTTTTCTTACTGACTAGCTAATGATTTCGGAGACTGAGTTTTTGAACACCAAATCAGAAACGCTGAATCTTGACAAAATAACTAATTAGTTTGGTTTGAATATTGCTTTTTTGTGAGCAACTTAAATAATTTTATGTGTCTATGTATATCTGTGTAGAAAAAGAAGAAGGATAGAGAGAAAAGACACAGTTCAATGGAATATCATGTAGCTCATAACAGGAGCGAGCAAAGAAAACGTAACCCATTTAGCGCTAATAACGACACACATCATCATCCTCCTAGGGTTATCCCAGTACAGTTGCATCCTGAAGGATGCCTGGGATCCGCTACCTAATCCCAAGATTTGGCGTAGGCACTAGTTTTTACGGAAGCGACTGCCATCTGACCTTCCAACCCCGAGGGGAAACTAGACCTTATTGGGATTAGGCTTTGTCAAGTGAGTGGGCAACTTGACTGTTAGAAGTTCTCAAACCGCCCGAAGGCCTCCAACTTGGCTTAACGACTGCTGCCATAGACAGCAACCGGGATCAACGTCTTAACGTGCCTTCCAAAGCACGGGAGCGCTCAGTTAGTAACCACTCAAAGCGGTCACCCATCCAAGTCCTGACCGCTGCCCACGTTGCTTAACCTTACATACCGCAAGCGGTGCGCAGGCGCCGCTGGGCCACGAGCGCTCCTCCCTCCTAATGACGACACACATGTCACTAGGCACTATTCGCTACAAATGGAATAGCTACCTACCTACTACGGACACACGGCGCATCGCTAGGACGGTAGCGTAGCGTAGCAGTGAATGAGTTAATCTGAAACATAAATAGCCTTTTTTCAAAAACAATCCTAACCGCTCTTTTATTTTATTACAAGAGTTTTGCACAAACTGCTGATACAATAATTGTATTTCGGCTCAGAATACATTTTCCTTGTAGGCTGCGATTGGTTAGCGCTCAATAAAGATTTATACATCCCCTCCTGCTATATCCTCAACCTTATAAAACCCCATGAATTGTTATCTCTATCCTTTATTGTCATTTTTATTTTATGCCTGTATAAACGTTTTATCTATTTGAGGAAAGTAGATGAACGTAGACTTATTGAGTAAAAAATTAAATAGCATCTCGGTAGGTAAATAATAGTAGATTATACACCAAGGGGATAAAGCACTGTTTTATGTCACGGGCGCGATATTGAATCCTGAACGTAACGAAGGACTCCAGATTTTACTCCTGAGCGGAGCGAGGGAGTAATAAGTTAATTCCCGAGCGAAGCGAGGGAATTAAGACAGAGTCCTGAGTGTAGTGAGGGATTTAAGCGCCCAAGACAAAAACAGTTTTATCCACGAGGAGTATACTCTACTTTTCACACCTCTAGCTAGACAATAAGAAAACCAAGGCTACTAGAGACAATCAAATTAGTACTTCAAAGCCCAATCACGTTCGTCACTCATTTTATTAGAATTCTATCTTCTAGTTTTTCTTCTAGACTTTCTAGACTTTGTCCGCGTAGAACTCGTTCATCGCGATAGAATTTAATTTCAATTTCTTACCTAGTAATCGCTCTTCCATACAAACCTACTTAAGGGATGATTTCCGAGATAAAAAGTATCCTGATCCTGCCCTTCCCCGAGACTCACTACTTCCATACTACATTTCATCGGAAGCGGTTTTAGCGTGAAAAGATAACAGACAGACACAATCGAAATCCCAATCCCAATCGTAATCGTAATTCTAATGTAAATGACCATGTGAGCTTAAAATCTTAGACAGACACACTTTCTTACTTATAACATTAGTACCTACCAATGGATTTTTATACAATCTGAAATTTTACTCTGTACCTATACTGCAGCGTCTTGTTACATTCGCGTGTTTTGTTTTTATTTTAAAATGTGTTCCATTCAGCTTATGGTGGCCAGTACGAATACGTTCGATTTTCAAATTTGTTCGGAGCGGCATCCTCGTCCTCGGGGCGGCGCAGCGCAATGTTTTGTTTGGAACGTCGCTGTGCCGCCTTCCCGCTGCCGTGCGGACTTCACGAAATTAGACTTTAATGACATAACAATAAGAACTATGAAAAGTGAAATCATATTATTACCCGGCGGGTTATAATGAAATTCAATACAATATTACTAACCGGCTAAAGCCAAGGGCTATAATGATTTGCTTTCGGTAAGGTTTGAATGATATAGAATTTGCCTGTGTCGAGCAGGTGGTGTGAAAATTAACTTTTTCTATTGACATTAAGCTCTATTTGTTTATTTTCTCTTACATACTCGTGTGTTGATTTATTCACACGTGTCACACGTTATGCGTGTATGAATTAAATGTACTTTAGTACTACGATGGTATCCGGTCAATACAATAAGTACTTAGATATTACGTAATTTACAAGAGCCAGATTTACCTATTATTATTAAAATTTAAAAATAAATAGAAACACAACGGCGGCGGGCGGTTTAAATATTGGAATACTCGTAACTTAAGAGTTTGCGCTCCAGTGAGATTGGTTTCTTTATTTATTAAGCATACAACAAAAATTAAAACTAATTAAAAGCCCTGCAAAACTGTTGTAACAGTTTGTTTGCAGGAAGACTTTTTACAAAATAAAATAAAAACCAAATATTAACAACAAGCTATCTTATCGCTAACATGCGATCTCTTCCAGACAACCTTTACTTTCCAGTGTTGTGGCCGCGCCTTAACTTAAATAGCTCACACCAAGGAGTATGTCGAATGGACCTTTGGTATAAAAAATCCCATCAAAAACATTACATGTAAAAAGATGCAAGTCTCGCAACACAGTTCTTCTATTATGTAATGTTAAACCAAGTCGGTTATATTTTAGTCAGTACCGGGGGTTGTCCACAGAACTAGACTTGCACCGAGTTTCATAGGCATTACTTTATTTTTTTAAATATATAGGATGACTTGGCCATCGCATGTAATGATATAATAATAATCGTCAGTGCTGGAAGTACCTTAAACTTTTGATGATATGTCAGTCAGTCAGTCAGTGTGTCAGTGACAAAACTAAGGAACTTTGAGGGGCGATAGTTCCTAAAAATAAAAGTTCAAAATGAATGTTATTGAGTACATGTCTAACCCATATTATACCCTACATGTTACTGAAAATTCAGGGTTCTAACTTTAGCTAGGACAAAATTACAGGATGTTGAAAACGACCTGTATGGCTTCGAGAAAAGGATGGTACGGCCGTGCCTCTTTTGTTTTGCTTGACTTGGCTTGGGCACTGCCGTGCCCCCAGATGTATATAGGGGAAGTCCCGTAAAGCCGGACGGCACCTATCGCCGGACACTCGTAATATCCCTCCCTTGCACTCCTTTTTATCAAATATTACATAGATCCCATTACAATTTATAAAATAAGTATTAGGAGAGTCCGGCGATACGTGCCGTCCGGCTTTACGGGACTTCCCCCTACCTACTTAATATTGCTAGCAAATTAGTATATGCCATGTACGTTTTACTTTGCCAAGTCTCTAAGACATTAAAACCACCAATTACCTATTACGCATTTAGTAGTAGGATTTAACTGTACTCCGTCCCTAGCCTTGACCTTGCGGTACTTTAACCTGAGAGCTACAATCACTTGGGGTACAATCTAAGTCCATTATCTATTGCCCTAGATTTTGGCATATGGTCTTTTCTTCTGGCTGATAACCATGTAAGTATGCCCTTGGCTCTGAATTTTAATTTATTTGTTAATCCTAAGATTCGTACAAAACTAACATTATTAGTTAGGACTTTATAGGACATCAATGTATGGGAACCAATATTTTTGATATTTTTGTTGTAAATAAAGAATGAGCCTTGGGCATACTTGTTACTTAGGTGGACTAGAGTTGAAAACGCCCGGGAGACAAGGGCGGACTCCCCGCTGGTGGCGTCGGGCCAATCATTTCCGGGGACATTTATTACATCTTTTCATAGAAAAAAGTCGTAAAATCTCAGGTAAAAAATTTCGTTTAAATTTTATTTATTTTACCTACAAGCCTATTAGTTTATGGGTAGCATTTAACGAACCACCAAATTAGTTGCCGAATGATGCTCTAAAAAATTACATTGATTACCAAAAATACTAGATTCGCACCAAATTTTCAACTCCTTTTAAATACAAAGTGCAAATCAAAGAAGTAACATGTCGATAACCTATTAAATTAAATTGTTACCAAATAAATTAGTCACTACCCAAAAATACTTAATGATCACCTAATTTCAAACACCAAATTTCATATAATTTACATCCAAATATTACAGGGCTCGTAATCCTATTAAAATTATTTACACCCAAATAATTCTTTCGATACCCAGAAATACTACATGATCACCAAATTTCACGCGGCAATTGTTTTTTAACGCCCCACGCGCAAAGCAGTTCCAATCTAGTCTAACCTCATTGCTAGCACACTGATGCGGTTTTCCATACGGTCCGTCTCTCTCGCACGTCGCACCGCGTGCGAGCAAGACAGCGCTAAATGATTTTATTTTATAGAAGCTTCAAAATTTCTGTAATTTTAATGAGACACGTACATAACATAATTTAATTTAATATCTTTTCAACAGTGCTTTCCGTACTGGTCGCATACAGCTATTTGTTCTCAGATGTTTTTGTCTCTACTCTATTCGCTGATAATCGTCAATTTGCCTAGGTAGTAGTATTTTTCTATGACATCTATTTTTATTTCAAACTAGTGGACATTGGAACAGTATTGACGGATCTCCGCTGGCGCGGAGCTCCTATTTTGAGTTATTTTGGCCCTTCGGGCCGATGCAAAACTAACATAACCTAAACCTACCTATACCTATTAACTACCTTTAATTTTTCCATGAAAGTCTATCTAAATTAATAAAGTAAACTCATTTGAGGACCTTTATCCATTTTCATAACAAACTAACAATTTAATAAATCAACAAAACTCATTTTCAAATAAAAGTTTTCAATCAAACGCGCTCACGTCAACGCATTAAAAAATTAATAATAAAACTTTTTGCAGTTTGTAAACCATCAGCAATAGGTAGTTAGAATGAAACAGCAATAGGTACCTTTCACTCTAACGACAATTTGTATTTGATTGAGTGAGATAGCAGTATACGTGTTATTATTTCACACAGCCACATTGCGCGTTGTTTTTTAAATTAATTTAGAATTTTACTTTCTAATTTATAACATTTTGGAAATGACTAAAATATTTATAGTGCTAAAAACAATTAATTTGTAACTGTTTACTAAAATGTAGCATGCGATGTGTATAATATTTGGATGTAATTCTAATGAAAAAAGGTGCATGAGATTAGGTGGTAGTTTAGTGTTTTTGGTGGTACTTGACAATTTTTTTGATGCGATTATAGATTTATAGGAACGCAATAAGTAAAATAGGTGCAAGTGCTGCAAAAATAGGTAGAATATTTTTGGTGACTCGGAATTGCTGATCGATAAATTTTTTTGAGTGTTCAACCTTATTTTAGGGTTCGAAAATTTGATGATATCAAAAGTTATTTAGGTGATCATTTTATTTGTTCCCTTAGTTTATTCTCAGAAATTTCGCTTGAAATGGAACTTGAGACTGCAATATTGGAATTAAATTCAGTTTCATTGTTTATTGGATTAAAACTTTATTAAAAAAAAACAATAAGAAAAGGAAAAAGAAATAATTAATTATACCTACCTCAAACTAAATATAACTAAATTAAACTATGAGAAATAATATATAAAATAGAATCCTAAACACCAAGGTCGCTCATCGGCATTGTTCTTTTAAATTGAAAGAAGTGATGATTAAGTTCGTGTACCGAAAGTAAATTAGCTCAATTATAGCACCTATTACTTCGCAGAAATAGTAATAGATAACGTCGCAATACCCGAAATTAAGGTTTTCTAGTCTAAGTGGTTTGTACTTCGTATATTTTAATTGAAATTTTAGTAAAATTAATTGCTTAGTTAGCGATGTAGCAGTAAATCATTTCTGATTACCGTCGCAACAAATGAAGACTGGCGCAGCGTAGTCAGACAGTTAATTAAATTTATTACATTTATTAATTCACCGCTCCCATGTCGTGGAAAGATATTAACTATCTAAATATTAGCTATTTAATATTAGGTACTATGAAATTACCAATTTTGGTATCCAAATCAATTAACTTAGGTTAAATTAATTAATTTGTCTGATATTCTAAACTCGAAATCAGGTGGGTTCTATTAATCAATTGCTTAACAGTTTATATTTGAGTTAAATACGCAATGTTATTCTTCATCTAAATGTAGTAACCGAATATGGCCTGCCCTCTATGTTATTAAAACATTCGGTATAGAAAATTTCATTTCATCGTGATATATATGAATCAGAATTAAACATATTTATTGCCTCAAACCTACGAGTAATACAAATTATTAAGAGTAATTTTATGTCATGTAACACGTTTTATCACGTTCTATAACAATTTTTTTCAAAGTGTTAGTGCATGTTATCGTTTTTTACAACTTTATAGAACGCTTTATAACTGGGAGCACCATAAAAAAATACAATTTACCTAACACTTTTTTGCCCACAACTGCATTGTAGGTCCTCCGTTCGTAGCGAGTTCTCGCAACTGGCTATGCGCGTAGCGCTACGAAAACATGAACAGCTGTGGGTGTGATAACGACAGTGTTGCCAGATATACAGATTTGTCGGTATTTATACAGAATTTTGACATGCGATACGGATTTTAAAATCAATATACCGATTTGTCGGTATTTATACAGATTTTCAAAATGAGAGGCAGTTTTATACGGATTTTTAAGCGCAAATGTCTTTTTATACAGATTTATTTATATCATGGTAACACTTGGCAGATCATGCAAATTTACTGGTCCAATTTGTGATGACCATGCAATTTTTAGCTGCAACTCGTTTGACAGTTAGATCAGCAGAGGGCCTACCGCGAAAGGCACCCGAAGTCTTCCCTCTCTGTCAGACCTGCGAGTTTGTAGGTAAGTGCGACAGAAGGAAAACCCCGAACGCCATTGCCGGTATGCACTCAGCAAAACTTGTCTCCACACGATAGCAATTAGTCAGCTTCTGATAAATTGGCTCTGACAGATCACTACATGTATAATAAACTCCTTTGGACTGACTATTGTTCATATAGGCCCAAAACTTGACCAGAGTGACAGCGTTATCTTCAATCTCAAATGAATTAAGTATATTGTGCCATGTATAGGGCGCCTAAGTATAAGGTAATATGTGCATAAATAAAACGAATACTTAAGAAGTTTGGGTTAAGTACAGCAGTAGTAAAGTAAAAATAACGATAAACAGATTTTTTACTTTCAAATACAGAATCAGAGCTTTCAGTATCTGGCAACACTGGATAACGATGAGTGTATGGCACTTAAGACATAAATTAATTTTTTATTAAGCAATAACATTGCTAACGCAAACAACAAACTTATTAAAAACACGATGTGTCAACATAATTTGAGACGTTTAGTGACGTTAAAGAAGCATGAGTTTTTTAGGTAGATGTCGCTGTACGCCTCCCTAAGGCATTGTAGGAGCGAACGGTTGATGAATTTGGGGGCCGGGCTCGATTGCTCCCGTAGCTCAGTGGCTAAAGCGACTGGCCGCGAATGCTAGAAGGTCGCAGGTTCGAATCCTGCTCAGAGCCTACATTTTTTAGTTTTTATTTTATTTGGAAACTTAAAGACATAGTTTCACGATTTATTCAGCAACTGTACATATTTTTCACTGCACTTTTTGCACTTAAGTATAATAATTAAGCAACAGGTACCTGGGCGAATAATTTTCGCTCGTGGTGCATTTTCCCATATAGAAAGACCAAGCTAGATGGACTGTTTGCCCCCGAAAGTTTCCTCGAAATCGACAGAGCCGTTTCCGAGATACCCGAAATAAATATACAAGAAAAAAACAATTAGATACCTACGTCGAATTAGAAACGTCGGGCAAAACCTTACAAAAGGTAAATAAATTATAAGTGTACGTAATTAAGTCCCGTTTTCCAAAAATAATGTGTGAAAATCGTGTAAGTATAAATTGATATATAATTACATATATTTTGCAAAACATATAATACATTATGCGGAACAGTTAAAATATCAAACATTACGTCGGGTACGGGTAATAACCTACAAATTAATTTAGCGGCCTCATTTATTCATTCTCAATTCTACGGCCTCTCTAATATAATATAATATTCAGGAAAGTTTCAGCAGAAGCGTGGAACTCCACTAGGTAATTAATCTGTTTAGGATTAACCGATATTCGGCGAAGTCCTTAGCTACGGGTAAATTTGGAATCGGGGATTAAAACCCTGTTAGGTAAACCACTCGTGGCGAGCTCAGCTACCGGTCTAAATACTAGACGCAGAATCATGTGGACGCATGTACAAAAAAAATTCCAAACTACTTTAACACGTTCACTGCCAGGAACCCGCTTAGCGGGCGCTTTGCTCGTAAATACGTAATACCACGTATTTTCCCGATATGATGAATGTTACTTTTTTATAAGCAATACATCCAATATTGTCCCTAGAAAATTCGATGTAGCTGTTTTATCACTGTTCAACGATGTATGCGCAAATTGCTTCCATGCGAGCTCCGTACATAGTGCCCTAATAACTTATTTTGTCCATATTCCTCGTCGAAATGGAATCTCAAAAGTAATTCCAACCTGATTTCCTGAAGATCACGTTGACGTGACACTTTAAGCGAGATAAAATGGAGTAAGACTACTTAACTCCCAATTTAATAAATGCGTTAGAGCGGCCTGCGCCTTTCAATAATAAACAGATGAGATTGGAAACTGCGCGTACTTAGGTAAAGGTATAGGGCACGCGTACAGCTGCTCTAGGTATTACTTATTCACAACTTCATAGTGCTTCAATGCAGCTGCACGCTTGTTGAATATCAGGAGAATGTGTAAATCGAATCTATTTAAAACTAGCTTTTGCCCGCGACTTCGTCTGCGTAGAACTCGCGTCATCGCGTTAGAATGTTATTTCATTCTTCTATTTCATGCGCTTACCTAGTTATCTCTCTTCCATTCTAACTTAAACCCCGTTAAGGGATGATTTCCGGGATAAAAGTATCCTATGTCCTTCCCTAGGACTCAAACTATATCCATAACAAATTCCATCTAAATCGGTTGAGCATTTTAAGAGGAAACAGGCAGACAGAGTTACTTTCGCATTTATAACCCGCCCCAGTTTCGCACGGGTAGTCCAGTTTTAAATTTATTTATCTAAGCTTTTGCCCGCGACTTCATTCGCGTGAATATCCATTATCCATATCAACTTCTACACCGTATTTCGCCAGGTTGTCTCGCCAAACATTGCGCACGCCGGCTCAATGCGCCCACATGAAACATGACAGAGGACTAAATATATGTTATTAACTTATTATAGATGTAGATGAAAACGCTCGCGAGCGAAGTGAGCGCGAAACTTTTCGGATATTCTGATACGGGTGTGGAAAATACTTCATACGCATCAAGTAATGAAGATGAAAACGCGAGCGCAGCGAGCGCGAATTCTTTCAAACATTACGATGTAGGTGCGGAAAATACTTCATACGCATCAAATAGTGTAGATGAAAACGCGAGCGCAGCGAGCGCGAAATGTTTCGAACATTGATGCAGGTGTGGAAAAGACTTCACACGCACCAAGTAATGAAGATAAAAACGCGAGCGTAGTGAGTGCGAAATGTTTTGAACATTATGATGCAGGTGCGGGAAATACTAATCAAGTAATGTAGATGAAAACGCGAGCGCAGCGAGCGCGAAATTTTTCGAACATTCTGATGCAGGCGCGGAAAAGACTTCATACGCATCAACTATAATGTAGATGAAAACGCGAGCGTACGGCGTGCGAAAATTTTTTGAACGTTATGATGTAAGTGCGGAAAATGCTCATCAAGTAATGTAGAAGAAAACGCGAACGCAGCGAGCGCGAAATTTTTCGAACTTTATGATGCAGGTGCGGAAAATACTTTACACTCATCAAGTAATGTGTATGAAAACGCGAGCGCAGCGAGCTCGAAATATTTCGAACATTATGATGCCGGTGCGGAAAATAATTCATACGCACAAAGTCATGCAGATGAAAACGCGAGCATAGCGAATGCGAAATTTTTACGAACATTATGATGTAGGTGCGGAAAATACTCATCAAGTAATGTAGATGAAAACGCGAGCGCAGCGAGCGCAAAATTTTTCGAACATTCTGATGCAGGCGCGGAAAAGACTTCATACGTATCAACTATAATGTAGATGAAAACGCGAGCGTACGGCGTGCGAAAATTTTCGAACATTATGATGTAGGTTGTGCGGAAAATGCTCATCAAGTAATGTAGAAGAAAACGCAAACGCAGCGAGCGCGAAATTTTTCGAACATTATGATGCAGGTGCGAAAAATACTTCACACTCATCGAGTAATGTGTATGAAAACGCGAGCGCAGCGAGCGCGAAATATTTCGAACATTGTGATGCCGGTGCGGTAAATAATTCATACGCATCAAGTCATGCAGATGAAAACGCAAGCATAGCGAACGCGAAATTTTTACGAACATTATGATGCAGGTGCGGAAAAGACTTCAAACGCATCTGTAATTTAGATGAAAAAGCGATCGTAGCGGGCGCTAAAGTTTAGTAAAGTGTGGATAATAGTTCATACTCATGAAGTTATGTAGATGAAAACGCGAGCGCAGCGAGCGCGAAATTTTTCGAACATTATTATGCAGGTGCGGAAAATACTTCATACGCATCAAGAAATGAAGATGAGATCGCGAGCGTAGTGAGCGCGAAATGTTTCGAACATTATGAAGCAGGTGCGGAAAAGACTTCATAAGCATCAACTATAATGCAGATGAAAACGCGAGTGTAGGGCGCGCGAGAATTATCGAACATTATGATGTAGGTGCGGAAAATGCTCATCAAGTAATGTAGATGAAAACGCGAGCGCAGCGAGCGCGAAATTTTTCAAACATTATGATGCAGGTGCGGAAAATACTTCACACTCATTAAGTAATGTATATGAAACGCGAGCGCAGCGAGCGCGAAATGATTCGAACATTCTGATGCAGGTGCGGAAAAGATATCATTCGCATTAACTATAATGTAGATGAAAACGCGAGCGTACGGCGCGCGAAAATTTTCGAACATTATGATGCAGGTGCGGGAAATACTTCATTCTCATGAAGTTATGCACATGAAAACGCGAGCGCAGCGAGCGCGAAATTTTTCGAACATTATGATGCAGTTACGGAAAATAATTCCTACGCGTCAAGTAATGTAGATAAAAAAGCTAGTGCGAAATGATTCGAACATTATGATGCAGGTACAGAAAATACTTCATACGCATCAGCAATGTAGATGAAAACGCGCAGCAGCGAGCGCGAAATATTGAACAAAAAAAATTTGTTGTTCATAAATTTTTGGAATTTACGAAATTTTGTTCCGATGAATTTAAAATTTGGTAATAATGATTGTTATTACGTATTTTTTACCAACAAATACTAATATATTGATAAATTAGATTTTTTTCTTTGAAATTTCCTTATTTTTCCTATAAAAACCAACTTAACTTTGCGGTCGGTTCGGAACCCTAAATGTGCGAAGTCCGACTCGCACTTGGCCGTTTTTTTTTTTGCTTTCCAATCCGCCTGTTCGAATTTGGTCATACTTGATGTTTATTGTTACGTAGGTATGTATGTTTTAAAAACGAATACCAATATACTCTAAATTTATGTCTGTTACGCGCTGAACGTATTTTATACATTTTGCTGACGGAAAACGCAACTAATCGGCACCTCGAAGAACCTCAAAGATGAAACTCATATCGATTATTAAGAAAAGTAAATAAGTAAATGTACGCCATCTTCAATTTGAAAATGGATAAGTATCATTCTTGTAATGAGCACCTCAAAAAACAATATTTTATACAAAAATGCGCATACTTAATATATAGGTAGTACATGTCGCAAGTGCTACCATGCAACCGAGAGCCCTCCGCTCTGCGTAGGTAAAGTACCCTCCATCGAAAACAAAAAAAAACCGAGGTTGCGTAGTAAGGTTTGTGAATATTGATAGCGACTGACTGACCAACATAATTAGATCTCTCATTTCAAACAGTTAATATGGTTTGAGGGACTTTTGTATTTTTGTCTATAGCCTTGAGAGGCAGAGGTATTGTTATTTCACCCCCCATTTTTTCAAATACTATCTGTTTATTATACAATGTTTGAATGAGGTTCTATTTACTTTGCGTCCATGTATATACTTACCAACTTTCAAGCCTGTAAATCATGAACTGAAAGACTTCTCATACAAAGTTTAACCCCTCTTTTCACCCCCTTTCATCCCTAACCTGTATGATTTTTATAGCCTATAACCTGGCCGAAGATCCAATAAACATATTAGTGAAGGCTGTATTAAAATCCATTCGCTAGTTTTCGCGTGATAGTTAGACATATAAACAGACAGACAAACAGACAAACAGACATGAATTCTAAAAACAGTTGAAACGTGTTCTGTTATCGATTCTTAGACCCCTCCATCGATTTTTTTACTAATATCTTCAATGTACAGATTTTCGACCCTCTTCTGCTTTATTATATGTATAGATTTAAAACGTAATACACCACTACTACGCGGAGTGGCTTGTAACATTTCTTCAACAATCTATATAGATTAAAACCAATTGCACAGCTGCAATTATCATAATTTGAAAACAATCCTACGATTCTATTCATAACATCTTAATTGACAGTGATTGCCGTAATATAATGCTTTGTTTTATGTCTGTCATTTTGATTTTTGAAAACCAACATTACAGTGAGGATATCCTATAGATCATTTAAGGGATATCTGTAGTAATTGCTAATAACAAGTACAATTTTGTAGATCAAATACCGGGCTTTATATACACATTCGAAATCATTTTTTGTTGTTTTTTGAAGTAATTGGCAAGGTTTGTATTTGTGTAGGTACTTAGCAGATTAATAAATGCCAGTTTCCTTGTTCTAAACGGTGAAGGCAATAAGCTTTATTACCCATATAAATGAGATTCGTAAAGCCTACAATCATCATTACGTATATTTCTCTGAACGGGAAGGTTGCCTTATCTCAATATGAAGGGTAGTAGAAAAAGGATAAAGAGGGAAAGGGATTAACCCGAAAATGGGCCGCGATGCTCTGAGGTTCAACAGGTTCGTTTGAAGGCCATGGTCCTCTATTTGTCAGTGGCGGCAAAAATATTCTTAGGGAAGCCGGAAATAATTTGCCGTTCTTATTCTTCATGAGCCGTATCGCAGTAAAAGAACTGGACTGGCTGAAAATAGGCATGCCGGTGGGAATCGAGTTGTATGGATGCTCTGCCGCTGCGTATTTATACATACAGGATGTCCCTAAAACCAACGCCAAAATGAAGAGGGGTGATAGAGCAGCTCAAAAGCTATCAATTGGACCCCCATGTATATTCTGCGATTTTTAGTAGTTTACGAGATATTTACAGTTTTACTAGCAATTTTGGGGTTTGTTCCTTAATAACCCTGTTACAGGATAGTAGTTAAGTTTTAATGAAATTTCTTTTTTTTTCGTCAGTATCCTACATCATTTCATTCATAACGAACTACGTAAGTTTTTAAAAACATGTGCCAGTTTATTTTTCATATGATTCTTTTGAGCAATCACGCAGTTTGATTTTACATACTTCGCAAAAACCCAAACACGGAAAACGTTACTATGGAAAATCAAACTTTAAGTGATTACTCAAAAAAATCATACGAAAAATAAACTGGCACATGTTTTTAAAAACTTCAGTAGTTCGTTATTAATCCAATGGTGTAGGTTACTGACGAAAGAAAAGAAATTTCATTTAAACTTAACTACTATCCCGTAACACGTTTATTAAGGAAAAAAACCTTAAATTTCTGGTTAAACTGTGAATTTCTCGGAAACTACTAAAAATCGCAGAACATACATGGGGGTCCAATTGATAGCTTTTGAGCTGCTCTATCACCCCTCTTCATTTTGGCGTTGGTTTTAGGGACACCCTGTATACTTAAGCTATGACTGCGCTAGGGGAATACATGCAAAGAAGCGTAAGCGTTTATCATTTAATTCACAGCAACATCACCTCTTTTACGTTGCAGTGTCACTATGACAGCAACGTGTTGTAATCTATATATATATAAAGTTGATGGGTGACTGATTAATCACCGCCCCGCCGAAACTGCCGGTCCTAGAAATTTGAAATTTACACTATAGTTAGGTTATATAACGGAGGCAAGGGATAAGACGGGATTTTTGGAAATTCCACCCCTAAGGGGGTAAAACAGAGGTGCAAAGTTTGTATGGAGGGCAATAATTTTTTAAAGGTATAGACTTGAAACTTTGTACAAAGACTCCTTAAAATAAGACAATGAAAGTGATATCTGCGTTTTCAAAATTTTCGTCTCCTAAGGGGTTAAAAATAGGGGTGAAATATTGTATGGGGAGCAATTTTTTTTTAAAGTGAGAGTCTTCAAACTTTGTATGAAAGTTCCTTATAATAATACAAAAAAGTAATTTCAGTGTTTTTCGAAATTCATCCCCTAAAGGGGTTAAAAAGGGGTTCAAAGTTTCTATGGGGAGCAAATTTTTTACCTTACAGTAACTGTTTAAATTATTTAATTTAAACAGTTACTGTAAGAAATTTTAAGTCCTTGACTCAAAAAATATTTGCTTCCAATATAAACTTTGAATCCCTTTTTTACCCCTTTAGGGGTTGAATTTCAAAAAACGCAGAAATTAGTTTTGTTTTATTTAAACAGAGAGTCTCTGTAAGAAATTTGAAGTCCCTCACTGAAAAAAAATTGCTCCCCATATAAACTTTGAACCCCTTTTTAACCCCTTTAGGGGATGAATTTCGAAAAACGCTACAAAACTAATAGTAGTATTTACTACAAAACTAATTTCAGCGTTTTTTTTTTAATTCATCCCCTCAAGGGGTTAAAAAGGGGTTCAAAGTTTGTATGGGGAGCAACATTTTTTTAATTTCAATTTCAATTTCAATTTCATTTATTTCGAGACCAACTTGGATCATTATTGTTAGTAGATGCTTACAAACTAATGTTAGTAGGTACATTATCATGTCATACGTGATACGAGTAGCATACGTCGGAATACAAATGATTATGAATTTAAGTAGTTAATAAATAAGTGATGACAATTTAATGGCAAAAAGAAACTTTGAATGATAAAAACATTATAAAATAAATAAAATCTTCTTCGAATCTTAATAGAGAGACTTCAAATTTTTTACAGAGTCTCTGTTTAAATACAACAAAACCGGTTTTAGTAATATAATATAGATAAATATATTAAAAACTGACCTACCCGTACTAAGTCGCGGCGGGTTAGAAATGCTAAAGTATGTCTGTCTCTCCGTCTGTAACCCCTTCACGCTGAAACTGCTAAACCGATTTAGATGAAATTTGGTGTGAATATAGTTCGAGTCCGAGGAAAGGACATAGGATAGTAGTTTTCATCCCATCCCTTAAGGAAGTGGAAGTTTGTATGGAACAGCGATATGTAACTAGGTAACCACCTGAAATAAAATAAAAGAATAGCGATAAAATTCTAACACGATGACCGAGCTCTACGCAGACGAAGTTGCGGGCAACAGCTAGTATTATATAGTGATACTGTAATTTCTTATACCGCCGAGTTTTTATACGCCGCACCTTCTCGAGGCAGAAATCTATTTTCCGAATCGGTGGTGGGTGAGTTGTGTTTTATTAACGTATACGTCACGTTACTAGTACTTAGTACGTATACTTTTGATAGCAAACATGCTGACCACTAAATGAAATTTAATAATTGTAATTTTAAGAGCCCACATATGCACTGTTGCCAATATTTATCAACCTAGATCTCAAGTGAAAACACGATTTGCAAAAAGTTTCTCTATATATATATGAGCTTCCGTAGAGAGCGGGATGGTTAATTGAAAACTCACGAGTGTTAGAGCGGGACTTTTGCAATGCCATCTACGCCCTCTTAAATAACTAGGTACACTGTGATTTACATTAACATCTCTTGAATGTATTAGTGAATTTCAAGTTGGATTCTCAATTTGTTTTATTTCTTAACTTTGTTTTGCTTTATTATGTGAGTTTTGCAATAAAGAGTATTTTTATTGTATTTTAATGTTTATTCCTACCGACCCTGCTCAAATATCATGTTTTATTATTATCCACTCTTAACCTCCATAGCGGTCCTCCCAATACAGGCAATTTATGCTTACCGGGCGATTCCATCCCTTGAATCATAAACTGT
Organism: Cenopis cana; assembly: GCA_951800055.1. Taxonomy (NCBI): domain Eukaryota; kingdom Metazoa; phylum Arthropoda; class Insecta; order Lepidoptera; family Tortricidae; genus Cenopis; species Cenopis cana. Next base: position 14,538,829 of record OX637478.1, read on the forward strand.
GTTTCTTATGTAATAAACAATTTTATTTTTATAGCAACGTACAACAACAGCGTGAGCACTCGTAATGGCGGCACATACTCGTATATTGTAACAATTTCACAGCGGTAATTAATCACAGGAGTACACACGCTGTGGAAAAAGCTACAAACGACAAAAGGCACCATGTGAACAGGATGAATACCCTTATTAATCTCCCAGACGCAGCTGAGCGTATGAGCGATGGACCCGCGGCTAGCATTTGGAACTTTTACAACCTCCTTGTCAGGGAGCGACAGAATTGGCGCCGTGCACGGCGTGTGACGATACACTCTACCCTTTTCTTTGTAAGTTCATAGATAAATACAAGTTAGTGCGGAACAGATGCCACACGAGTCTGAAAGGGACGTGGCGGCACGGTGATATCGCTCTAACGCTCTCAAAGGCAGACGTGACGTCATTCGAAGAAGCAAAAAAGGCTAAGAACTCTGACTATTTATTATATAGATTCTTGCTGCTTGAGTTTTTTTTACAGAATTTGGCTTTACAGTCTCGGACGTACAATACGCCTACACATTTTTTTATTGATAATTAGCAAAAATTACATTATTTATTACTTTAGAAACTGCTCTAAACTGTGATATCTAGTATTGTAGTTTACTATTCTGTGCTTATCTATTATGTGCATTTAACCTTAATTTTAATACCTATATTTACAAATTAAAATATATATATTTTAATTTTTAAATATACTATTTAGGAATGAAGTTATAAGGCAAAATAAAGTTTTCTATTTTATTCTGTAACCTATGCGCTAACGCAATAGGCTGCGCATAAACCGTGAATCTTATCATTTCCATATTTTCAGTAAAAAAAAATATATTTTGTTTAGGGTGCATTTCTGCTGCAGCAATAGAGTACCGTTTTGACCCTTCGTGTACACTTTTAAAAACTATTGCTGTCACACACGCGTCCACCCGTCCTTGCGTCGTCCGCCCGTCGTCTGTCACAGAGGTTCACAGCATTATAGTTAAACAGATGGAGCTACAGTCTTACAATTTTCACAGTATAAGCATCTTGGTGTCCCAAAGCCATACAAATAGTCAAAAGTTATTATTAAATGTTTTATGGGGAGCTCCCAAACAGCGAAAAACAAACCAAATTAATTTTGCGTTTAGTTCGGAACCCTAAATGTGCGTAGTCTGAATCACACTTGACCGGGTTTTGTAATAAAGAAGAATTTTAGCATAGTTTTTGTGACATGTGAGGGCATTTAAATGTTAGTTAAGCGGATGCGACCGATGATTAAAAAATTAAATCGTCTCGTAAACGTGTCGTCCTACCACACGTTCAAAAATGTACTTCCTTTTCCCCGCCAACGTTGTCAGTCACACAGCCCATTCATTTGTATGACACATATGCCGGTATTGTTTGACCCTTAACTTTACAAATACTTTGCTCATTTCACTCGAAAGGATTTGAATCGAGAATAAGTTATTTTTCGATGTTTGTGTTTTTTAGTTTGTATATTGTGTGATAACTTGTTTATTTTTATGCCTAAGTAGTTAGGTGGGTTATATGTGGTGTATAGTGAAAAGAAGGCAAACCGAAAACGAGCAGTGTAATGTGTTATTTTTTTTTCTGTACTATTTTCTATTACAGTGAATATATTAATAATACTTCTTTATATATTTAAGTAACTTCCAAGAGTTACATTGTAATATTATACAATTGTGATCCGGTGTTACTTTATCTAACGGATTTTTTAAATATAGTTTGACGGCTTAACGGCAGAGGCATGTTGTCTATGACAGCCTGAAAATAGAGAAGTTCTAACTTACATTATCTGACTGATGCAATTTAAGTCGTACTGCAGCTATAATAGAGTTGCTATTGATTTATTGGTGCCATGGTATGCCATCCTTTTCTAAGGCCGCTTCAGTTGTTGGATAAAATTAAGTTCTTTCGTAACAAAAGAATGAGAGCACATTAATAGAATATTGCATTAAGGCGCTTTGCATTACACTTATGATTTTTGGTCAGTATGCTTATTTTTTTGTTAACCAGAACCTAAAGAACTTTTTTTCTTGTTTATTTTTTTATTTATTTTTTCTTGACATTTTTCGTAGGTATGTCCAATATTAACAAGCAAAAAAAAAGGCCAAAACCGACGAATAAAACTTGCACAGAGTTTGTATGGAGCAGGCCTTGCCTCTAGGCGCCTTAACTCGTTTCGAATTTTGATTTCCGGCAAGGTGAAAACGGAACCCTTATAATTACAAGTAATCTTGTAAAGTGGTCGTGAAGGGTCATGGCTAATCTATAAACTAACAGCGTTCTTTAAGCATGTATTCAAAAAAAAAAAAACAACGGGTTGCACTCCGGGAGTGCCGGCAGAAGTGAAAACTCAATAAAGATAGTAAATGGGTCATTGTCAGATTTAGGTGCGCGTCTTTTCGGTGGACAGGACATGCCAAAAGTTAAGGGCTACAAAGCTTAATTTTCGATTGATCTGATAACCCGCATAATCTGTAATTCCGTGTCTATAAATCCATATAATAAAAACGTAAATTACATGCACTCAAGCCGTTAACTATTGTCCACCGAATGGACAACTTTTGTTTTTCCGACTGACAATGACCCAAATAACAAAGATATTCATATCGGTATCGGTATCCGTATCGGTATCCGTATCTGTACTACTGTACTCATACTCATGTTCATATTCGCATAATCCATTTACATAATATGTCCCGAGTATCATTGTGTCTTACGCATCTAAGACCAGGAACCTGTACCACAATACTTTACAAGCGTACAATTCGACAAATTTGTGAACTTTTTCTATGGAAAATTGTGCAATTTTGTCAAATTGTAGACTTGTAAAGTTTTGTGGTATAGGGGCCAGCTGAGTTTAGCTGAGTTGACACCTCCTAACATCGCAATCACGATTACTAGGAGCGGTCAACTAGCTGGTCTTAGAATCTTAGAATCTGTCGCGAGTTCAACAAATTTTCCCCAGTACAAAAGTGCTCAGAGCCGCTAAAGAAGTTTTCACTTCAAAAATTGTAAGCAATACTACCTATTTCCCATTTTTATTTCTTTAGATTCGTTGAGTGTGCTCAGGAACTCCATGAGCTCATACCGCCTTCCCCCTTCTTCCATCAGATATCCATACGACGTACGACTGGCTACTTTCATTACCTGGTCAAAATCATCTTTTTTATAATGTTTACTGGTTTGGTATTCGAATGGCGTATGTAGGTACTTCCGAGTTCAAATAACCTGGACCTTTTTAAGGTACGAGTGAATCTTCTGGGTGAGCTCGCATAAGCGTCAGCCTCATTTTCAATTTAAAAAAATATATATGACTGGTTAGAATTAGGCGTTTATTTAAGAAAATTTAATTTAGCTGTTTGCTCTAAGGAAGAACCCAAATTTGGTGTATTTTGAAAATTAATTTTATTTTTTAGGAAATATTATATTATTAATATCTATTCATTTAATGTGACTCGTTTACTTTCTTTGTCTATTCTAACAGAATCGTGCTCTATCAAGGTCATAGGGGCCCCATTACCCTAATGTGCCCAGGGCCTCAAATTGGTTAAAGACGGCCCGGCCCTGTGCGTTTCCGTTACTGTCACCCGGGGAGGTACACTAAAAAAATTTTTTTTAATGATTTTATTCTACCGTTTTCTCCGCGTCATCGATATGTATACTCATGCCAAATTACAGCTTTCTAGTACTAACGGTTACTGAGAAAAACGGGGGTCGGACGGACGGACGGACGGACATGGCGAAACTATAAGGGTTCCTTGTTTACTACGGAACCCTAAGAACTGAAAAAATCAAATTACTTGAATTTCCCGAAACGTGGGGTAATCTTCAGGGGATTTTTTTATTATTTGTTGGTATCCCGAAATCGAATTATAAACCGACTGAATGATGGGACATCAATTCTAAGCTGGCTTCTATGGTAGATTTATACTACGCGATTTGATCGGTTTATATGTGAAATGTTTGGAGGTTATTGTTGAATTAATTTACATATTTTTCCTATTTCATCAAGTGTCTCATGATATAACTTATGATTTAGCTCAGTAACTTGGTACCGGTGAGATTTTAGAAATAAACACGGGTCCAAAATGCAAAGAAAATGTACTTACGCTTTCGGTCGAGTTTGCTTTTACAGCCCAACACTGAACACCCCACCATGTTTGCACTGAACACCCAAACACTACGGATCTGATAATTGGTAAATTATTATTCATTTAAACCAAACTTATCATTAATTCTCCATTTATAAAATGCACTACCAAATATTGCCAATTTATTTTGCAATCTTCTTGACACTCTTGACACAAAACTTTGACACAAATACAAAATTTTTCGATCGGTGATAAGGACAAAACATCGCACTATTTTCTACTTCCTCTCATAGGAATCGCAATAAGGCTATCTTTCTCTTACAAAGCGTGTCAGGCCCTTGGTATTTTATCCATCACTCTTGGCCACTAGGTATTTTGAAGGGAACTGTCACCGTATTTAGGGACAATAAGAACTACTTTCCATGAGAATTTATTTGAAATATGATCTTTACGGAAATCGGTCAGTCTGGCTATCCGATATTGGACTTTGGAAACGCTTTTTTAGGGACAATAAGAGCTGTTTTCCATGAGAATTTATTTGAAATATGATCTTTATGGAAAATCTTAGGATTGTCTTAAAACAGTTAGAACCTTGGCTTTCTAAGAAGACCAGCTGGGGACCCCTCGTAACATAGCAATCACGATACTAGGAGGGGTCAACTAACCTGGTCTTGGAATTTATCGCGAGTTTATACATTTTTCCCCAGTACAAAAGTGCTCAGCGCCGCTAAAGAAGTTTTCACTTCAAAAATTTCAACACATTTGCTCGTAACGTGGCTTTTACTATTTCGCCCATAATCCAGGATATTAAATACACATGGCTTATTGGTTAATGCCAAGCTTGGATTGTGTTTTAAAAGATATAGGTGTTCAGTAACATAAAACATAACCGTCAATAATTACAGTTAATTAGACCTTGAAAGTGAAAGAAATTAATTCGAATTTCTCGTCATGTGATTATACCTAATTAAAATTCTGCGATAAATCTGCCATAGTTAATAGTATACATACTTGTAACTGGTTTTGTTCGCTTAAAATATAATCTAATTAGGCACACTTAGGAAGAAATAAAAACCGTTCTGGTGCGAAATTCAGCATTCAAGATCTTCTAGAACATGTACTCAGTTGTTTTTATAACCGCTATTCTCGCAGGTAATTTCTCAAACTTATTAGTCTGTAACTACTCAAAATTACCAGTCTTTTTTTCTTGTTTCCATAGTTTTTAAATGGAATTTAATAAATATCAATTAGTTTATCTTTTAAATTTAATTATTTCTGAAAAAATATATTTCTTAATATAATACTATAAGTAGGTACTATTCATAAGTTTAATAAAACAGTATTATCATCTTTAGGTAAATATTTTCACGCGAACGCAAAAAAATTAAAAAACCTACCACGACTCTTCAAATCATTTAATTATTTTGAAAATAACTATTAAAATAATTAGCAATGAATCGGGACAATTGGAAGTCTAGGGGAGACAGAATAATTACGATAAGCAAAAAAAATTGTCGCTTGAACGAAGATGAACTGAAAATGTGATTTCATTTGTAGCTGTGACTGCAAGAAAAGATCCAGTAAGTTTTAAGAACTGGAAAGGTTACAAAGAAGGAGATAGATTTTTTTATATGGCCGCCGATGATGGAGAAACATATCGGGTCGACTCATCGGACGATGTCGACGAAGAAGCCATTAGTAATCATACATGCTGTCCTGTCAACAATGGCTACTGGCTGTATACTATGTACGTATCTCCTTTTTAAGTACCTTCTTTTAGTTTATTAAAGTAGACTAAATTTGATACAATGTGAGACTAGAATAGTCTCTGTAGACCCAATAGTTTCCGAGATAGCCTTTCAAAGTTCATATTTTTCATATTTTCGTTCGAACTTTTCAAACTTTTTGACAACTTGACAATTCTAGTCTCAATCAATCAATCAATTATTTATTTTACATTAAAACATGGTGTACATTAGAAGATTATAAAAGTAGTTGGTCTCACATGTTATGTGTTGTGTTTTTATGTTATGTGTTTTTGGTCTTATATTATATAGCAAATTTTGTCTTCTTTAAAAACGTCAAGGTACTATCAGTTCTTTAGGGTTGTAATCTTTTTTTTTTCGATTTTTGACAAAGTTTCGTTCGGCGCTCGAGGTCAAAAACACTCCATTGTGTGAGTTATCATTGAATAATAAAAATATTGTGGGTTGTCAAAAACCATTTTTAAATCGAAGAATCCGTTAGTGATATTTTTTTATGGTCAAACTCTGGACCAAATATTTTTTTGCAGTGATAATCCCACAGAAAAAGATATATTAATAATGGGAGATCAAGGCAGTGTGCTCCAATCGAATTTTAACCCTCGGAAACAAACTGTCTTCACTTCTCATGGGTGGACAGGTGATGGTAACGCCGAAATGAACGTACTTCTGACGAAAGGTACCTTTATATTTGTATATATTTTGATCAGTTGGATTAAATTTTTAAGTAATTATAAAGTATAAGTTAATTTTTAAGTATATAAAGTTTACTAATTTCTGTGAGACTTACCCCTTTATTCATAAAACTTAACTAACCTCTGCTAACTAAAATGTTGTTTGTCCCTTTCTCACAAACGTAAATATCAAAGTGACAGATAAGGACAAACGAACTTTAGCGGCTTGTTAACTAATATAGGTTTATTGGACGTTTATGAATAAGGGGGTTAGACACGACATTTATATTTAAATTTCAAATTCAAGTGGAGCTGAGCGAAACATTTTGTTAGCCTTAATGAAACCAAACTGAGGCCAATTTTTCTGTCGTTGTATGCTGGAGTTTTGGTATGTCCTAAATTCTACATTTACAAAAACATGTTTTAAAATTGTCCCATTCTCAAGAAAGCGATATAGTTATTTCTTTAACGATGTCCTATCGTGAAAGCTTCCGATTGGAAGTATAGCTATTATTACTACAGATTTTTTTCGGTAAAAGTATGATCATACTAACTAGGTCTTAATCTAAATCCATATTCATACTGCTGTTAGCAATTTTGAGTTTATAAAGATGATAAGGGTTAGAATTTTGGATGGTACAGTAAGTATATATGTATTAAATGTTTGGACAACAACGGTTAAAATATAAAATAATCGGCCGACTAGAAACTGTTTAATTTCCTGGACTCTGCCTTTCAGTCTTAAATCCACTTTTGGACCAAAACAAAGTAGTACCTATACATAGAGTCGATTAGAATTGATAAGCACAATCAGTACTCACAAAGCGCATTACTTTCCAGCATTGCTTAAAACGGAAGATGTTAATGTCATAGTCCTCGACTGGAGCAATTTGGCCAAAAAAAACTATATTACTGCTAGATTTGCCGCCCCCAAGGTCGGCCGCATGCTCGGGAAGTTCATCAAATGGCTACACGACGCCTTTGACGTGTCTTACGACGATATCCACTTAGTGGGCCATGGACTCGGAGGTCACGTGGTTGGTAACGCTGGCAAAGAGCTCAAAGGACGTGCAAGGAGAATTACAGGTTATTACAGAACTCAGTTATCAGCATCAGTCAGTTATTGGCATCGATCTGATTGTTGCCAATAAGTCTAATTTCTCCATCGCCCTAACCACCGGTAGCTTAGGCCCCACCTCGCTGTGGTTAAGGTACGTAGTAAGTACGGTCAGTCGGCCACGCGCGTTAATGAATGACCATCAATCAACCCATTTCGCAAACTTTTTCTTTGAATTTCTATACAGTTTGACAGGTTTGTCAACCTTAAGGGGGTCTCAAATTAAAATTCGTGACTGTTTTACACATTTCTTAGGTACTTTCTTTGTTTTTATCTACGTTTATATATATTATTGTAAAAAAAACTTAGCCCAAGCCCAGCAGCATAATCATAAACAATCACACATTTGTATGTACAATTGGAATTAAATGAGCTATAAAACTGGTTTTTGTCTTTGAGTCCATAATAAAACATGTTTATGATGTACTTCAGCTCTGGACCCTGCCGGCCCTCTATGGTATACAGACAAACGAAACAGGATTGCCAAAACCGACGCAAGATACGTCGAAGTCATCCACACCAACAATTTCGCATGCGGGTACCCATTCCGTAGCGGACACGCCGACTTCTATCCCAACGGGGGCACACACATGGTTGGTTGTCATTGGTGGGACATAAAATGTCATCATCAGAGATCCTGGAGATATATGGCAGCCTCTATAGAACAGGACATGTTTTACAGTAACAAATGCAAAGACGTTTTACAAGCTTGGCGAGGAAAATGCACTGGCAAAAGAGAGAAAATGGGTAACAACCACATTCATAAACAAATGTAAGTCATCTTAACTTCTATATAATACACCCTCAAACACCCCCCAGGCGCTACATGCAAGTCTTAATGCATCGATAAATCCACGTCGCGCCTCAATAACTTTCAATAAATATGCAGGTACTGCTTTATGTTTTGTTCATAGCGTTCGTAGAATGGGATCTATTCCTCTAAAATTAAACGATTTTTATCATCATACTTGGTCAATATCTTGGTAGTTTTGATCCAACATAAAACCGTATAATTAATGAAATGAATGAAAATTAATGAATGAATGAAAATAATTTAATCCAGAACATGTCCATATTATAATAAAGGATTTATTAGCATATTTTGATTAAACAGTACCTTTTGTGACACTCTTTAGCGTAACTTTATTTTCTCAAACATGCAATGTAAAATACCTATGACGTTATGTTTGTTATATTTGCGGCGAAATGAGCGGCCCATAATGGAATTTCTTACAAAGTTGACAGACTCTCATGATCTTGTTGTTTTTTACCAAAGCGCGACAGGCCGCTCTTATAATTTTCAAATTTCATTGCATTTTTTGAGAAAAGCACTAGTATATGTTATGTATGTATATGCTTCGTTGGGAATGGCAATTCGTGGACGCGTTTCTGATGAGGAACTCTGTTTTGCGTCTTCCGTTAAAATCAACTTGTCCACAAATTGCTTTTTTCCTGCCTCTACAATAATGTACTATCATTTGCAGGGAAGGAATTTGGGGTCTAAAAACAAAGGCAAAATATCCATACATACCTCTACCTGCACATTAATGAAAGGATATATCTATTAATAAGATCTGGATCTTACCTTGGTGTGGCTGTGTGTGTGAACACAAGTAATAAAATGAATTGTCCTAATGTTTTTATTGTATCCGTATGTGTCCGTATTATTTTTGTATGTTAAGTATATAAAAGATCTTTCTTGGATTATTAATAAATCACCGCATATTATATTCATATAGAGTTTGTATACAAACCCAGTTTAACTTTCCATTTAGCGTTAAGAACAGAAATTATTTCAACAATTTCATTTAGGCCTTGTCTCTTACGCCTTATTTCTATTTTCATCGAAACAAAAGTGCATCGAACCCATTTACGAGTATCTTGCTTCATTTATTCACCCTCAACCAATTTTCAAGTCATTGGATAGCCATCATTTCTTGACTGTCAATAGAGTGGCAAATAAAGGACAGTAACTAATTCCACGACTTTACAGCGTGCATTTTGCAAGATTTGAAATAAATCCAAATATTATGTCGCGGTAAGTATAGATTAAAACAAATTTTGGATTTGCGAGCTACATCAGAGGATTCCATATTCCCGAATAAAGACCTACTTTATCTTCTTCCACAATCATTAACTACCCATTAAGACGGTTCCAATGAGCTCAAACACGAAGAGAAGGCCTCCATAATTATAAGCTCGGTAATAACATAACCAAGCATTGTTACCGAATTTGCATAACTTACAAGGTTTGTCTCACATATACTTACTCGCATACAGTGCAAGTTAAATAAAAGCTTGTAAAAAGTAAAGACATTGTGGGACAAGTAGAGACAGGGCATGAGCATCTCTTCTTTAAAATGTGTAACACAAAACAAACGCCTATTCGAATAGTCCACAAATTACATGCAATAGGTGCCTTACCTATTTAATTTTTTTACCCATAGCGCATCGTCCAGCATACGAAACATCATTCACCTTGTGAACGGTACTTATTTTCAAACGTACGTGCGAAGTTACGTGGTGCAAATTTTTGACAGCTGTCCGTCGGGTCGAAAAATTACATTTAAATTGCTCTAACGGTAGTACGAAAAGTAACATGATTACCACACAGGTTAACGAAAATTCAAATTAATTAAACACTATATTTCCACTTGTTAGATAACTATCACGGTCCGAATCTCCACAGTGACCACTGTGGGCCGTGATCCCACAAGGATTTAAGCCGCGTCGTCATGAATTGCGAGGCCCTTCCACACGACCGCTCCAGAGACAAATTGCTGTCGAATCATCCGCTTTGAGGGCTTGAGGCACGGCAGTTCTACAATCGCAGCACACTCATCTATCATCAGATGATCCCCCATCAATAGTGTGCCTATGTGTGATGTCGTTTTAGTATCGTTGTTTGTACCGAAGGTCCATGAACACATCCAAATTTTCAAAATACCTGCACAATATAAATTTTCATATGTAAATGAACAGGATATCACACAAATCTCTATTACCCTTTGAAAAAAAAATGAATGTCGATGCACGTTATTTATTCAAAAGTTATTGAATATTTTAATTAGATTAGATTTAAAAAAAAAAAAAAAAAAATCGTTTATTTCAGACCAGTGATCCATACAAATGGGTTAGATAAAAAATCTTACAAACTATGTTAGTATTTAAAGATAAAATAAAATAAAATAAAACATAAATGAGGCAGGTGAGCATGACCTGTCGTGTCCCATTGATATAATAGCCACCTCAACCCATACTTTGGTGATCGGGCAGTCCAGCTTTTCGGCCAACTCCCTGAGAAGGCTATTGCTGCTACCTCGCACTCGCTCTAGCATGGAGGCGACTCTTTTTCGCCTTATGGCATAAGATTAGCGTAATCCGTAAATTATAAAAATTTGCTGAAGACGTCGGATTACATAAATCCGCTGATATGTATACTAATCTAAACTCAGTGAACATGTTTAACTACATAACTAGCCTGATCTCTAAAATATCAAAATTTGCTGAACACGTATTATTATGTAAAACCGCTGTAATGAGTACTAAATAAAAAAGATCCATTCAATTCGACCCATTTTTTATTGCACTGACAATATAAATTGTAATGAGGAAGAAAATAGTTTCGCTCATTAATCGCACGAGACAAAGCCAAAACAGCATCCTGAAAACTATTGCCGGCCGATTTGATAGCTCGATTTTAATACATTGGATTTCCCAAATCAAATCGGTCTGCAAATATATTAAATGTCTTTTTTTTCTTTATATTTTTGTCTACTAACAAACATAATATGTAGGTACTAACAATGTATCATATGGGCTAATTTGGACCGTATTTCATTCATTCAAATAAATTATTGTCAGTGAAATAAAAAAGTATTCTGCACAAGATAAAAAATATATATACTTATGGTAACCAAATAAGAAGCCATTATTTATATATTCAATTGTTCAATAATTTCTGTAAAACATTTGTATGCAAAATGTAAAACTGACAAAAGCTACTTTGTACTCTTGTTATGTGAAACAGTCTTGAAAAAAATGATCTAACATTTCACGAAAACAGTGCAGACTTGTCATTGCATACGTTTGTCTCACGTTTTCATTCTAGCTAACTTCCAACTCCTAAAGGGATGGTCCTAATATGACCTTCCCGGGATCAGAAACTAGCATCGTACCTCATCTTAATCCATTCAACGGTTTATGCCTGACGACGTAACGTAACAGACAGATATAGTTACTTTCATATTTATAATACTTCCTATGGATATTTAGTTATAATAAGCTTTATCAAATTTTAAAAGTTTTACTCTGCTTCACCACGAAAATTTAAGCTGGAATGTAAGTGTATTTTAATAAATAAAATAACCTAACAGAGATTAAACTGCTAGACCCTTGTATTAGATTTTAACTCGCTGTTACGCTTAATATATAATCTTGTCCGGACGGCTGGGATTATTTATTTACACTGGTACGAAGTGGGTCATCCTTCGGCCCCAGCTTTGAATATTATCCGAGGAGTTTACAAAATACGCAATTATCTTATGAGAAAACAACACCATGAAATATTACATGCCTTGATTACGAACAGGTAAATATTGGTTCTACTATATAATTTACTATACTTCGTATTTCCATGTTTGTCTAATATAATATATCTTTTAATAATTAATAATTCATCAATAATTCATAATAATTCATCTTTTGTTATTTAAGATTAATAGTTAAGTAAGTGATACAAACTATGTTACTTTTTACTGAAATAAACAGCTTAATTTTTTTTATATAATATAATTTATTGTACAAATAAACCTTAGCCTACCTATATACATTTTTAGGGTTCCGTACCCGAAGGGTCAAAACGGAACCCTATTGGTGACGCCCAGACGTCCGTCCGTCGTCTGTCACACAGGTTTTACATCCAAACTGTTGGATCTACAGGCTTCAAATTGACACAGTATAAGCATCTTGTTGGCCCGAAGCCATACAAATAGTCAAAACTTATTTTTAAATGTTTTTCTCCCATACAGCTAAAGGGGGCGCGTTTTATCTTACCCTATCGAGTGGAGTATCGTTGTTTAGACTATATTTTTAATTTTAAAAAATATTGGAAAACAAAGGAATGAGAAGCCACCAAAGTCAGCTTTTTTTACGAAATTTGGTTCCGATGCATTTTATAACTTCCCAAATACCTATAAACTTATAATTTGGTAATAATGTTTGTTATTACGTATATTTTACCAACAAATACTATTATATTGATAAATTAGATTTTTTCTTTGAAATTTCTTTATTTTTCTATAAAAACCAACTTAACTTTGCGGTCGGTTCGGAACCCTAAACGTGCGAAGTCCGACTCGCACTTGGCCGGTTTTTTAATATTAATTTGCATGAACAAAGAGAAAAAGGCAATGGTAAGGTTGTAACATCAATTGAGTTGAGTGCCCCGACCTCCACACTAGGATTCCCTGTGCAGTGGAAGTCAGGCTCTTTCCTCCGGAGTATTTTATATCAATCAATCAATCATTTATTGCAGACCAAAATGATCTATAGTTTCTACAGTGTATGTCTACTGGGTAAGTGGGTATACAAAACTATACAATAAAAACATAATTGATCGCACAAAACTATTCCTACAATGGTAGACAACCAGGCAGTCTATAAGTTTATTGAAATATTATAATCTCAGCATTTGAATAGCTATGCCTACATATAAGACCGATTTACCTAGTTTAGCCACAAGGACACCATTCATCTATCATTTTATTACGCTGATGTACAGATACCAAATAAATTATCTTCATTTCTATGCCTACTCTCCCTCTTACCAAAGTACATAAGTATCTAGGTCTATGCGACCGCGATGAATGATCATAAGGCAGGGTGGGAACTACATTTCAATTAAGTACGTTTTTAGTTATATTCTCGTTTATGCAATGATTCACTAGACACCACGTACACTTGCCATCCATCCGCTTCTAAAGTAATCTCAATACGTCAGGAATTCCCGGAATCGAGCCCCTGAGGGTAACCAGTTACTACCGGAGTAGTCAAAACGCTAGAACATCATTTCCGAACGTAATCAAACAGATTACGCGCAATGCCTTTTGGGCCCCCATAAATTGGGTTTAGCTACACGATTTACCCCCAGAGTACTTATAGCGACAGCTATATATCACCTGCTATTGCGAAAATGAGATAACGTTATGACGTTTTTATTTTAAAGCATCCTTTGTTTGCTGAGAGCCGAAGTGCCGTGACAAAGGCATTGACAATTACACACTCTGAAACTCTCTTTTCCACGGTAACTTGACGCTTGACCTAGTAGTAGTATAAATGAGCTTTTTCTACAGTTCGTGCTGGCGATAAGAGGGAGGCAGGGGGTCATCTTAATGAACATGTCAACCGAGGGAATGTCCTTTGTGTCTAGTGATGCATCAGGCCCAAATTGCGATACTTGTTTTGAAAATATAGATCAATAAGTAGCCTTGATTCATGCGTTTCCTTTCACGTAAGTGCGAAGGCAAGTTTGTGAGAATGCGACACACTGATATTGAGGTAAAGTTAATATCAAATGAATACGAAATGATTTAGTTGCTAAACTGAGGCGTAGAATGGTGACATGCTGTAACATCTTAATTATCTATGCATTACTTGCCTTCCCTGTTCATCAAGATCTTTCTTATTTATTTTTAATGAAACTTAGAAGAGTCACCACCATGTATTACGTATACAGATAGATGTATATAGGTATGTCTCTACACGAGGTTCGAGATGCCTTTCAATTATTTAGGTTAGGTTAGATAATATTTATAGAAGTTTAAAAATATGTATCAAGGAGTATGTTGGGATTTGTAATACGTTCATCCAAAGCCTTTCAAAACTACCTCGTCATACTGCTCTATAAGGCTCTTATAAGACCTCACCTGTAATACGCCTCAGCTCAGTATATGGAGCCCGAGATCCAATAAATATTCCAAAGCGATCGAAATAGTAGAAAAACGGTACTTGAGATCAATGTACCGTAGACTCACTAGTAAAAAAATGTCCTACATTGATCTCCTCAAAAAATATAACCTCCCTTCTCTTGAAGCTAGGCGAAATATGGCTGATGCAACAGTGCTATTTCACATTTGTAGAGGATATTACAAAAGCTCTGAACTTCTTGAGCAACTTCGCTTTAGGGTCCCTGCGGAGCGCGCGCTCGCTGCGCTCCCTCGCCTCTTTTGCCGTCCCGCTTTCCTGACACGTCATGCACTGGTCTTTACAAATATTCTGTTGTTATCTTATGTTGTGTTATTTGTTAAAGTTCTTTTGTTAATTGTATTAGTAATTTATCTCGTATATATTTTAGTGAGAGCTGTTAAGGGAATAAGTGAAATGTTTACCTCCTCACTCACATATTTCTGTTTGCTTTCCAAATAACTAAAATAAAATAACTAGGTGCACCTGCACAATCTGGTATGCACAATACGAGTATTGCGATCCATTAAATATAAAACCTAACAAATAATTATTCAAAATATCCTTTTGCTATTTAATATTTGAATGCACTTGATTTGAATGAACTTACGCATAATTATAAGTGTAGGTATTTGTATATCCGCATAGTCTATAATGGTAGCAACATGCGGTCTTATCGCTTTAAAGCGATCTCTTCCAGACATAACCTTTGGATACCGGGAGAAGCTGTCCAGAATTGCGACTAGTTAGTGCAGGAGTACATATATATTAAAATGCATGCGGTTAAAATAATATTGAGTTATTATACACTCGCCGGCAAAAAATATGGCCCAAAAATTTCATGTATAAAAATTATCTTTTCTAATTTGGGCCAAATTTTCTGCCGGTGAGTATATTATGTGTTATGTGACTAGAGATCCAATTCATGAGAATAAGATCAGTCGTACTCGTACCTACGATGAATTCGCGACTCATGTTACTCGTCGATGAATATTCAGACCGCGGGTGACGACATCGACCGATTTGCATACTAACTGTATCAATTGGAGCAAACTAAGTGACGTTGTCTGTCAATGTCGTGTAGATATAACACAGTACAAATAGATACAGAGATTATACACATTTTTTTTTCTCTTGATGAATCGGCAGATTACTGGACAATAATAAGAATAGAAAGGAAGTTGGTACATAAAAGAGAGAAATAAGTCAACCAATGGAAAATTACTTAGATCTTACCTTAAAAATGTATTCAATATTTTGGTACCTTCGCCTTTTTAGCCAAAACAGCCATCTCTTAAATTTTTTTAAGACAACTTTTTACACATATTTTTTATTATAGAAAAAATATGCATAAAAAATTCTTAAGGCCCTATTACACACGTATGAGACTCGCATGCGAGTTTAACTACATTGCGCAGTTTAATACTTAGATCGATTGATGTCATTATTATTAGATCGATTGATGTCATTATACCTCTGTGACCCGCAGTGTAATGAAACTCGCATGCGAGTATCGTAGGTACGTGCTACTACGTATTTATTTTATTTTTATTTTTATTTTCGTGCACTCCGGGCGCATCGCTCTTCTAACGATGTTTGACCGACAGATGGCCCTTCGGTTGCATTAGAATAAGGCGTGTGTTGCTCCTGCCTTTGATGTCGCATACCTAACCTAAAATATTGCCCGCGTGTGAATCAGGTGCCGGCGACATGAACCCTGGACTTCGCAATTGAGGTATGTGAGCAAGAGACATGACCTAAAGACTAATTCGTCTTTGTTTTGTTTAACGATTACTGAATAATAATTAAAAATATGAGTAAAAGCTACTATTTCGCCATTTCATTGAGAACTTAATCATTTTCCGTGAAAATTCGAACTTATTGATTTCTTATTTGGTATCCACATCCCTACTCGTGAACGCGACAACACCACAATATCAAATAATATTTCGTACATAAATAATTTAAGTGAGATTAGTGTAATGTTAATGTGACAGTTAGATAAATAGGTTCCTTTATAAATAAAAATTCTCGCCGCCATGAAACGACCGAGTCCCTAATATACGTTGCCACGTTACCTACCTGAATACACAATTTATCTTTCTGTTAAATCAGGAAAGGTCCCATCCGACGGAGATGACATTTCATAATCTTTCTGAAAGGTACCTAACGTTTATGCAGAGTTTCAAATCCTGTAGAATTGTGGAATGAATTTCGGATTTTTTTTAAGACATTGACAAGGATAAGTGTTGCTATTGCAAAAATAATTGTCCTTTTTATTTTATTATTTCCTATTTTACCTTTAAGAACACAATTTGAAATTTGTGAGCAGAACAGAATTATTGTTAGCATGTCTTTAAGTAATTTGTTTTCACTTTTGTTAGATCGACTATTTACCTACTGATTCTTAAATACGCACATGTGTAATTAGTGCATGCATTGTTCTACGTTGGATTTGATCCATCTGGAATAAGCACTCATTTGTGCTGTAGGTAATTATCTTAAAAGAGCCTAGGCCCCGCTCAATCTCAAGATTTCGCGTAAGCACTATAGCTCGGCAAATTCGTTCGTGACACTCCCATGGTTCTGCGGGCAACGGGATACCTACGAATGAAGGACTGCAGGGGCGGAAGTGTGCGGGCGGCGGGGCCGGCTGACAGGAGCGTCAGTCGCCTGTCAGTCGGCTGCCATCGCTGATGGCGGTAACATGTGTACATAAACGCGGCCGCACATAACAAAACGCACACGGGACGGTATTGCTACAAGATTATTCCGTCGGAGAAAGAAAGTACGACATTATGTATTATGCAATTTCTTTAATTTTCGTTTATTACTTAAAATATATATAAAATTTCTTACGGAAAACAACTTGATGTCAGTAATAATGCTATTAATCGATATCACGTTTACATGATATTCGTATATCACGGTAAATTAAATTAGATTTGATTAATACAGAATATTTCATAGGGATATCGGAAGTCATACCGCAACTTAAGTCATATCATGTGTAGCGGTGAGCAAAACGTCATTGACAGGTGATGTTCCCGTCACGAAAGAAATTGCCAAGCTATAGTTTTCTGCTCGTCGCTGCGTTGGTGAACACACGTGCTCGGCGCGGCGACGAGCAGAATCCACTACCGAACAAAACTAGTTGCCTACTGTCATGGTGTCGATACCGAACAACGTCTCTTAACAAGCATTGATTAGTGAAGTCATCATTAATTTGATGGAAAGCCTTTTTTAAAGAAGAAGAAACTATAGTTTTACGAAAGTGACTGTCATAAATCTGTCTTTCCAACCGAGAAGGATTGGACCGGTTTCCTAACGATATTTTCCTTCACCGAAAAGCTATTGTTAAATATCAAACGGCCTGTGGCAACCACCATTGTATCCAAGTGAGCCTATCTCTGTGGATATATACAGCAAACAAGAACTCCACAGTGATAACCATAAAATTGAAGGTGTTGGAAGTGAATTTATCTTTTGTATGCCGATGTTTTCATTTATAAAGGCCGCAAGGGTGTGGAAAAGCTGTAATTATTCAGTGCTCAGTCTGCGTGCTCGCCTTGTGTAGGTCGAGTGCTCACTGGGAAAATTAAACTGTGTAAAAATACGTGCGTTAATAAAAGTTATTTTTAGGAGTGAGCTGCAAAGGCGAAATGTACTCTTATCTGAGTATTAAAAGTTCACCAAGTTTGCTGGGAAAATTCAAATATATACTTATTCAAGACTTAAATTTACTGTCCAAGTAAATATGACGAGTGTCAAGTACTAGTCAAGCTATGACTTTTAAGAAGGAAAAAGGCGTTTCGACGTTTTCGAGCGCGCATAAATACCTACATGTGTATTAACGTTTTTTGGGGATCCATAGTAATTAAGGAGCCCTTGTAGTTTTGTCATGTCATGTCTGTCTGACCATCCTTCGGCCCCCGGCTAGTTTAGTAATCGTTACTGCTAGAAGGTTGGCATAGGTACCAATATACATTTTAATCAGGCTAACAAAACGGTAGAATATAGAAAAAAACATTTATAGTTAATCAATAGGAGATTATAAAATAAACTAGCAGTGTTCCGAGACTAGCTCCCTATAGACTCCTTCATTACCAATTCGATTAACACTGCAAACATTTTTCTGCACACTGATCTCACTATACGAACGCTTTTTTTGTTGATTTCTCGCTTTAAAAATCGATGATCACTCTATGCCTCTTCGACGATAACATATTGGGTGGAAAATCTGTACAAGAGTGCCATTATCGAGATGACGAGGTCCTTGCGGATGGAACAGCGGACACACCTCTATTAAGGTGCTACAACGAGAAATTTAGAAACTTTGAAACGTTGTTCTGCCTAACTGCCTAAACTGATTTTCAGATATTATTCTTGACTACATGATTGTGTTTCTGACAATAGCAGACGAAACATGATTGCTTAAAATTTTCTCTATAGAAAAAAATCCAAAGTAGTAGTAGTATATTTTCCTTTTTTTACTCAGCCTACTAAAACAACGCATTATTAAAAGACACGATTAAGTTAATATGATGGTATTTTACCTCATCTAAACTCTGGTAAGAGGAAATTTAATAAACCTGCACACAGTCAGATATTTAACGAGATTTGTCTAAAAAAACCATTCTCGAAGAGTGTTGCATCCCGTTTTGTCGTGAGCGAAAAACATAAGGGCGTCTCTTTCAATCGATACCTATATCACCTTAACAAACAAGAAAATATGATAGCCTAAGTTGGTAGTGACCCTGTCTACGAACTACGAAGCTGATGGTCCCGGTCAAAACATTTATTTTTGTGATGAACTCGATTTCTTCCCGAGTCTTGGATGTTTTCTATGTAGGTACCTACATATTTAATTATTTATTAATCTATATTAGTATGTATATCGTCGTCTATGTATTATCCATAATTACGAACATGGCTTAGTTCGGAACTTAGTCGATCTGTGAATGAAAAAATAAATTACAAAATGCTCTCATGGCGACCAGCCCTTATAGGAATATTCGCAAGCTTTTAATTAACTCGGCAATTGCGAACGTCGTAGCGCAGTACACACTCGTTAACCGCGAGCTCACGCCTAATGAACTCAAATTCGAAAATACCAGCAAATACCACACCTCGCGCCATGGAATTTAGTTACTATGAAATATATCAATTACAAATAATTTTAAATATATACCTACGTTTTGTGCTAATTATTTAATAAATTACGAGAATTTATGACTTTGGTAACGTACGTCTGGGCTATAGTTTCGGAATCATAAATATTTTAGTATAGGTATGTTATGAATAAATGTTAGTTATACTTACGTGCACATTACGCTACACACTTGACTCATTTAAGAAGTAGACATAATTCTGTATTTCTGTTGCATATTTAATGATCTTGTGCATGTTGATGAGCAGTGTGATGACGACAAAGAGGAAATAGGAAAAGGCATTTTAGATTTTCACAGTAAGCTTACCGTTTCCAAGTTACCTAATAGAGTAATAGCTAGATTGCAGTATTTCTGCCTCCTCACTATAAGAGTGGAGACTAGAATATAAGCAGTTATAGTGCCATAAAATTTAACGCGCGCATTTATCCCCCGACAAGTCACCCCATTTGATTCCGTTACCCGTATAAAGCCAGCTTCATAAAACATAGCAATTTAATAATGTGGGTAGTTGATCAGTATGGGTGTGTGCGTGCGTCACAGTGCAGTAGAAGCGCCGAGCTGAAGATTAAAGGAGATTACGGCCCCAGCACAAAGAAACGAACTGGGTAGGTACACGCCACACGTAAATATCGGAACTTTAATTCACCATTAATGACGGTGCAGGATTAATTTCGTCAACAGAAGACTGCATACATTAACTTTGCCAATGGGTCGCTTTATGCGGTTCCTTCCTTGCTTAAAATTAAATCATTGGAGCCCGATAAACAAACGACTGCATATCCTCTGTAAGTGTTGAAAAGAAATGTTGCATAGCGGGGCCAGTAGATTCTAGCATTCCAGAGAGCGATAGGACGGCTCAGTGCATTGAAGGCATTTGCTGCATCTATTAAAAGGAGGTATTCATCATCTTCACCTTTGTTATAGCCCATTTGGTCATAGCATGTATTCCTCCTTCAATGCCTGATTTTATTCCAGAATCAGCTCTGTGGATCATATCCGCAGGCTTGTTGAACGTCTAGCCCTGTTGCCGTGGCACTGGCTTTAGCAATGATGCGCAGTAATATTTCACCGACGATGCCGATTGGACGAATGCCTGGGCATTTGTTTAGTGCTATTTTTACTAGATATATATGTAGATAGTTCTAATGCAAAATCCCATTCGACACTTTCACTGCTAAGTTTTCTAGTTTGTGCTGAGATTTATTCCCTTAGTTTGGAGCTATGGTTTCCAAACCGAAGGAGGAGTGACTTCCAATGTTCCGAATCTGTACCACTCGTGCCAGCTCCACTAGATAGTTTTCTAGCAACTTTTTCTATATGATTTGAAGTAATATCGACATTCACTGTTATAGGCAATTCAGGGTTGTCTAAAAAATAATTTAGCAGGGGGATTGCTTGGTTGGGATATTTTTCTTTGAATATTTGATGTACTGTTTTATCTTCTATTTTCTCATTGGGGTTCATTATTCCACCCCTAGATCTCTCTGTTATCAATCTATTTGCTTGTCTGATTTTTTCTTGTAGCATTAGATGACTAAATATTAGGACAACATGGTCATCGTCAGTTTCTGTTTGTTTTTTGAGGTCAATTTTGAATTGCAGCGTATGGCTTCGGCGATTAGCTCGTCGTCGTAGTGATTTGAGTTCCACATAATTCCATTCTTCTTTGAAGTTTTCGTCTGATATCCTGGTCAGATTTAACTATGGAATCTCTCTGTACTATTGTAGTACATAAAATTAATATTTTTCAGAGTTTCCTTCTTTTGGTAGTTTGTAAGTTCTCTTATTTCGGCGGCAAGGAGTGTAGTAAATTATCTTTCGACATTGCCTTGCGGAATGCTTGCTTAATGTAATTGTTACTGTGACAATTTATGAGTTTTTTCCATGGTAGGTACTCTCCAAATCTGGGCCACCTTCGCAATTAAGCAGCCTGGCATTAAATCCTTTGACGAATATGTTTTGAATAGAGTCTAGTATTTGTTCTTGGTTGATAAGTTCACGAATTGTTTCGTCGATTTGCCTTACATTTTGATTCAAAGTAGTTGGTGGACATAGGAATCCCGGGTGGGACAAGAGGATATGTCTCTTTAAGCCTCTATTTTTGTATTCATGAAAATATACCGGCCATGTTTCTTTACTTGCTGAGGATGTTTGTGGCTGAGACGATGTAATTTCAGCACCGTCTTCTCCGTCGTCCTCATCTATTTGTATTTTCCACAATTTAATAGTACAATTCACAGTAATTAGTGTTTTAATGATGGTCATTTGTTAATCGTACACATCTGAACACATTATACTCGGAGGATTTATGATCTGGATGTAGATAAATGTGGGATCGCGGAAGATAAATAACGAAGACCGCAACTTCAAGAAAACAATTATATTTTTCACAGGGAGAGTAGAGTAACAAGATCCGCCATTACAATAAGTCTATTCAATTGGCACCAAAATACACTTAGCCTACTTCACGCGATACATTTCTCGCTCACACATATCACACCGTCCCTTTCTCTACGTCCTTCTACGTTTCCTTCGTAAGCATACTTCACTCCCATACCTACCACATTAAACGTTCTCAAAAATCCTCTAACTTGATTTCCTCAATGATCCTGCTCAATGGCCGAGTTATTCACAAGGCCCATTATAATTTCCTTGCCCTTCTCCTCTGAAGCCTCAGCATTATCAAGATGAATGCGGCCATAAATCGCTCATGTCCTCTGAGAAAGCGAGCCTACTCGCGGCTTAACGCAAAATACAACCACTGCAAACCCAACCTCTCAAGCCTCGGCTGCATTCGCTTGAAATCCTTATTCTATTCCCATTAATTAAGGCATATTTTTAAAAAACAAACTGTAGTAAGATAAGATATTGCGGAGATAACCCGTTAAAGTATCTGTTCTAATTCCTGCAAAGGCCGTCTTTCGAGGTACTCGTTTGTCTGAGTCCGGGACTAAAGTTGTCGAATGTGAAGAAGGCAGGATAAGCAACTATTCAGAGCGGTTATAACAATATGTTGGCACAGATGACAGCTTAATTGTGCCGGAGATTCAAATCCTCAAATGGGAATAAGATTTAGGCAATCCATCAGGACGGCACTCACTAACCGCCTATAACACGGCATTATTGGTGATGTGATGTTTCAGACGCGAACAAAAATAATACAAAAGGCATGTCGTATGGCCTATAATTCACATCTATGAGAGGAGGCCTGTGCCCAGCAGTGGGACGTATATAGGCTGATGATGATGATGATGATGATGCCCTATAATACTGCCCTTTCATATCATTAAAGATCGAACGATGCGCTCGTCTGACACAGTTGCAGTATAACCACCGTCAGAACGCATCAGATGAAATATAAGTTGTGCGTGTTGCGATAGTATCATGGTGTGTGGGTAGACCACAACTAAATCTCGCACATATATTTGGTAAAAATTCAGACAAGAAATTGACATTTTATCCGTGGAACACCTTCCAACGTCCTCCGACACTTATTTCTTGTATCAAATAAACGGCACCTGATTACTCGAGTAGAGTTCGCGCTGGAAGTGGGTCACTTTCAATTAACGACGCCAATTACTTGCCCGGAAATTTACGCTTCCCGTTGGAATATTCAGATCCGCATTTGGAGTAATCGTAGCGTAACTTGATTGAGCAATATATAGTATACACAGGATGGCTATTTAGGGCTTAGAAGGGTCTAAGGCGGCATGAATCGCGATTCAACTTCTGACTCTTAGTAAACGGCCATGTTTGAGTTCAAAACATGCAAAATATTAAGTTTTTTGTAAATAATTGGGTACTTATTTGATACATGCAAAAAATTATAAGCAAGCCCTCTCCATACAAACTTTGTGCAAGTTTTTCTTCGCTTGTGTTTGCACTACACTTATGATTTTTGGTCAGTATGCTTATTTTTCTGTTAGCCAGAAGAGTTTTTTTTTTAAATTTCTTTATTAATGAACACAATCACGATCAAGACGCTATATGCCGTCGCAAAGTTTTCTGCGGTATGTTTCTACTCCATCATCAGACCTTCTGAATGTCATGTACTTACAACGTGTGTTAATACATCATAAACAAAAGGGACCAAAAACAAACGAAGGGATATCTACCCCTGCTTAGTACTCTACTATGTTTTTCTGCTTCATCATCAGATCTTCAGACTTCAAATGCATGCAGTACTCTTCAAGTCGTATTGAAATCATAAGCGCTGGCTGAGTATTTTCGGAGAAAACGCGCTTAAACTCACTTTAGCAAGTGAAAAATGTTTACTGCAGCGCCCCCTGGCGAGTTATCCTCGTAAAATCTATTTTAAAATATTTCCGACTGAACTACAAACCTATTGCAGAAAACCGTATCTAAATCCGTCAAGCCGTTTTGGAGATATTGGTGTCCACACACACACAAACAAACAATCTCTCACCCTAAACGCATATACCTACCATCTCCGTTCCGTCGTGGGTAATTTTATTTAAATTCGTTTTAAATCCAATATTTACAAGCAAACTAGTCAATCAACTCAAAAGCGAATTAGTGACTTAGCGAATAGCAAAATTGTTTGACTATATGCGGAAACAACGTGTCTTGAACCAAATGAAACATACATATATAAGCCAGCTGGTTTTCATTCCGTGGAAAGCAAACATCTTCCAAACACAACGCGGATACAGCTATAGCGAAAAATCCTAACTTAATCGTCAGACAAAATTCAACCTTATTTCCATGACATAAAGATGCTAACCTGTGAACACTTTTCTCACTGTACTATAGAACTTATGTACGTAATTACTTTCCTAACTCGCAACTTCAGCTACTACTGAAATTAACATCATTGTTTATGTACAATTATGTACATAAGTAATACGAAATTGTGCTAATTACTCTTTTGAACCCACTTGTTACTCGTCATTCGCAAACAATACTGATTGTGATGATTAATTAGATTTCGACGAACATTATCCCTCGACGCGTTTCAAGTTTCACGACTTTATACACATAATTAACCCTAAATAAATCTCTAATTTTTGCATTCCAGTATTAGAAGCACGCATACAAATTTACGGCCGACGTCAAGCGTTTGTCTCTTCTAACAAGTGTACTAGTGAGTGCTAGGTGAAATTAAGATTTAATGAAAAATGGGTGGCCAACTTGGAAGTATACAACTTTTTTTTACCGCCATTTTGTTCTGGCGGTAAATATGACAGTTGTTGCATGAATATTACTTTGTGTAGATAGAAATATTCGAGACACAGTCACTGAGATAACGCAGGAAATGTGTGAAAATGTGATGAAAAACGCGATGAAAAGGGTTCACATCTGCGATGCTGTTAGAGGCGGACATTTGTCTGACATTATTTTCCATGTTTAAATGCCGGCCCTAAATACTATATTTAACAAGGAATACTGGATATATTTTATATTTCATAGAAATAAATTACAAAACTAAAGTGTATACCTGTTATTTGGCCACCCTGTAGAACTTTAAAATATCATTAGTAATTTCATTATCTACCAATCATCAAAATACCTCAGATATATCTCACAAAACACGCATGGGCAACACTAATCTACACTGAGTTTTTCACTTCTCATGCTCGAAAAGTGTGTCATATTATGATATTAGGCTTAGGTATCAATCGAGGCTAAAGTAGTACATTTAGCTCTTAGGGAAAATATAAATACATATTTATGTTTTACAAAACATTTTATTCTGACCAATCAAAACACTTCGCCATTTTAAATCTACTAATCACAAAACCACACAAAACACATCGGCAGCAAATCGGAACATAGGGGTAATTATAAACTTAAAAACATTGGGCCTTTTTTCATCCTATTTATTAATTACTATTGTGAATTTTATTTTTAATCTGATGGTATTTAAACGCATGCATGTATGTATTTTCAAACGCAATGTTTATTGTTTTTTGAATAAATAACTATGATATTATGAACTATGAACAACATAAATTAACTTTTAATAGCAGTCAAGTCTCTACAATTTATCTAGACCAGCGGGGTAATCACGTAACTTTATGTACTACCGTTGGTACGTATTCAATGTCATTTTTAGTATGGGATTTGACATTTAGATCTATCGTACTAACGGTCGAAAACGTTACGTGATTACCCCACAGGTATTGGCTGTATAATTACTGTTGAATATTAAGTAAATACGTAACAGCTGATGCATATACAATATTTCAGTTCAATTATTTCAAGAGTGATCTATTAAAGATAACCTTTGGGTAGCAGGGGATAAAAAGACAGAGAAAAATTAAAGATTCTGTAGTGCAAGAATGGTCATTGTGTACACTTTTTGGGGAAGTGCGCGTACACATAGAACGTCCATTTTTACAGGAGCCGTTTTAACGGCTAGCGTTATTAAGTACTACTTTAGGATCAGTAATACTATTTTTGTTTCATACAACTATACATACGCCATCAAATAACGGACTTGTAAAACGGATACCTAACTATATGTACGCGCCCGAAAGTCTATGTTCAGCACTATACGTCTATAAAGGTAGGTATGCGAAACGTGCGTGTTTTTATGGATATATTTTTAAGTACCTAATAATAAATGGACTGGGAGATATTGCTGGCGACATTTCAATCAGTGTTACGTCCAATTTTAAGCATTAGTGGTAACAATAATGCTACAACGGGGTATCTATAACTTTTATTTTGTATCAGTAGGTGTTATATCCTACTTTTGATATATATCCTAGTAGATCAAATTTACTTACCTAACTACCTACCTAACAAATACAATTGATAACAAATACTATTATAATTTCGTTAGCGGACGCATCCGCTTAACAACATTAAATTAAAGTATCTTCTTTTTATTCATACAGCCTTGGCCAAAAGTGTTGAGCACTCACACGTTTTCCATATAAAAGTTAAACTTTCAATCAAGAATTTCATATCCTTTTATTAAAGAAAATTAAATATCTTTCGAAAACTAGCTACTTTCGTTGACGTTAAAGATAATTGCACGGATAAAAATGCAATTTGTCCTTTTATTGCAAACCCGTCTATTTTTAGTCTTCAGTTAGCAATAGCTACTTCGAAATAATATTATCTAAAGTTCTCTAGATGTTCTTTAGTATATACCTTTTCATATTTTACGTCAATGTGCATTTTTGTAATTAAAAAATAATAGTTTTTTTATAAGTTACAAAGGAAAATAAGGGGTGCTCAACACTTTTGGCCAAGGCTGTACGTCATCTTGAAATTCAACAGGAAAAGTTACCACAAGGAAAAATGACTACAAGAAAAGAATTGCAATTAGAAATTCTGGCGATTTCTTAGCAAGCCCAACAGGGCATTGTTTTCCTTCCACATTGTCCCAGCATCGCTGCAAAATTAATCCCGCCGGAAAAAATACTTATACATGGGAACAAAGTGTTGCACTTAGCTTCTTAAGGGGATTCTCCCGCGCACTTGCCAGATTGAATGCACCGCTGCGTCACAGACATGTATTCGAGAAGACGCGACGCATGCACCTAATCTGAACAACGAGCTAGTGTTTTTTTTTATAAAAATAGCACAACTGATGCTGCAATGCGATGCGAGACAATATATTTTCTCTCCTAAATCTAATTTGCACCGTGTGAGTGAGACAGAAGCCACTGAGTCAAGCGCGATTCGAGTTGGATGTGGCGGGATGTCAATTTGGTATACGTACGGAGTGAAAAATAATACATTACTGGGGTATTTTCATAATGGATTATATAACATGGACGTACATATTTTTATTTCGTTTTGTAGATTTTGTACATGACTTACACATGAATCTAGATATACAAATGGGAGAATCACACAAGGATTTATTCGAACTCCGTTCTAAGACTACTATATTATTATTATTATTATTTATTTGGAGAACCAACAGCTTACAATTATACAATAATGATAAAGATAGGACACAAAAAAGCCAATTACAGGTTCCCACCGTTAACTACAAAGTAAATATAAATTTGTGACAACACTTCATTTAACGTATTGCTATAAAAAATAATGTTTACGAACTATACTAAGCACAAAATCTCAAAATCTTACCAACATTCTAAAGAACTTATTTATAACAATAGCTTAAGGTATGCTCATTTAAAGTAATTTGTTATGAATTTACGCCTTACAGTATGAACATTACTGTTGAATATGTCAATGTCAAGGTCCTTCGTTAGATTATTCAATTGTTTACAGCCACGCACAAGAAAACTGTTCTGCCTATATTTACGCGAAGCAAAGGGAATCGAGAGAGGGGGATAATGTCTTTTTGTTCTAGATGGAACACTGAACGAAAGTCTAGCTAATAAACTAGGGCAGTCTACATTACCATTTGTAATTTTTAAGATGTAACTAATATCCGCCAAATCACGTCGCACGTAAAGCGGGTATATTACATAATTGAAAAGAAATTAAACTCGACCACAAGAAGAGATTAAATACCTATTTAATTTATAATTTGTACATGCTTTTTGGCGCGAAAAAGATGCATTTGCATAATCTATCTTAATACATGTCTATGGCTACATCCTTGCTTAAAAATAGCCTCACGGCAAACATGGTCGTAGTACGTAGAGAAAAAGCTTTACCGGTAAGGCGATTATGTCGCTGAGCGTTAACTGCTAGTAGACTAACACGTTAAGTGAGGAAACAAGACAAGACGGTTACCGATCTTTGCTCTTTTTAACAAGGGTCCCTTATAGTTTCGCCATGTTCGTCGTAAGCTCAGTGATAACATTTCCTACTAGAAAGCTGTATTTAGCATGGGTGCACAACTGCACATACCAATCACGCGGACAAAGTGTTAGAATAAAATCTTCTTTAATTTCATGGTATATTTATGGTGCTTATTTTTAGTATATAATGACTTATGCACAGGATAATTATTATACTCTACAAAAACACTTTATTTAATAACTAACGATATTAATACAGTATATAAATTATCTATAAAAAGTGTTTTTAATCGATATGCGGGAGGGCAGCGCATTCGTCGAACCCGAGCCATCTGGCAGCAGGTTTAAAACGGTGCCGTGTGCCGCGGCTGCACATACTGGTGGCACGTATTACAACAACGCTGATTCTTGCTCTGAGCCAGCCCAGTATGGTGCTTATGTTGCGATTCCAGCGTTCAGATATTGTTTCACTCATGTGTTTTATGAAAGAGGATATTTGAGGTGCAAAGACACCATCAACTGATGGTACAAGTGGGGTGAAGGTAGCATGTCGCATTTCACAGGCATTTGAGTATTTTCTTTATTTCCAGCTTCGGCTGATTTTAAAACAGATGTGACCGGACGTGAGAGGTAGGAAGGAGCGTCGGTGTCAACAACACGAATATCGAATAACGCCTCCCTCTGAGCATCTGAGGATAATTATTATTGAACAGGGTGCCCAGGCCCATAGTTGTGACCGAGTAACATTAACATGCGAAGTGCGCGCACGCCTGGTTTCTATTATGTCGACGTATGTGGAAGCTAGTGCACTTTTAAAGAGCCTAGAATTCCCCGATGCTGGGCAAAGGCCTCCCTCTTGCTCTTCCACGAGTCCCGATCCCGACCGGTCTCCCACCCCAGTCTAAACATCGAAAAAACAATTTCACGAAGTGCCCTGCCAAAATAACCTCGTGGTGGGGAAAATTATTTTTTTGGACGGTGGTCTATTATTTTGGCTGTCATGTAATTGATCAATCACCGAATGCACTATACCCTACAGTACCGACTCTGCACAGCATGTATAAAAATAATATATATTCATTCAATAAGTCCGACCTAGGCCGAGCCTAGCTGAGTTTATTGCTGGACTTCAGTCCGACTAGGCCGAGCCTAGCTGAGTTTTTTGCTGGACTTCAGTCCGACCCAGGTCGGGCCTAGCTGAGTTTGTTGCTGGACTTCAGTCCGACCCAGGTCGGGCCTAGCTGAGTTTGTTGCTGGACTTCAGTCCGACCCAGGTCGGGCCTAGCTGAGTTTGTTGCTGGACTTCAGTCCGACCCAGGTCGGGCGTAGCTGAGTTTGTTGCTAGACTTCAGTCCGACCCAGGTCAGTCGTAGCTGAGTTTTTTGCTGGACTTCAGTCCGACCTAGGCCGAGCCTAGCTGACTTTGTTGCTGGACTTCAGTCCGACCCAGGTCGGGCCTAGCTGAGTTTGTTGCTGGATTTCAGTCTGACCCAGGTCGGGCCTAGCTGAGTTTGTTACTGGACTTCAGCCCGACCCAGGTCGGGCCTAGCTGAGTTTGTTGCTGGACTTCAGTTCGACCCAGGTCGGGCCTAGCCGAGTTTGTTGCTGGACGTCAGTCCGACCCAGGTCGGGCCTAGCTGAGTTTGGTGCTGGACTTCAGTCCGACCCAGGTCGGGCCTAGGCGAGTTTGTTGCTGGACTTCATTCCGATCCAGGTCGGACTTAGTTGAATTTGTTGCTGGACTCTTCTCAGCTAGTCTAGGTTTAGTGAACCGACAAAAGTCGACACCTGACACAACTCCCAGTTGCTCAATTCTTCTAACTATTCAGATTCGATTGAAGCCGCAAGCCGCTCAACCAATCTCACTGGAGCGCAAATTCTTAACGTATTCCAATGTTTAAACCACCCACATGGTTGTGTCGGAGGTTTCCACTGGATTTTCCCCAGGTTAGTCTCCAATTACGTACTCCTATCGTTTATTGGACACGGCCTATAAAGCCACAGTCAGTTTAAAAAAAAAAAGAAAAATTATATCGAATATTCATTGTAGATGTCTAAACTTTGTTATTTTGATGGCGCTTGATATTTATGTCACGTAATTGCCATTTCAATCGTCACCACAACAATATACGAACCAAACGTCCACAAACGGAAGGCAAATCCAATTGTCTGAAATGTTAATTTTCTTTATCCAATATCTCAAGTTATACCAACAATATGTACATACGTACATTAATATCATCCTCATTATATCAAAACTAGTTAGACGAACTAAGTTTTAGCATAACATAAGTTTTCATCACGTTCTGAAGCAAGAGAAACTGGATAAATTATCCGTAACTACGACGCTAAAGGCAATTAGGTAAATATTATTAGCTCCAGGTTCTCACGCAATTCTCTCAACGAGTGGTTGAAGTTTTTTAACTTTTTCCCGCAATGTTTCCAAAAATATATCAAATACGGCTTCTGTCATTTTCAATTGATAATTATTATGTAGCTTTTTCGCTAACCTACCTGTCTTCATATACTTACTGGTTATTACTATTTAACTTGATAATCGCAATGCCGTATTTAACTTTCAACCACATTTCTATTTCCTTCCTCTCAACTGAGATAAAAATCTAACGAAACAGAGAGATAATAGTAGTTTATGCAACTGGTACATAATGAGGGGCATTAAAACACGAGTGTGTTTTATGAAACGAGCCGAAGGCGAGTTTCATAATAAGGTCACACGAGTGTTTTAATGCCTAATTATGTACAGTTGCATACATTACTTTATCTACACACATATTATAATTACTCTAAGATGGGTTCAGAAACCGTAGTAAATAAATACAATAATTGTGTTAATACAAACTTTTTTGCACGGTTGTGGAAATATAGAAATCAGAACTGGCAACCGATACCTGAATGTTATTTTAAAAAGTAAAGAGTCCTTATTCTGATGTGATCATGTCGTTCTAGCTCAAATTTCGTGCGATATATACTAAAAAAACATCGAGCTGACATTTCGCATCGACTGAATTTGAATTTTCAGTGATACTAGAATAGGGACATGTCAACTTTGACATTTAAATTTTGACAGTTTTGTTTGACGTAATATTTTAACATCATATATGAGATTAAAATGAAATATTTTATTACTACAGAGCCTTAGCCACAGATAAGAAAATTGCCATAAATTCATTGAATGTTGAAATGAGAGTCATTTTCTACGGTTTCCGAACGCATATTAGAGGATTTATGATATGTGTGTAGATAAAATATTTTATAGATTTCTCACCAATATGAACTTGACATGCACCTACCAAAATATTATATATATAGATTTCTCAATAATAGCAACTGTAGTAAATACAACATGTAGCTTATAATAAAGCAAACTTGATTCTCTCTACCTTACCTATTTCAGACTCAATAAAGACTTATTCTAAATTCTTATTTATATGTATGTCACGCCAGGTAATAACCCAAAGTCCGCTATTAGAAACTGAAGAAGAACTAAGATCGATTCTATTGAAATCATTTATGAAAGGATTCAAAAGACAATATATATTATTATTACAGATTGATTCTAACACAACATAACTCATGCGCGGGTATCCGCCTTAAATTATAAAGTACCACAATATTGCAATAAACAACACATTTTTCATAGACACAACTAAAACTAGGACAGGAAGAAATGAAAATACAATAATAATTCTTCCGGCACCTGCCCGCAGGTTATCTCTATAATTTCGGACCCTTTATTTCCATGATATAAATCTACGTTGTTATCTTTTACATATCTATCGGTCTTTTGTTCTGTACATAGTATACATACACTAGCAGAAGTTTTCGAGTAAACGGCACGACACGACATTAGATCATTCGATCGCAGTAGATAGATACGTATCGCGCAAGTATCGCGTGTGATTCCAATAATGGATTAACCTTACTGCGTCTGTACTGGGCTGTGATTCACAAACCGACTCGTCCTCACCTGTCATCTGTCACCTCTCACCTGTGTCAAAAGTGACAAATTACTGTCACTTTTTGACAGTTTCCATATAAGGACGAGGCGTTGTGTAAATCGCATAGCAGGATAGGCAGGTACCCAAAGAGTAGAGTAAGTATTAATCAGGTACCCTAGCCGTGATTATATTTACGATTAGCTGTCAACCACTGAAATAGCTATCTATTCCATCTGCGATATTTGACAGAATCATTTATCTGTCTTTCAAAATTAGATTGATAGAGACGTGAAAGTGGAATTGGGGGAAGGAAAAAGATAATCATGTTAACGTCATACATTTCAGTAGTTGCATTCTTCACCACTACGAGTGGGTAGGTGCTACCTTCTGGCTGTACGGATCAACTACCTACAGTAAGTACTTACGCGAGTTAATTTCACATTGAATCATTTAATTTAAGATAAGGATTAATATTTAATTGTCCAACAAAGTCTCTATATAACGTGTTGGTACCAATAAACGTTTCATTATTTAAGGCTTGACGTCAAATGGGATCCACAAGCGTCGACGCTGCGCGGATGTTGCATCGTCCCTGCGCGGGCGCTGGCAGGGCGTCGACGTTCAAAATACGCTAGTGTGGGGTCTCTCTTACTTGATATACCTACTAGTTTTCACCAGGAACTGGTATGTTTAAGTCTGTAGGTATAAGTAAGTTGGTAATCTCTAATTCAACACGCAAGCTGAAATACGGGATTATTCCTACGGATAAGATATGCTAGTTCGGTAAAAACAGGTGGCTCAAGTAACCCTTGAACGTCCCGTTTTACCCCATTTAACATAGGTACAGCTGTTTTATTATCACGCACGGAACTCTAAACCACATGATCATACGAAAAACTTGTGGTTTCATTTTATTCATATTGCGCGTCGAATCAACAACTACGAGGAAATCACCTGAATAACCAAGTTAAATAACAAAAAGCTTCGAGCACTGTGGCAATGTGTTTGAACAATGCTAGCTAACGATTTCCCTTGGCCACTCCGAGCGGCGTTCAAGCATGCTATAATATATTCAACTCTATCTCAACCCCCGATGGTGCATCAACCATAGCACCAAAATGTGTTGTTTTATATAGTTTTTGCGGCTTCACGTGGGAAAGATATTTTCCAATGTCTATGAAACTCACGTTTTTGCACGAAATTGAACCTTATTGTTTTGGGCCTCGCAGCTCTATGAAATAAAGGATCCCATGGGAATGGATCGTTGGGATGCTGGGCTCAAAACGAAAAGTCTGACATAATTTTGTGTTTATTATCACAAAGTGACATTTTGACTGCCTATAAAGACTTCGTTAGGTATACACTACAAAAAATGAAATTAACTTCGCGATTTTTTTTTTCAAAGAGGCTTAGACTCTGGTTATATCCTTATATCTTAACTCAATGACAGGATTTCGGCAAATATGAATGCCTACTTTTTTTCTATTTTTCTATAATTTGCAGAAGAAATCTTGCTCTTGATACAAAAAAGAAAAGAAAATATTTTAGTTTTTACGAAACCACTGAAATGAGATAGTAGTGGTAGGTATATTTTTGGAATCAGCTCAAGGCGTCCTTTGGTTTGACACCCCACTCGGTGGGTTTTTAAAGATTTTTTTTTATACAAAAAATTGATGACCTTCGCAATTTATGCAAACGAACACCCTCTCAGAGCCTGCACTAAAAAATATTTAAATTAAGTAAAATTGTGAATTTATTTTCGTTTGTTTCGTTAAGGGTTTTTAGACTTTTTAGGGTACTAGGACGGGACCAACCGTGAAGAATATGCTTTCAAACAAAGACAGAATTTTCCAAATCGGTTCAGAAACGACGGTTCTGAGGTAACACAAATTAAAAAATATACATAGGTATAACCGAATTGAAACCTCCTCCTTTTTTAAAGTCGGTTGAAATAATTATTCATAGGTATTTTCTAAAAAAAGCAATTAAACTTATCGTATAACTCTAAAACTTCTCATAAACATAATTCGCCGCCCTAGTAAAATTATTGCGTTGTCCTGTGTCAATTTTTGTTTGTAACAAATTACGAAGATGAAAACACTTTAGGCAATTTTGTGAAAGGTCATTTGATTACGAAAAGACCTTCGTCCCTGTTAAATGAAATAAACGCTAATTAGGTTTGCTTAATTCGAATGATGACATTTCGCCCTGGGCGTTTGCCGTCTGGTTTTCACCTTTGGTTATGATTCGGCAGGGTCTAACATGGCTGTAGCACCAAGTAGCACGCAAAACAGTTTGTTTTTCTTAGTAGCAAAATAAACTCGGAGACTATTTTAAAATTAAATTAGTACTAATACTGTTTATAAAATCTGGTTATTTATTTTATTATTTATTTATTCTGGTATAACAACAACTACAGTGCATTACAAAATAAATAAATAATTAAATATATGCTAGTATTATTAATTTTTTGTTCAAAAAAAATACGATTAAACCTTTTCTATCTCTACTAGTTGCGTATGATTCAACAACTTTATATTTAATTGATGCTTGTATTGATTAGCTACACAAATATAATATGATTGGCTGACTGGCAAGTGGGTGGCTAATTTGTAAATCAAAACTGACATGCATACATTGATTTACATTTAAATTTGGTAGGCACCTACAGGTCGATTTTTAAATCGTTGTACAGTCACCAGCATCAATATCTGCCAAAACAAAGGCGGCATAAATATCTGACACGACTCTATTTGTAGGGCCGTATGGACGTGTCAGATATTTATGCAGCCTTGGTTATGGCAGATATTGGTGCTGGTGACTGTATATTCTCTATTTGTTACAAATAACTGTATTCATATTCATTTTATTTATGCAAGGTTGGTTAAACAATCTCTTTTACAATAAGTCTAGATATTAGTCTTAAGATACTGTATTCATTCATCTCATCAGTAAATCCCCGATGGGATCGCCATCTTAATTCGGCGTTGCCGTCAATTTTTCAATGATCAAAAATATTAACGTGATATTCGCAAGGAGGAAACCAAATGAAGACTGCTGTGAAGCCTTGTAATGGATTAAGAGACAAAGAAAGAGTTGAAAGAAACCAACGTTTGCATGGGCGTCAAGATGAAAAGAAACGGTGCTCGCCTAATCAAGGAGTTCACAAAAGGCCGATCAAGTTTTAATAAAACCTACACACACAATTTTACCTTGTTTAGGAGAAAGCTTCAAGATGTTGACGCAAATGAGACGCAAAAACTATTTTCGAACTTTTTACCTTTTATCCAAGAAAACTAAGCGAGTAGGTACTTACGACAAGTTGAGGACAAGTTTTTTGTTTCGCCCACATTTTGTATGTTTTTTGCATACCATCTTTGTTCCGGTATGATGACAAATAAAGCCGAGAAAATGGTATTTCAGTGTAAGTAAAAAGTTCTCCAAGCACTTTTCTATGAAGTTTAATTCGGAATTAGAACTTGGTACATACATTTGTCTACATCCTGGGATAAAATTAATTGAAAACCGTACAAAAACGAGCAATCTGCACAAAACTTCTAAACAGTTAATTTTTTAATTTATTTTATTATTTGAATCAGGCAACAAGGCTTAATAAATCATGAATACGGGACAACAAGGATTAATAAATCATGAATACGTATTGACAGAACTCCTAACTCCCAGAGCTTCCGTCGTAATTTATTCATAAAAACATTTCCCTAAAAATAAGCACAATCGAAAACAATGAAATTGTCTAATGGGAAAAGTTGGGAACTGAACAATTAGGTGATTCCTGCAGGCAAATGTTTGCTCGCCGAGGTGCGTTGGGGCTTCCTCTGGATTTATGTTAAATCTTCATTATATAATCTTTCATTCCAAGCAGTCGTCGTTAGGTAGCTTCTGCAGCGAGCTCGGCATTTAGGCGCGTATTAGGTACATATTTAATTTGGGTATGAGAGTGAGAATATCTTCGTATGTCATGCAACTACGAGAAGACACGACCAAAAAGACAGCAGCGCTTTATCTTATTCAGACACAGAGGAAAAAACACAACTAGATTTTGCAAAGTCGTTTTGTTACTGCCCTAAATGCTAAATTTTAGTCATTAATACTAAGTTTACTTGGCATTACTAGCTATGTTTTCTTCTTCTTCTTTCTGAAGTGCCGTTAAGCAAAATTTTGTAACCCCAACTAAAATTTAGTGATAACAAATAAAGTGTTTTCTCAGTGGAGGGTCAAACAAAGTAGTTTAGTGACGCGATGCAATGTAATGTTACATAAGGTACTTCTAGTTCGATGTTACAGTGCTGAAATAAATAGCTAGCTGTTAATGAATTGCTGAGTATATTATAATAGTAGGGAATAGACTAGCTGTTTCTCATGTTTCTGACGCACGTTGATACAGGCTACGCTTGTACTCATTTTGCCATATTGAAAAACTTTCACCAAACAATGGCAAAACTTCAACGTCCTTTTTCGATTAATTGGCATGGAAACAATTTTAACAACCAAGTCCAGGGGGCGGATATTTCAAATTAAATTATAAGTTTTTATGCTGAATTTTTACAACGAAAAGCAGGGTCGATTTTTATACTTATAAATCTTATAATGAATGTCCGTTGTCTAAACAATTTGTGCTGAAGGTGTGACGATGGAACTGGCAACTTCTAATAAATGTTGAAAGTTAGGCAAGAAGTATTATTTAAAAAAGGAGAGCTACTAGGTGCGATAGGTATTTCAATTCTAAAAAGCATGCCACTGTAGGTAACTCCCTATGCTTTAAACTTTACGTTCTAAGGAAATAATAATGTATATTTTAGGTATAGCATAAGTTTACTAATACTTTCGGAATCATAGAATGTAATTACTTGGTACAAGTTAACTTATATCAACATGGCGATTATTACCTTGTTCTGATAATCTGCTCTTTTTAGGCCCGGTGTAATTTCGCCGAGGCCTGAAAGTTGCTAACTAACGTAAGTTTCACATGTTAC
Organism: Cenopis cana; assembly: GCA_951800055.1. Classification (NCBI taxonomy): domain Eukaryota; kingdom Metazoa; phylum Arthropoda; class Insecta; order Lepidoptera; family Tortricidae; genus Cenopis; species Cenopis cana. Next base: position 14,576,290 of record OX637478.1, read on the forward strand.
ATCACATAAGTAATCAACTAATCAACCACCTACCTACCATTAGAGTCTGCGACGCTTAGCAAAACCGGGAAGCAGATATGTGCGCAATTTAATTAAAGTAGTAATTTTATAAAAACGTGAATATTTCAGAGAACGTTCGAGCAATAATAATCTCTATTCGTAGCTTATGTCGCCATTTCCAAGCAGCGTCCAAGAGGAGCATGCATTCCGTCATCCCGTCACCTGGCCCCATCAACGACAAGATAAAGCATCTGTCACTTCCTATCGAGTGGTACCAGAAAGTGACAGATGCTTTATATTCTCGTTTATCACACTATCACGCGACCAACATCAAGATTTAGATTTAGATTTAGATTTATTTATTTCATAATATAAATGACATTATAGATTAACTTAAAGCTAATTTACAAGAATTTACATTATGATCGTCAAATAGTGAATATTATAATAATTATGTCAGGTATATCATTATTCATTATAAAAAATATGTTAATAACAATACCAATCTAAACAATGAATTCAATGTCAATATCTCATAATGATCGTCAAAGTAAAATTGTAACAAGAATTAAATTAATCAATAATATTAAAGACAAGATCTTTACGACGCGCCACGCTCGACACGATACTCCAGGGGGCCGTAAATTAATCCCCAGCAAATAGAATGCAGATGCTCCGCTGTACGTGCTCAGCTCAATGCACACCCGACGTTAATATTCTGAAAGTCATAAAGAAAGTATCTTTAATTTTCTGGTTTGAACTCGCTATGTACGAAAAATGCAGTCCCGCGCTCACGCATTAAAATTATGAGCTTCTTTTAACGGTTATGTCAGTTTTCCGTTTTAAAACCGTACTTAATACAATTATCTCCGTTTATGACTTAAGTCGTAAAATAGGTAGTATAGCCGTAAAGGGGTATGCATTGATCACTAAAGAACTACTACATGCTTTTTAGGGTTCCGTAGTAAACAAGGAACCCTTATAGTTTCGCCATGTCCATCCGTCTGTCCGTCCGACCCCCGTTTTTCTCAGTAACCGTTAGTACTAGAAAGCTGTAATTTGGCATGAGTATACATGTCAATGACGCCGACAAAACGGTAGAATAAAATTAAAAAAAAAATTTTTTTAGGGTACCTCCCCCTACATGTAAAGTGGTGGTGCAATTTTTTTTTCTGCCAAACCCCATCGTGTGGGTGTCGTTGGATAGCTATTTTAAAAATATTATAAGGTTTTTAGAAGCATTTTTATTAAAGAATTAGCGTGATATTAAGCTTTGAAGTGATAATTTTTGTTTACTAGTTAACGAGAATAACGAGTAATAGTCGAACTTCAGAAATGTACTTTGCAAAAGCAAACTTTCGTACAATTTCCATTGATACCTTAGATAATGTTGTGAATTCTGTCAAAAACATAGTAAATATAAGTTTGCGAACTTTTTAGTCCACATAATGTAACGGGTGGACGACTACGGAACCCTACAATGCGCGTGGCCCGACACGCACTTGGCCGGTTTTTATAAAGATTACTCGTGATCTTGTGATTCATAATCTGTCCAAAAAGCAAAAATATAAAACAAACAAAAAAAATGAATTATTTTCTAGTATGGTCTTTTTCATTTCTGGTAAGTAAATAAATAATTTAGATTTTGATTTTTGAAGTGAATACTTAATAGCGTATTTATACATCCATCTAAATTAAAAAAAGGAGGGATGGGAACTTAGTCGATAGCCTTCCTTAACTAACGGATTCCTATGATGGGGAGCGTTGGCAAAATAACGTCTAGCAGTCTGCTTACATGGTGCTAATCCCCATGTCGTGGTGCAGACTGAGGTTCGACTGGTAGGTTACCACGGGGTACCAGTCACCCTCTTCTTGAAGTTTCTTTGTTTATGCCCTATAATCTCAGTATAGATCCATACAACTTACAGGAACTCATTCATAAAGAAACTACCATTACTGTCCATTACCTCATTCTGCACACTCATCACCACCATAGTCAACAACCTAAAAAAGTTCAATGGTACCACAAAATAAAGAATATACAGAAGGTCCGTTCCCGCCGTTCTTGAAAATACATACCTAAACTTGCCTGACTCACAGGGTTGCTTCTGTATTGATTCCGAATTTTAAAAAGGAGCAGGTATATTAAAAATTCTTCAACATGACATTTAAATATGAACCAGCGTATCTTGGTAAAAAACCGGCCAAGTGCGAGTCGGACTTCGCACATTTAGGGTTCCGAATCAACCTCAAAAATATGATTTATCAATATATTAGTATTTGTTGTTAAAATATACGTAATATTGAACATTGTCACCAAATTTCAAGTTCATAGGTCAATGAGAAGTCTAAAAATTCTTCGGAACAAATTTTGTGACAGACGACGGACGGACGGACGTCTGGGCGACACCAATAGGGTTCCGTTTTGACTCTTCGGGTACGGAACCCTAATAAATTGATGCGTGACCCGCTGCGAGTTGTGACTTGTGCCCGGGGGCGGTCGAGAGCGCCAACAAAGAATATACCTAATTAATTAGGTACCTACTTAACTAAACCATAGTACTTAAATACTGGCGTTTTACCAGCGAACGATAAGATGAATGTGTAATGGTTGATCGTCGTTATCAAAGCGGCTAGTTTCAAAAAAATTACCTACCTACCTAGGTATTGTAACTACCAAAATGAGAAAACCGTTTTATTTACCTTTCAATATCGTTTGAAAATTTTAAGAAAGTGTAGGCACAGTTTTTTGTTGTATTTAAGTGTATTTAAACAATAAAATGCATTCCAACTGTAATAATATCGGTTATTCATTTTGACGTACGTGACACAAAGTATTTACGTAGCGGCGGGGACGTCAAGTGATCAACGCGCGCACAACTAGCACTCGCGACGCGACAGTGACAGTCGCGACTAAGCTTGTCCGAAATCAACCGAGAATGCCTGTAAATGTTACGTCTGTGTGCGTGCGGCGAAAATGGCACTTTGCACTGAGCGGACTCTCTGCTCCGGCGCGCGCCGCCGCTATTTACTTTGTGATGGTACATAGTTCATTCCACTCATCACACATCAGTTATTCACCTATCATTTCATCTCCCATCTCATTAACGCCCAGAATCACAAAATCACTTAAGAAATTATCATTTATCAGGTTTATTTAGGATTTAGCCGCTCGTACCCTTCGCGGGGACTAAATTCAGACAAATAACGCATTAAAAAAAAGAAAAAAAGACATCACGACGAACGTAATGGTGGCTGCCTTTAAGCGTTAATATCGTTCAAATTTCAACCATTTTTAGGATAGTTATTTTGATGAAATGATTATCGCATATCTAGATATGAACATTTTAAAATATATTTAATAAATGTTAGGATAGCCCATTGGCTTCTCCTACTCGTACACTTAACGGTCGTTACTTGCACCCCAGAGAGGCCGGAGAGATTTTATTAACATTTGCTAATTCCTAAAAACATAAATTAATCTAATTGAGCCTTTTTAAAGATCAGTAGAAGCATTAGCGTTACCCAATTTAAACGAGAGCCATTAGTGCCTTCTCCGGATTCGATGCTACGCCGATTAAAACTTTGGTTTAAACCTGTCTCAACCCACCTCGCCCCTAACCGCTAGTATATCTGACCTCGAGATACGTAAAAACTACAATTAATTACAGGTCAGGCTTCCACTGGTTCACCCGAGGTTGAGAGATATTGGTAAACATCCTGAGCCTTTCTCCGATTCGATCGCGAAAAGATAAGGCAACAGTAATTCTAAGACGTTGCGATATCCTCATTCGGGCGGCGAATTAGAAGATTCTATTGAAAATCGTCAGATTCATCCAAAATTTAATTTTGTCGTAGGCGCTACTTAAACATAAATTGAAGAGGAACATTCTTTGTGCAGAAATTCCTCCGATAGTGTTATCTTTCGTTAGGGCCTAACGCCGTCGGTATTCCCCAATCTTCAAAGGAATGTTACCTTTGTGACTTTTCTATCACAAAATTGCGTCTTGCGTTATCCGAATAACGCCAATTTTCTAATTGAATTATAAGTAATGGGTAAAAATAATTGTTTATGTTGAACGCCCTAAACCTGAAGAAGAACTCCCAAAGAGTTCGATACATGTCGCCCGGAGTGACAATTAATATCTACGTGAGTTATAACTGTTCAGTAGAATATAGTTTTAACATGGGTCACGAAAGTCTAAATTCAGGCACGTTCATATTAAAACTGATATTTTAAAACAGATCCTACACCCTTTCCACGTATTGAAAAGTTACAATAAGAGTGTATTTTAAAGAAAAGTAGCGTAATATGTATGTGTACGAGTGTGATAAAACTTAACTGTTTGTGATGTAGCATACATAGATATCAGTTTACCATTTCACACAAAAGTACTGCTCACCACGACCGGCCCACCTTGCATCCAAAAGATTTCGGCAAAAGAAAGCAATCTCCTTAGTGAAAACGCTATGTTTGAATAAAACATGCCGTCAACGACTCCGCTAACTGGTCTCTGTTTCAGTGTAAAAAGAGTTAATCTTTCCGACTTTCAAAGTGACTTAAGCCATTTTCCATCCAGACAGTAAAGCTGGGGTCTACTCGTGAACGTTAAAAACGAATCTGAGTTGAATTGGTAACGTGCGTCCCACTCTCATACATTTTGTTTCCGCGTCTGCAGTGACCGAAGAATTGCTACCAATGCAATTGAATGTTTTATGACGTTATAAGAATCGAATCTTTTATCTTCACATTGCGAGTCCCACAGGCGACTGTAACCCGTCATTGTAGCGAGCATTAGTATTTTTACAAACACATTTTGCTTTATCGGTTCACTTTAGAATGGTATTTTTGTTATGCCAAGGTGCTTCTCAAAAACATTTTGGATTTACCGAGGCATCGACATCGCTGCTGTTAAAAAGGTACGACATATTTTCCCGAAACGTTCAGCACAAGTAATATTAACGCGCCTTTTCTCGTAATCTTATAAGCAGACTATATTAGATTATTATTTAACGTAGTCTAACCTAACCTAATTACATTAATGATTCAAGGTTATTTTAATTCAATCCACTCTTATTTACCAGGAGGCTGATTTTTGAGTGTCGAACGCTCGAATTTTCACGGGACCGATTTGTGAGTGCCGAGTGCTCGGCTTTTCACTCGACATCTGTCAAAACATCATAGTTTTTTGACAGATCTCGAGTGAAAAGTCGATCGTTCGACACTCAAAAGTCGGGCCCCTGGTCTTCTAAAATCTTATACCTATCTTTAAACGAGCAATTCTTGTTGGGGATCTCGGAAACGGCTCTAACGATTTTGATGAACTTTGGTATGTGGGGGTTTTCGGGGACGAGCAATCGATCTAGCTAGGTCTCATGCACGGGAAAACGCCGAGTAAAGCTCGGCCGCCCAGATATTTACAGTTAATACACACTATACACATTTTAGAACTACTTATCACAAAGCCGCTAGCGTCATCTGACAGGGTTGCTTGGAAACAGGTAGACCAGCGTCGCGCATTGCGCCAGTGTACCGCGCCGGAAAATCCGCACTGAAACTGCCGTTATATTTTCCACGCAAAGTATTTTGCTTTCGCTAGATGGCGCGGTAAAGTAATAACAAGACAGATTTAGTTTGTTTTCGATGCCGTGCCGGGTAGATGATACCTGTATACAAATTATCCTTGCATTACCAATATTCAAAACTCACAAAAATACTTGGTAAACATCACCGTAGACTTATTTCCAAGGGTGATAAATTGGCGATCGTAGGCTTTCTTTATTACTGCCCGTTATGAGTACAACATTTAAATCTCCCCCTGGACTGGAAGTGGGACTTAGACTGTAGGTAGTAATTGCCACATTATGGCTAGGTGATACTTAAAGTTGACTATAGGATATCCCAAGATTCATCGATACAAATTTGAGTTGGATTCTCGGATTAATTCCTTATTCCTGTTTAGTTGAAATCTGGAAAATACAGTCTTATCTGCTCCACTCAAGACGAAGATTTCCCTTTTGAAAACTGAAGTCTCTACATCATTTTAAGCTTCAACATTATTTATTATTGTAATGTGTTTCATGTATTTAGTCGTGTATAAATCAGAGACTGCGTCGGTAAAGCCTTGAGCCAGTCACGCAGGCCTTCATTAACCACCGCCCTTGGTTCAGTTTTAGCAGAAGTCACACGCATTCTGCCAAAGTTTCTGTAACGTAAAAGTTTGAATGGCTACGGGTAGTACACAACGAACTTAAGAGACGGTAAAATAAACAATAATCTGGCACATGAATACACGTATAATGGCCGCGCTTATAGCTAAAACACACGTAGATAAGTATATCACGTTCTGACAGGTAAGAGTGCGAAACTACACACGTGGTTATCGGCCATCTGGTAATCATGATGTATATATACGGTCAATAGTCTGTGGTCAACCTATTTGATTTCTGGACCACTTTGTACTTTGCCACAGTGAAAAACAATATGGAATCTGCTAGAGAACTCGTATATAATGTCACTGAGACAAGATAAGAAGTGGCCCAGAAATCAAATTGGTTGACTGTACATACCTATTGTTTATCTTATTATTTATTAATAAAAGCAATGCGACTGTAGCGTAGGCTCTAGTTTGTAGTTTGTATTAGATCGAAACAACGTTTGACTTGTAATATCGCAGTCAGCAGAGCGCCGCAACCAGTGTAGTTCAGTATGTTTGAATTTCACCATTCATATAAGTAGCCATATCATATTACCTTTGATGGAAAATGAAAGGTCATCTAAATTCAATTTCGGTAGTAACTAGAAAGCAAAGTGAGGCAAACTCAAGTTACTGAGAAACCATCAGTTAAACCTAAAGGTCAGAGTTGTAGATTTATGCTTCTACGGTACTGTCTTCTTGAATAATTTGTTTTAAGGGTATGAAGTTCAGTGATGTTTACTTTAACGACATAAATAATAAATAAAATCAATAAATAAATATTTGTGGACAATCTTACACAAATCAACCTAGTCCGAAACTAAGCAAAGCTTGTACTATGGGTACTAAGTTATATAGATAAATAAATACTTAAATACATAGAAAACATCCAAGACCCAAGAACAAATATTCGGTCTCATCACACAAGTAAATGCCCCGGCCAGGATTCGAACCCGGGACCTCCAGCTTCGTAGGCAGGGTCACTACCAACCAGCGGCGGCGCGTCAAAAATATATTTCGAGAAGCCGGAAATAATTTGCCTTCATGAGCCGTAGAAAAAGAACTGGACTGGCTAGAAATTAGGCAAGCCGGTGGGAATCGAGTTGTGTCAACGCTCCGCCACTGCTACCAACTAAGCTAAATCCGTCATCCTCACAATCCGTCATCATCATCCGTCATCCTGAATAGTCTAAACTTTTCAAGCTTGGCCGTGTAAGCAAAGGTGGTTTTCATTCCTCATACTCTGAAAGTAGGTCATATTTGACCTGAGAAGCGGGTTGAAAGTGGGCCATGTCGCCCCGTGGGCTAACATGAATACATATTTTTGATTCCAACACATTTTAAATTAACCAATCCAAATGCTTCACCACATTGAATCCACCAATCACAAGACACGTCGACAGCCAAATCAGCCCATCAGAGCGTTGTTCTCTTATTAAAAAAATTAGCAATGGCAGACACCTGTACAACCAACTTCATATTTTTTGAAGTGAAAACTTCTTTAGCGGCGCTGAGCACTTTTTGTGATGGGGGAAAATTGTTAAACTCGCGACGATTCGTAACACCCTCCTAGTATCGTGATTGCGATGTTAGGAGGGGTCAACTCAGCTGGTCATACTCGATTTCGACTAATTCGGGGATAAGGATTTCAAATTTTATATTAATTTTGTATTTTAAGTAAAAAAAATGTTTGCTAAAAATCATCATTATACTCGATTTCGACTAATTCGGGGATAAGGATATCAAATTTTACATTAATTTTGAATTTTAAGTAAAAAAAAATATTTTATTTTTGAGTTTTAAGTAAAAAAAAAATATTTTTGCGAAAAATCATCATTATTGATTTCTACTAATTCGGGGATAAGGATCTCGAATTTGTGTTTTTTTTTTTGTTTTTTGTTTAATTAATTTAATTGTTTTTTTTTATTAATTTTGAATTTTAAGTAAAAAAAAATTTTTTGTTTCCTCGTTTTCGGAATGAAAAGCAGAGTGTGTCTCACTACGTTCGAGCGCCAAAATATCTCGTCTGAAATGGGTCGCTTTCAATCCTTGGTTAACAATCTACTAATAACTAAAAATTGAAATGAAAAACCAACAAAGAAAAACTATACGAAGTATTTTTTAACCCCTTCTCTTTGACTCTATCCATCCGTAAACATTTAACTTTTTTGTTTGGGTTCAGTTAAAATTAACGAATAACTAATTCTCTGTTCTTCTTGTCTTCTTTAAGAAGACAAAAAAGATTCTTTAAGAAGGAGGTTAGCCGTCTATCAGTTTGGTGTCGGCCTCCTTCAGATTGCGCCATAAACCAAGGGTCGTGCGCAACTTCCATCCAATTCGTCCCTGCAGTTTTTGTGACGTCATCCATCCATCGATTTTTGTTTTTTCTCTCTTTTAAAATTAGTCACCTATTGTTATTTGTATCTGACTATCCACGCCGAAGTTTGATGGAACCTTCGTGCTTGGCCTGGCATCAGCGTCGTCTGCTAACTACGTAAGCGGCATTGATTCAACAAGACTTTAAAATTCAGCGCCACTGACATCCGCCTGCACTCGCCCTGTATTGATTAAATATACCTACATATACCTACTTATTTATTACTGCATTTAGCTGGAGAGAGAGAGAGAGAATTTTGAAAATTACTGGATAATAATTGGCCTACGCCGGTACCGGTACCTACGCGTGATATAAAACACGTCACAATAGTATTGGAATGTGAAAGAAATGAGGCCTAATAAGGAACCCCCGAACACAGATAACCTGAATAATGTTACTCTAGAAACTTGCTGGTGTTGTATTATATCTGTTTGCACATTTATTGCTGCGAGCACAACAAAAGATTAAAGAGGCCAAAAATATCACTGTACCAGTTATTTTTTAGTCTCGACAAGTCTCGATGTATTTCTATATTTAGCATAGCAGACATATAACTGAGACGTTACAATCCCATCTATCATCTGTCATTGCACTTGTAACAGCCGCCTCCTTCCGTCGGACAAACAATATGTAGCTGAATTTCCAGTAATGAAGTAAAATGTGTGTCAGATCAAATAATACAATTGTCTAGGAGTCTTATTATGTTCGCGGGTATAGTGCGCGCCATCCACGAAGGCGCGCCCCTCCACCGCCCAAGCCGTACAACTGCGCACAGATTAGTATGAGATTCGCTGTGGAGGGGCGCGTCGTCGTGGATGGCGCGCACTATATTATAAAAATGTTGATATACCTAATGTGTGTTAGAATGTACACAAAACATACTTTGAGCGGATACTTTGTACAAATTTATAACTTTCTCGAAACTCTTTTTAATATTAAACATGACAAAGAATTATGATTAATAAGGCCGTTGGATTGTATGTGTCAACTGTCAATGTTACCGTAGAAGAAATGTATATCTCATAATCTTAGGATCAAATAGTTAATCATAGATGGTATCAATCTAGATCAATATAGGTGAGATGGTCAATATAGCTGATACGTAAAAGGATTTTAATTGTGACCTCCCTTAGACTGGCGACTGTGTTGCGTCTCGGGGTCGCGGATGCTCTTGTAGCACAGACGTGGACTGACAGGGACATGTAATGTTGTGGTCACTCAGCCCTGGACTGCTGTCACAAATTATATCGATCGTGCGTATCAGAACGTTTAAAAAAAGTGAATGTCACCGTTTTGGGATAATTCTGTGCGTTCTGTGTAATAAAGTGCAGGCCGTTTATCAAGACATGCGGCGCTAAATGACATTATCCGTAGGTCTCTTGCCACCGTCAATGTGCCTGCTCTTCTTGAGCCGACTGACATGGCCTTGGTACCTAAGGGATAATTGTAAGGGGTGTCTTTAGTTCTTTGGAGCTTGGGACGGATGGTATAGTGTTGGATGCTACCTGTGTAGACACGCTGGCACCGTCCCACCTCCAACGGACTACAGCAAAAGCGGGTGTGCGGCGGAAAACGCCGAAACACCTAGATCGATTTGGGTAATTGACCTGTGTGATTGTCTACAAATATTTATTATTTATTTATGTGACGCAAAAGAGGCAGCTCTCCAATATAGTATTTAGCAAAAAAAAAATAGATAAGTATTATATGAAATACATTCCATATTGATATACCTCAAAATGGCTACTACAAAAGAATACAAAAAATCGTTCTTTAAACTGCCTTATTAATTAAAAAAATACAAAAGCGAGTATTTCGTAATATAATTAAAATAAACTAATTTCAGTGAACACGCGATGGACCACGACGAATGGCATTGTCAAGGACTAAAGCAAAAGGATTTTCGTCGTACAAAAACGTTTAAGTCGCAGTCGGACTCAGTCCAACCAAGTAGCTGGAGTATTTATTTCTTAATTTAACAAATTTTGACTTTGGAACGCTCTTATACGAACGTACTGTGTGAATTAAGTAGATATATTATTTAATCGTGGCCTAGGCATTGAAACCATAAAAACGAAATGGTGAATTAGCTTCATGTCAGCAATTGAAGGGGCTTCTTAGATGCTGGTCTGTATCGAAAATTATAGGAATCAGGTCCAATAAAGCCTCCAGGCTGTATAAAATTAGTTCTGATACGTATGTATAGGTACGTATATTTCATAAAGTTGTCAATAAAGTCTAAGTCGTATATTTTGTCACTAATTACATATAGATATTTTCTATGTTGACACTTACACATCTTACACGTAACATCGAACATACAGAACGCACGTGCAGTACACTCTAATAGTAAGGTTTCCCTTGCTGTTGTGTTATCTAAGTTGTAAAATTAAGTGTTTGCATGCTTCCGGTGTGCGGTCGGTTCAGACCCGGCGTTTAGAATAAGTTTTTTGTTTGTTTAAGGAAACATTGCAACTGCAGGAACTTCCTTGCCCTACTTCGGTCTGTCACAAAGTTAAGCTTCGTTAGCACGCACGCGGCGAACGTACGAATTTGTTACCTTGTTAGTTTTTATTACGTAACTGGTTACATTCGGAAGTAGTTACGAGAATATTACCTTATCAGTTTGTTGGTATTACTTACTATTCTTACTGATATATCAACTAAAATTTAGGTACCCATAATAAATGCCTATTTAAGTGCACATAAACCTTCTTTAAACACCCTTAGGCGACTTCCTGACTTGGCGGGGCGGGATCGATATGTGACATTTTCTTCTTTGACGTAAACTTACTGACGTCGCAAAGATTCCCACTTGACGGAATATTGTCAGTACTACATTTGCGCAGTAGTAATATCATGCGCAGAAGCGGACCAGTACTACCTTCGTATCGTCCTGCTACCGCGCATCCCGCGCCAGTCAGGAAGCACTCATTTAAATGTAGGGGCGAAGTAGATAGATAGATATAAAAGAGAAATGGCAGCCTCATTTAAGGGCCTTTGCCAATGACACACGAAGGGATAAATTAGTTAGTTAGATATAAAAGAGAAATGGCAGCCTCAAGGACTTTTGCCAATGACACACGAAGGGATAAATTAAGTAAAATTGAATAAAACAACTTAACAAGAAGAAAAATATGTGACTTTCGCCAAGATGGCGGCGAAAGTCCAGGGGCGCAGTAAAATGCGGTACTGACTCGACTGACAGTTCACACTGACATTTGACAGTTTTCTCATATCGTACCGCCTCCGCACCGACAAATCAGGAAGTCGCTTTAGAATATCTGACATGAAATAGCGCCTTAAAATATCGAATAATGCCCTATCGTTGTAAATAATATATGTAGAGTTACATCATTATTCCCTTTAATTAAATTTCGTATTAAATTAGATAAGTTTTTTTTTTCGATGTAGGTACATATATCTTAGGTACCTTACATTTTTTATATTGTTATCATCAATATAATTAAATCGGTCTGGACTATAAAATAAAAGTTTAAAACCTGATTTAAAAAAAATGTGCTACGATTTACAGTTTTAGGCATGCTAATTTATTTCATTTCATTAAATTGAACATAAGCTTTCAGGGTAGTTATGCATAAATTACCTGCTTCGAATATATTTGCGTTTACGAACACGTGGAAAACTGTTAGCATAATCAAGCCTTTCCTTTGTCCCTCCTATTATTATAATATGAACTATGGCTTAATATTAACATAGGTGTATATATGTAAGTACACTGCAGTCAGAGGTATGACATAATAGTACATTACTTAACAAGGGCGGTAAAACAAAGAATGTCTCAGATCGCAGGTATTTGACGCCCGAGCCGAAGGCAAGGGCGATAAATATGCGATCTGAGACTTTCTTTATTACCGCCCGTGTTAAGTACAAAATTTTATGTCACCATCTGGCCAGGAAGTGGGATTTCCCGCGCGCGGAGCGTGCGGTAATTGCTGCTTTATGGCCAAGTGTAACATAAAATAATATATAACAGCGAGAAAAACGTATAGGTACAATCTGTCCGTCCATTGAGTAACATATGCATAGATATTATTACAAGGCCGAGAAATTAGTTTACGATCGAAATACCTGTCATTTCATACACTTTGACAGTAGTATACATATTAGTATATGGCAAAACTGTCACCTTTAATCATATTCTAATGGCGGGTAGGTAATGCGTGCTTTGTACCTTTGACGTAGGTATTGTCCTGAATTCATAATCTTTGGAGCGGGACGGAAATATATGATAGAGCGAGACGCTATAATTTTCTCCCCTATTCAGGATTCAAAATCCAGGACATTGTAATACCCGCTTAAGGGGAGGTATCCCCAATGCAAATGTCCTGCTCTAACACGCGTGAGTTTGCAATTAACCATCCCGCTCTCTACGCAAGCTCTGCACGTAGTTTTCGTAAATATTTAGCTATACTCATTAAGCCAATCATTTTATCAAAGCAAACCCTACGAATTTGTCTATAACTATTTAGGATCTTTATTGAGTACAAAAATTTAATGTAAAATATCCGTAATATAGCCGTAATATCGAAAAAACATTCCAAAATGGGGTAGCTGCGATTTTTTTCTATTGAGTGAAATTCATCAGGTCTTGTAACTGACTGCGATTTTGACTAGACAAGATCCTTATGTAACAGATATACTTCTTTTAGAATTTAAGACACTATATTCTATGTCTCAGATGGTTTTAAAAAGCTCGAAAGTGGTAATACCCAGCCTTAGCTTATTTGTTTAAATTAAAGGCTGGTTTCTGAGTTCTCCAGATCTCCAGAAGAGTCTCCAGATCCAGCTTCCGTGCGCGTATAGATACAGAGTACCAAATGAGTGAGATGCGTACATATTTCGGTGTGTTGGGTCGGAGCTCTAAATCATAAAAATAGCTTATTTGTCGCCTCTATCTTCTCTTGTCATGGTCGTGACAAAAAGAGTACTCGCTCCCATGACATTGTCCATGCAGTTATGTTTATCCGTACTATCTAATCTTGGTAAGTACGAGCTGGAATATCCACAACACTTCCTGAAATCTTGCTTAAACAGTCTAAGCCCATGCTTAAGAAACAAATAATAAGGTTAGACACAACGAGTTGGAAATCTCGCAGCTGCTGAGCGAATGATTTGTGAACTGATCTATTATTTCGACATGTGTCAATAGTCCATAGACGCAGCGCTTTCCTGCCTACACTGAATACAACATATAAGCCATGAAAAGGTCTGGGGCCCATCCTCAAGGATTGAACGATCCAATATCTATTCTCAATCATCATTAATAAAAGTATCTACCCAATTTATAAAATGACGCAGATAAATAAATTAGTGCAATGATTCGTAAGCCGTTGTCACCGAGGCGCGCGGGCGCATGGTATGCCATTCACAGCCTGTAGCGACTCACCTCATTGCTTATCTAATATATCTTGACCCTGAGATCATTAATAGAAGCGCATAGTCGGAGGTCAAAAATACACTGGTTCACCTTAAGCGAGTTGTCGGTAATTGGGAATGGTAACCCTGGCAGCAGCGCAGCATGCGTCTTATTCCGGCATCCACTCTGTAGGTGTCCAAATAACCAAATTTTTCAAATACCAGACGATGTTACGCAATTCTAATTGATATAATATAAGTCGAAGTCGAGATCGTCTAAACATAGAAATCAACAGCTTCAACCTAATTCTCTTCTAGTTACTACTGGATTAATAATAAAATTCGGATTACTTTTTTGATGACTACATTCGTTTCATCATTAAAGCAAGGCCGTACATAAAAACAATGGGTGTTATTAGTCGAGATTGTTAACTAGCCTCGCCGGCTGGGTGCGATTTATTAATAAATCCAACATTGACAAAGACCGCCAAAACACCTGGCGGACGGCCAGACGTGAAAAAATCAGCCTACGCTGGCTGTCGGGCGTGGAACAATCCCGTGACGCGGCAACGCTGGTCACAACGCACTCACTCACATAAAGTGAACCAGTGTAAATCTAGCCACCGATTACACTAAGTCGTTATAAATCTTTAGCTCAAGTTATGGCAGGGACGAATGTGAAGTGACACGAGACTGGTTGTGAAACTGGTGAAGATGTCGTGGCGACTGCACTCCCAAAATAGACCGACGGAAACGAAACGATGCTCCTCAAAGATTACGCGATAAGTGTATGTTATGACAGTTGGAGGTCTATGACGTTCATTATAGACTACAGTTTCAATTTTGTTCAATGTTTCTGAGGACGCGAAATGTATTTTTATGTACGCAATTCCTGCATTAGCGCATTCAGCGATAAAAAAAAAACAAAGATCTTTTGAGTTCCACCAACCAACGTTATGTGCGCTACGTCTGTTTTTCATCATCATCATTATTTAAGAGTTTCACTCTTGTCGGTGTTCTCTCCAGTTCCTTTCTACTTAACGCCAGTTCTTTGACTTTTCTACGCGACACGACGACTATATTTTTCTTTATTTGGTCCATGTAATTCATCCTCGGCCTTCCTCTTCCTCTTCTTCCCTCAATTCTACCCTCCATTATCTTTCGTATTAGATCGTCGTGTCGTATCAAATGACCTATCATTTTCATTTTCACGTCTGTTTTTATTCGTATTAAAATGGGATTTCTGTTGGCCAGCATCTAGCTAGGCGGCAAATATGAGGCCTACGGTGAAGCTAGCTCACCCATAAGATACCTTTTTACTTCACTCTTGCCTTAAGGCGGTATAACGAGAAATGTCGCGTTCTTTGAAACGGTGTTGTATGTATGTATGTAAGCACTTTATCGTACAATAACAGGTTCGCTGTTCTGCCCAGACTAGGAAACAATAGGGATTGATTTTCAGATATATCATTCTTGACTAAGTATATGATTGACAATATGATTTTGACAATAGCCGAAACATGATGCTTAAAACTTTTTCGATAGAAAAAAAATCCAAAGTAGAGTCTTTATTCTCCTTTTTTTACTTAGCCTACTAAAACAACGCATTATTAAATGACACAAATTGTGCGGACAAGTGTGTTCAACTTCTTGTCTTCATACGTAAAGTCTCAACCTCAACGCTTACGTCACTTAAGTTTGCGCAATGTGGACTACATATACTTTAAAATATAATTAAAAACATTTCCTATGGGATACTGGTTTTCAGTCTGACGTGTTTTACTTTAATGTGCCTACTTATAACAAACATTTGTCTAATAGTTGTGAATCGCTTTAAAATACGTCTTGGGGCCGTTTGTTCTTTTTTAACTTTTAGTTATATCATCATAATGACCATATGGTATTATGTGCGTTCACACATACATAATAAAAATTCTACATATGAAATTTTGTAGGCCTTTTGACCTTAACTATATTTTTGTCCATTGTCATACTTTGATATTGGACACCAATTGTAAAACGCGCCGTCTTATGTGGCACGGCAATGGCCGCCACGCACTGTCTCGTCGCGTTCATGTTTGCGCGAAAACAATGTGTTATAATTAGCGCAACCCCAGGAGGTCTATTTTCAACTCTCGCTTCCGATTCCCAACTGCATTTCAATTTGTATCGCGTGATCGCTTCCAGACTCACCAAGCTAATTTGTCAGAATGAGCACATGAAATATGAAAAGTTAATTGGGATGTGAAATTGATGAGAGTAAATGTGCATCTAAGCGAGACGCCGACTAAATATTTACCAAACTTCCGAACTAACGGTAATTTATCGGCCGATAATTACCCACTTTGTGCCCAAGGCATTAACGACATTGGTTACCTTTGTTGTTTGGAAACATGCAGATTTTCGAAAATAGAACATTATGAGTGACCCAATTATGAGAACCATGTTCAGCTGTTTAACGCTCGTGCGCACATGTTTAAATAAAATGGTTTATACTGGTTTTATTGACTTTTAGCAACACAATTGCATGTTAATTTGCTTGCGGGTTTATTTGCTAGCTTTAAAATATAATACATGTATTAGGTATGTTATGAAACCATGTAAGTTTATAAGGGTACCGTACCCGCCTGAAATAAATGCACTGACATGTACGAGTTTGTGAAAATACGTGTGCGTGAATCGGGTAGCAGATTGCGGTTTAGTTTACTTTTATAATTCCGGGACTAAATTCGGTCGCCGTATTCCGCTGGCTTCATTTCCCATAGGACCAACCACCAAAAGTATGACTCTACCGCAGGCAATCGGATATATCCACCGCTATAAACTCAAGCTCTCAATAAATACTGAAGGGCTACAATAAAACAAGAGATTAATATTCATCACAGCGTGCAATCAAAAATAAATTTATACTAGCAATAAAACTCATATAAATCCGCCGTAAATACACATGTTGCATAAAGAAATATCCAATGATAGCTGTTTCAGCGGCACGGGGGCAAAGTGAATCCCGTCAAGTGCAAAATACACCGTTGAACGCCTTTGATGCTTCCAGCGGAAAATGCTTCTGACGAGAAATATTACTTAGCCGATATGTTTACCCAAAGCTATAAGTACAAATTGTATTTTTTTTTATGTTTTTAAAGAGTCCCATACAACTAAAGGAAGCCTAGGAGTGCGTGGAGGAGGTGGTACAATACTCCAGTGGTATTCACGACCCTCAGCAATGAGGATAAAAGTACGAATAAGGAGAAGAAAAAGATACAACTAAGTAAAGGTCAACTAAGCACGATAAAAAAATGTTGGCGTATCCCATTGAGTGGGATATCGTTGTTTAGAACTTGTGATGACTAGATAAATCTGTATTTTTTGTTTCAGTAAATTTTGCGGGGAAAAAAGGAATGTGAAGCTACCAAAGTCTGCTTCTTTTAAACAACTTTTTCCTGAGAATTTTTAACTTCCCAGTGACCTATTAGTACATTATTGCCGTGGCCGGAAAGGACGCAATTTCAGGCTGAGTAATACGAGTAATTATAATACGAAGCCGTCGAAGCCTGCAATTGCCATTCCGGCCGAGGCTAATATAGTGCTTTTCTCAAAAATGGGGAAAACGAGACAAAATGTGAATTAAGATTTGATAAACATAACCTCAAAAAGTGGTACAATACTCCAGTGGTATTCACGACCCTCAGCAATGAGGATAAAAGTACGACTAAGGAGAAGGAAAAGATACAACTAAAGGCCAACTAAGCACGATAAAAAAAAGTTGGCGTATCCCATTGAGTGAGATATCATTGTTTAGAACTTGTGATGACTAGATAAATCTGTATTTTTTGTACCAGTAAATTTTGGGGGAAAAAAAGGAATGTGAAGCTACCAAAGTCTGCTTCTTTTAAACAACTTTTTCCTGAGAATTTTTTACTTCCCAGTGACCTATTAGTACATTATTGCCGTGGCCGGAAAGGACGCAATTTCAGGCTGAGTAATACAAGTAATTATAATACGAAGCCTGCAATTGCCATTCCGGCCGAGGCTAATATAGTGCTTTTCTCAAAAATGGGGAAAACGAGACAAAATGTGAATTAAGATTTGATAAACATAACCTCAAAACGTCAAAAACATCATGCTTTCCAGCCGTTTTTTTTAACATAATCGTAAGTGTATTTTTTCACCTATAAACGCAAATTATTCAAATTACACATAAATAAACGTCGCGTTTCCAACAGAAAAAATACGAGCTGAATTGGCTGAATACGACCTGTGCCTCCTTTTATATGACTGTTTCTACTTTTTAAAAAGTTTGGACAGTTTTGTGAGACCCCGTTAATTTTATGTTTTTATACCCTGATTATTAAATAAATAATAATAATAATTTATACCCTGATTATTCAATAAATAATAATAATAATAATTCCAGGAGGCCTGCAATGTTTTTTGTTTGCGGGCCATTTTTGAGAAAAGTAACATGAAATTTGGTGATAATGTCATTGTTACGTATATTTTACTAACGAATGCCAATACTTATATTGATGAATTAGATTAATTTTTCCTATTACAAACAACTTTATTTTGCAGTTGATACAGAACCCTAAATGTGCGGATTGCGACACTCACTTGGCCGGATTCTTCCACATTCAGCTATTCAATGACCAAACTATTCGTGGTCTTACAATGTGGGGTTTTGTTATTTAAAATTACTCCGCGTCACTATTAACTATATTAGACTATGAAATCGGTTTTTGAATCTCTTAGAAAAATGTTTGTCTTATTGAATTGACAAGGAATTATAGAGGAGGAACAGAATTGGAAAAGGCGTCTCTAAACAATGCAAGCGGCAAATCATGTAACAGTTGAGGTGACAACGTTATCAGGGGGGTTGGACCCTGTAGAATACGAATCTGCCTGTCGCCATCTCGAAATTTGAGCCGGAAGTACGGTATTCCGGAAAAGGTGCAGCCCATACAAAAAAATTCGTAGTACATTTAGTAAATTGTTGCTCTGGTACTCTAAAAGAGGTCCGATTGATATGGTTTTTTAGTATGTTGTGAAGGACAATATTAGCCATGGTAACCTAAAAATTTCGGCCCTCCAGCTCCATAACTTTGGCCGCCATCTTGGAGATAGTGTCACTTTTTTCAGTTCTTTGCTTTTACTGTCGTCAAAGTTCATTCCAGTGCTAAGCATAGTTCTGCAATATTGTAGAATACAAAATTTGCTAAAACTTTTGGGTACAAAGATTTTTTCCATGACCCCTAGGGACGAAGATATGACAAGATATATCATTAAAAATTGGCACTTTTTTCTAGTTTTCCACTCATGTTTACATTTTAAGTGCATTTTAGCGCTAACTATAGTTCGGCAATATTGTAGATCACGAAATTTGCTACAACTTTTGTATTGATATATTTTTTCCACGACCATTAGGAAAAAAGATATGAAGTCATCTATGGAGTACCACCGTCGAAATTTGCTACTTTTGCAGTTGTCTTCTCATATTTAGGTTTGAGTGCAATTAATCGCAATCTGTAGGGGATCTATGATGGTCGAGTGATAGCGGGATAGACGACAAGATAAAGCATCGGTCACTTTCCGATCTATACCACTTCAATCCCTCAAAAGACAAAATCGTCTGTTTCCACGATACCTAGTAAGATCGTAGGGACTTTGAATTTGCATTTAATTTTGTCTTCTGTAATATTACAGACCTATAACTTGAGCTAAAATACACTAAAACGCAAATGTGGGAAGAAAACTGGAAAAAGAAGCAAATATCGACGGTAGTACTCCATAGATGACTTCGTATCTTCTTTCCTGATGATCGTGGAAAAAATATTTCAATAAAAGAGTTGTAGCACATTTTGTGATCTACAATGTTGCAGAACTATATTTAGCGCTAAAATGCACTTAAAACGCAAATATGGGAGGAATACTAAAAAAAAATTGCAGTTTTAAAAATATCTCCTGTCATACCTTCGTCCTTAGGGGTAATACAAAAAAACTTTGTAGCCAAAAGTTTTAGAAAATTTTGTCTTCTACAATATTGCCAAACCATGTTTAGCACTAAAATGAACTTTAGCGACAGGACAAGGAAAAGACTGAAAAAGTGACAGATTTTCCAAGATGGCGGAGAAAGATATGGAGCTGGAGGGTCGAAAATTTCGGGATACAATGACAAATATTGTCCTTTACGGCATATCAAAAACCTATAACAATCGGACCATATTTAGGGTACCAGAACCATGATTTACCAAATGTACAACGAAAAAATTTGTATGGGCTGCATATTACCCGGTATAACATACTTCCGGCTCAAATTTGGGGATGGAGACAGGCAGAACCGTATTCTGCAGGGTCTAAGCCCTCTTATAACGTTGTCACCCCAACTGTTACATGACTTGCTTCTTGCATGCTACTTCTTCAAAAATGGGCCTACTCTATTAGGGTAATTAGACATCAGATTTTCTTAAAGCTCTGTTAAAATATTCAGCATAGTAATTACCCCCTGCCCTGCACTTAATTATTTTATTAGTGACATTATTCATGATGTCACTAATAAAATAATGCAGGGCCGAGCGCATCTTGGAGCCGATCCAAGAGTTAGTGCGTGCGCGACCATTAGGTGTGAAGTGCATCTTCGCTCCACCTTCAGTATCTGTGATGTGATGTTCATAGCCGTCATTAACTCTCATTTTAATATTCACATATGCTTTCAGATCTTACGCTCAATTTAATCTATTAACAAGCTCTAAACACGACTTCTCCACCAAATATACTACGTCTACGTTTAAGTGTATGCTTCCAAGCTAATTTAAGAGGGAAACATTCCCAAACATCGATTGATCCCCTGTAACCCTTCTAAATTTACTTGCAAAACAACATTTGCATTCGGTTCAAGATTATGAACGACTGTTATCATTCGATCGTAACGATAAATTCGTCTGATGGTTGAATGCCGAATCAGCCCGACTGGCGAGGTTTCGCCGACGACTTACTCTATTTGTGCCGGTATGGCGCAACGCACGCAGACGAACTTGGCTGAAATTAAATAAATTCAGCAGCACGCAACCCGGCTAGCCTAAATGCGACCGATACTTTGCTAAATTTACTATTTTATGTCGCACAAAGTTAATGCGAGCAAATGCGAGTAATCCTAATGTTATTGTATGTGTGCGCCGTGCACACGTAATGTAAGCAGAGAAAATGTAAAGAGATTAGATAAGGCTCTTTATTGCTGGTAGGCGCTGCATCTCTAAGCCTTTGTTGACACCTGGATTGCAATTGGCGCGCTAACGAGCTAATGCAATATGCACCCATTGTTCGGGAAGTACGTGGTTTATAAAGTAATCGAGAGAGTTGCTGTTTGTCTAGTGATTGTCTAGTTTAGAGCGTTGGTTTAGTATGCGAAAGGGCACGGCGCGTCACGCAAACTTGTCAGGCGGGTCATTTTTATTAACCTTACAATCATAATACCAGATATTAATGACTATTTTATGGTGGCTGTCGTTAGCATGCACTTTAAAATAATATAAATTTGCGTAATAGTAGTTTATGCAACTGGTACATAATGCCTAATTATGTACAGTTGCATACATTACTTTATCTACACACATATTATAATTACTCTAAGATGGGTTCAGAAACCGTAGTAAATAAATACAATAATTGTGTTAATACAACCTTTTTTGAACGGTTGCGGAAATATCGAAATCGGAACTGGCAACAGATACCTGAATGTTATTTTAAAAAGTAAAGAGTCCTTATTCTGATGTGATCATGTCGTTCTAGCTCAAATTTCGTGCGATATATACTAAAAAAACATCGAGCTGACATTTCGCATCGACTGAATTTGAATTTTCAGTGATACTAGAATAGGGACATGTCAACTTTGACATTTAAATTTTGACAGGTTTGTTTGACGTAATATTTTAACATCATATATGAGATTAAAATGAATTATTTTATTACTGCTGTAGCCTTAGCCACAGATAAGAAAATTGCCATAAATTCATTGAATGTTGAAATGAGAGTCATTTTCTACGGTTTCCGAACGCATATTAGAGGATTTATGATATGTGTGTAGATAAAATAATATAAATTTGCGTAAAGTTATTTTCGTGCCAGTTAACAATGACATGCTACGATTGCTTCGGTCGTTACACACAGTATAAGTAGGCAAGTAGTTAATGAACGACAGAACTAAACAAAATTATAGCTGGAATGGCTATTTAAGTAATATGTATTTAAACAAAAATTTGGTACCTACTGCGGCTGTGACTAGTTACGAGTAACTAGGTAGGTATAAATTAATTTATGTACACCGATAATCAAATTATTGCCAAGCCACTTCAAGGCAACATTCATTGCTCGCATGGAATAATCTATTGACTGACAGACAAGCGACTTTTAACAAAAAACTTGTGAAAAATATGAAAAGTCACGTACCAATGCATATTGTGATGATTTTTGAATAAACAGTTGTGACTGGATGATGCGAACTTATTCAGACAATCGGCGAGCGAGTCGCGAAGTCGATTTGTGTGTCAATCGGGTTGTTTACAGCAGGTGCACAACTCTGTCGCATACGCTGTAGACGGGTTGTAGATCTCGCGTCCGAGCACGGGGTGAGAGCGATCCGAAGGTTGCGCCCGTGACCGCGCCTGGCGGGCCGCCGCGCCCGCAGTACCGTGCCGCGCTCGCTCCTCCTCGCACCTCCCAGCCCGAGGACCGCCAGACCAGTGTAGTGATGTGCCCTTGCTGATGATGTGTGTGACAGTGCGCGCGAGCCGCGCGAGGCCCAGGCCCGCGAGACCGTAGCCCGACATGTGGACCTTGCTAGTGTTGCTGGCCCTGGTCGCTTCCGGCGGTGGGGCCACCTTCGGAGCCAATAAAGCGCTGCTCGACTGTGCAAGGTTCGTTACCCCTGTATGGTAACAACTTAACTGGACCAATAAAGCTGTAACTTTGAAGGGCAATAAAACCGCCCATACGGACTTCTGAAAGTAAATAAAACTTATTACCGGTCCACTCCAAAGTTTTGCCTCTTTTAATCTTCCCTAACTTTGAGTGACAACGTAACTATAGTATCTGTCAATACTCAATATCATCGTAACATTATTGCTGTTTATTTCGAAATTACAAGTTTTATTATATTGATCATAATTTATTTTGGTACTTAATGTTGTAATTCCAAGATTGCCTAACAAATTTAATCTCAATTTTGATTTTTCTAATCTGAAACTTGTAAAACTAGAAACAAAGATAAATAATTTTCCTACGACTGCAGTAAAAAATTGCAAATCTATATAGCAGTAGTAAATAGTAATTGAACTGGCAAATTGTGCGGGGACCTCGAATCCGAAAATAATTTGGATGCGACACGCGAGCCATCACTGCCGTCTGCGAACTCGCCCAAATAATTATTGTACAAGTTTTACGTACTTTGCTGAATAATTATAATGATCAGCATATTTTTTCAGCAAAAATTTTGTTAATTTTTGTATTTTTAACAATTTAGGCACGTTTATACTAGCATTTGAGTCCCAAAAGGACTCACTCTTGGATTGGTCTCTTGATTGGTAAAATTGTCACTAAATCAGTTAATGGTTTGTTATCGTATGATCATAGTTAGAGGCCGCGATTCCAGTGACATTCTTATAGTACCTATATCACTTTCTTGCATTCTGATTTGGAAGAACATGAAAGTCGAAATATCCCACGTCACTCGAATCGGGCGCAGAACTAGAGCGACAGTTTGATATGATGGAATTGATGAGCGATAATTAATGGCAAGAACATACAGATTATTTGATTGACAAAACATGCGATTCAAACGATAAATTAACTTAGTTACAAAAATAAACGTATATAGGTATGCCATGGTAATACCTATGACATGATTGAAATTTCTAATAAACAAGTTTGTTCATTTGTACGGTTAATAAAACATCAGCGTTCGTGGCCCAGCGGCCAACTCTTGGATGGGTGACCGCTTTGAATGGTTACTAACTGAGTGGTTCCGTGCTTTGGAAGGCACGTTAAGCCGTTGATCCCGGCTGTTGTCTATGACAGCAGTTATTCGCGGCTCGAGAACTTCTAACAGTCAAGTTGCTCACTCACATGATAAGCTTAAAACTAAACTCATAAGTCTCGTGACTCCCACGGGAAAACTCCCGTGGGACTTCCACGGGAAGTACAACAGCTACGCGGCGGCTACAACTGCTTTAACACCCTTTGCGAGCAAGAATGTCATGAAAAGTTATCGGCTAGTCATAACGTTGTGGATAACAACAGTCGTTAGTCACGTTAGAGGCCTTCCCGGCGGCTTCAGAACTTCTAACTGTCAATGTGTCCATTCACTTGGTAAGCATAATCCCAGTAAGGTCTGGTTACCCCATTGGGTTGGAAGGTCAGATGGCAGTCGCTTCCGTAAAGACTAGGTAAAGGATGCAACTATACGGATAACGCTAGGATGGTAATGTGTGATGAATAAAACAACGAAATTTTCCAGTCCATTCTGCCAATCGTCGTGAGTATATTTGGCTCGCAAATAATAATTCTATATTCATTCCGAAGCATGCAGGTCCACGAAAAATACTCAGCTGTTTACTTTTTCAAAGTGTAACTTTCAGGCGTAGGTACATACCTGTGTATCAAAGAATAAAAATAGATACGTGTTTTCAAATACAAAGAAAACCTAAACTTTTAATATCGTTCAAAGGGTTTGTGCTTACAGACACAACCGATGGAATACAACCGAAAGTACCATACTCGTAAAAAACGTTTGTAACATCATCAGTCAATCCTTAAATGTTATAATGGGTCGGCAACGCGCACGTAACTCCATTGTAGTTGCGAGCGGCTATAGGCTGTGGTGTCCACTTACCATCAGGTGGACCGTACGCTAGTTTTTCACCGTCGTTGTATTTTAAAAAATCTAACATTGTTACAATGTTCACGTCTGCTCGCAGGCTGGATAGATAACTACTCTCACGTTTGCCAACTTAACAACTTTGTAAACTGTACCTATCTTAGCAAATAATAAAAACCAGTTCGAGTTGGACTCGCCCACCGAGGGTACCCTACAAAATTGTAGGTACATATTATAATCAGTTCAGGAATGAAGTCCCGCAGTTTTTTCCAATCCTAAAGACTATATTTTTAATGATTTAATTACAAATTTTTAGTTTTCAGATATTTCCCTGTAGGTACTTGTAGTATAAGACGATATTATACTTGCCAAATTTCATAGACCTCTGGTCAACGGAAAACACCTTCTAAATTGTATGATTACCGTGAGTGTGTCAAAATATACGTTTTTTGCGGCATACGCGGCGGTAACTTTCTTTTAAGTTAACTTGGAAGTTAGATTTTTTCACAGCTTCATGATTCAAGCAAAGAAGACCACTAACTGCCAGTTGGCGGAAATAATTAGTGTATAAGCGGATTTTGGCATAGTTGTAGTTAAAGATGTCCTTAACAACATACTTAAAATCCTGAGGGGTGGGGGTGGAGCTAACGGGTAGGGGGGGGGGGGGGGGGGGGGTAAAGTTCACTTTTTTAGTTTTTCGTTAAAAACTCGTAAACGGTGGCCCACGGCAAAAAATGTTCTGAGAGATAAAAAATGTACATAAAATTCTCCACATAAAAGGTTCTACACACTTTATCGCTAGAGTGAATATTTAAGGAGATTTTAAAGGGGCGATGTTAATCAAATATTGCTTCCCATTCTTTTGTTTTCCAATATTTTTGGAAACAAAAAATACAGTATTTATGCATTCAACGAGCTCTAAACAACGATACCTCACTCGATGAGCTAGGTCAAAAAATTTTTTCGGGCCCCCCTTTCGCAGTTGTGGAGCCCCCCTTAAAAATAATTAAAAATATTTTTTTATAATTTTCCTAGCTTTGGGTCAACACTATTCTTATACTGTGAAAATTATAAGACTGTAGCTCGCAACGTACAATTCAGTAAGTACATATTAGTACACAGTAGTAGGTATTTTTAGTACTGCCCAAATCCGTGTGATTCGTTACAGCGTTTTTGACGCGTCATTGAAGTATTATATCCAATTAGCAGTTCTTTCATACGTACAGAAGACAGATTACCCGATTCATCCTAGCATTTAAAAGAAATCTTCGCAAATAACACTGCACATTAGGTTTTTTGCTGTCAGTCATCTGTGCAAACCTATTATTTCGTAATAAATGTTGTTCAAAATAAGAAGGCACTTGTAATACGCTGGCTTAGTCGTCAGAACGATTGCATATCATTAGATTCGAGTCACGTCCGGTGTTTCTGGTTGCTTTGTTACACGATTCAAAAGAACGTGCCCGTATGATATATTTACAGACACAAATTTATTGTAAAATTACATTTGCATGACCCTTTTTGCCGAAAATAAAGTAGGTATTAACTAAAGGAATACTTATAATTTATAATAGCTGGCACTTAATTTGAGGTTACTAGCACTTAATTGATACCTAACTGAATTTAGGGCAAGGTTTTAGTTTAATCATTTTAATTTAAGTTTCCGTGACTAAGCACAGGCGAGTTTCTGGTGTTTACAAGTTAGAAGTAATGTTATCGCTCTACGCACAACAATCTAATCAAATAATACCAACTCCAGCTCTTTCGGTAGGTTGACGCCGCATGTTTTAGTTTACGATTTTGATATCCCATCAAGATCTTAAATGTAAGACACATTACCCTCTTTTGCGTCACGCAGTCAGGTAAAAATAAGCTCTTATGCCCTAGATGTCGAAACGCATTATACCTACTGTTTAAGTACGTAAAACAGTGTTATTCAAATATATGTAGTGCTTATGACGCCTTTTTAGATACCTAGTAGGTCTGAATTAGCAACCGTATTATTTGCTTGTTAAATAAAAACTAGGTTTAATAGTTTTAGGATGTGTATCATGAGTTATCACTATTTTACGTTGGTTGACATGGCTAATGCTAAGATTGCTAAGTTATGCTAATAAAGAAATTACTATCCTTCAATGTTTCCCTTCTCTATCGATACGTAGTATGTATATTATATAATAGGCTGAATATACTGAAAAGTTGTATAAACATGCCGAGAGATAAAAGTTATGGGGGTGCGAAATAGGGCATGAATGGGACCGTGTGCCTGTGCACTCACTAAGGCTGGGTTGCACCAAACCGTCTGTAATCGTAAGCGGTGTTCGTCAAATCTGATTGTATGGAAAGTTTGACAAGTTTCTATGGGATGACAGCTGCCGGCGCCATATTTGACGATGACCGGCCTGTGTTCGTATGTTGGTGCAACTGACCCTAAGTGTCGCTTGGCTTTCCTCAAACTTGGCATGCAGCTGTACACACCCTCACGTGTGTCTAGATTTTATAAAGAACTGAGTTCTGCATTTTGATTGAACTATACTGACGAGCAAAATTAACGGGTACACTTTCTATGGAACTTCCATACAAAGTGTACCCGTTATTTTTGCTCGTGAGTATAGTTTATAACAAAGCCATGTTAACTAATATTAGATACACTATTGTCAATTATTTATCATCACATAAATAACTTTAATGAATGAAATGAATTTACACAGTGTGTCTTTTGCAAAATTAATTTATATTTTAATTTACTTTTAGGAAAAAAGGTATGCCACTAGAGTGTAAAAGAAAATTGTTAATATGGCTTGTTAATATATATTTTTTTATTCCATTTCCGATTTTTAAATGCCTTATGCTGAGAATTAAATATAAATTATTATAAGTAGGTATATTTAGGATTAAGTAAATAATATTGTACGCCTCTCTGAGGCAGGACATGAAGGCCTGTAATTGTTTAACATCTTACATGACCATGCAATAAATATTTTGATTGTTCGATTTATGATAAGAGCTGAAAGCTTCCCATATAAACAAGATTTGATATCTTCAATTCCTGCGACATCCGTATGCAGTGAACTCCTGCGACTTTCACCAGGTCATCAGGATGAAGTAATTGCCATACGATAAATAAATGAATCAGGATGAGTTATTATTATACATATGTGTCACATAACCCCAGTCATCTCCCGATGTCTGGGTACCTAGTTCGCAGGTCTACTCCAGTTAAAAAACGGTTCCCTAAATTATTCTACCTTACCTACTTAAAAAATTTACTCACTTCCCTTGATTCTTAATTTCATTTATTTAAATTGAAGTCTAAAATTAGGTACCTTTTAGTATTATTAATTGTTACATTGTTATTTTTTTATTTGAGGTAACAATTAATTGGGTCCGACAAAGGAGACGAACTCATAAAACCACCTAAATACACACATGTTTAACTTTAACCTATTAAATTAGTATAGTTGTTCGGTTTCGGTTGTGTCCAATCCATTGTCCTATTGGGCGGTATAACTTCCTCATTATCATCCGTCTTAAAGAAAAGCGTACTTTGTAGATAAATTCTGTATGCATTAACATTTTGCCGGATTATAGACTCTAGAGCATTTGCCAAAAGTTTAAATTGCTTTAATGTGTTAGACGCATTCTGTAGCTATTATATGGCCGATAGGGACCCCTGGCGTTTAACTGAACACCTGATAATGGTACAAGTAGAAAGGCCGATTTTCTATTTAACCGCCATTTTTCTATTAGTGCACTCGTTATCTATTACATATGCAGATTCGATAATCAATTAAACTTTCTAGGTGGATGTAACGAATTTACAAATTTTGACGGTTTTAGTATACATACAATGTTCCTTTTCCAAAGTTCCTTTAAAAGAAGATTGAACAAAACTAAATCCTAACGACTATACTTGTTATCTAAATGAGTAGTGACTGTATACCATATAAGCAATCCTTCCGCTTATAGCTTTCCTTGTATTGGTAATGTAATTCGCGCCGCGGCTCATCGGCTTACAAAACAGTTTATTATTTTATTTATTTATTAACCAGAGAACAATAAAATACTTAATTGCAGTTGCAAAACTGTTTTAACAGTTTGTCAGCAGATGCGAGTCTCTATAAATCTAATTGGCTGTTTTAACGTAATTAATTAAGTACCGAGGTATATATTAAGTGTGTGCTATCATTACAGTGTATTTAGAAGATATTTTTTGTGTTATTTTTTACGCTTATTTGGCTCATGTCGGATGTCTTCGGGCAAACTATTTAAGAAGTACGGGATTCTTTCGGCTAGAGTAGAGTACGTTTATTATTTGGCCACACGGTTTGGGCAATGGCTCGTTACTAATGGTGACAGAGCGCAACGAGAGGTATTCAGAGCAAGGGTCTATTTCTGTTGTCACAGTTACCGCATCGGGCCGGTCGGTTATATTTGGATTTTAGTGACGCAAATAGCAGCTCTAACTGAGATAAATTTGGCTCGATAGTTCAACAATTGTTATTATCTTATCCGTCTATTATTTGACCTAAGTTGTCTGTTCGTCCAAGTCAATTTTACTTGATTTAATATTGATTTTAATAGACTGCAATGTCCAAATATCTTTTTGGCTTATTTATTCATAAGCTAATAAGGTAAACGTACAAATGCTCGACACTTTAATACCACGCCACTTATAGGTCTGTAGTTATAGGATTTTCACTATGAGTTTCACTTGATACTAGTGATCGTATAACGTTAATAGTTTTACCTCCTTCTTCCCATGGTGGTCGTAAGGGTCGACTATATGAACCGAGAAGAAATGTAGTGTGGGTAATAAGCTAATAAGGCTTGTACCTACCCTATTACTGCAAGATCACATTTTCTCCTCCTCTAAACCTACACTTGCTGTAACTGGCATTAAAAAAAATATTTTTCACTTCTCATGCTCGAAAAGTGTGTCATATTAGACTTGTGAAGCGGGGCTAAAGTAGTACATTTAAGCCCTAGGGAAAATATGTATAGATATTTATGATTTACAAAACATTTTAATTTGACCAATCAAAATACTTCACCGATTAAGTCCACCAATCACAGAAAAGTAATTTGACAGATTAAAACATATTTGGTAAAAATATCAACCAACCAGAACACAGCTGTACTAAAATCGACCAATCAGGAAAGACGTTTTTCAGTTCTTTAAAGATTAAGCGGTGTCTATGGTCAAAGCAATTACTCCTCTTAAAAGAAAAAAAAAGCGCATGCATGCAGTGCATAAAAGCCATATTACCACTCGAACAATTTTCCCTCTCTGCGTTCGGGAAAATAACCATTTCGTGGTAATATGGCTTGCTTTAAACCCTTGTCAAACAATCTACTATAATGTCTTCTGCCTGACCCCTTGGGAATACAGCCGTAAATTTATATTATTTATATGTATTGTATGTACGGTCCACCAATTTGATTTCTGGGCACAGTGACATTGATATAAGATCTCTAGCGGCTTTCATATTGATTTTCACTGTGACAAGGTACGAAGTGGCCTAGAAATCAAATTGATTGACTGTACATATGTACTTGTGCAACGGTTTCGCAGCAGAGGCGTCACTTCCTATTAATACTTACTTACCTCTTTGGGCGCCCCTCTTGTCACTTGGACGCATGGTAAACAGTGGGCAATTGGTGGGCAAAGCCTTTTCCCAGCAATGCGATGAGATGACCACACACCACAAATGCCAATGGAATGAACTGCATAATCTCTCTAGGTACACGAAGTGTAAAATAAAAAATAAAAAGTTGCTTGTACCTATGTTATCATTATAGTAAGTTTGCTCGGTAGGAAATTAAATCGTAAATTTATACAATAAAACGATCTAGACAAACTTCTTCTTGACAATTTCGCCCAACAACAATACTAAGCCAATTTAACCCTTTGCCGCGAGACGTATGAAATTATTAGTTTAAATTTGAACCTTGACACTATGCAGTAAGGTCTGAAATGATATCACAGGATAAGTCAGGGTAATCTACATACGGCGACACCTGCGCCACGTTGGTTCCGCAAGTATTACACCCATTGATATTCTCTCTTCTTAGACTCTTTACCATTGAATATTAACTTTTCTACCTAGGTATATAAAATAAAGTCTATTTTTAGAGTTCCGTAGTAAACAAGGAACCCTTATAGTTTCACCATACCTATCCGTCCGTCCGTCCGTCCCTCTGTCCCCCATTTATCTCAGTAACCGTTAGTACTAGAAAGCTGTAATTTGGCTTGAGTATACATATTGACGACGCTGACAAAACGGTAGAATAAAATCTTGAAAAAAATATTTTTTAGGGTACCTCCCCTACATGTAAGGTGGTGGTTCAATATTTTTTTTCTTCCAAACCCCATCGTGTGGTGTATCATTCGATAGCTCTTTCAAATATTATAAGGTTTCCAAGAGCATTTTTTGATTCATGAATCGGTGGGCGTGATATTAAGCTTTGAAGTGATAATTTTTATTATGGTCAGGTGTGCCCCGCCCCCCTCCTTCCCCCTGCCAGCTAAACGGTGGCTACTAGGCACGTGAAAAAAATCATGGTAGTAGTATATACGATGAATTTAAAAGGAAAACTATCACAGCTAAGTAGACATTAGTTAACGAGTAATAGTTGAACTTAAGAAATGTACTTTGCAAAAGCAAATTCTGTCAAAAACATAGTAAATATAAGTTCGAAAACTTTTTAGTCCACATAATGTAACGGGTGGGCAACTACGGAACCCTACATTGTGCGTGCGCCGACACGCACTTGGCCGGTTTTTTATAAAAAATACCTTTACATCCGCTGTAGATTAGTATACGTGCCAAAATAATATGCATAACAAAAAAAATATAAAAACAATTGATTACACAAGTGAGAGAAATCGGTTACGAAA
This sequence comes from Cenopis cana, assembly GCA_951800055.1. NCBI lineage: Eukaryota > Metazoa > Arthropoda > Insecta > Lepidoptera > Tortricidae > Cenopis > Cenopis cana. The sequence continues at coordinate 14,608,008 of OX637478.1, forward strand.
TGGACCCAATTTTGAAAATCTGTATCTCAACCCTAATATTAAAGTGATAATTCACGGATCTATAGGTACCTAAGGTTTTTGTAAAAAATGCACGACTATAATAGTATATATGCTTAATTGTTTTGTTTATGTCCATAATCTAATATTCAAAAATGTACATATACATGTAAATGTACTAATATGACCATGTTCAAAGATCCATAAACCGATTGCAAAATGTGTCACCTTTAGTTACATAGTAAATCAAGCGCCATTACACAAATCGTAACTTCGGTAAATCGGCGCAGACGCCTGGCGCGCCGCCAAACACTCATCGGGACACCAGACGTACGAACGACAATTCTTTTTTACATCTAGCCTCGAAGAAGCAGACTAGACGTGTATGTACAAGACTATTCTTTTAAATCTCTAACGCCAGCCAAACTATGCGATGAGTTGAGAGACTCGCCTCACCACACCACTGAATATGACAAAAAATATAAATACTATCTAGGTCTTGAAATCAACCTTGTTCCGTAACGATTTGTATTGAGCACAAGCCATGGATAAATACCTATACAAATTCAGTTGTGCGAATTTAGAATGCCATCGCCATCTTATTAAATTATAATTGCTTATAAGTAACAATCGCAATAAATATTCTTAGTCCATTGCCCCTTTTGTCCCTTGAGAGCGAAAATTCGACTCGATCTCTAGTAAACAAGGAATAATTCTTGATATTTACTTTTAAGATTATTTATTTCGTCTGTTCGCTGTGGTCAGGTGGGCGCGATCAATCAAAGTGAAATACGCGGATGTTTCTTGCGAAGAGATCAGAGGGAGCTGAAATTTTGCAATGCTATAGATATCCAACCATAGTTTTTGTGTGGTATTAAATAATTACAATTCAGCTCTACAACACTTTATTTATATGTTAATATGACATTAGTAGGTGGACCGGTTCCATTCCCGAGTCAAAGTCTTACTCGCCCTCACCGTCACTGAAGTACGACCTTCTTAACCAAACATTACTGTTTGATCCATCCTTGAATGTTTAATCCTAGTTCCTATCACCCTCGCAAGCTACTAGACCGTATTTACGCGGTTCCATATTGGGTTGCATAAAATTGAATGTGGCTATAGGTGAGATTTGGCATAAAGATTGTTGAAAGTTTATAAACTATATTAAAAAAGCAGCCAAGTACGTGTCGGGCTACGCACAATGTTGGGTTCCGTAGTTGTCCACATTATGTAGACTAATACGTTTGCGAACCTATATGTACTATGTTTTTGACAGAATTAACAACATTATCTAATGTATGAATGGAAATTGTACTAAAGTTTGCTTTTGCAAATTCCTTTTATTAAGTTCGACTAGTACTCGTTAACTACTAATCACTACTTAGCTGTGATAGTATTCCTTTTAAATTCACCATGTATACTACTACCATGTTTTTTTTCACATGTCTAGTATCCACCGTTTAGCTGGCAGGGGCGGGGGGGGGGGGGGGACTTGACCATAACAAAAATTATCACTTAAAAGCTTAATATCACGCCAACCGATTCTTGGATCAAAAAATGCTTCTAGAAACAGCTTTCTAGTACTAACGGTTACTGAGAATTTTTTTTATCCCATAAGTAATACATCCCCAAAAATTCAATGTAGGTAACTAACTACGCAAGTGTAAATAAACTATAATTCAAATAGTATCTAAAGATCGATAATTGGGCTTGTCAATAATTATTATTAATAGTTTAAAAACACTATAAAAACACGCTTTGCGTGTTAATTGAAACCTGATCGTGTTCAAAGTCCATCACGTGACCTTTCTCACAAGTGCAAACACGACTATGTTACGATATTCCATCATGGTATGCCAGTGCCTATCTTCCGGGTTCATCATCAGACCTTAAAACCTAATCGTGGTCAAAGCTCATTACAAGACTTTTCTAAAAAATCCAAACACAGCTACGATACGATGTTCCATTATGAAGTTCCAGTTCATATCTTCCGGCTCCATCATCAGATCAGTTCGACAGTACCATATTATTGTATTGTCATCAGAACTACATACAGCTGCCAATTTTCATGAGGCTAAGATCCTTGGAAAATGGTTAAATTAGTTACCTTAGATTCCATTACATAGTTAGTTACATACAGGTCGATCGTATCAGACCTTGAAACCTGATCGTGGTCAAAGTACATTGCAAGACTTTTCTAACAAATCCAAACACAGCTATGTTACGATGTTCCATCATGAAGTTCCAGTTCATATCTTCCGGCTCCATCATCAGATCAGTTCGACAACGCCATATTATTGTATTGTCATCAGAACCACATACAGCTGCCAATTTTCATGAGGCTAAGATCCTTGGAAAATGGTTAAATTAGTTACCTTAGATTCCATTACATAGTTAGTTACATACAGGTCGACCTATCAAACCTTGAAACCTAATCGTGGTCAAAGTACATTGCAAGACTTTTCTAACAAATCCAAACACAGCTATGTTACGATGTTCCATCATGAAGTTCCAGTTCATATCTTCCGACTCCATCATCAGATCAGTTCGAAAGCACCATATTATTGTATTGTCATCAGAACCACATACAGCTGCCAATTTTCTTGACCCTACGATGCTTGGAAGATGGTTAAATTAGTTACCTTAGATTCCATTACATAGTTACATACAGGTCGACCTAATAAAAGCGTGTTAAAAAAATTAAGCTAATCATGCGAGGCACATTTCTTCGACTCGACTTCGACTTTCAACCGGACCAAAAATCTTACAAACCTGACTTAAATTGAACACGAGATATTTCAATAACCCACTTACAATGCTAGTAAATAAAAGAAAGGTACTTAGAACTGAAATTACAAGTGCAAGCGATGACCTAGAACGATAAACAATTTATAATTTCCGTTTTCCTTCAGCGTGACACCTTTTTACTTTGTAGCTGCGTTCGTGTGCCTCAAAACATGCAATTTTTTATTACCAGTCAAGTCTGTAATTAATACTTTTATAGGGGTAAAGTACAAGAATATGCACTGTGAATTATGAAAATTGAAAATGAGTTCATATGACCTGGACATTCTTAAGGCACGGGTGAATAGGCATATTCTGAGTGAGCTCGCTTCACTGTCAACCTCATCTTTGCCCCCTAGCAAGATGGCGGCCAAGAGCATTCCCATTTTCAACAAAAAAAAACAATTTGCACTTTATAGCTAAGGTATTATTTGCAATAAAAGCTTTGATAACTATCAAACCAACCTAGCTACAACTACGGTCCGAAAGTGCTAGCTTTTTGATTTATCCGCTTTCCACTTTCGACAATCATCTTGATCATTATTCCATCCGACCTGTGCCACAATTATTTCTTCACTAGCTTTTGCCAGCGAGGTCGTCCGCGTAAAAGGGATGATTTTCGGGATAAAAAGTATCCTATATGTTAATCCAGGCTATAATCTCGTTGTATACCAAGTCTCATCATAATCCGTTCAGCCGTTTTTTTGTGATTGAGTCACAAACATCCAAACACACTAACTTTCGCATTTATAATATTACTTATATATGTATATATATACCGACTAACTCGATTAACTCAATATACCGACATTACCGACTCAACCCAAGCGCAACCCGATAGACAGACATCCATCGAAATATAATTATATTTCGATACAGACATCAATAAAAGCTGAACCACAAAGATTCTTTCTGGTGCAGGCAGAATATTGTCAGACCGCTCGCTATTACAATATTTAATGTTTTATAAAGTATTTTAAGGATTGAGTAACAAACGAGAATGTACTCAATATAGCGCGTTTACCTAGCATTGCAGCAGTTCTAAAACAAAGACGGCCCTTAAACCTGCGAAGAAGACTCTCAGGATCATGACCAGTGGAGGGAGACCCTACGCAATGGAGTATTGGAGCATAACCAAACTTGGTTTGATCTCTGGTCCCACATGCTTGAATTAAGACATCAGCGTGCTGCTCTGCCTCTTTCATCTTCGGGCGGGACTCGCTCCCGTATCGGTCTTACAAGCCACTTGCGTAATTCTGACTTTAATACGGACGCTGCTTAAATCATCTTTTCATTGATAAACAAGACCAATGATGATAGATAAATAAATAAACTAGTGGCTCTGTGAGCTGTAGACCTCGTGAGTGTTTATTTTATTTTTTCCAAAAACAATATTTATCCAACCTGCTCACAAAATGTCACGAGAATTGGTTAAGAAATGCGACCTGTAGAGAAGAACAACCGGAAATCCGGAGGACACAAGAAAGCGTTTTTGTCGAACCTGAAACAGAGATCTTCATTTCACTCGGTTAATCATCATCCTCCTAGCGTTATCCCAGTACAGTTGCATCCTGAAGGATGCCTGGGGTCCGCTACCTAATCCCAAGATTTGGCGTAGGCACTAGTTTTTACGAAAGCGACTGCCATCTGACCTTCCAACCGCAAGGGGAAACTAGACCTTATTGGGATTAGGCTTTGTCAAGTGAGTGGGCAACTTGACTGTTAGAAGTTCTCAAGCCGCCCGAAGGCCTCCAACTTGGCTTAACAACTGCTGCCATAGACAGCAACCGGGATCAACGGCTAAACGTGCCTTCCAAAGCACGGGAGCGCTCAGTTAGTAACCACTCAAAGCGGTCACCCATCAGCGCTCGGTTAATAAATAAAATAAGAATAAAACTGTCTTACTGCGTATTATTAATACACGACAAGACAACTTTAAACTTGACACTGTACGAGAAATAACTAAACTGTCTCAGGCTTAGTGGCCCTAATCCAAGCAAATGCCAAGTCAATTCTTTGCCTTCATCCTTCATGTAATTGTATTAGTGAAATCGTCTTATGCGTTATCGGTTACATAAATAAATGCCATTGTGAAACTATACAACTACCTATACCAACTAACTACGTAACGTAATACGTATGTATATCGTGTCAGCGTGATTGTGCAAAATTGAACTTGTCTGCCGGTCGTTACTAGAGCTTGCCTAATTCTATCAATTCTAAATAACTTCTTCTTAGGCGTTTACATTTATTGGCGATTTTATAAATTATATTAGGTCGATCGAGCCACGTACATAGGCTCTACCTACGAGCTCTGCCCTACCACTCTTATACATAGTGTATATAAATTATACTTGGGCATGATTAAGTTTAACGACTTATTCTTAAACCGTATCTGAGTTTCTATCCAATACCAAGTTTACAATGTTTGCATTACCGTAGGTACTCACTAGCGACTGCGTAAACGATTTAGTATGGACAAAAGTACATCGCGTCTGGCGGTTACGCAATAGAACTAACAATCGCCATACTAAATCGTTTACGCAGTCGCTAGCGAGTACGGTAATGCAAACATTGCAAACTCATGGTAAGGGTACAGAGGACCTACCGTGAGCCATAAATGAACTATCTCCCTCTCTCTCACACTTACTAGTTTTGGGTTCGCGGTAGGCCCACGGAGAGTAGACGTTATACGTTTCCCCCAATTACCTAGTCCTAGCCATAATAGGGGGCGATAGTATGTATGTGGAACAAAATAATTCGCTAACAGAGTAAGCATTAAAATGGAAGAAAATTATTTTCAGCGTTTATCAAAATTTGACCTTTGAAGGGGTGAAAAGGTTTTTTTTAACTAGGAACTAGAAACTTCATTTATGGTCATCATTAAATAATAAGAAAAATAATTTCTGCGAGTTTCAAAATTCACCCTCTGAAGGGGTGCGCAGTCTAATAGCGAACTTTCAAGTTTCTAACTTAATAATAATTTTGTTCCCCATACAAACTTTCCATCCCTAATAAATCAATGATGGCCGACGGAGAAGTTGGTTCCTATTTATCAAATACGTAACGTCAATCTGCCTTACCCAAAACTTTGCTTATAATAAAATAACGCATTATTGGTGTTTTAGGTATAACTTATATTTATTCTGTCTGTGATATTTCGTATATTTAATCAAAAACCTTTTGATTATATTTAAAACTCTTATGGCACATAACCGGTACGTTGTAAATGAAGTTAAAGATAAAAGTACTAAACTGCTTAACCTTGTTTCCAGCCAGATCCTGTACATGGAGCAGCAAACTTACGACATACCTACAAACTATAACAGAAACATTCCACCCGGTGAGTTTCTAATACTTAAATAACACACTTAACTAAATCACATGCACATTTCACGTTGTCAACAAGCATGTTAAAACACCAATATTCAGTATCTATTACCTAACATTTCCTCTAACTCGTAAAAATGTCTTCTCTGACATATTTTTTTATCTCCTTCAAAGTTTTATGAGCAAGAAATATTTTGCTCGTAGCGTAGGTAAAAGGTCCCATTATACAATCTATTTATCCCATCATGTAAACAAACTCTTCTTGGAGAGATTAATTATTTATTTATTTATTTCCATAAAATTAACACTTAACAGTCAGGCTACACGTGTTAACTGGAGAGAACAAATTATTTATTATTTATTTCTGGCATCTGTGGCCCATAATACAAATACTTTAAAGACAATATTATATCATTATATTTCCTAAAACTAAATAGTAATAGTATCACGTTGTATGATTAATGTCTTCAATAATAGATTGTTTAGACGTACATGATAGGACACTAGGTACCTAAGGATGAATAGACTGTATCTGGCTATACCAGCATTATGTGTTCCCATAATCGTTGTGTGTTTTTATTAGGGTTCCGTACCTAAAGGGTAAAACGGGACCCTATTACTGAGAGGCCGCTGTCCGTCTGTCCGTCTGTCACCAGGCTGTATCTCAAAAACCGTGATAGTTAGACAGTTGACATTTTCACAGATGATGTATTTCTTTTGCCGCTTTAACAACAAATACTAAAAAACAGAATAAAATAAATACCTATACAAAAAACGTGATTTTTTTGCCGTTTTTAAAGATAATGGGACGGAACCCTTCGTGCGCGAGTCCGACTCGCACTTGGCCAGTTTTTGTATGATGATCTAGCTAGTAAGTATTAATTTTGTTGTGCTATTTTTAGTAGGCAAGAGTTTTTGCCTACTAACGATAGCTATGATCCATCCACTTAAGACCGGATATTATTCGGCGTATTCAACGCACCTCTTTTTTGCTTATCATTCATTAACTACGTTCATTAACTCAAATCTACTAGATTTATTTAACTCAAACGCTCCCCTCACCCCAGCCTATAGACGCTCGCAACTGCATAGGAGTCACTGCGTGTTCCCGACCCTTTATAAAATTTGAGGATTCACTTAATTTTTTTAATCTGACCTACAAAACACAAAATATTCGAGAACGAGAGAATATAAAATTATCATCATCCTCCTAGCGTTATCCCAGTTCCCAGTACAGTTGCATCCTGAAGGATGCCTGGGGTCCGCTACCTAATCCCAAGATTTGGCGTAGGCACTAGTTTTTACGAAAGCGACTGCCATCTGACCTTCCAACCCCAAGGGGAAACTAGACCTTATTGGGATTAGGCTTTGTTTAAGTGGGTGGGCAACTTGACTGTTAGACCTCCAACTCGGCTTAACGACTGCTGCCATAGACAGCAACCGGGATCAACGGCTTAACGAGCCTTCCAAAGCACGGTAGCGCTCAGTTATTAACCACTCAAAGCGGTCACCCATCCAAGTCCTGACCGCTGCCCACGTTGCTTAACCTTAGCAAGCGCAAGCGGTTCGCAAGCGCCGCTGGGCCACGAGCGCTCCTAATAATATAAAATTATATTGAAATAAATTATTATAATTATATTGCAGTATAGCGGGTCAATATTGAAGTTTAAGGTATGATTGAAAGACTACGAGGCACCTATCATATTACGTAATTGTTCAATTCGTGAAATTCGAAAATCATAGAGTTGCATAAAGATTAACTACGGGAATTCCGTTAGATTCAAGATAAAAGACTCATCTCCCGAGCAAGAGATTCCCGGGACATGTCTATTTATAAAAAAAACGGCCAAGTGCGAGTCTGACTCGCGCACCGAGGGTTCCGTACATAACGGAAAGGGGTAGTAAGTTTAAAATTATTAAAAATATTTTTATTTTATTATATGATGTTACTAAAAATTTACGGTTTTCGCAATTTTTCCTTTATCTATGCTATAAGTCGTTGCTTCGTACCAAATTTCAAGATTCGGAGTTCACTGGAGGTACGGAACCCTAAAAATAACCGCGGTAAGACGACCGCTTAAAGCATAAATAAGACTGTGTTTATTTTTCATAAACAATCACGTCTGGTCTGAATGTTTTGTAAATGCAACGCTGAACTTAAATCACAGGTCCGTTTGATCAATTTCGTCGTAAACGTTCAGTAATAAAAGATTTTGGCGGTTTATTAGAGTCCCACTTGGTTCCACCGTGCCGATGCGGTTGTGACGTAGTCATTTTGGAGGAATTGAACTTTAAGTATTGATTTAACAATCGTGTTACCGTTTAAAGCTAGAAAGTTATGACTCAAGTCACAACTACCTACTATTGCGGAATTTAACACATTCAGCGCCGAGGACATAATATCGCGTTCTTCCTAATATATATATATATATATACATATATATATATGTATTCAATATTATTATAATCCACTCTTAACCTAGAGAAGAGCGGTGCCTCCCAATACAGGCAATGTTTGCTTACCGGGCGGTTCCATCCCCTGGATCATAATTTATGTATTTTTAATGAAATAAAGATTTTTGTATTTTTTTTGTTATTTTTTTTCTTTGTAGACAGTTTTCGCTACGAAGCAGAAAAACCATGTTATCGGCTACAGACGTAGCGCGTAGCACTCGTCGGCAATTAATGTGTTACGTAATGTAAAATTGAATTCATTGTGTAAGATCTGAATAGTAAATTGTAGTTGCTAAATTACCCTATCATATTTTCCGCTTTTTGTGTGATATGTATGAATTCGTTAATTGTCGAGCCATATAGAGCTTATTTGATACTCGGCACTTCATAGCTTAGCTATTAAAATAAAATTATTTTGACACCTAAATGGCTCAGTAATTTGAGTCCATGAGTGTACAGTCGGCCTCATAAGTAACTGGACACATGGCACTTTTTCTTTACCACCCGTTGGGAATTTAGTATGTCAGTTTAAACATGACGTTAAAACGACAGGGTACAAAGGTGGTAACCCCCTTCTGAGGCCGCCCGTACCTATGCGTACACTTAGGTATTCCCGCCGGCGGGACGTCCACAACATAGACACATATAGTCCCTATTCGTCCCGGTACCGCGTACCGGGTAAAGTCAGTCCGTCCCAGGTCGGGTCTAGCTGAGTTTCTTACTGGACTCTTTTCAGCTAGGCTACGTTTAGTGAACCAGCAACAAAACTCCCAGTAGTTCGATCCCACTCGCACCACAGATTCGGTGGAAGCCGCTCAACCAATTTCACTAGCTGGAGGGCAAACTTAGAGTATTGGTCATGTCGGAGGTTTCCGCTGGATTTTCCCCAGGCCACTCTCCAACCGCGCACTCCTAACGCTTTATTGGGCCCGGCCTATAAAGCCACAGTCAGGTTAAAGAAAAACCTACTCGAAGATGTGCCTAACCTCGCGCGGTTCCGACCACGTACCTAACTTAGGGGTAGATCCCCTTCTTGGCGATCCTATCAAATTCCATTTGATGGCCTTTGGCGACTTCCTGATTTGTCGGTGCGGAGGCGGTACGATATGAGAAAACTGTCAAATGTCAGTGTCAACTGTCAGTCAACTCAGTACTACTTTTCACTGCGCCCCTACATTTAAATGAGTGCTTCCTGACTGACGCGGGATGCGCGGAAGCGGGACGATGCGAAGGCGGTACTGGTCCGCTTCTGCGCATGATATTGCTACTGCGCAAATGTAATAGGCAGCATTCCATCAACTGAGAATCTTTGCGACGTCAGTAAGTTTACGTCAAAGAAGAAAATGTCACATATCGATCCCGCCCCGCCAAGTCAGGAAGTCGCCTAGTGATGACTTTTGTCCTCGGCGTCCCAAACCGTCTGCACCCCATATTTTCTTCTGAATCTATAGTGGTGTTGTTATAGATAGGCATATAACGACAACAAAATGTTATTTTTCTCAAAAATGGCCCGCAAACTGGACTTTAGTCGCTACATATTGGAAGGTAAAGTGTATAGTTTAAGGTCAGATCCAAATTAAAAAGTAAAAAACATTGCAGGCCACATATATGGCCTGCAATGTCACATATAAATTCCTTTATTTGTCGAGTTATAAACTTTTTAAAATGTAGAAACTGTCATATAAAAGGTGGCACAGGTCGTATTCTGCCAATTCAGCTCGTATTTTTCTGTTGAAAACGCGACGTTTTTTTATGTGTCTCGAATAATTTGCGTTTTTCGGTGGAAAATACACTTGCGATTCTGTTAAAAAAAATAAACGGCGGGAAAACATGATGTTTTGACGTTTTAAGGTTATGTTTATCAAATCTTAATTAAATTTTTGTCGTATTTTCCCCATTTTTGAGAAAAGCACTATATTAGCCTCGGCCGGAATGGCAATTGCAGGCTTCGTATTATAATTAAACGGACTCGCAAGCTCGTCCGTTTAAACAAATACTCAGCCTGCAATTGCTCCCTTCCCGGCCACGGCAATAATGTACTATTCTGTTATATAATTACTAAGCAGGGAATTGCAAATGGCTGACTGGGTGATAAATGCGAGGCTGAAACGGTGCATTCTGGCTATTTATAGCAACTCGGCGACACTTTCAACCGAGCCTCGCTAATCGCTGATCAATCCGATTATCCTTTTATATAAATAATCAGAATCAGAATCAGAATCAGAATGTCATTTATTGTGTAATAAACATGCTTCTTAAACGTTTGCTTCGCTAGGCGTATAATTTCCCCAGAATTAGGTATTGTACTACCTAATAGGTAGGTGTATATTTATTAATGATCCGCAGGTTTTCTGCATCCAATCACCACTGCACTGCTCTAATTTTTCCAAATTTTAGTCAAATTTCACGTCCTAACCTACCGAGTCCAGGGGGCCGATTTTTGAGTGTCGAACGCTCGACTTTTCACTCGAGATCTGTCAAAAAACTATGACGTTTTGACAGATGTCGAGTGAAAAGTCGAGCGTTCGACACTCAAAAATCGGCCCCCTGGTCTTCCTTTGAGAAATAATAGGGTGTATTGAAGCACATATAAAAAAAATAAACACTATCATTACTATCAACCATATTTATACTAGCTTTATACATAATGCTAATTTAACAGATACAAAAATCGGCCCTGCATGCCTACACACAATACGATTGGCAGCGGCACTGCAAGTAGGGCCCTGCAGGCAGGGCTTTGAGTAGGCAGCTTTAAGTACAAATAACGTCAGGGATACCTAGTCAATAGATTAAGACAAAAGAAACCTAAGTACGTAAGTAAAATAAATTAATTAATGAAAACATTTATTTAAGACTCAGGCGACTTCCTGACTTGGCGGGGCGGGATCGATATGTGACATTTTCTTCATTGACGTAAACATATACTGACGTCGCAAATATTCCCACTTGACAGAATACTGTCAGTATTACATTTGCGCAGTAGTAATATCATGCGCAGAAGCGCACCAGTACTGCCTTCGCATCGTCCCGCTTCCGCGCATCCCGCGCCAGTCAGGAAGCACCATCGAAATATAATAAGTATAGAAGCATAACGCCTAACAAACTTGACGTAAAATTTTGACCTATTTACGACGTCTTTGAAACCAAAATGTCTTATGATTCGTTATCCAATCAACATTCACTTGAAGTTTGAGTAGACCTAATTTTCGCAAAGGTTTTATACCATTTTACCTAATTTCACCAATAAGAAAAGTTTTATGCATTGTGACTGGTTAAAATCTATTTGACACGAGTTTCAGATTTGTCAACTGTTTGACATATTCACTCAAGTTGAACTTGACTTGAGTACGTCCCACTTTCAACGTGGATGGTTTTATTCAAGAATAATGCAATTTCGTAACCAACAATTAAGTCATGAAAATTTAATAAAATGAAAGATACGTAGAGTTATTAAATGTTTATTAAATGTGCCTTTTACAGATATATAGGTACACATTCACCTCACTTTTTCGAAAATAACGAAAAATATCAAGATTTTGTGGTAGGAACTACTACTGTGTACTATATACAATTGGTTTACCAGTTTACTATCTACCTCCAACTGACTTTTCTAATAATACATTGTACCTATATCTTTATTTACTCCGCTGTGGATACATTTCCCATTCTAGGTGGTATAAGAAATCACAATAAAAATATGTACCTACATTATAGAATAATTATTTTCGTACCTAACACGAATTCAATTAGAATTTACAAAATGAACAAATTTTAAAACGTTTTCCCTGTTCTGGTCGCCACATAGACTTTTTAAACTGAATGCTGCATATCCTACAATGCTTGCTGGGCAGCCATGTATCATCCCGTTCTTTCAAAACGAACCGCGTTTATCCATGCGCGACGTCTTTCTTCATTTGCAGCAAAACTTCAAAATTTAGTCACTACCTAACTAACAAAATAACTCCTAAAGGACCTCCTCATGGTTCGTAAGTGGATATGCTCAATTTTTACAAAACTTATATTGCATAACATCAACCACGGCTGTAAAGTATGGGAATAAATAAATTAGTTTTACTTAGTATTGAAAAGAAATACGTGTTTAGTCATTGTGAACATTGGGTTGCCAGGTAAGACGACAGTCGCTATCACGTTAAGAAATTGAGGATGCTGTAAAACAAAGAAATGACAACCTATTAGCTAAACGAAAAAGATATTGAGGATTATAGCCACATGAGCCACACAATGGTAACAACCGTTGCGTCTCTAATCTAGAGTGGACGCCAACACTCTGAACACTCCTGGGTATAAGTAAAAGGGTAAGCACAAGAAAGCAATATCTTTACCTGATTTAGAACCAACACAAGCTCAACAGTGTAAACTCCCAGAGCAGTTCCGCTAAACAACACGGTTGTCTTTATAGTTTCATTGGCTCTTATTAATCCACAGTTACCTGTAGATATCTGCAACCAACATTGTAGGTTCAAAGTCGGGTGATAATGGCATGAACCGTGTACATACAAGTTCTTTATCATTATCGTCGTTAGTCGATTTCTCACCTGGAAATATCCTTGCCCGGACAACGGTAAGAGCCATTGGTAAGTAGTTTCCATAGCAGAATTGTTTACAATGTCTACTTCTGCCTTTCTCTGCTCTAGGACATTCTTACAGATTTTAAAGGTAAGTCTCTTTTTGCTTAATTTTACATCTGGACCTGAAATAATTCGTTATGTGGTATGTACCTACTTTTACAAATACATTATGTGACGGTAACATTTAACGCCAATTTACAGCTTTCGCCTAGTCATACTATCTTTCTCTATTTCTATGTAGGTACTATTAAATCGAAAATAGGAAGGTGTAAGTTGAGATTGGAAAGAAAAAATATTAGATGGTCCAAAACTTTTACCCTTTGAACGCCAAAGCTGTCGTGTGTCGTCGTGCCCACCACGCCAAGCACTGTTGAATTGATGTAACGTTTAATTAAACCAATAAAAACAAATAAATACAATTCCTAATAGATTTTATTCATGATCAAAGTATACCCTTCACTCCGACCTTTTTAGTGGTTGTTGGCGTGGTGGGCACGACGATACACGACCACTTTATAGGTTCTTGGCATTCAAAGGGTTAAAGCTGTACTGTCCATGATATATTTAGGTTAATAACTGGTGCTGCTAGCTGCCTGTACTTGTTACCGAAACCCATATATACTTAATAGGACTTAGGAGTAAAGTAGCGAAACCGAATTAATCTGATGTAAGTAAATAGGTAGGTATGTAGACTCAATAGAGATGAATCCGATTTGCTTGCAAAAGGGATGACCCTTTTTCCATCTGTGTGGCTTCTACACCAATTTACGGTGCAGGCCGGCATTATTGCCAGAATATTTGTATCCACTAACCATTTAATTTGAATTATTTTCTTCTGACAGCTTATCAACCGATCGAATCAATGTTGGATAGCCGACTGAGAAGCGATCCGGCACTGAAACGTCACTAACAGTATAAGCCCCGCCTTCGGCACTAGATTTGGTGGCACCAGTTTTGAGCGACAGTTATGCTTCCATACTTATTATATTTCGATGGGAAGCACTCATTTAAATGTAGGGGCGCAGTAAAAAGTAGTACTGAGTTGACTGACAGTTGACAATGACATTTGACAGTTTTCTTATATCGTACCGCCTCCGCACCGACAAATCAGGAAGTCGCCTCAGGCCTCAGGTCTATCGTTTAGTAAAATTGTTGACTTAATCTAGTATTAATAATAAACTCATGTTTTTAACATGGAATAGGATTCGCAGGAAATTAGGTATCTAAGTTCCATTTCACGGCCTGTAGTGATGACTAAGGGCGGATGATTTTACAGATCCAATAAATTCCAAGCTAATTTATTCTTGATAAATTGAATAGTAACTGAAACTTATTAAGATGTTGTTTATTTTCAGGAAAGAATACAACAGTGTACATAGGGCTCAATGTCAACCGTGTTTCAGGAGTGGATGAGAATAAAGAGGTAAATAACTTTTTTGCAGATGCATTTTTTAATAAATATTTGTGAGCAATCTTCACAAATCGGCGGAAATATAAATACTTATATAGATAAATGGATAATAAAATAAATAGAAAAGATCCAAGACTTAGCAGCAAATATTCATGCTCATCACACAAATAAATGCCCTGACCGGGAATCTATCAACTAGGCTAAAGCGTTCTTGAGCCCTTGAGTGGGTTAACCCAATTCAAGGCCCATGACACTACATATGCGTCATGCCTCTACGTGCGATTTCCGTTTACAAAGCAGAAAAATGCTGCTACGCAACGTGCTACGGCGTAGCACTTGTAGCGTTCGTGGACCTCGAATGGGTTGAAACTCAAAGTACCCAAACTGACCCTTTCGATTTCAATGCCGTTGAGCGGGTCCAAAAGTAATCCTATTTATACCACGACTATACAACGCACCTTTATTACAAGACAACTACGGATATGACATGCTTGCACGATGAAATCGGCTGATTAATATACAAGGCGTAACTTACCTATGGTTAACCGAAACTACACATTATTGTCTACGATGTATGTCGTATTGATTGCAAGATTGAGTAGAAAAGTACGATACCAAATTACGAATGAGTCTAGGAAGCTTTTGCAAAGTAGGTACTAAAGAGTTTTCTGTACATAGTTAAAGTCTTAAAGGAAACAAAATTATGATCGCGTTCTTTGTCTAACGAAAGTAAGCCATACAAAATATATATGAGTCATCGTTACACAAAGGAATCAATAGTTAAGTTTTGTTTTAATTAAAGCCCTTAACTACGAGTATGTACAATTTTTTTTGAAAACGACTCTACGTAAAATGGTTATAAAAAAAATCGATTGCGACTAAAGACTAGCTAGCATAATATCCAAAAACTGTTTCTTCTTCTTCTTTTTAAGAGTTTACTACTCTTGTCGGTGGAGCAATCGCCAGCCGTTTCTGTCCTATCTCCTTCACTCTTTGTTATGATATGACGTATCAAAAACTGCTAACTTCACAATAATTATCCATATTTCTGTCCTAGGAAATTACGCTGGACGTGTTCCTCCAAGTATCCTGGAAGGACCCTCGTCTAAAAGTGGACATGGAGACCACGGACCTGCCCTGGGAATTCCGGCAGCTGATCTGGACCCCAGACCTATACATCTGGCAGCTGCAGACGATGCGGATACTCTCCGTGCTGCAGGAGATGGCCTCGCTCAGGCTTTATAAGAATAGCACCGTCTCAGTCAGTATTGGGTTCGTCCATTCACATTGCATTGTTATTTGCTTTTTTAAAAGTTTTATATTCGCCCGCCGCACGTGAGTTTAGGCGACTTCCTGATTTGTCGGTGCGGAGGCGGTACATGATAAAACTCTTAAACTCAACAACTCAACTCAACTGTCAGACAACTCAGTACTACTTTTTACTGCGCCCCTAGATTTAAATGAGTGCTTCATGACTGGCGTGGGATGCGCGGAAGCGGGACGATGCGAAGGCAGTACTGGTCCACTTCTGCGCATAATATTACTACTGCGCAAAAGTAATACTGACAGTATTCCGTCAAGTGGGAATCTTTGCGACGTCAGTAAGTTTACGTCAATGAAGAAAATGTCGATGATCGATCCCGCCCCGCCAAGTCAGGGAGTCGCCTTAGGATGGAAACAGTGCAGTGTTCGAACTACGGTCAGCGCGTATGGTCGGTCGGACGTACTTATAGCTGTAGAAGGCATGCTTGCGTTAACTGATGCTCACCGCCAGCGCGTATGCGGCTATATACCTCTAAAACACGCCCAACTGATCATAGTACGCGCTGACCGTCGGTCGAGCACCTTGATTTCCTGCTGCGCTGACGTCTGTCGCGCGCATACGATAAATACAATGTTTTTTGGGACACCGGCAGCAAAACGCTAGTCTTCGATGCAGCTTATATTCGTGTGCTATACCGACGTCATCGTAGCAGGAAATCAAACCTTACTATGATGGGAACCCTGTCAGGACAACCTGTGTAGGACAATGTAAAGGTTGTCCCATGTATAGGAAAGTGTAATTATTTATTGAGGTGTGGTTAGTGAGTAGCGCTTGCATAGGCGCTCAATTATGAAAACGCTACTGACTTGTTGAGAATAGAGATTGCGTTTCACATTCAAGCACTCGTCTCCATGAAACAGATTGATATGAATTTGGTCTCTTTTGATATCAAGTACTATTTACCTACTAGGTTGCGACTAGTAAATAAATCTCAGTAAATAATAATTTCTTTGTTCTATCTTCAAGTATTAATTAAAGAAATGTTAGACGCGTACCACCACGACCACGTATTGGTCCAAAACTTGTCGAGCGATTAACCTGTTCATTATATTTCAATATTAAAAACGAAGTAATAAACGTGAAGCTGACTCAATTTATATGTGTTATTATTAATATTATAATTTGATCTTGATTCAAGCAGAAAATATGAAATGCGCTAATAACGCGTGTTTTAATGTTAGTGACATACATAAAACTAGCCATTGTAATGGCGTTGACAACTTAACTCAGAATTTACGATCTGGCAGAGAATTAAAAGTGGAAATTTTCAGGGGAGAAATCTTGAGAGTCCTCTTTTTATATTCAAATTAATACTTTACAGATATTGTAATAAGGTCGGTTTTAAGTCCTGAAATGAAGTGTTCTCTAGCGGTTTTTCCCTTGAATTATTCAGTTGTTTTTGCTACTATTCGTAAAGAGAGGTCGATGGACACGAGTCGATGTGTTTGAGATTAGATTTGTGTAAAAATAAAATGGTTTTTATTTTATTCTAGCGCGACGATTACAATAAAATGCGAGATGGACTTCGTGTTATATCCTTTAGACGTTCAAAACTGCGCCATCGATTTTAGTAGCTGTAAGTATCTCATTATAAATGAAAACTAATGATCATAATCTTAATGAAGAATACCACTGTTTAATTTCACAGCGAGCACTTTTTCTTCAAAATGCACATGGATATTACCTACTTATTGTAACATGATCTGCCCAGCTAGCGTGGTATGTTTTATGGTCATGTTATAGGTACATAAAACCTATAGCCTATTTCCATATGTAGAATGTTACAATATAAATATTAAGACTGAATGCGGCGCATGCTACCTACGCATGGCTGCAAGTCACGAGGATCATCGAAATATGCATAGCGCGCGTGTACTGCGTCGACGTTTAAGGCGCAGGGTAGGGCAAGGCCTTCCCCATACAAATTTTGTGCAGGTTTTATTCGTCGGTTTTGGCACAAACAAATATAATTTTTTTTTTTGGTTGTAAATATTAGATATGCGAAGATCGTGATGTGAAAATTTTCAAATATATCAAAAAAAGTCAAATTAAAAAAAATAAAAAAAAATTATAATAAATAAAAATTTACATCACGATATAGCTATGAGAAAAATAAACATACTGACCAAAAATCATAACTTTAATGCAAACACAAACGAAGTAAATCCTGCACAAAGTTTGTATGGAGAGAGGTTGCCCTACCCCTCCTCTTAATATTTATAATTGGATTGTAGTTTAGTTAGGAGTTTATTAGTAAAATGATCGATACATTTTATACATAATGAATTTAATAATTATATGTAGCTAATAACTTAGCCGTGCTTCCAGCTCTGCGAATATTTATGGTGTGTAACTGTAACCATTCCATCATCTCTCACACACCACAATTGTTACCTATCAATAAGTTTATGTTAAAGTTTTTCGTGTAAAATAAATATTACTCCGTCATTATGTTATATTGTGACGTGCGTTATTTACAGCCAATAAAATGTTTAAGACACTGAGATTAGATACCTACTGCCTGTGTATTCTACCCAGACAGCTCCTAATCATTTTCTTAAAAAACGAATATTTTAAAACAGGCATACCCAATAGCGAGCGGGGTATGAATGATAAATATAATTGGAACTATAGTAATGCCAGGTAGTTACGACGTGTCTACTCAAGTCCGGGTTCTTTTAAACTGCGATTCCTACTGACCAGGAGAGGTCGGAGTGCGTTCTACTAGATAGTAAGGAATTTGAAACGTCTATTTTATTTATTTCATTTATTTCATGACTGAACGAAATCGCATCCATTGCGAGACGCCGGAAGCTCCATTCAAATGGGATCCTCGTTTTCCATAATTTTACTTGCAATCATTTTCATATGCCATAATGGTAAATGCCAAAAATGTTACATGCCATAAAATACATATGACATATTAATCATTTTTAGGGTTCCGTACCCAAAGGGTAAAGCGGGACCCTATTACTAAGGCTCCGCTGTCCGTCTGTCCGTCCGTCTGTCACCAGGCTGTATCTCAAAAACCGTGATAGTTAGAAAGTTGAAATTTTCACAGATGATGTATTTCTGTTGTACAACAAATACTAAAAAACAGAAAAAAATAATATTCAATGGGGCTCCCATACAACAAACGTGATTTTTTTGCAGTTTTTAAAGATAATGGGACGGAACCCTTCGTGCGCGAGTCCGACTCGCACTTGGCCAGTTTTTCATAATATTAAATGCAATAATAGCGTTTGCCATAAAATTAATTAGTCGTAATCAGTATAAACACTCAAACTGTCAAATTTCACACGTTTACCAGATAGGTACTGTCAAATTTCGGTTAGGTTAGGGTTCACTTGTGTTCTTTAGAGCGGAATAGGCACCCCGTCTACACGCTGGCGAGTCATCAATTTACGTTTGTCAGATATGTACCGTCAAATTTTGGTTAGGTTAGGTTTCACTTATGTCCCTCAGAGCGAACCAAATTAACCATTGTGTTTAAGTTATTTAAATAGGTAATACTTTTATGGAAAAAAATATTATGACAGTTGTAATTAGGAAAAGCATGTTTTATGTCATATAAGTACTTATGGCTCATTTAAACTATGGAACATAAAATTATGGAAAATGATGATTATGGATATTAAATTATTATGGCATGTAAAAATTATGGCATATGAAATAATGGCATATCAGATTAGTGAAAATGAAATTATGGAAATCATTAGTAACCCCCATTCAAATATGAACCGTAACTACCTACTTTATTGTATAGAATAGACGATTTTAAGATTTTAAAAAGACGGATATTCTATCTCGCGGCGATAGCTTGCGCGCCAACTTGTGTTAGCCATGCTGCTATTGATTTACTTAAATATAACTAATCTACTTAAAATATTTTTTCAGACAAGTACACCACAGAATTCGTGAGATTCGAGTGGCGTGAGGGTCCCCCGTGGCTGGGCTGGCGGATGGTCGGTGGACAGCGCAACCAATTCCGTCTACCGAAATACGTAGTCAGCTTCACAACGGACAAAAGTAATCATTTAGTCAAATATGGTGAAGGTAAATGTATATTTATTGCTTTGCGCTTAAGTTTGCGCCTCATAAATCACTAATCATGTACGTACCCAATACAAGACCGAGAGATGAGCGGTTTTGACGAATAAGTAATACTTACTTGTAGGTTCAGTGTTCACAACTTTGCTGGTAGTCTTTTTTTTTGTATCGTTATTAGATACAAATGACATAATTGTCGTTAAATGCTGGATTGTAGGTACCTACTTTAACTATTTAACCTTTCGCCGCCATTGACTTGCTATAAAGTCAGTACATTTAGTGCTCCACACGCCAATGACTTCATATCGAGTCGATGTACTTATTATGATTATGCAAAAGCAACCAACGTGGTTCAACCAAAGGTTCATTTTCTGTCTCTTCTGGCATAACCTTCGGCGTGTGAGTGCTTCTGCATTTGACGTAACGCGGTGAAAAGGTTAAGGTTCAGTCAAAATCGAATCTCACTCGGTCGTGCTCTACTAATATCTATTTGGCTCACTGTCGCTTGCCGCTGGCATGACGCAAGGACGCTGGGTTCGGATGAAGCTCTGAATTACGATTATTTTACAAACAATTAGTTAGGTACATTATAATTTTCTGCAAACTCATATTCGCTAAGTCACCATCATCCGGGCCTAGCAGATAAATATACCTTTCTGTTCTTAGTGTTGGGTCATGTTGTTAGTCGGTTCCTTTTTGTTACTCTTCTAATATATGTTTCCGTAAACATAGTGTAGGTACACTACTTATGAATGTAAGGCTTGGTGGTTACTCTATCTGTGTACTCGTAACGTTGTTAATAACATTGATATTTTACTGTGATGTAACGTATTGTGCCTAGTATTTATGTTGTGTAGAGCGCTGTAGGTACCTGTATTCTGTGTAAATCTTAGAATAGATCGATGTGTATCCTTGGTCCCACTTAGCGATAGGCAACCTGTATTTTTCCAAAGTGATCGAAAGTTTCATTTAATTTCACGTAAGTTACAGAAGTCGTCAGAATACATTCCTGGTTAAGTTTCTAGTGCTAGACGTAAGTTACAAGTCATTCTTATTAATATTTTTGTCATGTACAGTCAAGGGCACCAATATGTATACACTTTTTCACCTTACTCCATTGAAATAAGGTCCAAAAATGTATATATGTTTTTCCCTTGACTGTACTTACTGGCATAAAATTTGTGAATTTAGACAGGTTACCTATTAACTAGTTGTCATTTAATCAGTCAACGTAATTATGATGCAACATTTCAGGAACTTAAGCGAAAAACATGTCATGCTGAAATGTTTCACAATTTGGAATGATTAAGTATGTAGTTAGGTAATATTACAGAATTGTCCATCACTAGTCCCACTAAGACTTGTAAGTAGAAAGTCATACTTCAGTAAAGATTGAATACTTACCAGTAACGATTCATTTAAACAAACGCGAAGAATCACTCTGCACAATTTACCTAAGTAATAATGTTCATAATTAAATGTTAGGTCTTAGGCACAGGTATAGTTTTGTACTCAAACAACACCTGATAAAATCGTAGTCGTATTAATATAGCCCACCTAAATCAAAGAGTTAGCCAAAAAGGGTGCTATAAAGAAAATCTTTCCGGAAAAAGTACCTACCTACTCCTTCACTTGCGTTGTTGCAATATTGCAATCCTTTTGCAATATAATAATCCACGGTATTCTCAGTTCAGTACAGCGCCAAATGAAAACAATTTTGAATGCGTAAATATTTATGTTTGAATCAATCCCCATTTATTTTGACGGCAAGATTTTTTTATGCACTTTATCGTGACTTCTATGATGTACCTACGAGTATATAGATGAAACATTTTTCAAACTTTGCCACACTTGGATACAGGTGTATTTGTTCTGGTTCTAGGCGAGCATTCAGCGGCACGGTTGCAGATCACGCTCTCGCGTGAGCTGCGGGGGTACCTTTTGGAGAGCTACCTGCCCTCGTCGCTGTTCGTGATCATCTCGTGGGGCAGCTTCTGCGTGATCCCCGAGATCGTGCCGGGACGCATGGTGCTGCTGGTCACCACGCTGCTCTCACTAGTCACCATGTTCGACACAGTCAGGTATGCCACAATTGTAGTTACAGATCGCGCTCGCGCGTGAGCTGCGGGGTATCTCTTGGAGAGCTAGCTGCCCTCGTCGCTGGTAGTCATCGAAGCCCTCATCTCGACAAGTGACCAAATTACCAACTCGATTCCCTCGACCTATCATCATCATCATCCTCCTAGCGTAATCCCAGTACAGTTGCAAATAAACCTTTACCCTATTTCTTAAAAAAAAGTGTGAAATTAAATTCTTTGAGCACGGCGGCTACATGCAGTAAAATACTACAATGGTACAAAGTAAGCTTTGCTTGACAATGGAAGTGTTAAATTTCATATTTATTCTGTGCACAGCTAAGTGCTCAGTCTTCTCACAAGTATTAACTGTCTAAGATCGTATTGTAGGTACCTACAAACTTTGATGTGTCCTATTCTCAATTCACAGCACAAACTCGCCGGACGCGCTCGAGCTGAAGTGCATAGAGGTCTGGCTGATTTCGTGCACGATATTCGTATTCCTGGCGCTGCTAGAGTACTTCGTGGTGCTCTTCGGCATCCGCTACGACAAGAGCTGGTGCCGCCGCCGCCAGGACTTACGTCGTGCTGCCTCCGCTGCGCAGCTCGCTGCGCCCCCCCTGCACGTCAACCATGCTCAGGTATACAACATACTGACATAGTGCATGCGTAGCCTTCCACTCCATTTTATTCTTATAGTCCGCTTATTTTGCTATCTCACACAATCCGCCACGAGACGAGAGTGGATCTCAATGCCCACGCGGCGGGTCAACTGTATTATAAAGGACGCGCATGCGGTTGATCCCTGGCCATAAATTATTATTTTCTTGCGATTCCAGAGGTTGAGTTTCACTCCCGTGACAGGCACCCCACAGGGCGGAGTCTTCTCGCCGACTCTCAGTGTGGAGGACGAGGGCCTCAAGCAGCAGTTCTCCCATCAGGCTATTTCAAGGGTAAATATGACGATCTTTGTAACACGCCTTTAGAATTTGATTTTATCAATGATGTAGTCTGCATTTGTACCTACTGTAGAATGTTTTGCAATCAACATTAATTGGGTAGGTATTCTTGTGCCACTAACGTTTGCTCTGTGTGTTTAGGAATCTGCCAAAATTATATTTTAAAATAACCAATTTTTAGTCATCCCTCTCGGGGAAAAGGAATTGGAGACTAAATAAGGTCGGAACTGAGTCAAGATCGAGTATTAAGGTAAAGATAAAATAAAGAACACGCTGCACTGTGTGGCTATAGCTCATGGCAGGTCGTAGGCACGTCTAGTCTAGGTGAGCGAGTACCAGTCGTAGTACGACAGTCGATATCACGCGCAGACTATAGGCTAACAATTTCCGACAACCTATCCGACGAAACTATCTATTGCTCCTGTCGCTCTTGACACTGTAAGTACCGTACTAGTCGCTGATATTTCGAATACGCTTATACGTAGAAAAGAAATTACTATTTGATAAATTGTCTTGAGTGCACAGCTTTCGGCGCATGTTAGGCCTTTTCGATGTGTAATTAATGGTATTTAGGCCCGTGAAGGGAGGCTATGATGTCGAGCATGTGGTCAGCTGTTTCGCTTACTGTAACGTTTGTCGGTCGGCAGGACTCGCCGCCGATAATGGACACGATGGGCGGCCGGGGCTCGGACGGGCTGGTGTCGCGGATCGGCGCGTGCGTCGACAGAGGCATCATGTTCTGCGGAGCTCAGCACGGTGCCCTCGATCGCTTCGCTCTCATACTCTTCCCCGTATGCTTCCTACTCTTCACTATCATATACTGGACCACGTACCTCAGTGAAGCGTACTGGGCTTCGCATAAGTGAAGTGCAAAGACAATTAAGATATTGAAATATGTGAAGTGCCTGTGTGAGACGTTGTGAGTTAAGTGTATATAATTTTAGACAAATGCTAGTCGATTATACAACGTTAGTTATACTTACGATATACCTATGTAAAGTTAGGTTAATTTTACAACGAAATTTAAAATAATTAGACATAGTTGTCTTCAAGTGTTCCGTAATAGTATAAAATACTTAGGTTAATTTGATATAATATTGTATCTTGCTGTTTCTTATATACTTAACTACCTATGCTTAACAACGCTGTAGAACAATATTTAACGTTTTTTGAAAAAGAATCAAGATGGAACAATTGAAATAGATAGTACAAATAAGTAAGACACATATCCCTGCGTGTAATCATCACGGATATTGAACGCTGAGCTTGACAATAGTAATTGAAGTTTAATTGTAACCTCTATTTATTTTGAAAAAGTCGGACACACGTCCAGTGGCAAGGGTAGGTAGTCAACGTTCAAGATCCGTACCAATCACGCAATAAGTATTAACAACCGTCCAAAGCCTTGATCAAGAGTGCCTTTTTAGGCTACAAACCTATACCTATCAAGAATAAATGAGCATCCTTTACTAGACAGGTATTATACCTGGGATCTTATGAATATTATTTCTCAACCCTAGACTACTTATACTTACACTCTTACACTACACGTACTTACGTTGAAATACGCCATCTCAACATAAATTCAACCAATTTTGTAAACTACAGACTTTGAGCTTATATTCACGGACTTAAAATTAGAATCTTTATACTTACTCTGTAAAATAATGAGTACAGTTCGCGGCAATCATCTTGAACCCATCGAAACCTTCCCTCTTTGCACATAAGTGCGACAGAGAGGGAAGGTTTCGTTGGGTTCAAGAAGTTTGGCGGGAACGATAGGTACTATGTTTCTATTGAACAATTACTTTATACGTCATATGCGTTACGAGTAATTTTATCTTACTAGCGCGGGTGAGTCATAGTTGTGTGTTGAGCTGTACTGTACATGCACATTGTCTATATAATATGTGCGTCAGCTATGCGTTTACATTGTCTACGTGTTCATATGTCACAACTACATCAATGGCCAACCCGCGCTCGTGAGATAAAACTACTATATCTAATGGTACCTATGTATGGTGGTAGCTCTAAGATAATGATGCGTATTCACTTGCCTGTTCCTGGCTCTCTGGCGCTGTTATTAGGGACCCTGAAATACTTTATAAGAAGGAATAGGGACCATTATACTTCTAAACATATAAGGTTTCTCAAGTGCCCTATGAAGATATTGGTGAAATGATGATCATATTCTTCTCTCGTCTTGCTTAAAAACCGATGTCAAATTTACAATTATTATAATATCTACACAATGGACAAGTAGGTATCTAAAAATAAACGGGACCGTCAATCTCTACAATGTCTCGTTCTTTTAAAATATAAGCCAGCTGTAGATAGTCTAACTACAATGATGTAGGTAGGTATGTATAGTGCGTGTCAGTTATCGACGACGACGCGCCCCTCCACAGCCCAATACAATTGCACATAGATATCAGTAGCTCTAGTATAAGTTTTTTCGAAACATTAACTAATTCGAACGCGTTTGCGTTTTGTCTCAAAATGTATGAAAGTGGTATGAAAACGTGAACAGGGCCTCTGGCGGTCACTAGTGGAAACTAAAACAGCGAGTATAACATTTGTTGCTAACCGATGAACGCGCGTATTTCAAACTCGGTGAGAGCGTTTTCATACATTTTGAGACAAAACGCAAACGCGTTCGAATTAGTTAATGTTTCGAAAAAACTTATACTAGAGCTACAGTATGAGATTCGCTGTGGACGTAAATGTAAATGACACGCACTATATATGTTACTACGGAAGCTACGGTAGCCCAGTGGTTCAAGCATGCGGCTGTCAAGCGGCGGTCGTGGGTTCGAATCCCAGCTCGTACCAATGAGTTTTTCGGAACTTATGTAGGTACGGAATATCATTTGATATTTACCGTTAGCTTTTCGGTGAAGGAAAGCATCGTGAGGAAACCTGCATACATCCGCGAAGAAATACAAAGTTGTATGTGAAGTCCCCAACCCGCTCTGGGCCAGCGTGGGGACTACTGCCCAATCCCTCTCATTTATGAGAGGAGGCCTGTGCCCAGCAGTGGGACGTATATAGGCTGATGATGATGATAATGATATATGTTACTATTAATTTCGTATTAGATTTGGGTAGGTAGGTAGGGTACAGTCCGCTTCAAAAAGATATTACACGATTCTGTTCAAAAATAACTTCGCTAGACTCTCTAGCCAAGTCATTTTTGAACCGACTACCTAATCGTGTATATTTTTTGCACCTGACTATACACCTCTCCTTCACACATTGCCGTCATCTAGTAGGCTAGATAGGAGGCTTTTACGTTGATAGTGAAACTAGCCAAAGCAGCCTACAAAGCTAGCATTATCGCATTTATGTTGGACGTGTGGCATTCGTCCTTCTCGCACTTATATACTTTCTAGTGAAATGGCGAATGCTATATATATGACCAACATAAACGCGATTATACTGGCTGACCAGATAAATGAATGAAACATTGTCATAGAAAATGGCCATGCCTACCCTCAATAAACATTTGCGGAATATTACTCTGCGACAAGCGAATGTGTTTGTAAATACTTAGGTATAGTGCGCGCCAACCACAACGATGCGCCCCAACACAGCGAATCTCATTCTAATCTGTGCGCAGTTCGTACAAAACTCTAGGCCAAATTCTGTCAAACAGACGCAAGCAAAACTCGACTTACAGCTCTCACTGTAAGGTAGATTTTTGCTTGAGTTAATTTCACAGCACTTGGCCTTACAGTTGTGTACGACCTAAACCTACGGCTTAGGCTGTGGAGGGGCGCGCCTTCGTGGATGGCGCGCACTATACCTACTTAAAATTATTAAATAATAATTTAGGAAGACTGCTCAGTAAGAAATAACGCTGCGTAGATATATTGTTTTGTTGCTAAGCTCCGTTGAATTAATTTTATCTATAGTTATATATATTTGTTTATAAGGTGTGAAATCTAGTCAACTACAAGTTAGTTATAGCAACTATAGTTATACATACATTCTAGGTTCTGTACCAATTTCAAAGGGTGACTGAGAATCATCAGATGACAGTCGAAAGCCGAAGATTGATAAGTACTGTTAATGGTTTGGATTTACTGTGACTACTTACAATAATTGTTATAAAATATAGATAATTTAAATCCAGAATCACGATATTTAGGTATCGAGTTCAGTCCAAATATCGCGATAAATTATCGAGCGTGAAGCAGTCGCCATACGTTGCCCAAACCTGGTAGATCGCGTTTAAATATGTCGCACATAAAGCATTCCTCGGTATAGATATGGGACTACAGTATGGGTCAAGAAAGGAGGATACAATTTTTTAAAGAGACGACTACGGGCATGTGACACACCCCTGAAGTTGCAGGCGTCCATAAGTAAGCTGCGGTGACCGCTTAAAAACGGGCGGGCCGTACACTTGTTTGCCACCGATGCGGTATAATAAAATCATGTCCGACATAAACGCGATCACGCTAGCTAAGCTACTTAGTACTTAGGATACCAAACGTAGCACAAATTAATCGTAGAAATAGCACAAACGAATGGCGCCGGCACCCGTGTATCCCTGCCTATCACGAGAAATATAATCTAATAATAGAAGATTAATGCACGCCTATCAACTTAGCACCTTAACCTGAAACGCTGATACCATTTTATGGCAACAACTGTTTGGCCCTAGACAAACCATTATCATTACGGTGCTGGTTTTGAAAGTGAGTGAGAATCGGGGGTCCATTTGTCAAAGCGTATTTAGTCCAGTAATACCTAATAGTATTTCGTCTCATTAGATGACAAGACGGAAAAAACACTATAGGTAATGTTATTTGACTAATACGCTTTGAGAAATGGACCTTGGAAACCAAATGTCGACCAATTATTTGTGATAACAGAGCGCCATCGTGATCATGGGATCAACACCATTTTGACGGCCGAAAGATAATATTATATCAATATTGTGTTGACGTTTTTATCTCACGAAAGGGTGTTGGTCTGGATACGTTGTGATATGTAAAACAAATGTAGATAGCCTGTAACTAGGCTAAAAAAATCTAGGTGGCGTCTGGCTAGTGAAAGCTGCAGCGGCGGAGCATCCATACAACTCGATTCCCACCGGCTTGCCTATTTTCAGCCAGTCCAGTTCTTTTACTGCGATACGGCTCATGAAGAATAAGAACGGCAAATTATTTCCGGCTTCCCTAAGAATATTTTTGACGCGACGCCACTGGAAAGCTGAGACTATAGAAAGAAACGGCAAATTTAAAAAACCTTGGTTTTGAAACACTGTGTATAATGTGATAAAATAATGATGATACTTGGGCAACAAAATAAAGTTTTCATGCTTCTTAGTTCAGCATGTAGTATCAGTAGTATGCGATAGAATTGTCCAAAGAAGTTAAAATTTTAGCGGAATAATATAATATGATGCGATTTGCTATATCTTCTTTTTGACCCGTAAACGATCAAGGAAACTCAATAATTAAGTAAGTGACGTTTGACCAATTTGACGCACATATTATAGTTGCCATTTAAAAAGGTTTAAATAAATCTCAGTCTCAGCTTTCAATAGCCAGACTCTAGGGGTAGGTACCTCTAGGTACCTACCTAAATTATTACAGCTATATCAAAGGAATGACGGAATTCTGTGGTCATTTGACTTAATATACGATTACGACACGTGGATTCGATGCTTTTACAATGAGTACCTACCTAAAGTAATCACACAAAACTGAATTTGAATTGAAATTTGGCATAAAATTCTTTTGATGGCTGTGGAAAAAGTATAGCGGGCAATATAATCTTGTACCAAATTTCTATTTTTGACAGAAATAAAATATATTAAGAATATATGTATATTTATTTACTGTACATACGAAGTTAGCTAAATACAGCTTGTGCTGCTGCGATAGATTAGATAAATCTATGGTTTTGATATTAGGTATCTATTATAATGATTTATTGTATTGAATAAGATAATCATTTTAAAATTGCTACGTATAAGCCAAACCATATCGGGTAGAAGGGTCTACACATCCAATGATTTGTCACCGTTGAATAATTGCTATCTGGGGGCATTCTGATTCAACACTCAATTTGTTTTTATTAGATACGCCTAGATTAAGTTTTTATTTGATTGTTTGTGTATTTATAAGACGTTGTACATATTAAATAAATAAATATTGATTAAATGAATCTTTCAAAAAATTTGTAACGTGGAAATAATTTAGGATCTGGCCAGTTTTTTCGTCTATCAAATTAGATACCCATAAACGAAATATCTTGATAATAATTTAATTTAAATATATTTGACATTCAATTATTGAGTAGCTTGTATTTTAAATTCGTTACCGTGCTATAAAAGCGCTCTTTGTTATCGGATTGTGCCAAGCTTTGGTGTTATTTTTTTATTATGTCATGTCATGTTATGTAATACATTTTACCCTTTGACCGCCAAGAACCTATAAAGTGGTTGTGTGTCGTCGTGCCCACCACGCCAACCACCACTTAAAAAGGTCGGAGTGAAGGTAAGTACATTGATCATGAATTAAATCATTTATGAACTGTTTTAATTAGTTTTTATTGGTTTAGACATTACACCAATTCAACAGTGCTTGGCGTAGTGGGCACAACGACACACTATTGCTTTGGCGGTCAAAGGGTTAATCGCCAAATTCTGTTGGATGCAGATTGTGCCGGTGCAATTTGACATTGAACAACTCACAAATGACAAATCAAAAGGTCTGTAGCCATCTTAAATACACGAAAGCATAGTACGGTATAGGGTATTTTAGAGACAGCTTTCACATTATAACTAGCTCATAAATTTGTGCCTTTTCTATAACACTATGCTTGTTATCTACTCATGAATACAAATTTACTATTAAAAGGGGATGGGCAGTATAATTAGTACTTAAATTCTTAGGCAATAATAATGTAAATGTTCATTAATAATATTCTGTAAATAATGAAATAAAAGACATTATTTTAAATTCAACGCCTATTTTATTCCCCTATACACACAATATTCTTGACATATGTTCTACAATATCTATAGTATAATACACTATAGCCATAATAATTATTATCGGTCTCAAAGTAAAGAAACTTTAGCGTGGTTTTCGTTTACGCCATTATTAACAAATCCTCTAATACAAACGCCTTAAGGCGAAATCCGTCCCAATATAATGTCGCGCTCTAACTGTTTGCAAATTACCATCCTGCTCTCTACGGAAGCTCTGCTTTGCGCGAACATTTCGGAAATATTTAAACATGGTCAATAATATACGTTAATATTTAAAACCGGCCAAGTGCGTGTCAGGCCACGCGCAAGGTAGGGTTCCGTAGTCGTCCATCCGTTACACTATGTGGATTAAAAAGTTCGCAAACTTATATTTACTATGTTTGTGACAGAATTAACAACATTATCTAAGGTATCAATGGAAATTGTACGATAATTTGCTTCTGCAAAGTACATTTCTGAAGTTCGACTATTACTCGTTAACTAGTAATGTCTACTTAGCTCTGATAGTTTTCCTTTTAAATTCATCGTATATACTACTACTATGATTTTTTCACATGCCTAGTAGCCACCGTTTAGCTGGCAGAGGGGGGGACACTTGACCATACCAAAAATTATCACTTCAAAGCTTAATATCACGCCAACCAATTCATTAATCTTTTTAAAAGAGCTATCCAACGAAACCCCACACGATGGGGTTTGGAAGAAAAACAAAATTGCACCACCACCTTACTACCTTACTAAAATTTTTTAAAGATTTTATTGTACCATTTTGTCGGC
Source organism: Cenopis cana (assembly GCA_951800055.1). NCBI lineage: Eukaryota > Metazoa > Arthropoda > Insecta > Lepidoptera > Tortricidae > Cenopis > Cenopis cana. Next base: position 14,638,773 of record OX637478.1, read on the forward strand.
TTTATTGATATGTATACTCATGCCAAATTACAGCTTTCTAGTACTAACGGTTACTGAGAAAAATGGGGGACAGACGGACGGACGGACGGACGGGCGGACATGGCGAAACTATAAGGGTTCCTTGTTTACTACGGAACCCTAAAAAATGAGGCCAATAATTCATAATGAGGCAAATAATGACTAATAACAATATGCAAAAGAAAAAACGAAATATTGAATAACAATGAAATGGTACAGGTTTTTAGTTGAAGGGACATGTCTAAAAACGTAAGATTAGAGCTTATAGGGTGCGAGTGCTGCGACTCTTTTCTATCGAGGTGATTTAATCAAATCGTGTTTTGGGCCCCAAGAACTTACTATAGAAAATATCTTCAAGTACCTACAAATAGAAAAAAAATACCTCTTTTTCGTAGATTTCGAATATTGTAGTAGAAAATCCGAACGCTATCCAATCTTCGCGCGGTGGATTTTGTGACGGGTTTCGTCTTAATTCGTGTCGTAATAAAGCGTAGCGCCAAACGCACTAAAGGCCCTTTTGTTTGAGAACGAAACATTATCAATCATACCCATAATAAGAAGCATCTCTGAGCACACGGATCATGTCATCCGAGTTCCTCCGTATCCTCCTGCCGATAGGTTCCAGGTCTGCATAGCATTTAGGAAATACCTTCTCAATGATGTCCACTGCTTCAGCTTTACCGATTTGACGCACCGCCAACACTGAGTATAGTGCTTTCGTTTTTACGCAGTCCTGAAATATGTTAAATGGTTGATTAGACAAAAAATGCCATTCATAATAAAAGCAGCCGATACAGAGAGCCTTTACGAAATTGACATAAGATTAAAGTTCGCCTGCACACTGGAAAAAAAATTTAGGAAACTTTCTATTATTAAATAAATAAGCCAGAGGAAATGCCATGAATGGTGTAATTTTAGAAGGAACTTAAAAATCATCACACTTATTTTACATTTAAATAAACACCCAGCATGACAGGTTATACCAGGGGACGGCAACCTTTTAACAGTCAAGGGCCAATATAAGCTACCAAAATAAGGAAGCTCACAGGTCGCCTGTTCCCGACCACTGGGTTATACTGTCATGTATACAAGCTGGTATAATCTATCCTTCTACCTAGGCTAATGTCTTTTTAGACTGTGATTGAAGCAAGTAAAAAAATGTTTTAACCTTATCGACGCCAACAACGTATATATACGCACCATCGGTTCGACGCCAACGACGCATATATCCGTCACGGCGCCCAATGCGATATCAACCTACATACATTTCTATAGAGGTCAACTTAGCGTTTGACATTCCCATGTCATGTCGTGTGAGTGACAGAGTATGTATTAGACAGAGTGCTGAAAAGGTTAACTATAAATTCTAATAACCTGATGAGCCTTCTTAATCTTCGTCCACGATGCGTCACCTTGAGACCAAGCACTGGTGAATGAGCAATGTGTCAGATTGGCCGCACGGATCTCTGAGCAGGCTAAATGCTCCATGTTCTTGAAGTCGAGCTCGTTACGACAGTAGTCGAACATGTGGATCATCTCATGGACCAGGACTCCTTGCACCATGCCTTTCTTGGTACTCACATTCTGGCACACTACAATCTGTTAATGATTTTAATTAATAAATATTTGTGGACAATCTTACACAATACAACCTTGTCCTAATCTAAACAAAGCTTGTACTAGCACTAGGCGACTATATAGATAAATTTAATATATACCTAAATATTTACATAGAAAAGACTCCAAGACTCAGGCACAAGTTTTCATGCTCATCACAGAAATAAATGCCATGACCGGGTTTCGAATCTTGGACCTCCAGCTTCATCGGCAGGTTCACTACCAACTAGGCTAAAGCGGTCATTGTTTTTAACCATATAATATAAAATTCAAGTGAAGTCACTTTGAGATTGATCCTGTATAAGCATTTGTAAAGTAATTTAAAAGATTCGAAAGATTGAAGTGCTGTGGCTTATTGAGGCAACAGATGCCCAGGTAAGCCTTCTGAGCACCAACTAGGTGTAGTAATTTTAGTATATTTTGAACTTTTCTAGTTTGTTAGGTATTCTAAAAGTATTTTTAAGCCTAAGCTATTCTTTATGAATGAAACATCATAAATATATATCCAAACTAAAATATATGAAAGCCAATGCCTTTCATCAGGGATGATGCAATAGTATGGCAAACATAGAAATACCTATTTTAATTGTATTTGCATTAATTCATTTGGTGTGATTCTTAATTGAAAAGGCTTTAATCCTCTATTAATCTTTTTGGATGTTTTAGTATCCAAAGCTAACATGTTATTCAAGCAATAATTTATAAACAAAGTAGCTATCTACCTGATTAAGCTCAGGATCATATCCTCCACTGACAGAATAATCACATACTTCACATGAAAAATGTCTTCGAATATCTATTGGGCTGGAACATAAACATATTCATTATTTTCAATAAATTCATATTTAAAAAAAATTACAGTAAAGATTTCACTGACCATCCAGAGCTCCGTAACGCTTTCATCATAAGCTTCACCATAGGACCTGAAAACAAAAATAGTACATTAATGCAGACGCCAGGAAAGAAGGGCTTGACGGGTGAGTTGGTACAGACGATTGATAGTGATATGAAGGCGGCAACCCCTTTTCACGGCCAGGCATGTATAGTGCTTTTCTCAAACATGTGCAATGAAATCAAAAAATACAGCTCTCAAAATATGAAAAAAGTCATTTGAGCGACAGAGAGAAAAAATACGAAAGAGATTTCGCGGTCGCAGACCTGTTCATGAAAACAGACGCAATGCTCACATTTAAAAATTACTACGGAACCCTAAAAAACGACCACTGCATAGACCTTAAATTTTGTATGAAATTTCTTTACAGTTCACTTGAATTGTGCCGCCTGAAATGTGATACTTTGAAGCATGTTATAACGCACGTAATGACGACATTTAATTGCATGTTTGAGAAAAACTATTTTGTGAATTTACAGTTCATGTAATAAATTAAAACTCAACACTTACTTGTCTTAACACACTCGACTACATTTTGTTCGCATTTTAATTTCTCTACTTTCTCCTTTCCCTCTTTACCGATAAGTATATTCCCTATTTTAGGGGAAAAAGTCCCACGTCTTTCAGGATACAAGTCGTAACCCCATGCCTCTTCTTTCTTGGGTCCGGCCTGAGTAGGTTTACTAACGTCAGGACCGGGTTTACTTTCAGATTCTGGTACTGCACTGCTACTAAACATTTCGATATATCTATTATGAATTAGTTCTTATAAACAATTAATTTTAAACACATTTAGTGCAGTTTATATTTAAAATTTCAGAGACAAGACAAAGCAATTTCTCTTCGCAATTTCTTGACTACCATACCATATGATTTTGACAGTGACACTTGACAGGTACGATAGAGACACATCTTATGTAATATTTTCTGAAAATAAAAATGTTTATTTATTTGAGATATTCATTTTGAATATTATCCTTAAAGGTTAATACTGATTCAATATAATTTATTTCTTAAATAACACTATTAAATTAATATAGTATAAAGGAAGATTGTATATCTCCACTTCGAGTACGTGTATTGACTCGTTTTTAACATTAGCCTGAACAATGGCATAGGGACGTAACACTGTTTTGTGTTTTTTATTCCTGGTATCGATAAGACTGATAATCGATTATTACGAGAATGAGAATATTTTAAGAATTGAACTATTTCGAATATAAAAAAATGCGATATAAATTGTTGTATTTTCTTTTATTTTTTTAGGTTGAAATCTGTATTTAATTTTTGAAAAAGGAATGTGAAATAAAAAGCTTGTTCATAATATATTTCATTTATTAGGTCTCAGTATTTTTAATAAACATCTCTGTTTATTGCTGTAATCCCATTCAATAAAATTGTAACACTCGAGTGTAATTTTAGAAAATGTAAACATGTTCCTTTCTGAAATAAATGTTATACGTAAACCAGCTGAAATAATGATCAATTTGAAAGACATAACTAAATGGTCGCTTTTATAAGTACTTTACGGTTATAACCGGTTTATATGGTTTACACGGATATTCTCTATGGTTTCATTCATAAGTTGTCTAAAGTCTATATTCTATGGTCTATTTATGAATGAAACCATAGAGAATATCGTGGACGTGCACGTCCACGGTAAAGTACCATAAAAGCGTCCAATGAATTACTAAAGTCTGGCTAATGAAAGTAGAGACTGAGATTTCTTTAAAACTTTTAAAATAGCAACTATGATATAGCTATACCAAAAGGGTCAAACGTCCCTTATAGTACTGTCATTTTACGCTAAAAAAGGGGTATAGAGGAAAATGCTTGGAACACAATTTTTGACTTGGTAACTTTGGGCTAGTTAGGAGGTTAACATATCAAAATTCCCCGCACCTAACCCCGCCGCTGGGGGGGTTACCCATTTTTCGGTATTTCGTAAAAAACTCGTAAACGGTGGCCCATAGCAAAGAACGGTCTTAGGCATAAGTGATCTACATAAAATTATCTACAAAAACCGGCCAAGTGCGAATCGGGCCACGCGCAAGGTAGGGTTCCGTAGTCGTCCACCCGTTACATTATATGTACTAAAAAGTTCGCAAACTTATATTTACTATGTTTTTGACAGAATTAACAACATTATGTATGCTTTTAGAAACCTTATAATATTTTTAAAAAAGCTATCCAACGATAACCCACACGATGGGGTTTGGCAGAAAAAAAAATTGCACCACCACTTTACATGTATGTACCCTAAAAAAAATGTTTTTAAGATTTTATTCTACCGTTTTGTCGGCGTCATTGATATGTATACTCATGCCAAATTACAGCTTTCTAGTATTAACGGTTACTGAGAAAAACGGGGGTCGGACGGACGGACGGACATGGCGAAACTATAAGGGTTCCTTGTTTACACGGAACCCTAAAAAGGTTATATACACTTTTTCGCTAGGATTAATATTTAATCTTATATCTTTAAACGAGCAATTCTTGTATATTTATTTATTTATATATTTATTTCGAGGATCTCGGAAACGGCTCTAACGATTTGGATGAAATTTGGTTTGTAGGGGTTTTCGGGCACGAGCAATCGATCTAGCTAGGTCTCATGCTCCGGAAAACGCCGAGCAAAGCTCGGCCGCCCAGATATTAAGACTTTAAAGGAGGAATATATGTGTGAGCGTAGTGAACCCAGCGAAGACTCAAGTCATCGGATCGTGATTGGCAGCAGCAAGCTCATTTCAAAAATTGATTTTGTTAATCTCCCACCTGTAATTTTTGAAGGAACTAATATTGCTTACTCTCAGATGGTAAAAAATCTTGGCATCATCATGGATCGGACTTTATCTTGGGTGCCTCAGATGACTGAAGTGAGCAGGAAGGTGTTTGCTGCAGTGGGATCTCTAAGGCGGCTTCGAAATTTTCTTCCCATCGCCACTAAGATTGCGCTTGCACAAACGTTACTTCTTCCTATTCTTGATTATGCTGATGTCTCCTACCTTGACCTTTCAGAGGAGCAACTTAATAAGCTTGAGCGTCTTCAAAATGTATGCATCCGGTTCATATTTGGGTTACGCAAATATGACCATGTTTCTAATTCCGTGCTAAACTCAAGTGGCTATATCCGTTATCGTCGTAACTCTCACATTCTTTCTCTTCTGTACAGTGTTCTTTTCAGACCCCACGCTATCTCAAGGAGCGTTTTAGTTATTTAAATTCAATTCGTTCGTCCAATAATTTGCTTTTAACTGTGCCATCCTCCTCTTCAAAATTTTACAATTGTTCGTTTATTTTTAAATCTATTCGACTCTGGAACTCTCTCCCCCTTGACATACGACAAGCAAAATCTATTAATATCTTCAAATCCCTGCTCAAAGAGCATTATCTATGTCTCCCTTATTATCGACTACCGATTTCTATTCTGTTTTGTTTTTGGCTGATGTATATATTTATAATACTATTTGTTATTTGTATTATGATATTGTTATTTATGTATGATTTATGTATGTATTTTTATATAGTATTATTTAAGCTAGTATTTTTTAATAACATTCAGTATCTGTTTTATGATAATTTCTGCACCACCCACTGCATAATTAATATTCATTTTTTCCGCTACCCAAAGGTTGTCTGGAAGAGATCGCTCTTTAGCGATAAGGCCGCCTGTTGTCTACCTTTACCTACATGTTGCTGTATTGTTTCTATATGTAACTGATCCATTTGTGTGAGGTGTACAATAAAGAGTATTTGTATTGTATTGTATATTTTTTATAAATAAAAAAATATTTGTGGACAATCTCACACAAATCAACCTAGTCCCAAACTAAGCAAAGCTTGTACTATGGGTTCTAAGCGACGATATACATACTTATATAGATAAATAAATACTTAAATACATAGAAAACATCCAAGACCCAAGAACAAATTCATGCTCATCACACAAATAAATGCCCCGGCCGGGATTCGAACCCTGAACCTCCAGCTTCGTAGACAGGGTCACTACCAACTAAGCTAAAGAGGTCGTCAACGCAACGCTTATAATAATTTAAATGGCTTCTCATTCGTTATTTTTCAAAATTTTGAAAAATAAAAAATACTGTATTTATTCACTCAACGAGCTCTACTCAACGGTACCCAAGAACTTTTTTTTTTCGCGCCCCCCTTATTTGTATGGGAGCCCCTCTTATAAACCCATAAAAATATTTTTGGACAATTTCTATAGCTTTGGTGACACGCTGCTTAAACTGTTAAAATTTGAAGACTATATATATATATATATATATATATATATATATATATATATACAAGTGTGTCAGAGAGAAAACTTCGTTTACGGTTCACGGTAGGCCCTCTGATCCTTTACCGGTCAAAATTGCCCCTTCCGTCTACGTCTCAGAATCAAAATATTTAAATGTCATTAATATTTTTTGTAGCCTAAAAAATATATTTGGTCGCCCAAGTATCACTAGGTATTGTTTTGTCACATTATACTCAATGTTGCAAGTGTTGCAACATGTTTAGTTTTTAAATTTGGCGCTATCTTCTAGTCTCAACTTTCATTAGCCAGACTCGAGCAAGCACAAACACGGAGTAAAACTAATTCGTCCTTACCCAATGTCCTTAGAAACTCGTCAAACGTGTCTTCGTTACGTATTATACTAGCTATATATACTTCTAATTTAATATTTCTATCGAATAGTCTGCGAAGTACATTGCAAAGAAGTTGTAAAATTGAAGGATCATATATTATGTCAGCTCCAATTACAATATCTGGCACCAATTCTTTTGGTATTTGATCATCATCATCCCAATCCAACATGATAGCATCTGTAATGTTAGAATATTTATGATTATGACTTTGGAAACAATTCAAAAACCCTGATAATATACAATTTTTCACAGCTATGGTAGCTAGTATTGATATGAAAATAACTCCACCTGAAGTATAATCTGTATAATTTACAGGTAATAATTTTAATAAATTCGGATACTACCTATGCTTGGTCGAGGATCTCTTATTTCAGTATTTTCCTTGGCATCAATGAAGGCAGGAAAGTTGATGGAAATATTTTCTTTTATTGTCTTTAAAACTTCATCATGACAATCAGATAAAACTATGGACTCAATATTACAATGCTTTGCTATGGTGATCCCCGTGAAACCCACACCTGAACCCAATTCCAATATATTTTTATTTAAAACCAGTTCCTGATTGCATAATGCCCAGTCTGCTAGCATAAGAGCGGCCTGAAAACATTTTGTAATAATGTAATGATATGCAAGATACAAATCCTCTAAAATGGTATGCAATAGAAATGATCCAAAGCCGGCCAAGTGTGTGTCAGTTACGCGCAATGTAGGATTCTGTCACACAGGACTTAATTATAGTAGGGCAAGTTATCAGTGACAGCTCTAAAATCTATTGGCCTTTGTTCAAAACGATAATTTTCATTGAAAACATGGTCATGTTAACTTAATCAAAATCTTACATTTATTTCTAAAAACCTATCGATTGATAAGCTTCATCAGCCTACTAATTCAAGCATCATCTTGCAGTGCAGCTATCAAAATTCGGTCGTGGTTACAATCCTGGCTGGTACTAATGAGTTTTTCGGAATATTATCATTTGATATTTAAGTACAGTTTTAGCTTTTCGGTACTTAAAGGAAATTATCGTGAAGAAACCTGCATAGATCTGCGAAGAAATTCAAAGGTGGATGTAATGTAAAGTTCCCAACCCGCACCGGGCCAGCGTGGAGACTACTGCCCGTTCCCTCTTATCTATGAGAGGAGGCGTGTGTCGCCAGCAGTGGAATATAATAGGTATATAGGCTAATGATGGCGATCGGTTGATGACCGATATCAATAAGTTGATTTTATTTTGTTTAGGTCAAAGCACTTCCCAAAGGCCAATAAAGATTACATTAGGTACACTTGAGGAAGTCAGATGACAATGTAACAACAAAACAAACTGGTTGGATGGCAAAAGGCGGCGGCTATAACAACACCGAGACTGCACAAGATAAAGTCGTATTTGAGCTCATAGGAATTACTATATTGATAACTGTAGTAGGTAACGCTGTGGCAATAAAAGCTTCTATAATAATAGTACATTACTGCAGAGACCAGTAAGTAAGCCATCCTGGACGAGTATGATTTAGCCGGCCGAGCCGCAGGCGAGGTCCGGCTATAATACGAGGCCAGGATGGCACTTACGGTCGAAGCTTGTATAGTGCTTTTCTCAAAAATGAAACAAATTGTATGAATAACGGTTAATAGTACCTGCATTTTGACCAACTAGTACTTTCATGTTCCGCTTTGCACTTGATGAACTTTTTATGAATGGTCAAATACCACCTTAGACTTGGATGGAAGTATTTTTTTCAGTACCTAGTGATATCTGTGTATGTATTGCAATCTGATTCATCAACATAAACTCATTTTTATCAATTATACTTCTTACTTTATATATTAAATCAATGAAGTCAATCTCGTCAAAATACAAGTGAACTTTTTTTAGCTAGATGTTGTGTTAAGACACTGATATTATGCCACAACCCCAATAGAATAGATTTATAAAATCGTATTTAATTAATCGTAAAAAGAATCGTATTTATTTTATGTTTACTATTAGTATTTAATTTCATTTAATCTATTCATGTTAATTTCTAAATTAGTCTCGAAATAGTTAAAGACATGATTGAACTGTATTTCCCGCCAATTCACATCGTGCAATACGGACACGTCAACCTCCATGGTACGTACATTTTTTTTAAATGTCAAAAACTAAATTCAAATATTATCATATGTAATGGGATTTACATACTTACTTCCCGGACAGTAGGTGTTACTTCCTGGACACTTCTGGCAACTGTCCAGGATGAGCCACTTTCGAATACTATCTTCACAGATGTTATGAGAACATTACATATTATTTTTGAGAAAAATATATTTCGTATAAAATGTAAGTATTTATTACTTAATGAATTGCTGCCTGCACATAACAAAAAGTTATTTATGTTACCTCCCAAGTCCGCATTCCAGTGGTTCCGTTTACAACCATGTTGTTAGTTTCCTTTATTGTAATTATATTTTCAATTTTATTTCCAATGACGTAGTGACGATAACAGAACATATCTGTACTTTCATTTTTCATTGCTAAGCATAGGAAATTATAGAAATCATCATGGACTTCTTGGTGGGTTTCTATTGCACTTATTAATTTCTTAAAAAAGAGTTTTGAAAACTCAATTTTCACTGGATAGCGTTTTAGTAATTCGCTATGAATCGTTGCATTAAGAAAAGCTTTTTGGTTATTCCATGTCATATGTTCCACTTGGGACTGAAACGTATTGAAATTAGGTGTTTAAAATAGTTATTAAAACATTACACTAACAATCCATTAATAGGGGCTTATTTATTACTCACCGCTATAGAAAATGCCAATGATCCCTTCAAATAATGTCTTATTAGGGTGTTAATAATCGTTTCGATGTTATTGTTACGCGTTGACATGATTCACTCTTAGTTTTGTTAATTACTGTTTAAATTCTGTGCAAAAATCTATGTAAGTTGAGGTTAGGATTTCAATGTTATAAACAAAACAATAACACAACACACGACCACGACACAAATGTCACAGTACAGAGAACGATAAACGTCAGATTGGATACGAGCCGATTAGTACGCCATCGATTCTTCACTCAACAAACCAATTAATCGATTCTAATCTTAGGAATAGCACTTGAAATGAAATGCATCACTAACTTTTAAATGCATTATCAGCAGTTATGATAAACTGAGTTAGTGTAGTTACTCAAGCGAAACTAGTGGACGCTACTGTTCCTCAATGTAGTGTAAATAATATTGTGGTTTCGTACACATGTTAAATTAAAATATACGATACGGTAGATTGAAGAACATGGGATCGTGCCAGTCGTGCTTGGTAAGTGTTTATTTTTTCATGAGTCGTATGTATGTATTTAAACCTCAAAGGTAACCGACAAATATTCCATTCTTGATGAAACTTAACACCGTTAGTAAAATTTACAACCTACCTAGCTGATTCAATTATAAGAACAATAAAGGAGTAAAAATTATCAGATGTTACTTATTCGATGTCGAATATCGAGGTAGGAGTTTTGTTAAGTGCGTTTGAGTGAAATTCACAACATATGTTGTTTAACAACTCCGTTCACCACAGAATTAACTTGACCTCGATATGCATTATATTTATGGCCAGAGATCATACGTAGACTGATTCAACTTAGTGAATTGAGGTTTATAAGTTTCCGGTAAGAACTGTGAACATAACATAAACCAAGTACCTAGTAGGGGAGGCCACGGTGTTAAATGTGGATTTACTCGAGCGTGGCTGGGACCTAGTGGATTTAAAAGATTGGATGATAAGAAGAAAAAAAGGTCAGGTATATGATGCTGGGATGAGCGTCTACAAAATAAAAACAACGTTAAAAAACAGTTACACAAACGTACTTCAAGGCGTCAGCCTAGATCCCCCTGCTCCCCCTAGCATCTAGCTTATAATAGCTAGTTCGTCCCTTACTAGTATTATGCCTGAAACACACACAAGGCCATCATGGCCACTCAAAAAGTTAATAATGGCCGGCTGTGTGGGCGCGCACACGATCACCATCACGAATTCCTTTGATGTACCGCCCATGGACTGATTATGCTCGATCGCAAGCAATGATTGACACTCGCAGACGATTACACCGTCCACACCAAAGCACATGTCTGTGATTGGCCATGATGGCCCTATGTGTGCTTCAGGTGTTAGATGTTGAACGTTACTAACGATTTCCGAACGAATGACGTTTATATTTTTTAATATCCATGACAGATGGAGGTTTAGAGCGGGAATTCCGCTGTGACATAAATGACAATTAAACATCGTGTTTAATTGGAATTTCTATCACTAGTAAGTATGTAAGTGCGAGAGGGACAAATGCTATATGTCCGACATAAAGCCGGTATTACACTGTCCTGAATTCAGGACACTTAGAAGGGTGCCGACCTATACGTTAGAGCGAGATGCTTCAACTCCCCTCCACTAGTTAGAACGCCTGATTCAGGACAGTGTAATACCCGCTTAATCGATATCATCCTAGCTAGGCAGATACTTCGAACGTACGTCTGATAATGGATGGAACTGTGTTAATTTACCGGTTTGCATGCCAGGGGTAAGAAGAAGGTAGGGGTAGAACATTGGAGAAAAAAATCGAGCTCGTCAGTTTCAGTGAGGATGATGAGTAGACCCGCCCTAAAGAAGCCCCCTTATACTAATTTGACGATGATGAAAAGTAAAAGCGTCGAACATAATATATATAGAGGGCTTATAAATAGTGGAGGTACTCAACAGAGTACCTGACCTTGGGGTCTTCTTAATCTGACACGCTCGAGTAAATCCCGAAATCTACTCTTGGGCTCCCCTACCACAATATGCGGGTATTCTCCTGTCCTTCCTCCTTCGAAGACTAGCGGCTGTCACGCCTGCGGCGGCTGTGTGTGTGGCGGGTGTGTGTGTGCACGCAAGAATATTCCGGAATGCCTGTTTTCCATCTGTTTTCACTCGCACGATAGGTTCACAATAGTCTTAAATTAACGACCTTACCTTACTATCAACAGGCCAGGTATGAAGTGAACAATTGTAACTGTGACCTCTGATTACGCATAGTTGTTATGAGTTTTGGAGTCAAGTTATACTAGGGGCCAATGCAGAATGCGAGTTCTTGGAAATGTTGGATGAAGTTTGCGCCAGGTCATGTTTCAAGTTACTGCGGTTCAGTTGAGTTCGACGAAAGTATGTGCACGAAGGGGCAAAGTGATCAAAAATATGTGAACACAACTTTATTGTTATGGAAAAGAGTTGCCCAGATATCTTTGAACCTGCGCGAACGTATTTATGAACTAGACTGTGCTGTTCATACACCCACTTAGTTTAAACCAAAGAGTATAATAATATAAGCCAGTTAATTTAAACGATTGCATTTCATCGGTAAAAAAAAAATGATTTGAAGTTTCGGTTAGGTGGCGTTAAGGCGCAGGAGTGGGCAAGGCATTCTCCATACAAACTCTGTACACGTTTTATTCGTAGGTTTTGGCACTAACGAATGTAATATTTTATTTGGATGTAAATATTAGATATGCGAAGAAAGTGATGTGGAAATTTTCAAATATTTCAAAAAAATGAAAAGGCCGTTTCATTCGTAAATCTTATCAACAGAGATTGAGTAAATAACTAGGTAACTTTCTTTTGTCGTTTTGTTTAAAATGAATCTATTTTAATTTTAAGGGCGGCAACGATTCAGGAACTGAAAGACTAGATAGGTCGCCTGTTCGAGTCGAACCTGTATCGAGACCTAATCGGACATCATGGGAAATACAGGTAGGTATATTATATAATATTAATTACAAACTTCGTTAGGTTGTGTCTGTTCATCAATAGGGAAATATTCAGATAAGAACTGGCCATGTATCATCTTACAATGACTAAGGGAAGAGGTGTTTAAAACACCGGCCAAGTGCGAGTCGGACTTGCACACGAAGGGTTCCGTCACATTATCTTTAAAAACTGTAAAAAAAATCACGTTTGTTATATGGGAACCCCCTTAAATATTTATTTTATTCTGTTTTTAGTAGGTATTTGTTATAGCGGCAACAGAAATACATCATGTGTGAACATTTCAACTTTCTAACTATCATGGTTTTTGAGATACAGCCTGGTGACAGACGGACAGTGGAGCGTTAGTAATACGGTCCCGTTTTACCCTTTGGGTACGGAACCCTAAAAAAATATTGATAGGTAACATAAAACCAGTTCAGTGGAAGATTGAGTAGACCTTGTTGAAAGATACTAGAGTTCTGTTACCAAGCCCCATTTACATGGTGCAAGAAATTGCATGCAGTTTTCATTACCTACCTACCTACATTGTAGCATTTGGTCGTTCTTATCCTACTTGAGTAGCCCTCGGTCCCGCAATGTAATTAAAATTGCAGGCAAGTACTTGCACCGTGTACGCGTTTAGATCAAATCAAGAAAGTGCAGGCTTACTGCTCCAACTCCATAAAGATATGTTGTGTATAGATCCCTATTTTCAGCTATGATTTCTCGTAAAGTTATAGTAGTAGCGTATTACTAATATAAATACTCTAATTATTTTTATTTTCGTACGCTATTTTCATAGGCCGCTCGCGAGGAGTGCAGGCGCCAAGCAGAGGCGCGCAGGGCACGTATAATTGCTGAATCAAATCGAACTGTGATAAATGAATCCAATATAATATGGAGGGACCAGTCTGAGCAGGTATTTATTCGAAGAAAATAAAACTTTTTTTTTTGTCGAGTGGGGTATCAAAATAAGAAAATATAATTATACAATCTATATGTTAAAAACATTTTGGAGTGACAAATCATGGAATAACACTTAGGTACCTAAACTGAGTAAACTAGGTCCTTTATTGGTATCAAAAACTAAGTCTTTTAAAGATTTTTATTTAGCCCGCACATGAAAGCGTCCATAATGCGCCATTTTTAATCTCCATAGGCAATCACGGCTATCTATATATACGACTCATCTATAATAATAACGTATTACTTATAAAATTCGATTGCGCCGTTGAGCTGTTACGTGGGGACATAGGAACGGACATTCCTACATAATATCTATATACAAGTCAAACACATAACCCTCCTTTTGGGCATTCATAGGCTATTTTTTACTCGATTTCGTTAATTCGGAAGGAAGTGCCTTAACAGATATTAGGTATAAAAATATTATGTTTAATTTCTAGACACAGGCTGTACCGCAAGTTCGCAATATTCAACCAATTCGCCAAGTATCTATCGCAAGTAGCAACAATACATGGGCAGACAGATTAAAGGTATGTATCAAAACTCGTTTTAGACGAGTGTTTATTACGAGTAGAGTATGCCTGGCGCTGTGCTTTTTTGGTACCTCCAAAGCACCGCAGTGCTCAGATACTCGTCGTTGATTCATTGTTGTGTTGTTCGTCATGGACTCATGGTTACAGTCCATCATCAGTCCATCTCAGCTGTCTATGAAGTAACAGTAACCAGTTGGTGGCAATTATTTTATCGATATGTCGATACAATCAGCCACCGCTACACTAGACAGCTGTTGCTTTTGAGAGCTCTTTCAGAATCTTAATTTGACTAATTTTATATACCTAATTGCAGCAAAAGTAACGAAATTGCAACGTATATAAAAATGATACCTTTCTAATCAAAGAAAAGTACATATAAAAATTGGCTGGCTTCCACTGAATAAAATATTACCCAAGTGATTATTACTTGGTATCGGAACGCACCACCCACCTGTCGCGTCGCAGCTGAGAGCTGTCAGAACTAGTCAGAAGTGTCAGAATCGGAAAGAAGCCGTTTGTTTGCCGTTTGTTGGCGCTGCCTCTGTTTATTATCGTTAGAGACAAGTTAGAGAGACAATAATTCTAATATATTTTCCTTAATATTTCATGTGCTACAATGGAAAATTCTACAACTACTACTCGAAAACGTAAGGCCAGGAGTACTAATCATGAAAAACAAGAACCATCGCCGAGTAAAAAACTCAAGACTGAGAAAAATGAAACCGTTATTGTACCACAACGTAAAGTGTCTGCTAAAACCATTTCTCAACCCAAAGCCACAAGTAGACCTAAACAAGTTGAGACGACATCAGATAATTCGAATGATGTATATGAAAACAATGACAATATTGTTACTTGGGACGAGGCAGAGGTGCTTTCGCAGGTCGAGAGGGTGCCATTGCACTTGGCAAAGAGTTTTGTTTCTCTTCTGACTGGGGGCTGTACTTTACCTTTCATTGCTAGGTATAGAAAGACTGAAGTGGATTACTTAATGCCCGATCGGTATGTTCGTTTATTTAAGTCACTTTTTTTATATGCATTCACTCATATATATTAGATATTATTATTCACTGACTTACGGTGTAGTTCCAAGTGTTTTTAAAAGTCAAAAGCTTTGACTATGAGATTCTGTGTCTAACGTAAATAAATTAATATTATTTATTACATTTTATTTAAATTTTTTGTTAAATAAATTACTATGTTCCTTAATTATTTTCATTGTATAGCAAAGAGTCTATCTGCAGTTGTACATTTGAATTTAATAAATGTAGAAATGTTTCTAGTATCTTCAATTCACACAGATATTTTTTAATTTATTTTTAAAAGTGTGTCACCTTTGAATTTTTTTTCAGGCTCCAAGAATTATTTGAGAGTTACCAAAACATTACAACTTTAAAAAAGAAAACCAAAACTATTATGGAGACTTTAAGAAAATCGAAGAAATTGTCCCCAGATGTGGAGAGGAGTCTTATGAATGCTCGCAATTTATCGGAGCTTGATTTAGTGGTAAGTTGATACTCTGTTCTTTTCAATCCTCAGTTAGAAGTTTGCTTTACCATTTACATACAATTATAAAAAAAAATAAAAAAAATCCCTTTATTCATTGTGAAAATGGTTACATATTTACGAATACAAATTGTACACAAAACATAAATTTGAAAATAAAACTTAAGACTTAAAATTAGTGTTGTAGTTTAATGAATCCCTAGTGGGTAAAGGCATTCAATTATATTACATTCAATTATATTACAATATTTATTACAATAGGTATAATTTAAATAAACACAAAACACATTATACATTTAACACACAAGTCCGAGTCTACATAGGAAAATACTTCAACTAACTTTCAATTATATTATTATAAATATGAAATGGTATTTGAATGTGGCGTAACAATGCGGTGGAAGACTGGGCAAAATGCCATGAATCCCAGTGGGCGGAGCCAGACTTAACTGACTAGGAGCCTAAGGTATGGGCCTCATCAGATGATTTTGCCATGGGCCTCATATGGAATAGTTATGAAACTGCATGTGCCCCAGTTGAAAGAGATTTTGTGTTAAAGTACTCTTTATGAATGAAAATATCTTGTTCATGTTTTCAGTATGCCCCATTAAAGACCCACTCCTTATCACTAGCAGAAAAAGCCCGCAATCTGGGTTTAGAGCCCTATGCCATGAAGTTGTTAAATGGAGATAACATTGACCTGAGGACCCTGTGTAGCCATAATGAAGAGCTGTCTTCAGTGGAGAAAGTGGACTCTCATATAACACACATCATTGCTGATGTTATTTATAAGGACACAAGAGTTATTGAACAGATGAGACTTTTGTGAGTATATTTAATTGAAAACTATTTTTTCTTGGCATGACATAAATAATAAATAAATATTTGTGGTAAGTGGTGTAAGATTGTACACAAATCAACCTAGTCCCAAACTAAGCAAAGCTATGCTAAGCTTCTATGGGTACTAAGCGACGATATACATACTTATATAGATATGAATAGATACTTAAATACATAGAAAACATCCAAGACCCAAGAACAAATATTCATGCTAATCACACAAATAATTGCCCTGGCCGGGATTCGAACCCGGGACCTCCAGCTTCGTAGGCAGGGTCACTACCAACTAAGCTAAAGTCAACATGTTTGCTGTTCATGGCAAATGTTTCTCCATCAAACCAAAGACTACAATGTATATACTAAAGTACATCAAAACACACTGATGTTGGTGGTTTAACTGTAATATTTTGTGCTTACTTTGTTTGAATAAGCAAGCCAGTTTAAATTACCAAATCTATTTTAAGTCTTAAGGCATTGTAGAAAGGTAGATTTTAAATTGGATTTAAACTTATGAGTAAATTGATTTGTCAGGAAACACACTATATACACTGCACTATATAGTATATTTGACATTTCTGACATTTTTTAAGATTTTTGTATATAATAAAAGGTTAAGAAATTGGTTTTGTTTCTATTTCATGGGTTAAGTATAATTTCGTGTAGTTTTTGAGAAAAATAAAGTTAAGATCACAAAATTTCATCAAAATCAGGTAAATCCATATAACAGTTTATTTCAAATGAAGGCAAGTCCATCAAAGCCAATCAGCGAAAGAAGTTTGTTCAATATGGCAGTCAGTATTTTTTTCAAATCTAGATAAATCCAGGTCTGTTAAATCAAAATAATACAAATCCACATTGAGTTTTTTCAAAGATAGATAAATTGCAATCGATTATATCAAATGAAGGTAAATCCAATAAAATTTTTTTTTTAAAGAATGCACTACTTTAGATGGTTTTTAAGCTGAGTTTGTCGAACAGGATCGATTTTTAAATGCTTTAGCCATAATAAAAATAATCTGCCTTTCAAATCACCGAATTATCACTTTTTTTCAATAATCTCCCAAGTGGTTAGAGTGGATTCTGAGTTTGAAGTTAACCAACTCATTTAACTTACTGTCCTTGCAATTTCATTGCAATATCTAATTTAAGTGCTCACAATTAAGACTCATAATTATTCAAAAATATTACAGGAAGGAGGAAACCAGATTCACAATACAAACCAGTCGCACCAAAAGCTCAACAAAACCGAAAGAGACGGAAAACAAAAAAGTAGACAGTAAATCGGATCCAGATACTTACAAATTGTATTTTGAGTGGAAGTGCCCTGTACAGTTTGTGAAACCTCACCAAACCTTGGCACTTAACAGGGGTGAGGACGAGAAGATATTGAGTGTCAAAATAGTGGTTCCGGATTGGTTTAATCAAAAATTAGAGAGGTATGAACTTGATGAACATATTTCGTTGATCGCGTTATAAAGAGCGGGAGTCCGCTGGATGCGGGTAGCGCAGGACCAGGACCGGTCATTGTGGCACTGTTTGGGGGAGGCCTATGTCCAGCAGTGGACGTCTTTTGGCTGATATGATGTTGGTGATGATTCTAAAGAGTGTATTTAAAGTCTCACTGAATTTTTTTACCCTAGTTTCTAATGAACAATAAAGTTGAAATCGTTTTGCTAGTTTCACTGCACTACATTGCTATTTTCTTTTTAACATGCTATTAGGCAGGAAAATAGTCTGAAACTAGGCAATAACTTTTCGGTACGATGTTACAGCCTGTATATCCTAATTATCATCATATATTTAAGAGCCTAGCTCTTGTCGGTGGAGTAATCGCCATTCCGTTCTGTTCTCTGTATATCCTAATACCTCAAAGTAAATAAAATCTTCTTTGCACATCTGAACATCTCGACTTCGCAACGCGCATGTGACACCGGACACCGCTGCCTGGAGTCGATAAGCAGCTGTGGCCATAGGCCCTTAGGTTGCCGTATGTATTTTCCACCGACGTGGTATCAAAAAAAGCCACCAAAGCCTTGGAAAATTTCAGATTGAGTATAATTTGAGGAGGAACCTGTTTTTTAGGGTTCCGTACCCAAAGGGTCATACGGGACCCTATTACTAAGACTCCGCTGTCCGTCCGTCTGTCTGTCTGTCTGTCTGTCCGTCTGTCCGTCCGGCTGTCACCAGGCTGTATCTCATGAACCGTGATAGTTAGTTGAAATTTTCATAGATGATATATTTCTGTTGCCGCTATAACCACAAATACTAAAAAACAGCGTAAAATAAATTTAAGGGGGCTCCCATACAACAGACATGATTTTTTTGCCGTTTTTATAGATAATGGTACGGATCCCTTCGTGCGCGAATCCGACTCGCACTTGGCCGGTTTTTTTTTCAGGTTTTGTTTGACTTTATGGAGAAGCAGCTATTGGGTGCACAAAAGCCTAGAAGATGCATACAACCGCCTTATCAAGCCGTGGCTATCCAGAAAAGTTAGAACAGATCTGACCACAGCAGCACAGAAAGAGGCTGTAAAGACTTTTACCACCAATCTCGAGAAATACCTTCTAACTGAGCCAATAAAGAATAGGAGGATAGCGGGTTTGGATCCTGGGTTCAAAGCCGGTTGTAAGGTAAATTATGTCCATGTATGTATAGTCAAGGAAATAAAAACTCTATTGCAATCGGAATAGAGTTCAAATTGACAAACATTGAGTGAAAGCATAATATACTTAAAAGGTTTGTTTTAACGGGTCTAACGCGATATTTATGTATTTACCTTTTAGACCCGTTACAAAGCGCGAGAGTTTAAAGTGTTATAAAGCATAATATGTTACTACATGGGCATGGGTCATAACATAAACAGATTTAGGTTCGCGTCTTCCTGTGGACTTATCAAAGCTTAATTTAGCGGGTCCCTGGCTGCCTCCCGGCCGGGCCCTGACTGTCATTAAAATATGAACACGTGCAGCTCGCGACATATTTGTTACCCTTTTTTTTAGCACTTTATTGTACACAAACAGGATAAAACAATATACCTGTCACATAAGATTGAAGTACAAAGGCGAACTTACCCTATGAGGGATTTCTTCCAGCTAACCTTTGAGGGTTTCAGGGAGTGGGTGGATTGAGTGCTATTATGTGGCTCTTGGCTGGTAAAAGGTTGCCGATCCCTGATCTACAGCATAGTTTGGACTGGGGTGTTACTTCGTGGATTGAACGCGTGAACACAACTTCTGATCGGAAAAATAATAATAACTATTTTTTTCAGATAGGAATCATAGATTCTGATGGAGAGAAGTTGGAAGCTTGCACTATTTACCCAAATTTGAGACTGAATATGCAATTTGATCCCGCCGCGGCGCAATTGAGATCTCTGTTGACCAAGCACAAGTATGTTGGCCAACTCTTACTAAGATACTATGGTATCCAAATAGCGCTTATTCAACGCGTGTTACAAGCGACTCTCTCACAGCGAATCTCATAGGGATCGTCCTAATTGGCGCGCGACTACGCGATGATCGCGCGATCGCGCGACTTTAACTTAGAATATTCACTAGTAAAAGTCGCGAATTTGCGCGATAATCGCGTAGTCCCGTTTGTTTTAGGACGATCCCTTTAGGACACCTATTCGAGTTCAATATATTCGCGAATTTCACTTGCGCGATCATCGCGTTGTATTAGGACGATCCCATAGTAATGTATGCACAACTGTACGGATTGGGCTGTGGAGATGGAAGGGCACGCCTTCGTGGACGACACGGACAATACTTGCTAAAATGTTCGTAAGGTATAAAATAAAATGCGTCTTCGAAACTTTAACTTTCCTTTGTATGTTGTATGTGGGCATCCTGACGCCTATAGCAGCCGCTTTACCCCTGATAGTTTCGATTGACGAAAATAACCCTTAGTGTGAACCAGTCATTGGTGTTTGCTGCACTATGTTAATCGACGCTGTTCTCAACGTCAAGTCTGCGACCCACAAACAATCTAAGAGCCCGGACACATGTCCACGGTACGGCGCCGCGCCGTACGCGGCTACGTACAAATAACAAAGGCCGTAGACGGTGCCCGGTGCCGTACCGTGGACATGTGTCCGGGCCCTTATGCGCTCCAAACATTTAAAACAAATATGTTTTCAGTGTAGAGCTAATCGGCTTAGGAAACGGCACAGCGTGTCGTGAGACAGAATCGTGGCTCAAATGTCACCAAATATCTTCCTCTATTCCTGTCATTATTGTGCCTGAGCAAGGAGCGTCGATTTATTCAGTTAGTAAGGAAGCACGAAAGGTAAATTGTTTATTTTTTCGTATTCTTTTTATCGTTAAAAAAACTAATGGTTTACCATTTTTTAACTCATGAACATATTTACTTATTGATATTTTGAATTTTAGGAACACCCAAATATGGACCCTAATCTGATATCGGCGTTGTCTATCGCTAGAAGAGTTCTGGATCCCTTAGGGGAGCTTATCAAAGTAAGTACGCGGCTTTTATGTTGTAATAAAGATACGAGAGATAGGTGTGGTACCGGGTTAGAACCCCCCGTGTGGTGCCGGGTTAAAATAGCACCGCCCCCTTCCCGTGGGTGTCGTAAAAGTCGACTATGGAAACTGGGTTGAAGAGTGTTTGTGGGCGACGGGCTAGCAACCTATCATTGCAATATCACATTTTCTCCATCTTTAAACCTACGATTGCTAAAAGATAGCTTTATTGCGATTCCTATAAGAGGAAACAGAAAGGAAGGAGTGCCATGTTTTGTCTCTATCACCGATCGATTTTTTTTTAATGGTTGGGTTATAGGCACACTTCCATAAGCAAGAGATTGGACACGCAAACCGGTCAAATTGTGTAGTACAAATTTTATATGAATATTCTTTCTCACACAGGGCCGCTCGGTGGCGCATCTATAACTACTTTTATATACCTACTATATCTATGAATTTTACAATTAATATTACAGGTTGACCCGAAAAACTTAGGAGTTGGACTTTACCAGCACGACATTCCCCCGAAGATGTTGGACACTGCATTGGATTGTGCCGTAGAAAAGATAGTCAGTTTAGTTGGTGTCGACATCAATACTGCTTCATTAGCCTTACTAAGGTAAAGATTTTGTATTTGTCATGCGCAAAATTGGCAGCTAAAAAGAAACTATTGATTTGATACCTATGCTTCTTTCCTTCACTGTGAAGTATATCACTCAGACTCAACTAGTTCAGTTTAGTTCAGTAGCTACACAGAATAATCTACGATATAGATTGGGTAATAACAGCAGTCGTTCATTGAGTCATGGCGTCTATGTCACTTGGAGCGAATGAGTAGGTAAACAATATGATTCATAAACTGGTCTGGCTGAATTATTGAATATGATGATATTAAACTTACATATATACTCAGTTGGTCCTCTTTAACTTTTTCAGGCGAATATCTGGATTGAACGAAGGGCGAGCCAAGAAGATAATTGCTTATCGCAAAGACAACGGAGGATTCACTGCGCGAGCAGAGATACTCAAAGTGACAGGCATAGGGAAAATTACATTCCAACAATGCGCCGGCTTCCTAAAAGTTCACGGTGGAAGCGAACCTCTAGACTCCACCATTATTCATCCGGAGAGTTATGGTGTTGCGAAATTGTAAGTAAGATTATTTTTCTCAAACATGCTCGGTAAAGAGTAGCTTACTAACTGTCCGACCTCGCCGGTAATTTCCCATTAACAAACTTGAATGATGACATCGGTTCATCCACTTTTCCGGTAATTCGTGAGAAAAGCCCTATACATGAACGGAACAGCGATTGGCTTGTTTTACTAGACGTCTAGTCTGTACCACACTCTGCAGGCAATTCCTTCCTTCCCGGTGTTCAATTAACTATTGAAGCCCTCTTCACAGAGGCTTGGTAATTTAAGCGGAAGAATACAAGCTTCCTAATGAGATATATGTTCAATGAAGGCTTTCGCAAGTAGTAAGTTCCAAGTCTTTGTGAAATGGTTGAAAGTTGAAATTCTTTTCATTTTCATGTCATTACTATGAGTCTTATCGCTTTAGATTGATATTTGAATTAATTAACTCGTTTCGTCAAATTATTTCAAAGTACAGTTTTGGTAATTTTAAACGGTGGTACCCTACTAAGACGTTCTCATGGTGTAAATGAAAGGCTGTAGGTTATAAAAATAAAATTCTTACTATAATATCCTCCAATAAAACGATCAAATGAATATTTATCTATTTATCTTTTTTTAGATTCGCGAAGAAGATTAGCATAGACATCAAACAATTGACTCAATCACATTTCCCCGTGGTAGTCGAACGGAAAACCTCAAATATTGACCTCGAATGTCTCAGTAAAGAGCTGAAGACTGACATTGGCACTATTGAGCTCATAGTCAACGCTTTCAAACAGAAATCACACGAAGACAACATTATTGTCTTCTGCAAGCCAGTGTACTCTATGGCAGTTCAAGCAACAGATGAGCTGAAGGAAGGACAATCATTAACAGGTAGCGATTCTAAGGGTGTAATTCTTGGATTTCCTCATTTCAGTCGAGACAGTATTTTTTAAATCTTTAATAGCGACAATAATTGGCATTAAACCGTATCTAGATTCTCCTGCGTTGTAGCACAAAATAAAAAATATACAGAAGGTCCGTTCCCGCCGTTCTTGAAAATACATACCTAAACTTGCCCGACTCACAGGGTTGCTTCTGTATTGATTCTGAATATTAAAAAGGAGTAGGTATATTAAAAATAATGGGAAGTCTAAAACTTGTTCGGAACAAATTTTGTGACAGACGACGGACGGACGTCTGGGCGACACCAATAGGGTTCCGTATTGACCCTTCGGGTACGGAACCCTAATAAATTGATGCGTGACCCGCTGCGAGTTGTGACTTGTGACCGGCGGCGGTCGAGAGCGCCAACAAAGAATATTCCTAATTACTTAGCTACCTACTTAACTAAACCATAGTACTTAAATACTGGCGTTTTACCAGCGAACGATAAGATGAATGTGTAATGGTTGATCGTCGTTATCAAAGCGGTTAGTTTCAAAAAATTACCTACCTATTGTACCTAGGTATTGTAACTACCAACATGAGAAAACAGTTTTATTTACCTTTCAATATCGTTTGGAAATTTGAAGAAAGTGTAGGTTAATTTAAACAATAAAATACATTCCAACTGTAATAATATCGGTTATTCATCTTGACGTACGTGACACAAAGTACCTACGTAGCGGCGGGGACGTCAAGTGATCAACGCGCGCACAACTAGCACTCGCGACGCGATAGTGACAGTCGCGACTAAGCTCGTCTGAAATCAACCGAGAATGCTTGTAAATGTTTACGTCTGTGTGCGTGCGGCGAAAATGGCACTTTGTACTGAGCGGACTCTCTGCTCCGGCGCGCGCCGCCGCTATTTACTTTGTGGTTGTAGTCCTGCAAGCTAGAGCGAGAACACCAAGGGCATTCATCTCCCTAAGTTATCTTGCTCAATCTTATACCTTGCGTTGTTAAATCGTTATTAAATCTAAGACATCCCATAACACAACATAGAAAGCCCCATGTTATGTAATGTATTTCAGTGGTGTATGTAACTGCTTCACAGTGTAGGAACTGCCTACTTGGACGTCAAGGGAAACACCGAGAGTTCACACTATATTATTTATTTACTGAAACGTGTATACACGTGCCTACGGGCAAGGAACTACTGGCGAGCCCGCCTGCATTACTAACATATATCGATATCTATATGATAGCCTACAACAGTATTTAAATTTTCAGGTGTAGTTCGCAACGTTGTTCCATTCGGATGCTTCGTCGACTGCGGCTTTAAAGACAACGGTCTCATACACAGAAGCAATCTAGGGGGCAACCAGACACCGAAACTAGGGGACCGGGTAGCGGTCACCGTCATCGCATCGCCGAAACCAAAGCGGATTCAATTGAGACTGGACAAGGTTCTCGACTGATGTACCTTAAGGTATATTCCATTATTTTTATACTTATTTTACCTATTCCTGACGATTGTGATATGATATAAGTAGTGTAAGATTAATTATTGATTGTTGAATTAATAAATGAATCATTATGTAAACAACAACTTTATTCATAAAATTAAGAAATCAAGTTACTACAATTAATTAGCTAAGGCGCATTCCTACCGGGTGAAATTTGCCATGACAAATATAAAATGGTATTATTCTTCAGCTTCGAAGATAGATATTTCATTCTTGGGGCCGAGATTATAAACATGGAAAATGGCTTTGTTTACGATAGCGTCGCAAATGCCAGATGTTACCCTGAAAGATAAGAACAACACATGTACTCGTATTATTTTTACTGTGTTTTGTTGCGGTCTTATTCATTAGTCCAACTTGAACTTGTGGGATTCTAAATATCAAAAAATATAGTCAAATAGCTTTTGCCCGCGACTACGACCACTGGGACTTTTATATCGTACCTTCATACACAATTAGTTCGTACAAAAGGCCATATTCTATCAAGGTCTGACTGTAAGGTAGATTCTTGCTTGCGTTCATTTGACAGCATTTGGCCTTACAGTTTTGTACGAACTATATAGTTGTATTATACATTAAGATTACTTTGAGTTTGACACTGTCATGTGCACTTATTCCATTGGATTTTGTACTTTAACGCAAATTTAATAGAGTTTCTATTAGAAACATACGATTTTTAGACAGTGTGTATACATATATAGAACAAACTCAAATTAGGCTGGGTTGCACCAAACCGTCTGTAATCGTAAGTGGTGTTCGTCAAATCTGATTGTATGGAAAGTTTGACAAGTTTCTATGGGATGACAGCTGCCGGCGCCATATTTGACGATGACCGGCCTGTGTTCGTATGTTGGTGCAACTGACCCTTAATCTCGTATGTTTTCGCGTGGATTTTATTTTAGTGCAACCCCGCTTACCGTCTACATAAGGTCGATTTACTCTTTTTATTCTCTATTACACTCAGTAGATGAGAATACGGCGGAATATCTTCTTTGGCGAAGTATTCGATTTGGTTTTTAAACATTTTGCTATGTAAAGCATCCCTGAAATCATAGGTGAAATTCATAACTTTTTCGGGTTGCGGATGCAAAATAACCTCAAATTATTATGATGAAATAGGTAATAGGGGACAATTAACCGATCTAAGTCCAACTGCATACAGGGTGTCCCAACGCTGAGACTAAAAATGCCAAATTAAGACATTTTGCCCTAAGATTTCTACACCATGACGTGTGTGGGTATAAGATTTTGATGCCATACGGTGCCAGCGACACCGGTGTGCCATACGTGGGAGCGAGAAACGAGAGCGCGATCTCTTACTCCCACCAATGGCGCATCGTTGCTGCTGCCGCCGCCGTTCGAAGTTGTGGCCGGGTCTTTATAGCTTTAGTAGAGAGGGAATACTTATCTTGTAGTGAAACGATACTTTACACGGAAACACTCGCACATACCAGAGTATTCCGTCGATTATTCTTATCATGTCCGGGATAGTCATACTGTTTCCGGCATCCCCCTTTTGCTGGCTGCCATAGTCATATTCCGATGACAACAAATCGTACGGTGGCGTCTTAAAGAAATGTGGTTGTTAGATTTTCGAATGGATTATGTCGGCATAATATGAGTTTTTATCACTGACTTTTTAGTATTACTGAATTTTAGTTATAATTTTTGACTTTCCTCGCATTTTTTCGAGAAAAGCACTATACCTACCTCAGAAGACAGAACAGGGATTGCCTGCCTCATATTACTAGACGGCCTCACTTATTTAAAATTTTGGTAAATTACGGGCGGCAATGTGTAAATCCGCCAACACATCTTTATTATTTATTTTTATTGCTAGTAAGAATAGGTATGTTATTAAATATACTACAAACTATCTGATGCTAACTGGACGATCAGTCGATTGCAACAGGCTAAACAATGTAATTGGTCCATAATACATAGAGAAAACTACTTGGAATCATACCTGCTCCCACATTTGTCTCAATAACATCCTGGGAAAACCATCGCGCTGCCCTTTCGACGATATCGATACACTCAATGACAAGTAAAACGGCTGTGGTTTCTCTATGTCCAACACGTAGGGCGGTTCGTCGTTAATCCCCTAAAAAGTATCAAACTTGATTTACTACATATTACTATTTGTCGATAAAAAAATACACATATTATGCCATTTGTTCTTGCACTTATTACTTTATTTTATTTTTATGGGTTAGGTACCACTGGCTATTTCGATCTCTAGCATTCAAGCAGTGTACATATATAGTTGAGAAGGTTCAATGGCCCGATAGTGTTTAGCCGCTGTATTTGTACCTAAGCGTCAACAGCCTAAGCTTAAACTCACTTTGACTTATTTCCCACACCCATTATTTTCGGATCTCACGGTTCGAAATAATTGCCATACGACATATATAATAATAATTTTGAACTACTTTAACCAGTCTCATTGAAGTGCAAACATCAAGAGGTCACTACTTTACACATGGTCGCAGAGTTCTCCCCTAGATTTTCACCAGACTGCTCTTTTCCGATTGCAATCAGAATGATATGTCGGGCTGCAAAACTCCAATCAGAATCCAAAATGTCTTGACTCGGAAAATAATGCTCGGAAGATCAGTTGTTTCTTTAACAACTTACGGGATGAAAATATCCTTCTTCTGTGATTATGAATTCTTGTTGACACTTTTCCATTTTATTTCTTCGTAGCAATTCATTTTGTTGGTAGCGTCTACGTTCCGTTAAATCTAGCAATTCACACGCCACTGTTGTTCTGTAGGTAATTTTACTGTTAAATTTTTGTAAGCATTGCAAAGGCGTAAAAAACTAATTGTTGAATAAAGTTAAGTAAATGAACTAGTCAAATTGAAAATGAGCCATTTAAAGCGCTATCATTGTGGGCCGCAACGTTTAGTAGCGAGAAACCCCCTTTTGATGACTACTAATAGTTATTAGTAGTCACGGTTGTGCACCCCACCTCGTTTATTATTACGTCTCAACGTCACTTGTCATATCCCAAGTTGCACAACACATGAACACACCACAACCCATCTCTGCCAAGCCTATTTACAATATAACCTCTTACTTTGCCATGTAGCTCTAGTATTGTTAACCCCATCTATGCTTACGAGTAGGCACGTATCCATGCTAAGCATTTGAAACTATATAGTTCTAAATCCTTCATTGATTAGTAAATAATTACTGGCGCGTATACAAGGACTCTTAATACTTTGATACCTTATTCCATTGCGATAATGTCAAAAACTGTTAACATTCTTCTGCTGTTGACTATACTTACGTGAAAGTGGCTGGCTCTTGCAAAGTGTAAACTGTCATTGTGATCCACTCGGAACACTGGGGCTGGATGACTCCCCAGCACGGCGTCATTACCACATTTACTATGTTTGCAATTCTTTCCCTAAAAATATAGTTCGTTATGTGACCAAGCATCAGCATGATAGGTTTTATGTTACGTTTTCCTATCGTGCTAGCTGGGCTGTTTAGCGTCTTCAGTTTGTTCTTTCATATATAATTATTATGATAATAGCTACTTACGGTAGCCAAATAAATCGTATAACGTGATCCGTGTTGTTACAGATAGATAATATTTCTCTGGTCAATGAATGTGTGGGCATTATTGGTATAGTCCTGTGTTCCATCGATAAATAAACCTATAACATAATTAATTAATTACAATAAAAATAATAACGAAAGTAACAATGCATTAGCGTATGCACAATACGAGACTAACTTTTACGTAGTTTCAAAATTGAATCGTGTTGCTGGAAACGTTTGTACAAATTGATTATACTTAACTACCTATAAATAGTTACTTACAACATCTTTTCTGTATGCTTTTCGAATTATTTGTTCAACGTATAATGGTATATCGAGTCTAGTTTCCACGCAGTTCGGGAGTCCACCTTGACCTTTTACCAATATTTTAACCGTATCGTATCCAAATGAGCAGGAAAAGTTTACCTGTAACAGGCTCATTGAAATAGTTTACCGTAATTCTGGGTTGAGGTGTGTCCTACTTTATCTATACTTTTTTTATGAACAACGGATTAGTGATTGGCTATCGTCTCACTTGATATAAAGTGATTTGTCCAAGGGTGTACTTGACTGATTCAGTAACAGCCTCTATATACTCTGGCTTTGAGAGACCTAGATTCCAGTAGAGTCTAGTCGATAGCAATGAATTCCAATACTTAACAGTTCACATAAAGAAAGGCGAGGCAAACAAATATTGTAAATTAAGAAAGTACAGTTGCCGGCAAACATCTTGAACCTGATTGACGTGCGCAGTAGTGTAATTTGTACGTAAATCCGCTACTGCACACACAAGGTTAGGTTCAAGATGTTTGCCGGCAGCTATAAGGGTGGAACCGCTTTACACTTTGTTTGAGGTAGGTAATAGGTATTGAAGTTACAATTTATTGTAGACATATATTTTTTCATCGTTAGAGCAAGGCAATGCATTTACGTGTACAGAAATTATCTGATTAATATTGAGGAAGATTTACTTCGTAGTCAATCATTTCCGTGGGCATGAAAGTGAACGGTATGGCCAACTTCCCTAAAGGCGGTACTTCGGCAAAGTACAGAAGACATTTGATCACGGCGTCTCGGTTTATTGTGTTTCCTCGGAGGAGTCTCCACGTTGTGAACACGTCGGTTGGATTGTAGAACCATATAATCTGCAATATGTTGTTACTTATAATACCTATACATACAGCTGCTGATCACCAGGGGGCCGATTTTTGAATGTCGAACGCTCGACTTTTCACTCGAGATCTGTCAAAAACCTATGATGTTTTGACAGATGCCGAGTGAAAAGTCGAGCGTTCGACACTCAAAGATCGGCCCCCAGAATCCGGCATTTTCACGGCAAAACAAAAGACTGTGGCATTCTCGCTAGTGTTAGAAACAGTTTTTTATCGATATCGAGTATTATTATATTCAAAATTCCAGCCGATATATAAACATTATTTTATAATAATTTGTGACAAATAATTTAAAATATATGCAAAAGAAAATAATATTTAAAATTTACCACAAATTAAGGTATTGTTTTATTGTGTGTTATTCTAAATCTTAACTTTACTTTAACATAGGTAACAAAATAACGCTTCCTTTTGGCTTTGCCGATAAAAAGATAAAATTTATGATTATCTACTAGGTATCTAAAACTAAATAAAAGAACATGTGCTGTTGTGTTTCTATATAATTCTCTGCAAACCTCACGTAATTTTTTGTATTATTATTTTGTTTTTTTGGTAGACCGTTATTTTCTTCTATTACGCAATTATCGATATCGATAATAAAATGTTTCTAACACTGGAGAGATTGCGATAGTCTTTTGTTTTGCCGCAAAAATTTCGGGTTCTGCTGATCACATATACAATACAATACAATACAAATACTCTTTATTGCATAACCTCAACAAAAGTAACACATAACAGTACATAATGACAATGAGTAGAGGCAAACAACAGGCGGTCTTATCGCTAATGAGCGATCTCTTCCAGACAACCTTAGGGTAGCGGAGATCATATCAAAGAATAACAATTCACAGTAGGTGATGCATAGATAATAGTATATGGAATATATATATTTTTTTAATATCTTCTATTCAGCTTAAAATATTGTATCGGAATCGGTTTGGTATTTGTCGCGCGCATTCGTTCTGAATCGTGACGGTTGGTGCGAATTGAGCCCCTATGTATACAGTTTTATCGTATCTTGCCCGTGAAATGAGACCGAATCACTGACAAATATAGATATGTCAGAACCCAATAATGACTGTAGGCATATAACTATAGACTTACCCTTATAACGGGATCCAAATTATTAATAGGAACTTTCCCACAATCCAACACAGCTAAATGATCATTCGTAGTGAGAGCTGGCCTCCGTAACGGGGTCAATATTCCTTTAGATATGACATTCGCAAAAACGTGAATGTACAGATATAACGACCTCTCATTGGGCAGTGTTAACACGTAACATAACGTGTTGAGGCCTTCGTAAGTGTAATTAAATTTCAGATGCAAGAGCGCAGGATTGCCGGTCTGCAAATAGTTTGATTAATCATACTCCTAGGCATTCAATTTTTTTTCTAAACGTGTGTTATATTATTTATATGCACCTAGCTCATTTACTAGCATTTTAAGTAGGTATTGTTTATTTATAACGGCCGTACGATGTCGACTCTTCCATATTCTTCTTTAATGCAATTTATATCTAAAATAAATACTCCTCAAAGAGTAGTCATGATTAGAGTTCAAATTGTTAAATATTAAAATAAGCTGTTGCAAAAGATATCTCATACAAGCTCTCCAGATACTCACTGAAACAATGCCATTGGTAGGCGTCAACTCTACCAAAGCCCTGTGCACACAATTATGCCGCATCTCGTACGTGGATATTCCTGTTTGGACCTCGATCATTGCGCAGTCGCATATCTTCTCTCTACGCAGGCTCCAGGCAACGGGGACGTCGTACACGCATCCTATTACGAATACTAGTTCGACCTCGCCAGGCCGCACGCACAGGTCAGGTGCGTAGAGGTTCACGGTCAGAGGGTTATTGGGACGACAGTCCATTAGGGCTTTGTTGAATCTGCGATGTAATATGATTAGTTGTAATGGGTTCTCGGCAGTCCTGTGTGGCCAGCAGCGGATTTTCCACCTTAGGCCCCAGGCTGTGTAGTAAAGTACCAGCGGCCCGTTGGCCGCATATTTTGTCCGCCTCTATTATCTGGCCGCTCTAGGCCTACAGGGCAGGGCCTTAGAGCAAATCCGCCAATTTCCGTGGTAACAAATGCATGCCTAGGGTTAATCTAATATCTAAATCCATCTTGCGCAGAATTCATTCGTCTTCTTATTTGTAAAGAAATTGGTTAACTAATTTAATCAATTATCGTCATTAAGATGCACTTACTCGTCCACGTTAGTAATGTTCCAAACGCAATGATTACTCAATATTACAGGACATTTTACTGATATCGTTCGCTTTACCTGTAATATTAATTTCATTAAACATTATCTAAAAACAATGATTCGCGGTAACTGTGAGAGTAGATATAATAGTTGAGTTATTATAGAAACCAAACAGAGGGGAAGTCTATACTGTACACTACGTAAAGGATAAAGGGCAAAAAAATGGAACCCCCCCTTCCTAATTACGATAATATCATGGTAAGTATATATTTCTCATTTGTTCTAAAGTGGATGGAAGTTGGAACTAGGTGCCTACGATAAAATACCATACAAAATACTCTTTACGTCACACCTGCTGACCATAAAGTGGCAATTATTCCACTTCCTAGCAGCTAGTGACATACTTACCACGGGCGGTAATAAAGAAAGCCTCAAATCGCATATTTATCGTCAAATACCTGCGGTCTGAGACATTCTTTGTTTTACCGCCCTTGGTAAGTAATGTACTATTATTGCACACTTCAACAAATAAAACTAAGTAATACAGAGTAGGGGATTTTAAACTAGAGGTGAACAACAGGTGGTCTTATCGCTAAAGAGCGATCTCTTCCAGACAACCTTCATGAAAGAATCATGGGAGGGACAGATAGTATTCTTTTAGATGTGTATAAAATAATTTCTTGAAAACTTGACTGTGTACCTTAATGCTGGGATAGATTCCGTCGTACCAAACAATGCATATAGTCTTGGCAATGGGCTGTATTTCCTCTATCTGATCGAACTCATTCCGGTAAAGCACCGTATACACGACGCTGATTTGTCGAGGCCCTGCTCCGTCTGGCGTCACCGTCAACTTTACCTCGCAGTGGTTGGACGGTTTAAGACTGTTCTGTTTTCAAACTACATTCTTAAGTTTGCTGGCGGTAGATATTGGTGCAGTAAACAAATTATATAATTTTTTTACTATAAATATGTAATATACTCGTAGTATGTATATGAAGAAGAAGAAGAAGAAAAACATTTATTTATGACGAAACAAACAAAAAAAAAAGTTACGAAAAACGATCATTACAAGAAAA
Organism: Cenopis cana; assembly: GCA_951800055.1. Classification (NCBI taxonomy): domain Eukaryota; kingdom Metazoa; phylum Arthropoda; class Insecta; order Lepidoptera; family Tortricidae; genus Cenopis; species Cenopis cana. The sequence continues at coordinate 14,671,590 of OX637478.1, forward strand.
CGTCACAAAAAGGTCTCGCCTCAGCAAAATGCCGACTCAGGGAGCCGGCGCTGATCTTCCGGCGAAACCTGTATATCTTCGCTAAGTACCCACAAATATTTATTATTAAATAGGTACTAAAGAGCAGTTGCGAAATTAGGATTAGGCGGCATGTTAATCTAAATTGCAGGATTTGGTCTGTCATCGCTCCCGTCGCATATAGATAATTAGAATATTTATCTAGCAAGAGTATATTTCCATGAATCGTGTCAGTTTTAGTTAACAATACATACAATTTCAGAATCGATCTCCATCCTGTCCCTGCTCCAATCGTCTTCCATTCCGTCGATGGTGTAGTACAATTTTGAGGTGAAAAAGCAGGAACAGTAGTTGTACAAAGTAATTGAGCGAGTAACACTCTCTTTGACTACTATATCGTGCAAATTGTTCAGTTTGGCTAACACCTGCAAAACGGCATTAAGTAATTGAAACATATCTTAAAGGATGAAATTATTATTAAAATAGTAAAACTTTACCCTTAAGTCGGGAAGTTCCGAAAAACCAGTAATTTGAATGAATATTTCCGTAGGTTCACCAACAGGTCTGCAAAATTAAATTCTTAGTCCACCTAAATTCTAAAACATAGATAATATGTCCAAAAACTTTAAAAGCGTACCAATTGTGTTAGGATTTTTTGTAAGATTTTACCTGCCATTTATCGCAACGATGCACGAACAAGTGATGGTGGTCTTGTAGACTTTATCGGCTTCTTTCGGAAAGAACCACCAGTGGTAACATAGTATTTCCTTAGGCGGTATCACTATACAACCACCATCATCAGCGCCAAGCCATGGTACAGAATTTAATATTCTGACGCTGTTCATAAACACGAGGGAGGAAAACACAATTTGACTGAAGGTATATAAATAAATAATGGGCCATGAAGTGTTCCTTGAGAGAATTCAGCGTGTGCCAGCGTTCTAGTACATATACCTATCTATACTATCATAATGTTCTAAGTAATGTAATAAGCTTGTTTCAGTGCAACATTTACTGATTTCAAGTTACGATTTATAACATGAGTAAGTAATTAGCAAGAACAAGAATAGGTACAAACTGTATGCTCATCCGTGTAACGTTGTGGAAATACGCAGTGCAATAGTTGGTGCAGCCGGTGATTGTAGGCGGGAATTCGTAACTCGGGTTAGTATCTGGACCATATCCGTGGGACATCAGTTCTATTTCACTGCTTTCAGCGCTCCCAGTTAAACGTATGCAGGCCTGGACAATGATAGGAGTCTTGAAATTTAAATTTAGGTACGTTACTAATGCAGTTTCGTCATTGGTGATCATAACTTTCTCATTACATTCCGTTACTTCAATTAGTAAATAGCTAGCATGCTCACCTTATGGGTATTTATTTTCAAGTCCCAATATTCGTAGAAGTTTCCTAGTGTCTTTGGTTCTAAGGCCACAGTTATTATTTGCCATCCACGACCTTGTACTACGCCGCACATTGGCAATATCACAAAATTCCTGCTCATGAGGAATCAAGACTAATCGTTAAAAAACTTAAAATAAGAACGTTAATAGTTTCAATGCATGTTTAATAAATTTAACATTGACAATTTGTAAGCGGGACGTTTCGCGAAAAAGCTATCTACAAAAGGGACCTTCTGCGAAATGGGTAAAGGGTGTGGTACTTTGTTTTTCAGACAGTAGTTTCATAGATGTATTGTTCCGCAGAAATTTCATTTCATAGTTTTTCTTTTTTACAAAAGGGTCACAGTTCTAACCGAACCTACTTTCCTGGTACATCTAATTGGATTCTACACAGTGGCATTTTAGCTTGTACTTACCTAAAAAGTTAATGGTTACAGAAAAAAACAATGTTTCTATGAAACGAAAATTCTGCAAATGAAGAGGACACCGGTTAAAGGGACATTCTGCGAATGAGACCGAATGTGCCCAGACCTAATAGGTATTAGGTACATGCATTTTAGGTATATCAAAAAAACCATGAAAACTTACGTTGCTTCAGGCGCTATGAATTTAAAATACATAGCAGTTTCCAGTTTGTTTGACAGCATAAAATTACCATAAGTGGTTCTAGTTGGGACAGTGGGCGCCAGAATAAGCTAAAATTAATTTCATAAGACTCAGATTGTTATAAAATGAAAAAGAGTTTGTTGATGTTTTGTATATCAGGTAGATGACGATGACGGATACGAAGAAAATGCTCAAAACACTATCAACGTCACTTTACCCTATAAGTAGGTAGAGGAAGGAAGAGCAGTTTATGAATATTAAATTTCTAATAAAAACTATGCTATGACTAACTGAAATTACAGAGACTTCTGCATGATATTGACAAAGAGCAAAGAATATACTTCAGTAGGACAATCCCATTCAGTAGGCCACTCGGTGCAATGAGACCACGTCTTTCCAATGCAAGGAATCCGAAACCACGTGTGCTTTATTTTCACTTGGTCGTCACCATCAATGTAGTTCTCGTATTGAATATCACCGCACATTAGATAGCCGTATACTTCTCCTTCCAATTTAGGCCTAAAATTATATGAATAATTCAAGTCAATATAATGAAATGTAATACGTATCGCATCTCTCTGTAGATATATATATCGTTGAGGTACCTAAATCTGACAGTAAACATTCTTGACTCCTTTGATGGAATTAGTGACGAAATTGGATCTATTATAAAGATGTTATCAGGATCTGCAAGAAACGGCTTTAATCATAAATCTTTCTATCTGACGTCACAGTATGCCGTGACAGTCAAATACAGGCGTAGGAATGTTAATCTTGACCTGGGATCCACTGCATATAACTGTCCTGATATTCATGGTTGGTGACACAGAGAGTCTGCGATATGTTCCTTGTGACATCGGAAACGCTTCCGACTTCAAAGTCCAGATATTTATCGAACACTGACGCTGAAGGTATGTAACACAAGCGGTTGAGACTGTTCTCCATAAGATGACAAGAACGGTTTTTTCGTTTCCAATTCTTTTCGAATACGTGTTTAGTCATTGTGAACATTGGGTTGCCAGGTAAGACGACAGTCGCTATCACGTTAAGAAATTGAGGATGCTGTAAAACAAAGAAATGACAACCTATTAGCTAAACGAAAAAGATATTGAGGATTATAGCCACATGAGCCACACAATGGTAACAACCGTTGCGTCTCTAATCTAGAGTGGACGCCAACACTCTGAACACTCCTGGGTATAAGTAAAAGGGTATAAAAAAATAAAAATGAATAAAATGAACTTTATTCTGTAAGTAGGCCGCAATGGCACTTTTACAAGTCAAACCCTACTAGCGTAAGCACAAGAAAGCAATATCTTTACCTGATTTAGAACCAACAGGACAAGCTCAACAGTGTAAACTCCCAGAGCAGTTCCGCTAAACAACACGGTTGTCTTTATCGTTTCATTGGCTCTTATTAATCCACAGTTACCTGTAGATATCTGCAACCAACATTGTAGGTTCAAAGTCGGGTGATAATATTGTATATTGTATATTGTATTCAATTCAATTTCAAAGAAAAAACAATGTACATTGTGTTGAATTTCACTTATTCTAAATATAGCTAAAAAAAATTACAATTATTCATTATTTAATATGTCCAAATTACTAATACAATAACTTAACAACGGCATAATGGCATGAACCGTGTACAATACAAGTTCTTTATCATTATAGTCGTTAGTCGATTTCTCACCTGGAAATATCCTTGCCCGGACAACGGTAAGAGCCATTGGTAAGTAGTTTCCATAGCAGAATTGTTTACAATGTCTACTTCTGCCTTTCTCTGCTCTAGGACATTCTTACAGATTTTAAAGGTAAGTCTCTTTTTGCTTAATTTTACATCTGGACCTGAAATAATTCGTTATGTGGTAGGTACCTACTTTTACAAATACATTATGTGACGGTAACATTTAACGCCAATTTACAGCTTTCGTCTAGTCATACTATTTTTCTCTATTTCTATGTAGGTACTATTAAATCGAAAATAGGAAGGTGTAAGTTGAGATTGGAAAGAAAAAATATTAGATGGTCCAAAACTTTTACCCTTTGAACGCCAAAGCTGTCGTGTGTCGTCGTGCCCACCACGCCAAGCACTGTTGAATTGATGTAACGTTTAATTAAGGCCGTGTATTACCACTTTTGAGTTTTTAAAAACCATCTGAGACATAGAATATAGTGTCTTAAAATCTAAAAAAAATATATGTGTTACATAAGGATCTTGTCTAGTCAAAATCGCAGTCAGTTACATGACCTGATGAATTTCACTCGATAGAAAAAAATCGCGAAGTTACCTCTTTTTGGAATGTTTTTTCAATCCTACGGCTACATTACTGATATTTAACATATAATTTTTGTACTCAATTAAAGATCGTAAATAGTTATAGACAAATTCGCAGGGTTTGCTTTGATAAAATGATTGGCTTAATCACTATAGCTAAATATTTACAAAACTGCGCGCAGAGCTTGCGTAGAGAGCGGGATGGTTAATTGTAAACTCACGCGTGTTAGAGCGGGACATTTGCGTTAGGGATACCTCCCCTTAAACCAATAAAAACAAATAAATGCCTAATAGATTCTTAATAGATCAAAGTATATCCTTCACTCCGACCTTTTTAGTGGTTGTTGGCGTGGTGGGCACGACGATACACGACCACTTTATAGGTTCTTGGCATTCAAAGGGTTAAAGCTGTACTGTCCATGATATATTTAGGTTAATAACTGGTGCTGCTAGCTGCCTGTACTTGTTACCGAAACCCATATATACTTAATAGGACATAGGAGTAAAGTAGCGAAACCGAATTAATCTGATGTAAATAGGTAGGTATGTAGACTCAATAGAGATGAATCCGATTTGCTTGCAAAATACCGTATACCTCTATTTACGTTATAAACTAGAAATACGTGAAGCCAATAATTTTTCAAGTATTAAGGCTCACCCATGGACCTCCCACTGACGGTGAACCTGTATGTATTCCCATCCGTATCATCGACCATGTAATAGTCGGTATAGGACTGGCCGGCTACTTTGGGATGGAATTGGACTAAAATCTCGACGCTGTCTTGAGGCTTGACTGGAGATGATGTCACTGACAGTTTGAACACATGGTCCACGGTGTTTATCACATAGATCAGTGAAACACGGTAGGTCAGATATTTCTAAAAATACAAGTCTTTAGGTAATTCTGGCTCGTTGAACTCCACTCTAAACTCTCTAAAGGCTCATTTTCATTGGTTTTCAAGAGTCCGCATCCTTCATGCAGGGAGCTCGTGCTATGCTTGGAAGATATGGGAATATGAGAATGAGCCATAACTGGTGGTCCCATATCGTAGACAGCGTTATTTTCTGTAAATACCTGCTTAATTCCAGCTAAGCTCTAACTACCTAATTAGTAAAACGGTAAAACTATTTGAAATAGTAGTAAATACTAAATACAAATGGGTTAGCATCGTTTAACAACTATTCCAAGTCTATAGTAAATATTTGTACCTATAGTAAGCACGCTCGGCTCGAACAAGTATTTCGCAGCCTGGCGGCCACATGGGAGAACAAAGGCATTGTCGTTGGCAATAGAAGATTAACAAACCTTCGATTTGCCGACGACATTGTACTGTTCTCTTCATCAGCTCTGGAGCTCCAAGAGATGCTCCAAGACCTTAGTTTGGCAAGCCTTCAAGTTGGTCTTAGAATGAATAGATCCAAGACCAACATAATGACCAACAGCACGAAACGTAGGGTCGAGGTAGACTGGCAGACAATAGAACATGTCGACGAGTATCCGTACTTGGGCCAATTAGCTTCTTTCAGCCAGAGACAGGACAAGGAAGTCGAGAGACGGATCCAAAACGCTTGGAAGAGCTATTGGTCTTTGAAAGATCTACTGAAGGGAGACCTTCCAGTAGCTCTGAAGCGGAGGTTCGTCGACATGTGCATTCTGCCTGTCCTAACCTACGGTGCACAAACATGGTCACCGAAGCACAAAAGACCAAATTGAAGGTTTGCCAACGAACAATGGAGCGCAGCATTTTGGAAGTCAAACTGATCGACCGCGTTCGGAACTCTGTGCTGCGTTCCAAAACCAGTATTGCAGATGTTAGAGCTAAGACTGCCAGGCTGAAATGGGACTGGGCCGGCCACATCTGCCGTATGCATCCACACAGGTGGGCAAAATTAGCAACGGAGTGGATGCCGCAAGATGCTCGGAGACGACGTGGCAGGCCGAGGCGGAGATGGCGGGATGACCTGGACACATTTCTAAACGACTGGCCCGAAACAGCCCAAAGCCGGGACGAGTGGAAGTCAAGGGGGGAGACCTTTGCCCAGCAGTGGGACACCTTATAGGCTTGGAAAAATAAAAATAAATAATAAGTTTATTATTTTCTTTGGCAATACAGAGAGGTAACGGCGCCAGCGTTATGGACACCATGCCGCAGACGGAACTGCTAGGCTAGGCGGGGTGTTTTTTAGGGTTTCGTACCCAAAGGGTAAAATGGAAAGGGACCTTATTACTAAGGCTGGAAACAGTGCTCGACCGACGGTCAGCGCGTATGATCGGTCAGGCGTAGCTATCGCTGTATGAAAGCATACATGCGTTCAGTTCAGAGCGATGCTCACCGTCAGCGCGTATGCGGCCATACAAAACACGACCGACCGACCGTACGCGCTGACCATCAGTCGTGCTCTGTTTCCAGCCTAAGACTCCGCTGTCCGTCCGTCTGACACCAGGCTGTTTCTACTGAACCGTGATAGTCGACAGTTGAAGTTTTCACTGATGATGTATTTCTGTCGCCGCTATAACAACAAATACTAATAAAAAAAAGTAAAAAATATTTATTTAAAGGAACATCAGCAAAATAAGCAATTACAACATCTCATTTTTTTGCAGTTTTTATAGGTAATGGCACGGAACCATTCGTGCGCGAGTCCGACTTTTTTTCTCGTGTAGAGGGTTCGATTCCCGGTTCAATCATGTATATAATTATTTAAAAATCTATGAATGCAGTTTTAATTGTCATTTAAATTAAAATAATGTCTTCTTTCAACAAAATATCCTATCTACGATATTTAAGGTAGTTTCCCTTGATGTCCCATAGTCTTGGAACGCCCTGTGTTGAATATATATCACACCCAGACCATAAGGGATCCTCTTGTACCTATACCTTTTGTACGGAACCCGAAGAACTAAATATTAGGTACCAAAAATTACATTGACTAGGTATTTTTAGGACTAATCACTGCGATGCTGACTGTATGTAGCTGAGATGGCTATATCAGCCAGGTTGTGAACATAGGTATTCTAGATTCAACTTACGTTGGACGTATTTTGTACCCAAACAGTTTTTTGAACAACCGTGTCCACAGAAACACTACCAAAATCCAACTCTTTTATTTCACATATACTTTCATCCGTAAGATCGTCCATATTGATAATCAATTGACTGGATACTTGAAATTATACTCTGAAGTATAAATCCAAAGACAGACAGCTTAGTTGTATTATTTTCTTTCGGTACATAACGGAGGACTTCAAAAACTGCCGCCATATTCCAATCTATTTTTTTTTTATTTGAATTTGATCATCACAAATGTCATGTAAAAAACTGTTCTAGTAACAATTTTAGTGCAAACGTACTTTTTTTAAGTCTTTCCGATAATAAAGGACCCTTAAAGGTGAATTTGATATAAAGCGTCTTTATCTACTGCTTAAACATTCAGAACTGATCGATTTGATTTGACGTTTCGTCCTCCTCCGCTCCGCCTCCTCACCTCACCAGTGTTGCCAGAACGTGCTTTTTAGCACGGTTTTACGTGCTTTTTTGGATACGAACGTGCTTTTTACGTGCGCTCCTTAAAAACGTGCTAAAACCGTGCTTTTTTGAGTGCTATGGTGCTTTATGATCTTATTACTAAAAATGTCGTTATGTTGGTTTGGTACTTTCTATAACTGTATTTTTTTCTAACAATCATTGTGTTAAACAATCTTTCTCTCTTTTGCTTTGATATCCTAAAGTTAAAAGTTATGTTTTACCTGTGGTTGCAGTTGCAGGAAAGAACTTGTCCTGCAACTGCAAGCTCTATCGTTCGTGTCGTGCAATGTGTACACGATATAGTAAAGGCTCAATACTCTGTATGTGACGAAAGCCGGTCAAGTGCGTATCGGACTTCCACATATAGGTTTCCGAACCAACCGCAAAAGTATGTTGGTTTCAACATGAAAAATAAGGAAATTTCCAATCAAACAAACCTGTTTTACCAAAATATAAGTATTTCTTGGCAAAATACCGGTAATAATGAACAGTATCACCAAATTTCAAGTTTATGGGTCAATGGGAAGAAAAAATAATCTTATGAACAAAATTTTGTGACCGACGACTGACGGACGGACGGACGGACGGACGCGTGAGTGACAGCAATAGGAGTCATTTCGACCCTTCGGGTACGGAACCCTAAAAACGTGCTTTTTATTCCAAAAACGTGCTTTTTTGGACACCCGACCGTGGTTTTTGACGGAAGTGCTCTGGCAACACTGCACCTCACTTCCTCAGTCAGTCGTCGACTCAATAAGTCTTCGCTCCGTTTCGTTTGCAAGATTTCTTTACTAGGAGATATGCGTGTTTAGGAAAGTAATTGTTTACGGAATGTGGGAAAAAGTGTTTATATTTTGTATTTGCGCTAAAAATATCCTCCATTATAAGTGATTAATCTCGTGTTTATTAAGTGTTCTTCCCTTGTTAAACCTGTTCGACGCTAAATGCTTCCTTCTCTTCAACTTCCTGCCTGATGCGTTCCAATGTTTTCTATTGACTACACATGAGAGATTGACCAGCGTAATCATCGCTGCTATAGCACCATGGAACCGGGCACAGACTGGCTGAGAGATACTTTGAGAAGTGTGCAATTGGAACAGTTTTATTTACCAATCAGGGATCAACTTCAGGTAAACATTACTGTTTAATCGCTAAAACTACTAATTTCAAACCAAATTCTCTACTAATATATGAATAAAAACTACATCAACAGCTTCTACTAATAAAAAACTACATACTGCTTTATATATTTGTGGAAAACACCATACAAATAAATAATTCGGCAATGTAAATTTGGCATTTTGCCATACAGTCCCGTACTTCCCCTAGGTAGTTTAAGAAATAAATAAGTGTACTAAACCTTTAGTCACATGATTATAATGGTGCTTTAGGCAGATTTAAGACAGAATCATGCAGTGACCTTTCGCAATCCCATTTATGAAGAGCATTCAAGGTTGAGAATCATTGTTTATCTCTATAGTGATTTTTCATTCAATTGCTTGTTTTAGATAACAAGATTAGCTCACTTTGATTATGTACATGCGGATGATTTGGAAAAAATTGGTATTGGCAAGCCAGCTATACGCAGGTTACTGGAAGAAGTAAGAAAAAGGAAGCAAAAGCTATGGATACAAAAATTTTGGAGTAAAATATTTGGTGCATCCTCAAATTCTTTATCCAGAGAGAAAACTGATTTAGTGGCTAGGCCACCCGCACAGTGTGAATCGAGAACTACATGTATTATATTAGAACAAGATATTACGTAAGTCAATTTTGTTACACATTCATTGCATAAATTGGTATGCAAACCAACCTAACCATCATAAGGTCTAAATGAATTCTTCTTACAGGCTCCAAAATGAATTAGGAAATGGATCATTTGGTGTGGTTAAGCAAGGAGAATGGCGAATTCCAGAATCAGGGAAGACTGTGGCAGTGGCTGTGAAGGTTTTAAAAAATGATGCATTTTCACAAGCCGGTGTCTATGATGACTTTAGAAGAGAAGTTGAAGCCATGCATCAATTAAATCATCACAATTTAATCAAGCTGCATGGTGTAGTGTTCCATCCATTGATGATGGTGTGCGAATTAGCCCCAATGGGTGCTTTATTAGATTATATAAGAGGTCAAAATGGGAGAGTATCATTGAAGTTTATTTCGAAATGGTCGGAGCAAGTGGCAGCAGGCATGGCATATTTAGAGAAGAGTCGGTTCCTGCACAGAGATTTGGCTTGTAGGAATATTCTGCTTAGCAAATTAGATCTGGTAAGTGTTATAATTTACTAATTTATGTTGTTATAAAGTTGTATATACTAGAAATTACTTAAAATGTCCGACATTTTACAAAACTTTGAATCTTCACGTTTGGACAGTAAAGTCGCTTTCTGAACGGCCTAATTTGATATAACTTGGACAGTTCAAATAATTTTAAGTACACTCAACAGTATGTTTTTAGGGCAAATTTAGTCTAATTGGAAATGAAGCAAAGTTCTGGGTTCAAATCCGAAGTAAGGGCCAAAGTATTTTTGTTATGTTATGAGCATCTTTTGAGTGTTTTGGGTTTTCTATGTGTTTTAAGTGTTTAATCCATTGAATATACCATCTTGTAGTAGGTTTTAAAAGCATCAGAAACTTGTCAAAAATGGGGTCAGGTAATGATCGCAAAATAGCTCCTTTACTCTTTTTAAAGAGTGACTAGCTTTTGCCCGCGAGTTCGTCTGCGTAAATTTCCACCCCCTTTTTCATCCCTTTGAGGAATGACTTTCGGGATAAAAAGCATCCTATATGTTAATCCAGGCTATAAATTCTGTACACCAAGTTTCATCATAATGTTTTAAAAACGGTTTTTGCGTGATTGAGTAACAAACATCCAAACTTTCGCATTTATAATATTAGTATGATTACTTCCAATTGTCAATTTGTCACCTACCTAAAGGGTGGGTTATTATCCCAACCATAAATGGGATTATGTAAATGTACGATATCTGTTTCAACCATTTACCCTTTTATTTATTTATTATTTATAGCCTTGTATCAGAAATACAGTTTATATTTGTATTGTATCTTCTATTTTTTCTTTGTTTTCCTTAATTCACGGTAACCGATTCTGTGTGCCTTCGGGCAAAGGCCTCCCCCATTTTCTTCCATTCATCCCTGTTGTACGCTAATCTGGTCCAGGTCTTCGTCTTTCCAGCCATTTCCTCTATTTCGTCTGCCCACCTTTTGAATTGCCTGCCCCTGTTTCTTTTATGGCCTCTAGGATGCCATAGTGTTAGGATTTTGCTCCATTTGTCTTCTCCTCTTATAGTATGACCAGCCCACTTCCATTTTAGGTGTTTTGTTTTGTATGTAACGTCAGCAATCCCTGTTTTGTCCCTTAAATTCTTATTACTTATTTTGTCGATTCTTCTTTTCTTTATGATACTTCTTTCCATGGCTCTCTGGGTTATACTTAATCTTTTACAATGTGCCTTAGTGAGTGCCCATGTTTGGCAGCCATATGTGAAGATTGGTAGAATGCATGTGTTGAAGAGTTTTCTCTTGATGTGCATGTTGATTTGGCTGTTTTTCATAACCTCTTTCAGAGACCAGTATCTCTTCCATGCATTTCCAATTCTTCTGTCTATTTCCTTTGTTGTTGAGTCATGGTTGGATATGAGTTGACCTAAGTATATATATTCTGAGACATAATCGATGGTGTTGTCATCTATTTTTAACACTTTGGTATCCCTACCATTAGTCATGGCTTTTGTTTTCTGGATGTTCATTGAGAGTCCAACTTCCTTGCTAGCTGTATTCAGTTCTATGAGCATCAGCTGCAGTTCTTCTGCATTATTGGCAAAGACCACTATGTCATCCGCAAATCTCAAATGTGTTAATTTCTCACCATTTATATTTAAGCCGTTCTTTGTCCAATCGAGTTTCCGGAATACCTCTTCTAGAACAGCTGTGAACAGTTTGGGTGATAGAGGGTCGCCCTGTCTTACTCCTCTAAGTATATTTATGTTGCAGCCTTCCTTTTCCATTTTGATTTTTGCTGTAGTGCCTGTGTAGATGTTCTTGATTATCTTAATGTACTTGTGCTGAACACCCTGATTTCGCAACGCTTCCCAAATTTTTGAATGGTCGAGTGAATCGAACGCCTTACAGTAGTCAACAAAGCAACAGTGATATTGGATGTTATATTCTTTGCATTTTTCTGCTATCTGTCTAGCTACGTGCATGTGGTCTACTGTAGAGTAATTGTTTCTGAAGCCTGCTTGCTCTTTGGGTTGATTTTCGTCCAACGTTTTGGTGATACGGTTTAAAATAATTTTCGAAAATATTTTGTACACATTGGACATTAAACTTATAGGCCTGTAATTGCCAATGTCATCTCTGTTGCCTTTTTTGTGCAGGAGTTTAATAGAAGATACTGTCCACTGTTTTGGTATCTTTTCTGTTTTCAGGATAATGTTGAAGATTTTTGTCAGGAATGGAGTAATAATATCTTTTGTTTCAAGTAATGCTTCGTTAGAAATATTGTCAGGGCCGGGTGCTTTATCTTTCTTTTGTGTGCTGATTGCTTTTTCGACTTCTCGTTGCATAATGAATGGTACTTCATCTGAGTTGAGCAATTCAATGTATTCAGTTGTTGATCTTTTCGAGTATAGGTCTCTATAATAATCAGTGGCAGTACTTATAATGTCTGGTCTTTTAGTTCTGTCTTTACCAGAGAAATCCTTTAGTTTGGGTATCCATTGTTCCTTTTCTTGTAACTGTTTCATGGCTTTTCTAGTTCCTCCAGTTTTTTCTATTAGGCTCTCCAAAGTCTGTAGTCTATGACGTTTCCTGTCTTTTCTCATATTCATTCTTAGGTCTTTACTTAGTTGGGAAATTACTCTTCTAATTTCTGCTGTTTTAGGTGAAGTTTCTATCATTTTTGCTCTGCTTTCCATTAGTTGTTTCGTCTTTTCTGATAGTATATCTTTGCCTTTTCCATATTTTTCTTTTTCCTTATTGCATTTACTTAGAGTATCTGAGAGTTTGCTGTAGGTTTCTAGTATATTCAGTTCTGATAGATCTCCTGCCATGTTCTTAAGCTCTTCTTCTAGTTGTTTGGCTGTTAACTGTGGTTTTCTATTTTCCATTTCACCTGTCTGGTGCTTTGTAAATTTTCTGGTAGGTTTTATTGATTGATTAAGCTGGGTTCGGACCATTCGGTGGTTTGTATTAAAGTTCAATTTTGCTATGACATTACAATCTTGAAATGATCTGGCACGGTTAGTGAGTATATAGTCAATTTCATTCCTATAACGGCCGTCCGGAGATGACCATGTCCATCTTCTGTTTTGCTTTTTCTTATACATTGAATTTAAAATTACTAAGTGTTGTTCAAAGGCTAAATCTATTAATTTCTGTCCATTTCTTGATCTTTTTCCCTGGTAGTGAGGTCCCATTATAATTTCTTCTCCGTCTCTCCTATTCCCTATTTGAGCGTTGAAATCTCCCATCAGGATTAGATTTGTTGGGCCTAATTCGGTTAATGTATCATTTAGTTTTTTATAGAAGGCTTCAATGACGCTCTCAGAGGATTGCTCTGTAGGAGAGTATACTTGTACTATGGTCCATTCGCTCTTAAATAAAGGTAACTTGATTTTGAGTACTGCTATACGCTCTGAAATCCCACGAACTTCCACAATATTGTTTTTCAATTCTCTATGTATCATGAAACCGACGCCATGTTGTCCTGGCGTCTCGCCCTTTGAGTATAGAACGAAATCTCCATAGTCTTCTATTTGGTCACCCATACGCCTTACTTCACTGATGCCTATTATACTCCACTTTATATTCTCCAGTGCCATTTTTAATTCTAGCAGACTTTCTTCTGTTCTTAATGTGCGTACATTTATGGTTGCTATATATATCTCGTTTGTTTGTGTTTTGGGGGGGGGTGTGGTCTAATTCCCCACGGGGACCAGCCGGGTTGGGGAATGTTATTTTTGTTTGGCTTTGTTTGGACGTTCTATTTATTTTAGTTTGTTCTTTTCGGTTACCGTAGCTTAGTTGTTTTTTGATTGAGTTGGTTCGAGTGAGCTCCCTTTCTTTGTATCCATGTTATATTTGTTGGTCTTAGTTAGCTTATTAGGCTGTATGTGTGGCATTCTGTTCTCTTCAGAAGTCGCGCTAAAGTTACTTGGGGGAGTCTTGGGTGGAGAAGATGGAACCCTCTTTCTCTTATCTTTGTTTTCTCTTTTTTCCCGTGTCTCCTTTACAATGAGTTTATCATTTTTAATGATGGCAAACTTGCCAGCCTGTCTGGCTTCTCTCATTTTCGGGATTAAAGCCTTCCTATTTTGGAGGATATCTTTTGGCAAGTCTTCGGTTACTTTTATATTTTCTGGGAACTTGCTTTTGTTTTTCAGGAGTTCTGTTTTTCTCCATTCAAGGGTGAGTACTACTTTTATTGGTCTGATTTTTGTTTCGTCCTTCTTCCCAAGTCTTTGCACTTGACTAATCTCCCACTTATCCCACTCACTGGACTTTATAGAGTTCTTGTTAATGTTGTTCAAAGTTTCCAAGACGATGTCCATAAGTGTAGTATTTTCGTTTTCCTTCTCTTTTATCCCAAAGATTATTAGGTTATTTTTTCTGGCATCGATTTCCAAGCGTTGCACTTTAGATTTTAGTTTAGCTATCTCCGTTTTCATTTCTGCATTTTCTTGAATAATCGGTTTTAGTTTTTCATCTAATACTAAGGAAAGGGATGCGTGGACCGACTCAGTAACAGCAGTGGTTTGCTTTTGTAGCTCGTCCTTTAGTTTATTCCAAAGTAAATCAAACTGCTCCTCCATTTTATATTTTCTCCCAAAAGGTGGGTAATTTTTTCACTCTGGTCACACTGGGTGCCAAATCCGTAAAAAATATTAGTTTCTGAACGCAATCTGATTTGATTTGTTATGTTGGCTAAACTGCCACTTCCTCCCTCTACCCTCTATGTCGTTTCTTATTTTGACAATGACAGATAACCTCACTTCAACAAGGAATAATGTTCACTGAATTAATGGCACTGTAATCACAAGATATGTTAAGTTTTTTATCTAATTCGATGCGCGGCCACTTAAACTTTATAGGGAAAGTCACTTCTTTAGATTATTGTTCTTTTTCACACTGTTTCGCTATTAAAATACGGGAGCGTCTACACTCGCGTCTGACATATTGGAGTATCGGAACCATTTACCCTTAGCAAGGATTAAACCATTTATTGCTGACCTCTATACAGGGAGGATTTTATTTTTGGTTCAATGAGAGCTGCCAGTTTTCCTCGATTTATGGCTTTTCTAGCCGGAAAATTTTTGGTCCCATACCTACAAGCTTTTGCTCCTGTTTAGGAATAGGAACACTTGGCATCAGAAAAAAAAGTTTGTTATAAATGACCTTTTTCTCGCATCCTGTATGTTTTTTCCAAAATCTGTAAACACCAATTTTCATTCATTTGAAATCAAGGGAAGGTCTTCTAAGACCATTTTCGCGTAGCAGCACGGGATCTAGTAGCTGGCCTCACTGACCCAAAAAGAAAATCCACCTGTATATCATATACGTTATATCCATACCTGTCTAAAATTATTAACCGAAAATTTTATATTATGGTCCTTAATTTTAGGTGAAAATCGGCGACTTCGGTCTCATGCGAGCGCTATCTGACGCGGACGATTTCTATGTGATGAGTGAACGGAGACGGGTCCCGTTCCCTTGGTGTGCGCCTGAGTCGCTGCAGCGAAGGATGTTCTCGCACGCCTCCGATGTGTGGATGTTTGCTGTTGCGCTCTGGGAGATGTATTCTTTTGGAGAGGAGCCGTGGATTGGTAAGAGTACACTTAAGTTTATCCACACCATATATAGCAGTGGCGGCGCGTCAAAAATATTCTTAGGGAAGCCGGAAATAATTAGCCTTTCTTATACATCATGGGCTGTATAAAAGAACTAGACTGGCTGAAAATTAGGCAAGCAAGCGGGCCGGTGGGAATCGAGTTGTATGGACGCTCCGCCACTGATATATAGTAAATCCTCCGTAATGTGCTCAAAATGTGTAGATAAGGACCAGCTTTGCAATATATCGTGCAACCGGCTTGGGGTGGAGATGACCATTAGCTAATCAAAATTTGTACCGTTACCGTCATCTCCGCGCCCATTAACGGACAGCCGCGCGCCGAGTGCTGCGGGTCGGGCTGTCTCATCAAACATAGCGCACGCCGGCTCAACCAAACCACATGAAATGCATGAAAGAGGATTTAATATATGGATGTAGATAAAGTAGTGTATGCAACTGTACATAATTAGGTATTATTAGTTGCATAAACTACTATTATTGCAATGTTTGTTGTACCTAAATTATTTTCATGATATTTATACCCAAACTATACCCTCTTATGGCTCTTTAGGGCGGCTCCGCTTACTGTACTGTCGAACTGGTTGAATGATTCGTGTATGCTAGGATGTCGCAGGTTCAAATCTTGCTCGGACCATAAATATAATTTTTGACGTTTTAATTTATAATATGGGTTCGGGTTACTGTCGATAATTTAGGTACTACTTATCTTTTAATTAATTAAAGTACAGGAAATGGGTGTGGAGTACGTTCCTTCGTTAGTTAGCCGATTTATTACATGGGTTGGGCAACTTGAGCACGAAAATTAGAGGGCTGAAAATATTTGCTTTAATGAGCGGGAAGCCCTTTAAGTTTTATGTCAGTGTTTTATAGTTACGTTACGGAGTAACAACGTTTTTGTACTTATATACATTTTATGAGGTTAAACTCTCATTACTAGTTTCACCATGAAATGTTATAGGCGAGGTATATATTTGCAATACATGTACTCGTACTTGGTTTTCTAAAAGTAATTATTCATTGTTTGAATCAAACGAAACTCGTTGATCATTATACGTTCGATCAACATCACATTATGTACATCGTAGCTAACGGGGTACTGATGTGAACATGACCTTATCGTCAAGGAGTTAAAGCGTTTTCAGATACTTTCCAGCAACTTTGCATGTAACAATTTACAGATGTATAGGTGTACCGTTTAACTGAGACCGCGCCTGTGTAGGGAGATAGGCAAAAGGGTGACGTCAAAGGGTAGCGGCCGGGTAGGGGGCGGGGGGTCCCTGTCTCCCGCTACCCTTCCGCATGGTGTCAGTTAAGCGGCCGACCTATCGTGAATGTTTTGCCACCCTGATAACTCGGATTACGAGTAAACACGAAGTGTCACTCATATACTACTGTATTAAGTGTGAATTGTTTATGGCATTAATTTGCAACTTGACTCACCCACTTATCAGTAGTGGAAGGATGGAAGAAATAAAATATAGTAATATAGTACTAAAATAGTAAAACCGATAGGGCGTGTGTAGGTATAAGGAATAGGCTACGATAAGGGTCTACGATAACAAGGCCTATAACTCATGTGTCATCGATAAAACTTAAATAAACGGTATTGTCGGGGCACTCCTTACGACATGCATTCCGTTCTTACAATTTGCCGTGCATGAACTTATTCCGAAAAAGAAATCATAGGTATTTCCTCTCTATCACATCCAAATCCCGTTTTGCTTCTTCCATTAAATATCTAATCACCTCACCCTGTACTATTGTTATATGTAGACTGTAACTGTAACGTTTGGTAGGGGAGAGACCAATTTGGGACTTAAATTAATAATTGGCACTCCTTACGACATGCATTCCGTTCATTCAATGATAGCTTGCGACTTGCAGGTATGGCATGAACATGCTTTGAACTTATTCCGAAAAAAAAACCAATGTCGATTTCTGTCTATCAAATCCCGTTTTGCGTCCTCCATTAAGAGGCTGACAAGACCTAATTTTGTTGAAATTGATGTTATTTAAGCAGTTTTTTAAGAAAAACTATTTGTTCTAGCACATCAAAAAAAATAATGTTAATATTCATCATATTTCAAAGACCGTGTACGGACTCGATACATAATTGTACGAAATCGGCTCGATAGAAAAGATTGGTCTTAAAATCATCATTAAACGATTCTGTCTTTATTTTTATTACGTATGGGTCTGCAATTAAAAACATGAAGTCAACATATTCATACCTAAACCGCCAACGAGTCATATTTCACAAATAATCCACACTTTTTTATTTCAATATTATTATAGTATTTATTTGCTATTCTACGCGCAGAGGTTCCGTAAAGAGCGGGATGGTTAATTGGATACTCACGCGTGATAGACCGGGACTTTTTATAAGCCTTGTCAGCCTCTTAAATATCTAATCACTTCACTCTGTGTTCTTGGTATAATATGTAGATTGTACCATTTGGTACAGGAGAGAGGAGAGTACATTTGTATTCTCTGAGAAGTTATCGTACACTCTGTACAGTTGAGGATCATGAATGATTCACTTTTTGACTCTATCTATTAAATAAAAACAGAATTAAAAGTCAAAAGTGTGAAACATGAACATGAACTAGTATATAAATGTGGCGCCTACTTATGACACAGTCGAGTGCAATGAGATGTATCTGTTTTGGTCCCTATTACAATGACATAAAAAAGGTACTGGCAACTGTATCCAAGTATTACTAACTCTCCAATTCTAACTCTTTCGCTAAGGCTAGCTAATGAAAAAGTTACAACTAGTTTAGAACACTCTCTGGGTCAAGAGACTTGTTAGTCGATGTGCAGTATTCGTTTAGCATTGAAACTAACTGCTTCATAAAGAGTTTCATAAAACTTCTGTGAAATGCCTCGTTCTGCGAGTAAAGCTTAAGCCACACAGCGGGGGAGTGGGCGGGAGCGCCTACCTATCCCGCGCCGCTACCACCCGCTCCCGTCCCGCTCACGTCCCGCTCACGTCCCGCTACCGCCCGCTCCCGCGCCGCTACCGCCCTCCCGCTCTCTGTGTGGCTTAAGCTTAAACGTGAGCTGAAACGTTAATATAATAATATCTGGGCGACCGAGCTTTGCTCGGCGTTTTCCCGTGCATGAGATCCTAGCTAGATCGATTGCTCGTCCCCGAAAACCCCCACATACCAAATTTCATCAAAATCGTTAGAGCCGTTTCCGAGATCCCCGAAATAAATATATAAATAAATAAATATACAAGAATTGCTCGTTTAAAGATATAAGATATAAGATATACTTAGTAAGGTGCATGAGGAAAGTTACAAGAGTTAAGCGAAAGATTATATTATCAATGATTATAACAGGATAGTAGTCAGAGACTTTTTATTGATGTTTCCATACTTAGAAATAGGCATCACGACATATCTCGAACGTACTTACCACATAAAGTGTGATCAACTTGCTATCGTGAGATAGAACATCTGTATTTCATTCGCATCGCGTTTGCATGAGTAATAGGGACGGTCCGATTACTGATTGTAAATTTTTCACATATTTCAGAGTAAAGAAATAGTACATTACTGCAGAGACCAGTAAGTAAGCCATCCTGGACGAGTATGAGTTAGCCGGCCGAGCCGCAGGCGAGGTCCGGCTATAATACGAGGCCAGGATGGCACTTACGGTCGAAGCTTGTATAGTGCTTTTCTCAAAAATAAAACAAATTGTATGAACAACGGTTAATAGTACCTGCATTCTGACCAACTTGTACTTTCATGTTCCGCTTTCCACTTGATGAACTTTTTATAAATGGTCAAATACCACCTTAGACTTGGGTGGAAGTATTTTTTTCAGTACCTAGTGCGATCTGTGTATGTATCGCAATCTGATTCATCTAAACTCATTTTTAGCAATTATACTTCTGTATATATTAATTAAATCAATGAAGTCAAAATACAATGGCAACTTTTTTTAGCTAGATGTTGTGTTAAGACACTGATATTATGCCACAACCCCAATAGAATAGATTTATAAAATCGTATTTAAATAATCGTAAATAAAATCGTATTTATTTTATGTTTACTATTAGTATTTAATTACATTCAATCTATTCATGTTAATTTCTAAATTAGTCTCGAAATAGTTAAAAACATGATTGAACTGTATTTCCCGCCAATACATATCGTGCAATACGGACACGTCAACCTCCATGGTACCTACATTTTTTTTTAATGTCAATTACTGCCAACTTTTATCTTCTAGTTCTAAATTCAAATATTATGATATGTAATGGGATTTACATACTTACTTCCTGGACAGTAGGTGTGATTTCCTGGACACTTCTGGTAACTATCCAGGATGAGTCACTTTCGGATACTATCTTCACAGATGTTATGAGAACATTTCATACTATTTTTGAGAAAACATAATTTTAATTTATATACTAACACGTTTACATTACAATTCGCGACGGCTTGCAACAATCGGTCCAGAGAATATGCATGCTCAATTAGTATGGGACGTTTTCAGGGTTCAATCGTTTTGCTGTACTTTGAAACCCATTTTTGTTTTTTTGTGTTGTTATTCCGTATTAACATTTGTTCCTCTCTAAAAAATGGTTTGAATGGCATCATGAAAAAAAAAATGCGTATTGTCATTTTTTTCCTAGGCTTAAACGGGTCAGAGATACTACGTAAGATAATGAAGGACGGCCAGCGGCTGGCGGCGCCAGCGGCGTGCCCACCCGACGTGTACATGCTCATGATGCAGTGCTGGGACCTGGAGCCCAAGAAACGGCCTACCTTCGAGGGCATACAGCGGTACATGGAGAGCAATCAGTTTGAAACCGCCATTGCTGCGTTGAGGTAAGAACACTTCACTTTATACTAATAGTCAACCGTGAGACACGTCATTGCTAAACTAATTTAGAGAGGGGTAATTTATGGCCCCATCGGTTCAAATGATGGGTCTATACTCTATAATAATAGATAAAAGTTGGATAAGTGCTCCCGGGCCAAAGAGGATTATTCTACGAAATGTAGATTTTTATTTGCCTGCCCTTTTCTAAACATCACAGTTTGAGACCGGCATTGCCGCGCAGACGCATGCTGAGGTAAGGATGGGTACCTTAACGATCTAGATATCGTTTTAATTAAGATAATAGATACCTACGATTCATTAAAATGCATGTGACAAAACATTTCATGACACTCGCAGTTAGTCTGTGATAACTCCTTGGAATTTGGAACGTATGTTTAAGGAATAGATTTCAGAATTGTATGACATTCCTGAACTCGATTATATTGTGTAAACGAGAAAGATCGAAACCACCTGTTACAGTTTCCATGGCTTTATTGAATATACATTACTTCCTATCAATACATTAATTTTTTGAATAAAATTCGTCACTGTTTACAACTTCAGTAAGTAGTCACTTACAATTTCAATATAGGTACATCAGTTCTGTTACGAGTAGTACAATAAGTTAAATGGCATTTCAATTTCCTGTAATCCATTGTTGAACCGTGACAATGCGTAGTTAGCTTTACCGAATGTATTACCTAACCATATTATAGTAAATAGTCTATTCGATATCGAAAAGATATTGATTATTCATCTCCTTAATATGAAACGTGTGTTGCGGTGTCAGTCCAATTCGACTGTTGATACCGATTCAATCCAGTTCATTCAAGTATGTACAAAACACAGATATTTTCAAGGTATTTAAACGTATAGTCACCTGTTTTGAATATCGATTTACACTCTCCCATCCTGGAGTTCCCAAAAGCAAATTACTGGTAAAATACGAGAAATAAACTGTAGAAACAGTTTCATTTCATCAAATTCTAAAAGACTACTCTCTGCTCAATATCCTGGCACATATATCACATCACTGACGTTATCTGACGTATAAGCAATATTACTGGAAAATTTCATCAAAATCCATTGGTACTTTTTATGTTAAAGAGTACCAAACGTTCGTATACTATACAACCTTTCTCATTTATCTTATTCCTGCAAATATAAACGAAGTTCCTTTTTATTCTATTCCTAATTCGACTCGGCGTTCGTCATTTGTCATCATTGCTCTAATTTTATAGTAGGTGTGTCCTTTACCGGGTTTACCGTCAATTGTTTTTGTCGCAGTTACCGGAGACAGGATCAGCTGACGGTAGAGGCGGGGGACGCGATTGTGCTGATCGACAAGCGACCGGAATTGCACTGGTGGAAGGGGCAGAATCAAAGGTCCATGGAAGTGGGGCTGTTTCCCAGGTAAAATTATGGCACAGTCATAAATATTTTACTAAACGTAACTAACACGGTTTTCATTAATTAAAAAAAAACCATATATTTGTTGATAATCGACAATCGTACACAAATCGACCTAGTCCTAAACTAAGCAGAGCTTATACTATGGGTACTAGTCCTAGGCGATATACATACTTATGTATATAAATAGATACTTCAATACATAGAAAAACATCCAGAACTCCGGAACAAATATTCGTGATCATCACACAAATAAATAAATGCCCTGACCGGGATTCGAACCTGGGACCTCCTGCTTCGTAGGCAGGGTCACTACCTAAGTACCAACTAGGCTAAACCGGTCGTCAAAAGCGCTTGAATAATCGGCGGTGGCTTGAATAATCGTCTGAATAATAATCGCCTTGAATCATGATCAAAGTGGAAGTTTTTTATGATACCCGTTCACTGTTCCGTGCAAATTTAAGGGACATGTCAAATGACAAAAAGAACCCAAACCAAACCAATAAAATTTTGTATTGCTTTCTGGTGAAAACAAAAGTAGCGAATATCAACGGTGAATTTTTAGGGGTTTGGATCCCTAAACTACGTCATATATACTATTCCGGAAATAACTCGAAAAGTTACATATCTTGGCGTCATTTCCGTTATCGTTTATATTATTCGTAGGTAAAATGTTAATTGGTACTCTCTGTTACAGTACTATCCTCAAAGCAACAAAAAGCAAATTAACACAAGGGAAGAAAAAGTTGCAGTCACCATCACCTTCAAAAAAGAGTAAGTTATCATTAAATTTTATAGTTAGCATATCTCGCATAGTTCTAGCATAGTTCGCATATCTCCAATGATAAGATGCCGCCCAATACCTACCTATAATCTGTTGTTAATGTAGTACTCATGATTATGTGGAAGTCTGGAAGAAGTTAATATTTCTATTAAATGCTAAACTGTCTAAGATTTACAAAGACAGAGAAGAGAGAGATTAACAAAGAGGTGCCCGGATTTTTCAGTGCAAAACGTAATATATGTACATACCTAGTATGTGATTCTTCTTTAAAATATTACTTTTGCCATTCCCAAAGTTTTGCTGATTATTATTTACCCTGTTCTTTCTTTATGTGCAAGAAATTTTACTACGAGCAGTACTTGCGATTTAGTTGAGATTTTTCCTTTTTTAGGGTTCCGTTCCCGTAGGTTCAAAACGGAACACTATTGGTGTCGCCCAGGGGTCCGTCCGTCCGACGTCAGTCACAAAATTTGTTCGAAGAATTTTTAAACTTCCCATTGACCTATGAACTTGAATTTTGACGACAAAGTTCATTATTACGTATATTTTAACAACAAATACTAATATATTGATATTCCACATTTTTTCATTCAACTTACCTTATTTTTCCTATTAAAACATACTTAATTTTGCGGTTGGTTCGGAACCCTAAATGTGCGGAGTCCGACTCGCACTTGGCCGGTTTTTCGTAAATCAGCGAACAGCGGTATCGAGGACTGAAGCAATAAAAGATAAATGAATTGATATTTTCCATGTTGGTTCGTGCAGAGATGAATTCACGCATTCTAA
Source organism: Cenopis cana (assembly GCA_951800055.1). Taxonomy (NCBI): domain Eukaryota; kingdom Metazoa; phylum Arthropoda; class Insecta; order Lepidoptera; family Tortricidae; genus Cenopis; species Cenopis cana. The sequence continues at coordinate 14,695,118 of OX637478.1, forward strand.
TACCTGATTCGCAACATAGTAGTAGATTTAGTAATAAACAGGGACCCTGTTCTGAATGCTTGCCATATAAAGTAAATGAGCTTTCACGCCGGCGTCAAGTGGTCGCCACATGTCCCCTTTTTCAATCTCTTGACTCGATTTCGATCTAATGTAGACTTTAATATTCACTTTGCAAGGTCGCTTTTACCGTGGCACGTTTGAAATAAGATGTTAAGGATTAGTTGGTATTTCATTAAAAATTGTGGCATACATATTGATATGACGCACGCATTTTTATGCAGCGCATGCCGCATATGGTAATGTTGGAGGACGTTGTCTCACATACGTAATACTTGGACAAACGTTTGTCATACGTAACGTACAATTGATCAAACACATACGTAATCGTAATAATGCTTGCCATATTTGGCCAACATTGTTGTACATTTCACTTTCGTTGATGAAAGTAAAATTTAATTAGTTACGGCAGCAGATCGGGTATAATAACTCTTACCACTAGTCGTGTTTTTGTCTTTCATTTCGCACGGGTTTTATGGTTCCGCAGGTTTGATTAAAACCCATAATACTTATCAGGCTATAGTTTTTCGTTTGATGTGAACTCTCAAATGACGGAATATTCTTATTCAGCTTAAGAAATGTGCTCAGCAAGCCCAAATATCTAAATGGATTCTTTCTTTAAGCTGCAACGATAAAATGAAATGTTGTCACCTTGATTTATGCTAGTAGATCTTGACTTGTAAAAGGACCATTACGGCCTACTTGCAGAATAAAGTTCATTTATGTCAGTTATTTATTGTATGTTTGGTGGTTACTATGAATAGAACCGTGCAATGTTCGCAACACGAGCTTCGATTTTTATAAGCATATTTTATATCGATGGTTTTGTAATCATATTGTAATGAGAGGAGCCCGTGCTAAGCTAGCACTATCTCATGTAAAGTATAAAGTACATTGTTTTCTTTGTGTATGTGTACGTCTACGCAAGCATGTTGTAGTTCTGGATAAATAATCGTGGCATAGGTTTTAAATTAGTACCTATGCTAAAGGACTACTAAGGTGATACTTTGGAGCATTATTAATTAATGATGAATTTTTTATTACGATTTTTTCAATATACCTGTATATTGAAATACTCAGAACTAACGAAGCCACTAAGGTAAAAAATTGTATCACGGAATGCAATGGACGCATCCATACAATAATCGAATGACAATAAATGTTAATTAACTTTGTCGTAAGAAACTACTAGATAAGTTATTTGTTAAACACCTATGAATCACACACACACACGTACACGTTCTTTCACACGTATTTACTAAAATGAACATAGGTGTTTGCGTAGTACATTATGTATTAGTTAGTAATCTGACGTTTATAAATATTAATGTATTTAGGAACTTATGACTGGGGAATAAGACACAACGTCGACGTATTTTTTTAAATGTTGAATGTATTGGATATATGACGCAGTTAACGTTGCCAATCGCTAATCTATGACTAAGTGGGTATTTTATCACGCTGTGACTCCATTATGTAAACGCCTCCTTGAACATACTGCACAAATCTGTCGCCTAATAGATAAAGGTTTAAGTAAAATAATGTTTTCCGTAAGAAGCATTTTAACTTCATACGTCCAAAGCTAGTTGATCTAAGAGATCAATAGACTGGCAAATAGGTATTGTGTTAGCGACCTTGCTGCAATATACCTACCTTAGAATAATTTAATTAATCCTCTGCACGAACACACCACAGAGCTGTACGATAAAACATTGGGTTACACATGTAACTATAAATTCAGTTTATTTTGAAACAGTAATAATGCAATGTCTTCTTCTGACCGAGCAGCTAAATGTTAGGATAATTCATATACCTCCAAAAAATTAAGACCCCAAATATACACGGAAAACAATAAAATCACCGCCGTAAAACTATGAAATTAAAAAAGATAATCTTCAAAACAAATACTGTCCGCAGTTCCAACCCAAACATCACCGGTTGCGTCCGACGACTCTGCGGTGGTACTCCGAAACAAGCGACGTACGATCGAGTCCACACAACCGCATAGTACACGAGCTGGCAACGCTGGTAACAAACAGTTCAACTACAACAAGCTGATCAACGACCGCAAACTTGCGCAGAAGAGGCTAGAGCGAGGGGCGCACTGTAAAAGTTTGAGTCAAGGTATGTTGATTATGTGTCGGGTGAGTTACCCGACTAACCCGACTGGTACGCAGGCGGGCAACGCTGGGGGCAAATTGTTTAACTACAATACACTGTGTAGCGATCACACACTTGCACAGAAGATGCTAGAGCCAGGGGCGCACTGTAAAAGTTTGAGTCAAGGTATGTTGGATATGTGATGTGTCAGTCGATTTAGCCGTAGTAAGCGCGAGGAAATGCTGGAGGCATATTGTTTGAATATAATACACTGTTTAGCGATCACACACTTCACAGAAGAAGCTAGAGCGAGGGGCGCACTGTAAAAGATTGAGTCAAGGTATGTTGTTTATGTGTATAAGGAAGCGGGCAACGCTGGGGGCAAATTGTTTAACTACAATACACTTAGCGATCTCACACTTGCACAAAAGAAGCTAGAGCAAGGGGCGCCCTGTAAAAGTTTGAGTCAAGGTATGTTGGTCATGTGTCGACTCTCAACTGAGTTAGCCGTTTAGTACGCAGGTGGGCAACACGGGGGGCAAAACTACAGTACACTGTTTAGCGATCTCACACTTGCACCGAAAAAGTCTGAGTCAAGGTATGTTGGTTATGTGTTGACCGAGTTAGCCGTCTAGTACGCAGGCGGGCAACGCTGAGGGTAAATTGTTTAACTACAATACACTGATTAGCGATCACACACTTGCACAGAAGAAGCTAGAGCTAGGGGCGCCCTGTAAAAGTTTGAGTCAAGGTATGTTGGTTATGTGTCAGTCAATTTAGCCGTAGTAAGCGCGAGGAAATGCTGAGAGCAAATTGTTTAACACGCTCCGGCAAAGCTAAACATAAACACTATAACGCAAGTGTTAGCTTTTACGAAAGCTTCTTAGGGGTTGTCGTATTTTTTCACCCATACACACTAAATAAGGATTTAAACTAATGAAGGATACCGAAGGACATATTCTAAATAAGGATTTCTTTTAATTGCACTGATAAGTTGTTGTTGCCTCATGACATCGTTATGTTTCGACAGATTTTGAAAATTCTTTTTGTATTTGATTGTTTATAATCGCACATCCCATTCTTATCGGAATTTAAATCTGATGATAGGATTCAGGAGTTGACAAAAATATGATAAGCAAGTGTTTTTCTGAACTAAACGTGACTCATCTATGCTCGCGATTTTTTATCATCTATAAAACGCAGCAGATTTATTCTTGTAGCAAGTTGTTTATTATTTTATTTACAACCCTACTACTACGCTGGCTCGATGACCCAAACAGGATTTTGGCCTCTGACACAAGATAATGCCACTCTTCTCTCACCTCACGCCAGTTCGGTACTCCTAGCTTGGCTAGGTCTTTGAGGGCTTCTTCCTTCCAGCGGTATCTGGGACGACCAACCGGACGTTTTCCACTGGGCCGCCCCACATACGCCTACTTCACTGCACGATCGTCCCCCATTCTCTGAAAGTGGCCAAGCCAGCGCAGTCGCGTCACCTGTTTTGACTTCGCCAATTTTATTTACTACCCTAACCAACACAAATGTAATTGTTTGCAGTAAGAACCGACCTCCTCATCGACCTGGACCTGCCGCCGGCGACCAGAATGAGCGTCCCCGCTGTCAAGTCGACGACGAACAACATATCCATTCTGGACGAACCCATCGACGTACCTGAAGCCAGTTAGTGCCCTATACAAAGTCTAACCCCCCTCTTTATAAAACTTAACAAACCTCAGTTAACTATGTCTTTTGTTAGTGTCTCACAAGCACATATGTCAAAGTGACAGATAAGGACAAACTAACTTTTGCGGCTATATATCTTAAATAGGTCTGATGGACGTTTATGAATAACGTCTTTGCCCTCTGGCTAGATGCTAGCCAAGACAAATCCCATTATTGATAAAAAAGGGGGTTATGCATTTACCTATAAACTAGGCTACTCCATTGCGCACCGTGTGACCAAATTTAAAGAAAACCGCTCAAGTGCGAGTCAGAATGCTTGGTCACACTGCGTTGCGCGACGTTCGCGCGACGCGACCGCTGCGCGCCGGAACGTATGCTAACAGGTTAGCGACGTCACACAGGTTGCGTGACGCGAGCGGGACGGTTTCGTACATTTTGGCGCGCAGCGCAGCGTCCCGCTTGCGTCGCGCAAGCGGTGTGACCAAGCTTTTAGGATTCCGAACCAACCGCAAAATAAAGTTGTTTGTTTCGCGCCCCCCTTTACTCGTAGCTGTTTGGGAGCCCCCCTTAAACATTTAAAAATAAGTTTTGACTTGTGTATATCCGCTTGGACCTTCGGGTACGGAACCCTAAATCGGTCAAGTGCGAGTCTGACGCGCGCACCAGCGGTTCCGTCTGTACACTTTTATAAAGACTTGAATTATTAAAAAATAGTAACCTGGGTAGAGATATCGTTACATTTTTGCTGTAATATTCAGATAAATATAAAAATATTAAGGTCTTAAAATCCGTTAAAATTAATAATGCCCTTTTTTAATTAAAAATGGGATTGCTCTTTGCCAGCAACTAGCCTGGGGGCAAAGAGGGGGCCGACGATGAAGCGAGCTTAACCAGAAGATGCCTATTCACTCATGCCTTAAAAAGGTCTAGATTAAATGATCTCGGAAAAAGCCTCAGCATAAGCTGCAAGTCTCCGTCTAATAAGGAAAAATTTAATCAACCTTTGTAATTAATACAAACAATTATGACGAAGTATATTATTAAATTTACACTTCCCGTTGTGGTCACAGTGTAGACCGCAGAATAAAAATTACTAACGTAATAATGGAATATGGTTGAATTTATTTTATACTAGGTTCTGCTTGCGACTTCATCCGCGTAAACTTGCACTTCCTATTTCATCCCTTTGAGGGATGATTTCCGGGATAATTAGTATCCTATATGTTAATCCAGACTAAATTCCTCGTATAGCAAGTTTGATCATTATCCATTCAGTCGTTTTTGTGCGCTTGAGTAACAAATATCCAAACATCCAAACTGTTGCATTTATAATATTAGTTAGTAGGGTTATTTGAGATATAAGATCAAATTCATTAAGATAAGATTATAAGTAAAAATTTGCATGCTTCTTTAAGTAAAATGTACGTACTTAAAATGACATGATTCCAACTGTACTCATCACTACATTTTTGCAAATAAATAATCTTATCTTATCTTATCTTCATACTCCATTTCGAATATAGAGCACACTGCATTGAAAAGAAGAATAAAACATCATTATTTTCTTCCAGATCGAGTAGCGGACTGGGGCGAGCCGAGCACAGACAGCCTGCCGAACTACACGCAGTCCCCTCGAGCCCAAACCAGCTTCACGAATCTCTACGGAACAAAATCTCTAGATAACCTATTATTGGGCTCCCAAGCTCTAAGTGAACCAGACCCTTTCGACACCTCCCAGTGGCCCATCACCACACAGACCCGCCCAAACTATAGCGTGCAAGGTGAATTCAGTAGTGCACAGACTCATGAATCTCATAAATATTCGAATAATTATACACCGTCCTCTGCAGTTACAGAAAATGTTTACAACAATGCATCCGCCTATCAGAATACCAATAATTCTAGTTTAGTTCCCAATACTGGCAACACGGCGCTTCCTAATAATTCTGGTTATGACCGTTACGGGCCATTACCTAATAACTCAAATAACTATACAATTCGAAATAATTCAAGCTCCAACTATGGTACGCTTCCTAACAACTCCACTGTTAATGGAACACAAGCGCATAATACAAATGCGGCCTACGGAAACCAACCCAATAATACCTATTCCAACACATTATTGTCAGACCCGAACTCATCATCGAATAAGACTATCGCCGCTGTTCTAGCAGAATTGTCGCTGGACGACAAAATATCCGAATCTCTCAATCTTAGATCCAAAAATACGAATAGCGAGAACATTTACGCGAACAGCGCCATCAATGACAGTCCGTCGACATCGGCGGGTCCGTACAACGCAAGCAACGATGCAATTTACAACGGCGTGCCTATTTACGGAAACTTCGACGCCAACCCGGTTCAGCAGCAATTTATTTTAGAAACGCAAGACTTCTACTCGAAGCGATCTAGCGATTACGACAAGAATATTTACGTGCCCAAGAACGAAGAGGGAATTGAGAAGCTCCAAAACTTTAGCGAGAGTCTAGAAAATTCTAAGAATTATTCCGCAATGAAATATCAGAGTTCAGCGTATTCAAGCAGTGGGTTCAGCAGCGCTTCGACCTCTCGCGGCGTGTACAACTACGCTGAACCAAATGACGAAGCGAGCAACTTCTATACTGAGACTGGTGACACTGACAGCTTGTATGGACCGAGTCCTAACTATAGTAATGCTCCATTGTATGACCTTGTGTATGACACTGCTCCGCCACGGCCGCACCGGCCCGCCCCGCCTTGCCCTTTCCAACCTAAATAGGCAAGCATTTCATTGATATTTTCGACCCTTTTACAGTGTAGAACCAAAAAGGTAAAAAAAAATGTATGGCACGACTCTGTTCGCCAGTAAAATCGCTAAAAAACTCGGGAACTGCCTACCCTATATCTAAAAGCAATGTTAATTATTCCCATTACATTTTGTCGGAGACGGAAAATATGTAAAAAGTGTTTTTACTTTTATTCGGGCCTGCCATTGAGTGGTAACTCTTGCCAAGCTTTGCTTTGGTGTTGTATAGAGAATATTAGAGTACCGGACGAAGATGAGGCTACTCAGACTGGACTTGGAGAAACGCTACGGCGGTAAAATAGGAAAAAAGTGGTAAGATATCTATTGCGTGCTACAGAAGAAATTTGAGTATTTTTCAGATAAAAACTCGGAGGTTGGTTAAAGCAATGTGGACTTAAAATTCGCATTCATTCAAACACAAAGTTTTGTATACCGTTTTGATTAAGTATTAATTGGATGTCTGGATTTACGTGACGTAATTTTGGATGTTCTGAGATAAAAAAAACTGATATTAAATAGATAGTAGGTATAGTTGCAAGTTTCTATGATGACTTACCAGTATGGCTAGCACATGATGGCAACGTCAGTTTGTCGGCTTATCTCGAGCTATCCGTCAATTTCTAACAGCACCTATCAAAAAAAGACGCATAGCTCAAGATAAGCCGAGATATTCTCGAGGCCATTATGTGCTAGCCCTACAGTTCGAACTTAATATTCACTTACTATTTTGACCACGTTTATCTCCGAATGAACTGTAAACCATTTTAAACTTATATTACAGAGTTGCTATTTGATTTACCTTCTGTACAGTAATAAGATAACCACTACGGATTAAAATGGAGGAAATGGGTTTTTGTTTAAAGGAATACTATTCGAACCGTAAAAATCATCTTAGGGAATTTCAACTATAGTTTGTTAATGTCATCTTTCAGCAATGGAATAACGATATTATTACCAAAAGTGTATGTACTGTTCGCTTAGAACTGCAAAGGTTGTTGTCAGTTTATTTGAATGGCATAGAACAATGACTACAGCTCATTTTAATAATAAACGAACCATTCGAATGTTATAAATCTCAATAGTATTTATGTTTTTACTCGATCATCACATGGTGCCTCCACTACAAGTACCTGTTAGATTAGTTGCTAATGTAACATTTAGATATTACTATCGTCCCATCTATTGCAAACCCGCGAATCTGCATTTTTAAAGAGTTCATTCATTTTTTCAGAATAAAAAAGACGTATTAGAATATACTTTATTTAAGGTCAAATATCATACGAAATGTTCCGAATCTAATATATTTAAGAGTGATATTGGATTTGAGACTTTAATATCGGGTAGGTAGGTTTTATTTACGAGTCTGTCAAAATTACAGATTTGCAAGTTTGCAGAGAAAGTGACGATATTGTTTCACATGCGAATTTGTATTGTGTTTATTTATTAAAATTGTATCGTGTGTTTTTTGTGTCGATAGCCATGTTATAAGTATTAAATTTGACACTCAGAGGCTGCATGATTGGTTGTAGGTACTTAAAAATGCAGCTATTTTTACTTGTCCTGATATTTTGTGATCGTAATTAACCTAAGTTCCAGAATATTACTGGCTTAATAAACATAGTACCTAATATTTTTCCAGAATATAAGATAATGGTGCGTTTTCGCATGTCTCTTTAGAAAAATAATTTGAATATATCACAAGTAGTTAAATGTATAGTGTAAGTATAAATATATAAAAATAAATCCTGGATTCGTTATGTACACACCAAACTGTACCCAAAAATCGAACGTTATATCACAATTCCGCTTTATAAAACTACGTGTAAAAAACGTTTAAAATCCGAGTAGCTCGGCATTTAAAACGATGAAGATATTAATAAAGATTTTGTGCAATTAATGTCTAATAGTTTTGAATTATCTATTTTCATACAATGGGAGGGGCTCAAAGTGGTGCTCAGGGAGAAGTATATATCAGCAAATTTTATCGAAAATATGGTAACGCTAATAACGTAGTTAAAAAATAAAAACGCTGTTACTATTTTTCACGTTGACTGTTTGAATGTCGTTGTTTTTGATTGACCTCAGGCCAAAGGGATCCAAGACTAGAGGTCGCTTAAGATTGATTACTTTTAGAACAACATTAATAATGGTTTAAGCATTCTTGCAATTAGCCTCCCTTTGCCTTGAGGACACATATTTATCTAGATACGAAAATTAAATCCTTTGTCTCACGTGGCCATAAAGTGGCACCGCATGCTCAGCGCGCGGAAAATCCCACTTCCTGGCCAGGGGGTGACATAAAATTTTGTACATAACACGGGCGGTAGTAAAGAAAGCCTCAGATCGCATATTTATCGCCCTTGCCTTCGGCTCGGGCGTCAAATACCTGCGATCTGAGACATTTGTTTTACCGCCCTTGGTAAGTAATGTACTATTACTATTATATATTGTTACATTATTAATCTAATTAATTATTCGAAGTATTAATGTTGTGATTGTGGTATCTTTTTCGAAACTATCTCTGCATTTCAAAAGTTATCTACTTAAGTATACCTACCTATTTGCTACAAAATTATCACACGCATAATATAAGTAGGTATACATACCTAGAGTAATTCCGTATTCTTTTGTCAAATATTTTTTGGTATTGCGAATGCAGTAATTTCTGGACAAGTTTGTAAAACGTGCCTTTCCCAGGCCCCGTATTGTGGTCGCGCGTATCGCGTGATGAACGATAAGTTAAAGCTTATGTCACTTTCTATCGAATGGTAGGTATCAGAAAGTGATAGATGCTTTATCTGATTGTCTGTCACACACGTGACCAACATAAAACCCTGAGAAAAAATATCGCTTTTTCGGTGTCATTATTTATTTATAGAGATCTCTGGAAACGTCACTAAAAGAGTGGTTTTTGAGCAAGTTGTCATGCGCCCATATTTTTGCACTTGACTGTACCCTTTGTCGGTGAATGACACCAATGCCTTTTAAAAATCTTTTATGTGTGCGTTTTTGGACGAGAAAATGCCCTTTCATCTGGGTGGACCACCATGTTGTATTGATGCAACGAATTTGGTTGTTAATTTGATTCACAATAATATATTACTCTACTGAGATATTGGTAGCGTGCATGCATTTCGACATGCAAACGCTGTTATAATTTAAATGTTTACACCTGAAAGGCAAAGAAAAATCTTCCTTATTTTAAGAAGTATACAGTGCAATACTAAACATCACAAGAGAAGCTACACATATTATGCTCTCATTTATACTGACTGAGTTTTTGAGATAAGAAGATATGCAAGGATTTTCAAGATGACTGATTATTTCGGATTCGTGCCTATTTATTGTACAAATGTATCAAACTAGTTATTTTCTGATGTCCCGGTAGTCCGTTGCAAGACTTGGAAATCTAGAGGTCTATATAGTTGACGTACCTATAATAATGTGCGATTTGTTGCGCGCAACCGTTCTCTTATCGATTGTTTTTGCGAGGCTCGACGTGACGTGCGTGTTTTAAGCGATCACGTACGCCATATCACATGCCATTATGATATCAATACGTCAAGACAAATAGACCCCTGCTATTTCCACACTCGTGGGCATTTAGTTCATGTAATATTTATTACAGTATCGATTACGTCGTTAGTAAAGAATGATGGACTTAAACTCCGTAAAGATAAAAATTTAAGGTAAGGCCCCATCTTGTATGTAGTTGTGACTTGTGACGCGTTCGATGAAACATTATATATTTATAATTGTAACACATGTAAAACAGATGAGTATTCGAAAAGTCCACTACTACATGAAACAGGGGTTTAACTTAAGTTTTCATCCATATTCGAGTGTGGGCGTAGCTTAGAATTTACTTATGTTTTTTATGGAGTATCTATAAATGTACAGTGCTAAAGTAAAATAAGTGATTTAATAAAAACTTATTGGCTTCGTAAAAGTTTTTTATTCTGTTCTATTCTAAAGACAAACCTTGAGAGAATCATGAAGGTGTTATTTCTACTCATTTGTGTCACTTCATCTTATTCTCATGTAAAACTACACATTCAATTCCTCGAGTGTATCCGAAGTTTTATCTGTAGCTGACTGAATATCTACGGAATGGGAATAAATAACCAACAAACAGCACGTGCGCCGGACCGGCCTAATTTGTGTTCTAAGTATTATACGTACATTAAACACTCTTAAGGAGCTGAGTAAGTAGGCTCTCGCGGGATTAATTTGAAGCAAGTACTGCGGTTGACCGCACCACGGGTTAACGACCAATAAGGTAAAGCTACTTGGAGTGTAATGACTACAGTTACTAGTACCTTTACGACTTTGCCAAATTGTGCAACCGACAAAAAGTTAGGTATATTATTTTTACGAGTTAAACCTATATGCGTTTGAAAGACTACCGCGATTCAACCCACCAGCGGTAGTGTATCGTCTACCGCGAACTGAATGCGAAATAGGTATCTGTATCTCTGTTGCACTTGCGCATTTTCAGACATTTTTTGTCAAGGTTAAGGGGCCTACTATAATCGAAGTTGAAGACCTGAAGATGAAGATCTCAACATATAATTTGAACAACCTGACAATTGATACCTGACTCATGACATTCCACCGTAATTTTTTGCGATGAGAAGACGATGGTAAGCGACTATTTTTTACGTACTTGTAGAATCAGCAAGTTGGTGAAATAGAGGCGAGCTGTGAGGGCTTACCACAACCAAAAACGAAGTATTAGGTATATCTTCCTCTCTGTCGCTCATTTGTATATACAGCAGAGAGGGAGATACACGGACGAACTTAGTTTTCTGGTTGGAGTGGACCCGTGGGAACAACCTACACTTGTACCTACTTTATCACTTGTGTTAAAGTAGATACATTCATAATATATAATTATAATATATGTACCTAGGTGTATAATTTTGTTGCCCTTTTTTCCGCAGATCATAGGAAACTCCTATTTTATTTACTTACAGGATACTGCCAAACTAATGCCGACTACGTGTTGGCCAAATTAAAAAGCAAGACAAGCATTCAGATCGTGGATACTCGTATTTCGGCGTTCAGAAATGTAAGTGAATAGTATTTGCTCATATTATTTAAACCCTGACCCAACTTAGTTAATTCGTATCTAAATAGTCGCCTAAATTAAAAACACGGTATTTTTATTGAAATAAAATTTATAACACGGTTTCCCTTCCCAATAAATTAAGTTAGGTACTTAACTACCTATGGCGAAACAAACTCGACAAAAAAAAACATTTTATATGGAATTTAAAGGATGTTATGGCGTGATTGCAAATGAAACGAAAACGCGAATTAAAAAAAGAGGAATGCACGAAGTCTTGGCCCACCTAAATTTTCTATTTTACGCAATATAAGAATAAAATATTTTTTGTGGACAATCTTACACAATCAATCTTGTCCCAAACTGAGCAAACCTTGTACTATGGGTACTAGGCGACCGTAAAACATCCAAGACTCAGGAACAAATATTCATGCTCATCACACAAATAAATGCCCTGACCGAGATTCGAACCCAATTACAAAATAAAGTCGTTACTAGTGTCTTTGGTGCGTGCTATACCTAATTAGGTGCCTTAGTAAGTAGCTGTGCGTGGTGGGTAGATAGGGAAATTAAGTAACATGGAGTACAAAGGTCAAGGTCATTCCAGACATTAGCTCCTAAATAACTTCAACGCTTGATGAGCTTTCAAGCTCAAGTGCTACGAAGCTATGTAACATACTACGATTCGTAGACGCATCTACGACAAGCTTAATGCTTAAAGTACGTATCTTGTTTCAATTTAGTCCAAATGGCAAGGACAATAAAATAAAGGTAGTAGTAATTTGAAGAGACGGATACTAAACCGAGTGTAACCCGACGCAGCGTTATCGTAACAACTTCATTAGCATTCGGGCGCTGTTTACGCGATAACTAACGCGTGGGCGACACCCGCCCGACTAAGTACTAGGGCACTCTCAAACAAGAATCTAACTCGTCTGAAACACCCATTACAACAGTGGCGCAGTAAAAGACTCATTATACACCTATCTATCGGAGTTATATTTTTTCAATACTGACCGCGTATCGCGTCAGCTTTATTAGTGTCCGAGTGAAGTGCTTCGAGTAGGCTCTCTCCCGAGTGCTAATATCGCGTTATCTAATGATGATTGGTGTATAACATAGAATCGGTACGTTATGTGGGCGGTGGAGTCGCGGTATGTGAATGGACGGCTCTTGGATCGATAGAGCTCAGTGCGCAGGCTCGCCTTAACAGAATACAGCTGGCATCGCATCCTTCGTCCAACACTTCCAGCACCCGACCCGCGTCATAGTGCCTGTTGTGAAAATAAAAGTGCCTGCCAGATTGCGGACATGTTCGCGACCACCTGGCGGCTCTAAACGGTACGTGTACAACACCCCAGTCCCATTTAACATGAGCACTCCACATTGGTTTTCAGCCGAACTTCAAAGTCGCCATTAGCAATTATTTCGACGCCGCGAAACCTGTTACACGACCACTTCACTAATTATTATATGGACGCGTTTGTTTATCAACTAAAACCTTATTAGCGATATCAATTTGCTTAATATATGGATTGTATCAAATTCGTAATCCTAAAGCGTACCTAAATATGAATTTACGTATTTACTGTGCATTGTATCCCCATCGCCCAACTTGGGTTATTAATAGAACTAGGGCTTGGAATGCTGTGGGTACTACTACCTATTATAATTAGCATACATTGTAAATTTGGTGACGCTAACCAAGAATTCGCATTGGTGTAGGCAGAGGTTTTGCCGCGTGGGATGGAAAGGGCATTCAGTCCTACGTCAGTGGACCCGGTTATACGTCACGCGCGGGCCGCTGTGAGCTCTTTGAAAGATTTATGGATTTCCATCGAATACGATATTGTATTATTTAACTCGAGTAATAGTCCTAGAAACTTAAACACCCTTTGTTTAAAACTTTAGGGTACAGAACAATAAGCCTTTTGTTTTAAGTTGAATTGAAATAGAAGCCAAAGTAGCTAAAATTACCTTTGAGCTATTAAAACTAATATCTGGGCGGCCGAGCTTTGCTCGGCGTTTTCCCGGGCATGAGACCTCGCTAGATCGATTGCTCGTCCCCGAAAACCCCCACATACCAAATTTCATCAAAATCGTTAGAGCCGTTTCCGAGATCCTCGAAATAAATATATATATAAATAAATAAATATACAAGAATTGCTCGTTTAAAGATATAAGATAAAGATACATAATTATATAAAGGTTGCAAAGGGTGTCTGCAAGAGATCGCTTTTTAGGGATAAGACCGCGTGTTGTTTAACTCTAGTCCCCTTTTTACGTCACACGTTTTATCCTAATGTTCTGTACTCTGTTCTTTTTGACGAACATCGCTTTCGGTTGCAAACTGATAGTACAACCCATCATCTTTAACTTGACATACACTACTATAATAATTTGAGTTTCACACTAACATATGCTCTTATTTCAATGGAAAGTCCACTTTAAAGTTTAACACTAAGTATATAGAGTTACTATTAACACCTATTACAAATATATTAGTAGGTACAATACGCACCGCGTGATCGTGACAACACAGACACATATAGTCCCTATTCGTTCCGGTACCGCCGCATACCGGGTAGAGTCAGTCCAATCCAGGTCGGGCCTGTCTGAGTTTCTTACTGGACTGCTCTTCTCAGCTAGGCTAGGTTTAGTGAGACAGCGACAACTCCCAGTGTCTCGATTCCACTGATACACCTTAGATTCGGTTGAAAGTTGAATCCGCTCAACCAATCTCACTGAGTGTTTAAACTGCCCACGTGGTCGTGTCGGAGGTTTCCCCTGGATTTTCCCCAACCGCGCACTCCTATCGCTTTATTGGGCCCGGCCTATAAATCGAAAGCCACGTTAAAAATTAATACGATTTTTTGACAGTGTGTATGGAATTTAAATTCTATTACTTCAGGGTTAAGTGCGTGTAAGCGCCTTCGGGGGTACCCGGGGGTACACCAGGAATAAAAGAGAACAAGAAAGTGCCATGTCCCTTAAGAGGACCTGGTCTTTTACTCAAGAGTGAGTATAATCAGTCCGTAAAAAGTTTGTCCTAGGAGTTGGGTAGAAAGTTTGTCCTAGAAGTTGGGCAGAAATTTGTCCTAGAAGTTGGGCAGAAAAAATGAATAGTCAGGCAGTCTGTCGGTAAGTTTGTGTCAAGACGGGCGAGGGGCAGGGCCTGCAGCAACCAGCGACTCAGCTCGCTGTGTAGTAGGGAAACCAGCCTAAAGCGGGTATTACACTGTCCTGAATCAGGCGTCCTAACTAGTGGAGGCGAGTTGAAGCATCTCGCTCTAACGTATAGGTCGGAACCCTTCTAAGTGTCCTGAATTCAGGACAGTGTAATACCCGCTTTACTCTCCTCCGGATCATGTGCGGCCTGTAGGGAAGAGAAGGTTGGGTGGCTCCCAATCCACGAAGTCTGTCAGTTAAAATTGCAATTGTCTGTCTGTCCGTAATGTTCGTTATAAACACACGGTGCGACTCCTTTACGGCCCGGCCCCGACTCGAGCGGCGGCGACAGCCACAGCGATTATTATCCTAATATATTGCGTGTGATCACAACTAACCGCAGTGCGTTGCGCGTCTCGACCACGCACACAGATAAAACGCGCAAGCGCCCCGCAATTCGCTCTAAGTCGTGGCCTATGATTACAAAATCATGGAATATCAAAAAAATTTCAAATAGTAGTGAACAATAACTTATCGTCTCAGCACACTCTAGATTTTACTTCGGGGGGCATGGATTTCGGGAGAATCCCAATTTCAAGACACGCTATTAATGTAGACGGGTACCTAGATAATGAATATATTGTCTAAGTATCGGTCGTCTGTCCGCACCGTCCTGGATTTATCAAACCGTATAATATAACACAATTCAGTAGTCGCTCTAATATGAATTACAGTGGTCGATAATACCATTAAGTTATTTATAGAGATATAATGTATAGTGATATTAGTGATACCGCATAAAATCAACATGCAACTATTGATCATAATTTCAATTACCTACGGTGCGACTTTATTGGACTTGCGTAGGTATCACCGTGAACTAGCCGTGTCTGCGTGATTACATTTTCAATTTAATTACTAGGAGATTCAACAAAGAATAAAGAAATGGAATAAAGTAGGTAAATAACGGATTTATTTTTGAAAGAGTAATTTAAAAAAGTATTATATATATTGCACAATTAATGATTATTTATTAAGGTTTGGAACGTTTTACGAGATTTAACAGTCACAACGACTGGTTAATTAACCCTGGGTAGTGGGTACCTAACCTCCTTCCAGGGTAGTCGGAGTATTTGATCTACATATTATTAAAATTTATCCCGGTTTAGTGTTTGAAATAAATACCTACTAATAATTTCCTTCCCAAAGACTTGATTAAAATGTATAAACAACATTTTTCCTGCCTTTAATATTTCAGAGGCATTGTGTTCGTTGTTTCATTACAATTTAATAATGTTTAAATCAACGCCTACCTGCTAGCTTACAGCGAACAAACAACTTCAATTAAGTGACGCCCACACCACCGTAGGCTAGTATTGAATGTCTGAACATGTATACTCACAGGCAGAAAATTTGGCCCAAAAACTTTTCGTAATTTCAAACTATGTATTAAATGTTTAATACCTATATAAAATGCATTTTTCTAATTAGGGGAAATTTTCTGCGGGTGAGTATATAAATAATATCAGGCACACACAGGTACAAGTAATAGGCCCGTAAGAAAATCTCACCAGTACACATGTGCGATGCCCTCACTTGAATTGAAAGCAAAGCTCATATATTTTCTTGCCAATAAATTCAAAATTCAAAACATTTATGCTGCAAATAGGCCTCAAGGGCACTTTTACAAGTCAAAATCTATCTGTATAACAAAAAATATTACAATGTTCAAAATAAAACTAATTACATGTCATAAATAAGATTAAGCTAATCCAGATTGTTTAGAGATGTATAAGATCTCTAAGAGTCACAATAAAAATAAAAAGGTACAATAATCATCATAGAATATTATGAGATGTAAGTCTGAGAAGTAATCAGTATGAAAATAATAAAATCTAATAAATGTTCTCAGAGATGTATAAGGTCTAAAGTCTCTGAGCGTCAGCACAAAGTAAATACCGGCGCGCGTATCTGAATTTAATTAAATATCTGCCCCTCTAGCACAACATGCATTCCGTATCTACTCGCGCGCGAGATAAGCTACCTGTCACTTTTTGACAGTATTAATCAGACAGTGACAGGTAGCCTATCTCGCGCGCGAGTAGAGACGAGATGCATGTTATGCTAGCCCCTCTGTATTGATTCTGAATTTTAAAAAGGAGTAGGTATATTAAAAATTCTTTAACATGACATTTGAATATGAACCAGCGTATCTTGATAAAAAACCGGCCAAGTGCGAGTCGGACTTCGCACATTTAGGGTTCCATTTAGGCTTCTGAGCAACCCTGTGAGTCGGGCAAGTTTAGGTATGTATTTTCAAGAACGGCGGGAACGGACCTTCTGTATATTTTTTATTTTGTGGCGTCAGTATAAAAATTAAATCAAATGAGAACAGAGTTAAGTTTCTCATGTCAATTCAACTGAACCCTAGTACGTACTAAATGTTTGATAGCTATGTTTTGTTTGTTCAGATGTGATGAGCCGCCAGCGGCCGGCACTGTGGGCGCTAGCGCTACTCAGCACGCTGGCGCCCTCGCACGCCGATGGAAACATAGGTACCTAAGCACAAGTTTTCTTCTTCACTTTTCTTCTTCTTCTTCTAGGATAATGCTAACAGAAAAATAAGCATACTGACCAAAAATCATAATTGTAGTGCAAACACACACGAAGAAAACCTTGCACAAAGTTTGCATGGAGAGAGCTTGCCCTACCGCTATCGACATTTTTAGTCATAGCGTTGGTTGTAGGGACGTCCTGTATAAATTCTTCATATATGTATATATATAAATTTAGAAATAAAGGAAAAATGGAAAAACTTATGCACCGAGCAGGATTCGAACCTGCGACCTCCCGGCACTCGCGGCCAGTTTTTCAATTCTTCCTTTATTTCTAAATTTGTAGTTTGCGTTACTAGCAGCGTTACTGCTTAATACAAAATTAATTTTGTATATGTATAGTTCAAATTTAGCATAGCACCGTGATGATGCACTCACGAGTATTTCCGTACAAGCTTCTCACGCGACATAAATTTACAATAAGTAGGTACCTAACGCATTTCTACCAGAGCCAAGACAAACTTCGTTACTGTGAGACAAAGTTTCTTGGCAGCTCAGTTATTCGCTAGCACCATAGAAGCACATACGCACAGGTGAAAATCGATTGTTATCATCATAACAAAACAACCCAATATGATTGGAGTTTATCATCGACATAAAACATTCGTCCCTTTCATGTAAGTGTGTACGAGTAGGAAGTTTATAGACGATATCGAACTAGTACCTAGTGCTAACTAGTTCATAGTTTACCTATCGCTACGCCACACCCTTAATACTAGCCCTTCCTTTTTGGTACATACGTGCCCTGCCTTACCTGACTTGGTAAGCTATACAAATAAATTGGAAATGATACCTTAATAGATATATGTAATTTTATATAAATGTATAAGGAAAGTTAGCTGAAATTCGGACAATATTGAAAGTTACTTGACGGTAAGTAGGGCAAGCGGCACTCTGCAGATGAGTAGGTATACTGCCATGCTACTTATTCACAACCTATGTTGACTCGCCTCACCTCTTGGTCCTAGCACGTCCTAGTACTCTCTCTTAGTACGGGAAGTAGTGTCACCCAATGTATGGAAGGTGCACATTTTGGTATCGGATGAATTCACTTGGCACAGATGTAATATAGGTAAATCTAAGTTAATTTAGCCCGGTAGCCATCCGCCACCCCCTGGGGGGTAGGAAGGGAGGGCGTTGAAAGTCCCATTTTTCGGTTTTTCATGAAAAACTCATAAACGGTGACCCATAGCGAAAAACGTTCTTAGGCATAAGTAAAAAGAAAAAATACCATAATCATGCACTCAATGAGCTCTATTCATTGATACCCCACTCGATCTATGGGGTGGGTCAAATTTTATTTTTTGCGACCCGCTTTAGCTGTTTGGGAGCTGGTATGAAGCGAAAACCGTTCGTAGAGGCATAACCCACGTTTTGATAGGCGTGAGTTAATGTCTTGGATAGGTTGGTATCTTGTCTTGATATAGCCCACGGAGAGGTTATTAACGAAATAGTAATGACAATTATTTTCAGGAACATCGAAAGCAAGAATCTTAAAAACATTTCTCGGAGCTCGATCGATGCGTGGCTATAAATAGCCGAGCTTGACTGGGCTGAATAAACTTTACCTGCAATTTCGTTTTTGCCCGCTTTTGGCTAGAAATAAAAATGTTGGGAAATATTTTCTATTTCAGCTCGTAGAAATCGACTAAAACAAAAATAAAACGGCACATCGCTTTTTCGAATCCGATTGAATTGAAATCTTGCCAGATTTAAGTAAATTCGATGATTATGCTAATGTACGGTACAGCGAAGTGCAAAAATGTAGGTATATCGAATTAACCCTCTCATTAATATTTAAGTAATCAATATAGTAAATTAAATGATAAATTTAAATACATAATTAAACAACAAACCTAATTAAAAATGAATAGTACATTACTTAACAAGGGCGGTAAAACAAAGAATGTCTCAGATCGCAGGTATTTGACGCCCGAGTCGAAGGCAAGGGCGATAAATATGCGATCTGAGGCTTTCTTTACTACCGCCCGTATTAAGTACAAAAATTTATGTTTCCGCCTGGCCAGGAAGTGGGATTTCCCGCGCGCGGAGCGTGCGGTAATTGCCGCTTTATGGCCAGGTGCGACATAAAACTATTAATACCCGTTATAACTATATTACATGCCAAAGGCCACATCCTACACATATTGTTATTGAACTTTTATTGAATATCTAATTGCAGGTAAACATTTTTGAAATGTATTTAACGCCCTGTCCAATTTTTAAATACCAGGTAATTTACGTTTGGATATTGATGATAACTATAGGGTCGATAATTCGGTTAGCGACCAGCTAATTTGGTGTGCCAGTTTGCGGCTACTTGGATGAGTTAATGAACTAAAAGGATATTTTCTCGTTCTTTTTCTATATTCCTATTCTATATGTGTGTATATGTATTGGTTTATTGTACACTAGCTGTTGCCCGCAACTTCGTCTGCGTAGAGCTCGGTTTTTAGTTAAAACATCTTAATATCCAGGAAACGGTATAATAATTGTGGTACTTTTACCCGGTGAGACCAAATTATTAATATGCTGTACAGATATAAATCGGTCAACCCAAATTCTCAACCCCTCTAAAAATCCCTTTAGGTACCTACTTATCGGTTAAAAACTTTCATTTACTTAGGCTATTTTTTGTGTGAGTTGACACGTATCTTGTCGTTTTCTCTTCGTTACTGTACGTATTTAATTATGTACCTGTAGAAATTTCGTTTCAAACATCTATCCAAATCCACAAATCCTGAAATCATTTAAACAGTCTTTTTGTGAAATGAAAGTCTCTCAATTAAAACAATGTTGCTCCACATACAAACTTTGAACCCCTTTTTAACCAATTGAGGGGATGAATTAAAAAAAAGCCGAAATTTGTTTTGTTGTATTTAAACAGAGACTCTGTAAAAAAATTGAAGTCTCTCTATTTAAAAAATGTTGCTCCTTATACAAACTTTGAACCCCTTTTTAACTCCTTGAGGGGATGAATTAAAAAAAAACGCTGAAATTAGTTTTGTAGTATTTAATTTAAACAGTTACTGTAAGAAATTTTAAGTCCTTCACTCAAAAAATTTTTGCTTCCAATATAAACTTTGAATCCCTTTTTAACCCCTTTAGGGGTTGAATTTCAAAAAACGTGGAAATTAGTTTTGTTTTATTTAAACAGAGTCTCTGTAAGAAATTTGAAAAAAAATTTGCTCCCCATACAAACTTTGAACCTCTTTAGGGGATGAATTTCGAAAAACGCTGAAATTACTTTTTTTGTATTATTATAAGGAACTTTCATACAAAGTTTGAAGACTCTCACTTTTAAAAAAATTGCTCCCCATACAATATTTCACCCCTATTTGCAACCCCCTAGGAGACGAAAATTTTGAAAACGCAGATATCACTTTCATTGTCTAATTTTAAGGAGTCTTTGTACAAAGTTTCAAGTCTATACCTTTAAAAAATTATTGCCCCCTATACAAACTTTGCACCCCTGTTTTACCCCCTTAGGGGTGGAATTTCCAAAAATCCCGTCTTATCCCTTGCCTCCGTTATATAACCTAACTATAGTGTAAATTTCAAATTTCTAGGACCGGCAGTTTCGGCGGGGCGGTGATTAATCAGTCACCCATCAACTTTATATATATAGATAAAGTTGATGGGTGACTGAAAGGGGGGCAAAAAGGGGTTCAAAGTTTGTATGGGGAGCAACATTTTTTTTTTTAATAGAGAGACTTCAAAATTTTTACAGAGTCTGTTTAAATACAACAAAACAAATTTCGGCGGTTTTTTTTAAAATCATCCCCTCAAAGGGTTCAAAGTTTGTATGGGGAGCAACATTATTTTAATTGAGAGACTTTCATTTCACAAAAAGACTGTTTAAATGATTTCAGGATTTGTGGATTTGGATAGATGTTTGAAACGAAATTTCTACAGGTCCATAATTAAATACGTACAGTAACGAAGAGAAAACGACAAGATACGTGTCAACTCACACAAAAAATAGCCTAAGTAAATGAGAGTTTTCAACCTATAAGTATGTACCTAAAGGGATTTTTAGAGGGGTTGAGAATTTGGGTTGACCGATTTATATCTGTACAGCATATTAATAATAATTTGGTCTCACCGGGTAAAAGTACCATAATTATTATACCGTTTCCTGGATATTAAGATGTTTTAACTAAAAACCGAGCTCTACGCAGACGAAGTTGCGGGCAACCGCTAGTATATAGATAAAACACAACAAAGGGAAAAAGTACAAAAAATAGATGAAGTACAAAGCCGAGCTTATCCCTTTAAGGGATCTCTTCCAGCTAACTTTTGAGCAAATGAGTTGACAGGAAAAAAAGAAATCGAGGATGACGATCAACAAACTGTGGATTATGCACCGTAACGGAAATGTAAAATAATGCACATTAATTTTGAATACTACTCATTACCTGAACACGAACAGATAACATATAAAAACGCAATCAGGGGAAAATACAATGAATATATACCATAAATATATATGCGAATCAAAAAATAAAAACGAAATAATATTAACAATAATCAGGAGTCGGTCGGATAACCATAACCAAACTCAACTTATAGGGCCTGTAAAAATGTTAATCTCTTTAATTGAAAGAACTTCGTTCAGGTGGTTTGCAAACTGACGCCGGTCGCGTAACCGATCTCTATCCTTATGTATGTTCTCTAGGATGTGTTCAACAAGGCATTTAATGTTATATTTCCTTATAGACTACCTACCTATAATTTTTTGACACAAGTAAATAACAAAAGTATTTCCACAGGTTGCTTGTTCAGCTCAACCCTATGTATAGAGGGAGCGGAGTGGTGCTATGACGGTGAGTTTGATTTATTACACAGCACATTACAGTAGGTACATAATAAATATAATCAACTGGTTCAAACGTGCTATTTCCATGTATATGGTAGGTACAAGGTGCACAGACGTTTAAATTCCACTCTATTGTCAAGGCATTAGAGAGTAGGTGTGCGTGCCGACGTTTTTGAACACCCTAAAGTGTACCTATGTTTCAATGAATTCTGAAATATATACAAAATATCATAGATATCATATATATGAGCTTTCATGTTTCAAATTGATACCTCTACTACCTATAAGTAGTCGACTTTTTGTTGTTAGCATTTGTTAGTGAAGTAATTGGGTTTTTAGGTTTCCTTTCCCATTAACCATTTTAAACCTTTTCTTGTCACGCGGTATTAAGATCGAAATTTTTTGATGTCCTTTTTGCACTATTTTTCTAGATCTTTTTTTTGCTCTACAAGTACAAGGCGCACATGAGTCTAGCGCGCACAAATTCACGTTTTTCTGGCACATTTAGAGAAAACTACCGCATATAACTTATTTCCGTCAGAATTAAGTACATAATAGAACTTTGATGAGTTCATGTTTTATAGATTTCGCCTTCGGCAAGTGTATACCGATTTACGAGAGCGAAGTGGATGAGGGCGCCCTATATCAGTAAGTAATATTTACTTTAGTATAACTTAGGTACTTAGCAAAAAGCTTTCGTCAAGGCCAGGAGTGTCTTGGTGATTTTATCTATAACTACACAATTAAATTTATAATGGACCTGGGTAAGGTAGGTACCTACTTTCCGAAATTAAATATTGATAAAACTCTGTTATGATAAATTGTGTAAGTTATAGAGATAAACTAAATTTTAAGAATTTGTCACACAGGTGACGCAGGTGCGTCAACGCCCACACAATTTAACCCTAACAAGGGACGATTGGATCTTTGAAAGCAATGTTATGTCTGTTATGGAGGCGTGAGCCTAATAACTGAATATGTACAAATCCAAAAATATTCCTTTTCTATTCCGCTGAAAAAAAAATACATAGTAGCTGCTTTCGTGGAATAGAAAAGGAATATTGTAGGATTTATCATGGATTCCGCAAAGTAACGCCGGATTCAAACAATTATTTGAATAAGTACATCCTCCAGTTCTATAAGTCCTTTGTGTTCTATAAGTTCTATAAGTGGCATTTTTGCAAACAGTTAAAACAGGCTTCCCACTTCATCATCATCGGCACTGCTGGGCACAGGCACAGGGCTCCTCTCATAAATGGGGGGGGGGGGGACTATACCTACATATTGCTACATAATATTTTTAAGAAATTTCTGATCTGTAATAAACATAAACATGTAACATTACAGTTTAACCCAAATCGTTACAAAGATTCTGAACTAAAAACTACAATCTAAAACCAATCAATCAATCTAATGTATATTTAACCCAGAAATCTTACAATAATCTGAACAGGGTTTTTAATCATGCTGCAGGCTGTTAATGCTCCTTTATGCTAGGGGATTTTGCCCTATCAGCTATGGGAGGAGACTATATTAGTCTTGCAGAGACGCGTATAAATATAGATAATTAATATGTTGATGAATATGATAATGATGATGGTGATGTATATGATGATGATGACGATGATGTTGAATGTTCTTTTGTCCAGATATGACATGAACTCGGAGCAGCTGCAGTGGTTCGAGGACGAGCTGCAAGGGCTGGCATCGCGCGGGTACCGCTGGGAGCATGCGTACACGCAATGTGTGCTGCAGGCCATGCAGTATACTATACGGAAAGACCTGTTAGTATTCCCTTATATTTACTTATAGTACTGTATGTTGTATTTTTCGATTAGTTGTGTTATCGACCGATATTTGTGCAAACGGCCCTCATTTCCCCTTCTAGTCATAGTCGTAGAGAAAAATTATGAAACAGACTATTTATAAATTATTTATTAATTCGTTGGTACTCAAATCTTGATGTGTGTGAGGAATATAGGCAAAAAATCAATTGGTAATTGTTATTCTACTGAGATAAGTTATACTTACTTACTGGTCAGCGATTCGAAGTGACCATTGGGCTCCGACACTATGACACGCCACTGTGCTATGTCTTAGGCAGCTTGTTTGAAGCTGAAATATGTTATAAGGTAATTCTAATGCTAATGACGCACTTTTAAATTACAGAGATCCAACTAAAATCAATCCAAAAATATGCGACCACTTTGTTGATCCCAAATTAAGTTCCGACGTTGCTGAACCTACTGACGAAGACGTGAGTAACATCTTTCTTTCAAAAATCTTTAACGTTGTCTACTTAATCTGGAAGTTATGCGGTAAGAATGATTGTTGATGTTGTTGTTATAGAATGAACACGACGAAACGGCCTACGTTCGTTTCACGCCTAACACCCAACTTGATTCAAACTATGCCAATGAGGTATATAGCCCACCCTTGACTGACGAGGAAGCTGCTGAACTTCTTATTCCGAAAGGTAATTTATAATAGACTTAACATTTTTAATTTTACGTAAGAATATTTGCATAAAAAATAATGTAAAACTTCTGATCAACAGGCCCTATAATCACTGACGAAGGTCAAGCAGTTTCAGCCGAGGAAACCCCAAGTGATAAATTACGTGATTTAATGCTGATAAGTGGAGACGAAGAGTCCCCCGTCATTCTGCCCTTTGAAGGCTTTAGAGAGAGAATTAGGGCTGCTCAAAAAGCTAGAGCTGCTGATCCTGAAGCGTACGCTAGCGCTATTGTGGATAAGATAAAAAAATCTTTACCTGAAGTCGATTCCGATAGAGCTGTCAATGAAGCTTATGACGAAGAGCGCCTAGGAGCTCATTTTAGAAAAATGAAAGCAAAAGTACCTCCTTTTACAGCTGAGTATATTCTTTCAAACAACGTCTCACCTCTTGACGCCGAGGTGCTCTCAAACGCCCAAGAAAAATACAAACAAAGTTTCGCCGAAAAGAATTTCCCATTTGAATATGAAAATCCAAGCGATATACCAGAACAAAGAATTTACTTCGACGATATGGAGGAAGTACCCATCTATGATGTGGGTAGCGGAGAATTGGAAAATTGGAAAGGTAACCGGGGGCTTCGGTGACAAATATTTAAGAGAAGTTATCGACCGAATTAATAATGTTGACCGCATTGTATTGTTTCCAGATTTAAATACCCCAGAAGCTGAAGCAAAGCACTCGAAGAACATGGAGTACCTGATGAATTATTGGCGTCAAATAGTTGATTCAAAGTTGAAACCGCAAGGAGCTCTCTACGCTGAAGGGGGTCCCTTAAAAGCTGACGATCTGCAAGGTAAGTCTTAGTATATTCATTCATGGTATGATTACTACATTTTATAATGACAGCGATTGTTGCTTTATTGCTTTTTTTGCATTGTAGGTACAAGCAGCAACATTATTTCACTCCATCTTGTTGAAAGACTTATCTTTCTCAGTTCATGTATTTTGAGTTGACCAATGTTCCTGTTTTATTTATGGCTATTCAATTCCACGTGAGCCCTCCATAAACCTAGAAGCTGGACTGGCAGCGACAGTTGACCCGAAGGTGTTTCAAATACCGACAATGTTTCAGGTGAAAATTCAAAATTTTACCCCGAGGACTTCCAAGATTTGCTAAGTAAAGAATGGGGATTTATGCGTAGGGAACGAGATGATGTTAAAAAGCCTGGGCCTCGCCTGGACGCGAAAATCCTAAAGCATTTGTACCAGAATAAGTCAGTGACAGGTTAGTGTCACAAAGGCCTGACTGGCCTGAGATGTGCTAGAGTTGTCGTTGTTCCCCTAAAATTAAAATGTCTCGTGGTGTATTTTTTTAAATATACTGCCGCTGGCGTGAGCGGTGCAATATATACTTTTAGACAATACGATAAAACGCACTTCTATATATTTTGTCTAGAATATGGCACTAAATGTTTCCTTTCCATTTACAGCACTCTGTTTTCCCTTAATTCTCAAGGCATGAGGCTGTGGGTTTTTCTCGTGTATTCGTACTGTGTGTATAAATGTTGTGTTTTTCTAATTATTATCATTGATATCAGTCCTTCGTGGTGCCCATTTTCTTCTGTTCTGATAATATCATCGATGTCGACACATAATTTCCTTCTATTATTGTTTTCTCGTGTGCATCTTCATTATGAGTGTTTTCTTCTGTTTTACTTTTTTTGCCACTTTAGAACACGGCTGTGCAAGGTAGTTTAATTGCCTCAGCAATCAACGTCTAATCAAACGACAGTAAGATTTAAAATAATGTGATTCGTTAAAAACAAATGATTTTTATACATGATCTAAGTACTAAGTTTAACTATTGTGATCTACATTTCTTTAACGGCTTCGGTGATGCAAACGACTTTGCATGTAATAAACCTCTTGGTTGTCGTGTCATTTTTTTATCACATTAATTGGAAGGTTGTGATATTAGGATTGTACGGTTTTGTATTTCAGGTCAGGGCACGCCTAGCGCACAAAAGTTTACTGGCGTCCACGACCATAATGACTACGATTACGATCCTTCCTATGCCTACGTTCTCTTCACAAACAGGTATGTATCTATTCAATGTCGTTCCCTATCCGGCCTCGCTGAGTTTCTTGTTGGACTCTTCTCAGCTAGGCTAGGAGTTGTCAACCAGCGACAAAACTCTCAGTCTTTGGGTAATCAATGTATAAATAATGTACCTACAACATAATACTTCAATGCTCCGAGTAGCTCGATTCCACTCACACCTCAGATCCGGTTGAAGCTGCTCAACCAATCTCACTGGAGCGCAAATTCTTAGTGTCGGAGGTTTTCCCTGGATTTCAACCGCGCACTCGTATATTCTCTTTATCGAGCACGGCCTATAAAGCCACAGCCAGATTATAAATTAATATCGTTATAGTTTGAAATAATGGGTGGCGCTTCGAGTCTTAAGTTTCCTCAATTTTCGCAGGTTATTTAACAACTGGGATGTCGGCGTTTCGTTTATTGAAAAGCTTGAAGAGAAGCTGGGGTTAGAGAAAAAGACTTTTACAAATCCTCGGTAAGTTTATATGGTTTAAGTATATCAAATAGTTTTGTAATGAAATTTAGAAAAAGGACAATTGTTTGAATCAAAATTTATTTATTGTAGAGTGGATAAGGGTGAGGTGACGTTTAAGGTTGAGAAGAATAGCAAAGGATATGATGCAGATACTGTAGCCAGACGAATCGGTAAGTTGATATGTGACTTGTGAAAGAAAAACATATTCTTATTCATATTTCATATCAGATCATTATCTACACTCCCCGATAATCGCACATATATCATCTATTAAGGCGGGGGTTTAAAAAGATCCGTTATACAAAATTTCAGATCAAATTTTGTCAACTCAGTACATTTTTTCACATAACTTCCCGCCATAAGGTTTGAATCTTTATAATACCGAGCCTAAGTAGGTACCTACTGGAACTCACCTACAACTTTATATATTCCAGATGACATCAAAGATGACCTACAACTTGAAACCGGTGTAAGAATTTTAACTACAGGAGTTGGAGATCGAGTAAGCCTCTTTACGAATAATTAAGATAAGCATTACATACCTTAGTATTGACATATATTTTCATTTTACTTAATTTGAATATACGGTCTGGAAAACGTAAGAATAAAAACTTTTTAAATTTTCAGAGCAAACGACCGATAATAGAGCATTCAGCGTCTTCTGACACTCAGTTATTCGGGTTAGAGCTACCGGTACTGATGGCTTTAGTGGGCAGCTTGTCAGTTCTGTTGGTGGGCGGTATAATATTTGCCGTGCTACTCAAACGCGACCTAAACGGAAAGAGGAAGATGCAGGGATTGTCATCGGCTGCTGATATCGATGCTGAAGCTACCAGAGACTACCAAGTAAAGGTTTATTTCTGAAGACATATACACAAATCCAAACAATTGATGTGATTGAAAAACAACCTCTTAAACCATAAATCTTAGAAAATTCCTTTGCTGTTCCGCTGAAAGAATGTGTAGGTCTATCAGTGATAATAAGATGCACCCACTTGCTTATTTTACCATACCTACCGATGGAGAATTAAGAGGGGTACCTTTTTATAAAATAAAAACCCTATATTTGTATGTTATCGTACCGAGAATTTAGCCTGAGCAAGATACGATTACAATTACTTACTTTTTAATGTCTATAAAATCTTGAATTTTAAAATAGTTTGCCCTACTTTCAGTTTTCAATTTCGTAATGTCTACCTAACTATTTATACTTCAATCCCACACTTAATTACAGGAGAGAGATAAATCATTACTCAAAATTTGTATTTTAAGGAGCTGTGCCGCGCGCGGATGTCGGGCAAGTGGTCAGGGCAGCAGACGACAACGGCTCCCCACCCGACGGACCCGCCGCAGCGTATTACCTCGCTCTCCCGGGAACCTGATGGCAACTCACCCTCTACACGATCCAGCACTTCTTCCTGGTAAGCGACACAATTGTAGTGTTAGAGGTCGACATTGTGCACCCAGCTGAACTACCGCAGCTCATCTACCCCCGCCTAATGGCAACTCGTCTCCTACGCTGTCCAGGGACTGGTAAGCAGGTCTAGTAGTCGGGGCAGCCCACAGTAGACAACCCGGCGGGCCCGTTACAAATCATCACTTGGATCCTGACGGCAACTCGCTCTCTAGACGGTCCAGTAGTTGTTTCTTCTTGGTAAGTAAAATAGAACAGTAGTGCAGTGCCAATGCTAGATGGCACAAAGCCTACAGGGTCATACCTACTTATTGTATGAGATCTCTCACTTTTGGCACCTTCAAGGAAAAAATACAAATGACCATCAGGCTTGTAATTTTTTTTATAACATTTCCGATTATGTGTTTGGCAGTTTTGAGTTATTTGTTTTTAGTGCTGGCGGCACAGAAGGGCTTTGTATGGAGAATGCTGCAAATGGTGTTAAAAGCATGAAAATCGGTACGATTGATCTTTAGGACACATGAAATAATTTGACCCGTTGGACAAAAAAAAACGAAGAGGAGAGGAGTTATGACGACTTCTTTTTTTTTGTATTCAATTAAAAAAAATGTTCTGAAACCTATCGTGTGTGGTATCAAACGAAAGAGCTTTCTGAGCCAGTTCTATGAATATATCACGTCATTACATTTAAGTCACTTGTCTTAAATTAAAATAAAAATAATTTTCAAAACATACCAAGTTTGGACTCCTCCTGGTACGATACCGTTGAATATTTTTTTGTAAAATATACCGAATATGGTACCTAATATCCTCATATCTAACCTCAAGAAAGCAGTCTTGAAAATATTTACATGTAGTATTTTTTATAATTTTTTATTATTACAAAGTTTGCTTAGCAACATCAACGAAGGAAAATTGGCGGAAATAATTCGTGACTAAGCGAATTTTGCCAGAGTTGTAGGTACAGTCGACCTAAATAACATACTAAAAGGACTGGTCGATGGGGGTAGAACTAAAGGGTGGGAGGGGGGTGTAATGGTCCCTTTTTTAGTTTTTCCTAAAAAACTCGTAAATGGTAAAAATAACTCCTCTCCTCTTCGTTTTTTTTTTCGTCCAACGGGTCAAATTATTTCATATGTCCTAAAGATCAATCGTACCGATTTTCATGCTTTTAACACCATTTGCAGCATCTTTTTGCGTACCGATAGGACTATTTGCAAATTATTCGTTTGCACTGACAAAAGAAGAAGAAGGATTCTAACTTGATTCGAATATCAAATTTCTGTTTCGTATTTTCACAGGAGCGAGGAGCCGGCATTGACCAATATGGATATTTCTACCGGACACATGGTTTTGGTAAGCGAATTTTCAGAATTATGTTCTTGGCACAAGTTCTATAATTATATCACCTCGATTACTTAGGGTATACTATGTAGTTCCTATAAAACTATTGCGATTCTGCGGTCTTAGTATGTGTAACAACTAACAACTTCGAATGAAATTCTCAATGTTAAATAAATGGTCATCATCACGACTATTCGCAAACCACGAAAACCGAAGACCAGAACTTTCGCTGTGGCATTGTACGACCATTCTACTTCTGATGTCCGCGTGGTCGTGTTGGAGGTTTCCCCTGGATCTTCCCCAGGTACTCTCCAACCGTGCACTCTTATCGCTTTTTTGGCCCGTCTAGGCCAGTAAAGCCACATTCAGCTTAAAAAAAAACTATTTCTACCATCTTACGTCTTACAGGCGTACATGGAAGATCATCTCCGCAACAAGGACCGTCTGGAGCAGGAGTGGAGGGCTCTCTGCGCGTACGAAGCCGAACCATGCGCCACCAATGCCGCCATGAAACCAGACAACACTGGCAAGAATCGCTATGCTGACGTCCTGCCCTACGATCACTCTAGAGTGACACTGAACAAGCTCTCTAACCATCTTGGCTCGGATTACATCAACGCTTCGACTATTGTAAGATTTAGAAATGTATACATTTCAAATTAAAGGAAAAAAATTAAAAGTGGTCTCAAAGCAGGGTTCGAACTTCGAACCTGCGACTTTCTGACATACGCGGACAATCGCTCTAGCCTCCTGAGCTAACGGAGCAACCACGCTCGGCCCCCAAATTCCTCAACCGTTCCTTCATGCAACGTCTTAGGGAGGGGTTTTAGAAATATATTGCAGTACCGCAGTACCTACCTCTTTTTACGTGGACAGTACTATTCAATAAAAACCCTACGGCGACCGCCATCTGTGCTCTCATGTGGCGGTGGGACTCCAGGATCTCATATTGAACGCACAGAGCCATTTATTTTCTGGACCGATGAAAAAAAAATTGTCGCATTGATAACGAATTTAAACATAACCTAATGGCTAGGTCCGCTGGCTGGTAGACAGAAACCAAAACGTCACTGCATTATACCACACGCTGGGTAACACGAATTACAAAAAATTATTCTCGAAATTGTAGACGGACCATGACCCTCGCAACCCAGCCTACATCGCAGCCGCAGGCCCGCTGGCCCACACAGCACCCGACTTCTGGCAGATGGTCTGGGAACAGGGGAGCGTCGTGATGGTGATGCTGACCAGGCTCACGGAAAACGGACAGCAGCTGTGCCATCGCTACTGGCCTGAGGAGGGCTCCGAACTTTACCACATCTATGAGGTCAGTTGCATGATTCGATAATTAAATAAATATTTGTGGACAATCTTACACAAATCGACCTAGTCTCAGTCTACTATGGGTACTACGCGACGATATATACATACTAATAATAGATAAATAGATGCTTAAATACATAGAAAACATTCAAGACTCAGGAAAAAAATCATGCCCATCATAGAAATAAATGGCATAACCGGGATTATAAGTAACTCGGGACTTTCAGCTTCGTGGGCAGGGTCACTACCAACTAGGCCAAAGCGGTAGTCAATATATCGTCTAACGCTGCATCTAACCTATAGGAATGAGGTATTGTTGCTTGCCGTGTGCTTTTTTCATCTTATATCCAAAGACTACAATGTATATACTAAAGTACTTATATCATTCAATTAAAACTAACGTTGTCAAAAAACCCTTTGAAATTTTAGGTCCACCTTGTGAGCGAACACATCTGGTGTGACGACTACCTGGTCCGGAGCTTCTACCTAAAGAACCAGCGCACCGGCGAGACCCGTACTGTGACCCAGTTCCACTTCCTCTCCTGGCCTGAGAACGGCGTGCCGGCCTCCACTAAGGCCTTGCTGGAGTTCAGGAGGTTAGTGTGTCCAGACGAACAATCATATAACCTATAAGTCTCAAGGCTGATTTACATGGTACAACAAGAACTTGCATGCAATTGGGTATTTGACACATGTTAAAATTTATAACATTGGGTCACTGTATGGATAGTAAACTATCAAAATATCACAATGAATCGAAAATTATAAACTTTTATCGAAATAAAAAAAGATATTTAACATCGAAAACTCAGGAAAATTACGTTTTTTTATGGTCCAAAATTCAAATAAAAGTTATCAATAGAATGCTTAAGTATGTAATAAAAAAAAAAAAAAATTATGGCAACTATGTGCCTAAACGCAATTTATGGCAAATATTTGTTTTCCCATACAACGGGTGGTTCGATACTGCGCGTGTGACGTCACTTGCCCGTGCCAATTTCTAGATTTTCTAGGAGCCTTTTGGAGGGCCGCGAGCGTCGAGCTAGGTTCGTCCCTAAGTTTTGCTCTTTATTGTTGTCTTATTGTAGTTCGTCCCATAGAGACATTAGATCGTCTATGAAAACGGTTCGAATGGCACCATAAAAACACTAGTCAAATAGCGAATTTTGATTACACTGCGAGCGATAAGATCCCGCGATGTAATGAAAATCGCATGCAAATTCTTCTACCGTGTAAATAGGCCTTAAACCCGTAGCTGGAGAAAAGGAGCAATCGTCATTCATCTCGTTATTGGTCAAATCGTATCAGTTTGCTATAGATTTGGTCCGAAGCTTCTAAGGTACGAACAACCAGCGAACCGGCGATACTCGTACTGAAGCACAGTTCCACGTCCTTTCTTTATATTTAAGCGACCGTACTATAACGCACATAACTAGCAACACGAATATAACCGCTCCGCTTGCATTCCTTATATATAAAACGCAGGCAGTATAGTATCGGGCTGTTAGTGTAAGTAGTTAAACATTTTTTTACTTCAAATATACTAAATAAATAATATTGTTCCCACAGGAAAGTGAACAAGTCATACAGGGGAAGATCCTGTCCTATTGTGGTCCACTGCAGGTAAGTTACCTCAAATTATAACCTAAGGTCACAAAAGAAAGAGCAATTTCTATACAAGGATGTTTGCTATCATTTAAATTCCCAAAACAATTAGTCGACATAATCTTACTATCTTTTGCGGCGTTTCATTGCCTTGATATAATCAATCTGTAATATATCTTATCAGAAGTGATAATATCTGAGTTCAAAGTTTTATGCATATTTTTCCTATTATAATCTTATATAGGATGTCCCATGGCTAATATGCGACATGACGGGAAACAGTTGCGAACCAAGGATTTGGTCCAGGAGCGGCACTATCAACACAGGGGGGACACTATCAGGCGTGGGTGAGGGGGGAGAATTTTCCCGTCATGCCCCTACTATGTCCTGTCGTGTGTAGAAACTGTGCTATGCAATGTAACTGTTGCCTAAAATATTTTCATGCCATTTCGAAGGTTCATCTCCATCCTTTTTTATGTTTTCCAAATAGGCAACCAATGTAAGCGATAGAAATAAAGTAGCTATCTTAGAACTGATTTTTCAATCCCCAGATAAATGTGTCTGCGTAATAAATGTTTTCTTTCTTATGACATCAGAAAAAGATAGCCATAATTTTAGCCGACGAATAAAAAATCGGCCCTTAGAAGACATTGGAATGTATGTTACAGCGACGGAGCCGGACGCTCAGGCACGTACTGCCTCATCGACATGGTTCTCAACCGCATGGCTAAGGGCGCCAAGGAGATCGACATCGCGGCAACTCTCGAGCATATCCGAGACCAGAGACCTCGCACCGTCGCCACCAAGCAGCAGTTCGAGTTTGTGCTCATGGCCGTCGCTGAAGAGGTAAGGCTAATGAGGGTCTGCAAACCTCCATACTCCTAAAGTGGTGCCGCGGACTCGTCGGTTACAATGGTGATCCTTGAGCTCGTCGACGGTCAGAAGCCTCGATACTACGACTGAGGAGGTAAAACTGGTAAAAGGCATTTACGATACCCTTTTTTCGTGGAGAAACCTGCGAGAAAGTTACGCAGTCGTGGTCAAAAGATTACCACTTCTTATCCATTACAAACCCCATGGTGGCCGACATATTCGCTCGGTCCGGGATCTTAAACTGCATCACGCACTGAAGGGTTTCTCGCGCATCGCTATTTGTAGTTCTTCCGGGTTTTCTGTCTTCCTTGGGGTCTTTGGTGAGGTGCCCCCGCTACGAAGAGTACTTGCGACCTAGCTACTCTACTCCCTTCATTCGTCTTTTGCGACCGCTGGATGAGACCATAGCTCTATTCCTGATGGTCCCGTCCCGACACAGCTGATTGAAGAGACCCTGGAGTATATTTGCGACCATACTCCTCCGTTGAGGGAGACCTACGGTGCCTACTGTAAATTCGCTAGGTACTTTTAAGCTTTGGGCGCGTTACATTTGACTCAACGGTAAAATTTTAAATATTGTGTTGGCAGCGATCTTATCATAGAGAACGATACATACAAGAGGGTTTCACGGACCATCCTTATGAAGTTATGGTTGTAAGATTCGAGAAAACAATTACCATCCAGTTAAGATGTTTATGCCATTTAACTGACTGAATCGTGAATACAAATTATTCGTTATTTTCCATCAACTTATGAGAACATGTATGTACCTAAAATATTTCCCACATTTCACAAACCACATCACACCACACCACCACACCACACCATCACTACGTCATTTTTCATTTTCCACATTTCATTTTCCACAGGTACACGCGATACTGAAAGCTCTCCCGGCCCAACTCCAACAAATGCAGGAGAAGAAGGACAAGGAAAAGGACAAAGAGAAAGAGAAGGAAGGTTCCGAGAAGGAGAAGCCTAACAACTGAACACTTTGCTACTCGTCGTTGTTGCGTTATTGGTCATTGTACTTATTTATGTGTGTCTTCAATCCAGGCTGAGAATTTCGCCGATTTATCTAACTATTTATAACCTACGTTTATTTATTTAATGTGTAAACAAATTGTCTATACGAAATTCTCAACCTTGACGACAATAAAGCAATCTAAACCGGGCACGATTTCAAAATGGACTTACAAAGGCCGTTTAGGCCGCACTAGCATATATTATCAATACAAACTTAGGATATAAATAGCGTAATGTATTACTTCCCACTGGCTGTACATTTTTAAAATGCTACATTATCTATCGTATTTATTTTTTTACAGCTTTTTAATCTGCGAGAGGAAATATTTTCATAAGAATGTGCATAAATCATTTTACTGATTATCGATACCTCCCCTGTACCTATTTATCAACAAAGGGAAGCATTTCAGAAATCATAATCAAATGTTGTCATTATCATCCTATTATAGTGATGTAACTGTATGCCTACCTATTCTATCTCCTAAGTAGGTATATGACATGTAAAGTACCTACTTAAATACGTTAACTTCATCATCATGTTATTTTGTAAAAAATATATTACGGTCAATTGTTGAGGTGTCTAAAAACTCTAAAATGTCCAAAATTAATTTGCAAGCATTTAGATTCGTTATGCCACGGCCATACTAAAAGTATGTCCTGTTAGACTTGTATTTGTGACAAAGACCTAATCATGTACAGTTTGCAGCAGATGTAGCTGCTCGGATGAAGAAACTCTTATTCTCTAGACAATAGGGTCTAATTAAAATCGTTCTGTACTTTGTCCTCGTAGTGACTTGTGCTGCTGGCTGCACTCGCTCCAAACTCCTGCGCACCTGTGGACAACCAGCCTGTCGACGGCATATAAAAAAAAATCGAGCGCAGTATTTTGGAACTGACCAAGTGACACCTACATCTACAATGCAGTTTGGAACAGTGTACCTATTGCATATTTGATACGAATGTTTGGATATCTTTAATCAAATGTTGATCTTTGTCTAAAAAATACAAAAAAAAAATATTCTACTGTGCATGGGATGCATTAGCTGTGAATCGATCTAGTCTATATGAGTAAATTTAATATTTTATCGTTGAATATATCGCGTTGTCTATGCTTTTCAACTATGGATGCCGTTCCAAGTACAAGCGAAGATCTAGGTAGAAATCAAATTCGACGTAAGGGAGCTTCTGTTACTCCCATTTTATTCTAGGTAAGTTTTAAGAGGTTTGTACTGGAGAGCTGCTGTCCGTAGTTAGTTGTCGATGGCTGTTAAAGGCGTTGTTTTCGTTGTTTCGGTTCTTTATTCAAATTTTAACGTAATCTGTTTAAAACGTTGTATCATCCCTTGAAGCAATTTTACAATTGCACGAAACTTGAAGAGCGGGCATGCGATGCCCTCGGCCGAATCATATCGTGTACGAACGGAATACCTGATAAGAAAACTGAATTAACGAGAACAAATTAAATATTTACAGATCGTAGCTGAAACCATAGAGATCGTAGGTACCTAATACGTATCTATATGCATGAAATTTATGTAAGATTATATTTATTAAAATGGAAAATGTAAAAAAAATATTACCCACGAAATTAAAAAATGTAGTTTAGATTTAGGAGAAAATATATTAACCGTATTTCTGTATGAAATTATATGTAGTTTTTATGTGGATGATTGAATATTGGATTTTGATTATTAAAATTGTTTTAGGGTATTACAATTTAGTATCCTACTAGTCCCGACCCCAACCTCCCCTACATTTTAGTACCTAAAGTTGCGTCCTTTTAATACACCGAAGGAATCGAGCAAAAGACACCTACACATCCTCCTAACACTCAAGAAATAAAATGATGAAATAAAATGGGTGAGGGATCATCCTAATACAACGCGACTACGCGATGATCGCGCAATGGCGCGAGTGAAATTCGCGAATATATTGAACTCGAATAGGTGTCCTAAAGGGATCGTCCTAAAACAACCGCGACTACGCGATTATCGCGCGAACTCGCGACTTTTACTAGTAAATATTCTAAGTAAAAGTCGCGCGATCATCGCGTAGTCGCGTTTGTATTAGGGATCCTCCTAATTGGCGCGCGACTACGCGATGATCGCGCGATCGCCCGACTTTAACTTAGAATATTTACTAGTAAATATCGGGAATTCGCGCGGCAGTTGCGTTTGTTTAAGGACGATCCCTTTAGGACACCTATTCGAGTTCAATATATTCGCGAATTGCGATCGCACGATCGCGCGATCACCCCGTTGTATTAGGACGATCCCTTAGGATTAGGACGATCCCTGAGGTGACAGGTGATAACGAGTCGGTTTGTAAGTAAGTAAACATAGCCCTACTACTACTAGTAAAAGCTATTCCGTAAGTATGCTATGCTATAGACGCTTGCAACTTCAAAGGTCACACACATCTTCGAGAGCTCTGATAACTTTGCGAACACAAGGCCATCTACAGAAAAAGTAAAGGTGAGTAAAACAAACTCAGTAAGTAGTCGAGTAGTCATCGATGGCTGCTCGTCGGACCTCATGGCTATTGATGCCGGTGTTCCTCAGGGGTCTGTTCTCTCTGCGACCCTTTTCCTGCTTCATATTAAATGACCTTCTTCTTTCAGGAGTGGTCGCTTACGCAGACGACAGTACAGTAATGGAGAGATATTTGTCCAGCGCAGGGGCTAGTAGTGATGAAATTCGATGTGAGAGAGAGGCAATGGTAGAGCGGATTAACTCGACCTTAAGTCTTGTCTCCCAATGGGGCGTCAATAATCTGGTTAGTTTTAACGCCACCAAGACGCAAGCGTGTCTTTTTTCCGCAAAAAGGAGCCCATTCAGTCTGGCTCCTACTTTCCGAGATACAACCGTGCCTGTAGCCAACTATCTCGAGCTGCTTGGCATGAAGTTATGCTCAAATCTTAACTTCGGCACGTCCATCGAGTCCAAAGCCGGAACAGCGGCCAAAACGCTGAGCATCCTAAATAAGGTCAAACGATACCTATTTCACGCCAATCACGCCTGGACAGCTTCTTACTTTATATAATGCCCAAGTCCGGTCCTGCATGGAATATTGTAGTCACCTAAGTACCAACTTGCCCCACTCGACTCGGTGGATCGCAGAGCCAGGAGGCTCATTGGCGACAGTACGGAAGTAGGATCTAAGCTGCAGAGCCTAGCACATAGACGCAAAGTAGCGTGCCTATGCGTCTTCTACAAATTGTACTTTGGTGAGTGTGCTCAGGAGCTCCATGAGCCTTCCCCCTTCTTCCATCGGACATCCAGACGTACGGCGGGTTACCATCCTTACCTGGTTCACATTCCTCTTACTCGAACCAAGCGCTTTTCGTCGTCTTTTATAATGCGCACTGCTAAGGTTTGGAATTCCCTGCCGGCATCTGTATTTCCGAGTTCATATAACCTGGACCTATATAAGGCAAGAGTGAATAGGCATTTTCTGGGTGAGCTCGCTTCATCGTCGGCCTCATCTTTGTCCCCTGGCTAGATGCTGGCCAAGAGCAATCCCATTATTAATAATTAAAAAAACCAGACGGACGGCGTATATAGATAGACCATGGGCCAACGACAGGTCACGATTACCAATTTCCAAAAAATACTGTGGACGTCTGCCACGATTCCGTTGGTGGGTTTAGTTAAAACTATCACCTGACAAAATTTCATGCGAGAGGAAATGACTGATTTGTTTTTTTTTTTACTAGTTCACGTGCTTGGCAGACGAGTATTCCACCGCGCTATAAGTGGAAGACGATTTTTTTTCGTTAAGGTATTTTCTTAACTATCATTTAAACCTAGTTTCAGTCGAGAGGAAATAACTGAATTTAATTATTTTTTTACGTCTTTGGGTGGCTGCTGCTCCTCAACCCACCAACGGAATGGTGGCAGACGTCCTCGGTATTTTTTTATACATCTTTCTTAATCACTTTACAAGTTTTCGTGCGAGAGGAAATGACTGACGATTTTAACCACCTGGCCCACGGTCCATAAGTGGTTTTCTATGAAGACACGACCTGAGGCATGTCGATTACTTAACTTTCAAACGGTCCTAGAGTGCGTCTGGGATCACACACAATGAAGGGTTACATTATCCATACCGACACCTAGTCACCTACTCGAGGCAAACATGGCGCACGCCGGCGAGACGTGCCCACACGAAACACATGAAAGAGGATTTAATATATGGATGTAGATAAAG
The DNA here is from genome assembly GCA_951800055.1 of Cenopis cana. Classification (NCBI taxonomy): domain Eukaryota; kingdom Metazoa; phylum Arthropoda; class Insecta; order Lepidoptera; family Tortricidae; genus Cenopis; species Cenopis cana. Next base: position 14,734,241 of record OX637478.1, read on the forward strand.
TAGTGTATGCAACTGTACATAATTAGCAGTGGCGGCGCGTCAAAAATATTCTTAGGGAAGCCGGAAATAGTTTTGCCTTTCTTATTCTTCATGAGCCGTACTAAAAGAACTGGTGTGGCTGAAAATTAGGCAAGCCGGTGGGAATCGAGTTGTATGGACGCTCCGCCACTGATAATTATGCATTAAAACACTCGTGTGACCTTATAATGAAACTCTAAAACACACTCGTGTTTTAATTTTAATGCCCCCCATTATGTACCAGTTGCATAAACTACTATAGGTATTATGTGATCGTGGTTAACACACAAAATGAAGTGAGAGTAACACTATACAGTTGGCGGTGGAAAAGTAGGTACAGTGTTTCAGTATCCTCAACATATACATTTAAAATTTTTGTTTTTATGAGATGAATTCTATTCTATTTTATTTCTTTTGTAAGTTTTATGTTTCACTATTTATAACATATTTAAAAACAAGCTGAAATACTGGAATGAAAGTAGAAAAAAACATAATATACCTACTCTTTTTATCTCCATAACATATCGTTGATTGCTAACCATGGCTCTTAAATAAAATAACACGTTCAAATAAGATATTCACGCGGGTGGAACCGCGGGCACGTCTAGTTTTAAATAATAGTCTACCAAGAATGTTATTATCACTTGCTTGGTAAAAAAGGCGTAAGTTCAACATCTAATGAATAGAACTAGCTAAAATGACTGCGAGTAACATTTATAACTTACTAAAAGCGTATGTGATGGCGTTTTACACATTTTTTTTATTTGGATCAGAAATATGAAATATAAGGTAAAGTAAAAAAAAACATGAAATCCGCGTTTTTATAACCCGTGTTTTTGAATCGAAGCTTCCGCTTTTTATAATTCGGCATCTGGCAACACTGTTGTCTTGCGTCAACCGTCAACGTCAACGACTCAACAGCCGTGTTCCGAATCACGCTTAAAACGTATAAACGCGTTTACGATCGGACCGAATCACGCTCATAGCGTTTACATGAGATGTCGTGACGTCATTGATGACGTCATGGACGGCGCCATATTGGCGTTTACAGTGCTCACACTCCGAGGCGTCAGCACCGTAAACCAAACGTCAAGTTGACGTTTGATATATGAACATGACAGTAAACACAACATGCCCGGTCCGAATCGAAACACCACTCACGCGGCCTTGAGCACGCTTACTGATTCGGACCGGCCGTCAGCACTGTAAACGCTGTGATCGTTGTTGGCGTGATTCGGAACACGGCTAACGTCATTTCATTTCATTTCAATATTTCATTCAAAGAGAATATAATACTACGTTTTTAAGAGTCGGCACTCTCTAAGAAGGCTTGTACCGAATTGTGAACGTACTTTGTGCCAAACTACCACTAAATGCCAATAATGCCAACATAAAAAAAGGAGAGCTAGGGCTTGACACCTCCTTTACCTGACATTTATCGATATCGATGAATCGATACGTGCTGCTGTACTGTAGGTACCTACCACTAAATTTTGAGTAGGTATTTCGAGATAAAGTGCGAGTCTTCCACGAAGATGCGCCCCGCTACAGTCCCATCCGTACAATTAATTACAATTAATATGGGATTCGCTGTGGATGGGCGCGTTGTCGTGGATGACGCGCTAATCGCTATACTACTATCATAAAATAAAACTAGGTCAGTTGTATTCAATGAATGTATTTAGCTCCAACCGTTTGGCTGTAAAACCTGTGTGACAGACGACGGTATAGGTAAATATGCCAGATCCTCGATTCCTGCTAATTTTACCCATAATCGACATCTGAAACAAGAGGATTATCGATAATTTTGTTCGCGCACTAGTCTTATTCGTCTTATTTCAATTTACCTATTTTTTGTCAAGAATAACTTTATTCTCAGAATGTTCGTACAATCCATGATTTTATGTACTTCGAACTAATTAAATTATTAACTGTTCACGACTAAAAGTCAAGAATTATTGATAAATCACATTAAGAAATCAATTTACCGACCTGTCCGGATCTAGTGGAAATCTGGCCAAAAATACATCAGAAGTTAATCTTCGCACACGTCTAACACCGCAAACTTCACATTTCCTTAAGGATTTGCCCCCCATTTCAAAAACAGCTAGGTTATTTTGCATAAAACACAATAAATTACAAATATTTCAGACGATTTCAAATACCCCCGAGAAACGACGGCTGACGTTTTAATCAATCGTACCAACCCAAAGAAAAGTATAATACGTCTATATTCGAAAGGAACTATGGTATTTGATACCAAAATGCAGCAGCAGTCATTTTAATTCGGTAATATTATTTCTATGCCTCAACGTTGGTATAAAAGTACGTTCCTGAGTTATCTTACTATGAAGTGTCGACGGACTGATTTCATTCATTTCATTCCTTCGTTTGTCATACGCCGGGAGTAGGGGACGTGACAAAACTTTTTCTGTGATAAATTTATTCACTTTTAATTACGTGAAATATTCCAGTAGTAAGCATAAGATATTCAAGTTATTGTAATCTCAAAATGGTTAACGGGCGTGCCTTGCATTTTGTGTTCAAAGTGGCTGACAGGACTCTCACTGCGAAATTCTACCGAGACATCTTGGGAATGAAGGTAAACTACTTTAAAATGTGTTATATTTAGGAAAAGAGATGCATAACATAATTACTTACTTCCAGTATATTTATAAGTTGTTTATAATTACCACTGAAATCTTACCAAGGTCGTTTTTAACAACTATGAACCGGTAATAATATGCCGGAACTAATTACTAAACTTAGTGGTTTAAACTATTATGCTAGAGTTACCTGCGTTTAAAATGCAATCTAGCCTTATTTATGTTATACTTAGGTAAAGCAGACTTTTAAACTTTAATAAAATTATGTTGTAAATTTGTCACTAGCGGTCTTATTGTGCTTAGTCATTTGGAAGTGATTAATATTATCCATGACACCGCACGGATAATTATATGTATTATTCCACAGGTACTTCGCCACGAGGAATTCAGTGAAGGCTGTGAAGCGGCCTGCAATGGGTCAGTAAAAATTAATTGAAGGCATGATTACAAAAACAACATAACTGCTTAGATTAGTTGACACTCTGTCAATTTGTTTCTGGTCTTGGATGTTTTCTATGTATTTAAGTATTATTTTTTTATATAAGTATGTATATCGTCACTTAGTACCCACAGTACAAGCTTTGCTTAGTTTTGGGGCTAGGTTGATTTGTGTAAGATTGTCCACAAATATGTATTATTATTTATTTATTAATCATCCTCAGCCTGTAGTCGTCCACTGCTGGACATAGGCCTTCCCTAATTCACACCACCACACCACACTCTCCGCATCACACTCAGTTCTCCGCATCCAACCGCTTCCCGCCACTCTTCAGGTCACCGGTCCACCTGGCGGAGGGTCGTCCCACAGGCCGAGTCTTTCGCGGTCTCCACACCAGAACTCTACTAATACTTTAAATTACACTTACTTTAATTACATACCTACCTACTCAACGCAAATTAAACTGCAGACACTAATAATATATTGTGTCTAGACAAGCATAGCATAGTAGGTATTGTTGATATCTATGGTATTGCTATCCACATATTACCTACAACACAGTAGCTTAATTCAAAACAGACATAAACATGTTCACTGTACAAATTGATGGAATACAGTTGAGCAGAAACCCAACTAGAGTCTGGCTAATGAAATATTACACACAATTTTGGCGGGAAATTCAAAAAATCTTGGGATGGTCACACTTTGTGTAGTAGGAAGTATAGTTTTGATACTAGAAAATATTTTTGATTTTCTGTGCACACGTAGTTAAGGTACCTAAAGTGAAACTGAAAATGTTAAAAGTAGGTTGATGTGCACTCAAAATCAGCTCAGCTCACATAATTTCTATCACTATGTGGAGTACAGTCAACAACAAAAACATATATTTACACTTTCTCATCATATACCATTTTAAAAAGGCGGAAAAATGAATTTGTAGTGTAAATAAGACCTAGTAAAAACAAGTCAATAAAAAAAATAAAAAGAAAGAACCATTTGTACCAGGCTAATTTTTTTTTGCACAGCTATCGTTCATCGTCAAGCCATTCACGAAAATCACCATGCCATACTTTTCCGATGGGGCCAAATGGCCGCCATACTACTGCAAAAGAGTATTTTTTTAAATTTTTGCCAAACGATTTGTACCAGTATGGCGTTTGGATTTTTGGAAAGGATATGTATGATACAATGTGACATCATATTTGCCATACTTCTAATAGTGGGAAAAAAGTGGTACCATACTTGAAATTGAAAAACTAGGATTTATGAAACGTCTAGTTCTTAGTTAGGTCAGGTAATTGTAAGTAGTGTTGTGTTCCTAGAGGTGGGCAAGGTTGCCAGAGCTACCGGGTTGCACTGTGTTGAGAGCGTGGGACCTAAATTTGTCCCTTCTGCTGTCAACACAGTAAATCGTCAAATTTTATATAGGGTATATATTAAAAATGCGAACGTGCCTTCTTTGGAGTTGCGAGCGTCTATAGGCTTGGGTGTCCGTTTACCATCAGGTGGACCGTACGCTTATTTACCACCGCCGTTGTATAACAAAAACTAGTACTGAAAGTATCAAAATAATAGAGCACCAACCTACTACATTGTTTACATCTTGTAAACATTGCAGTTTTTCGTTATACAACGCTTCACGTCCACTTCGCACATTGTCGTAATTATTTACGGGCTTAAATAATAGTTCGCGGCCCTCGATCGGTATAGTAATTATTAATATTATTTAAAATAAACACAATAAACCCCTTATAAACCGCGACCAATTTGAATGATTGACATAAATTGACAACGTGTTGACAACAGACATTTAAACAATCATAGACAATTAGTAATACAGCATGTAAATATCTGTCAGTAAATTTTGGTTAGCCAGACTCTACCAGCAGATATTTATTTATATATTTATTTATATAATATATTTATTTAAGTGAAAACTTCTTTAGCGGCGCTGAGCACTTTTTGTGATGGGGAAAAATGTTTAAACTCGCGACAGATTCGTAAGGAGGTCTCAATATAGTGGACGGAAGTACGCCTAGGATGCTCTACGACCAGCTAAGTTGACCCCTCCTAATATCGTAAGCGTAAGACGGACACGTAAGGAGGTCTCAATATAGTGGACGGAAGTACGCCTAGGACGCTCTACGACCAGCTAAGTTGACCCCTCCTAATATCGTAAGCGTAAAACGGACACGTGACCTGTTTTAATACAAATAAGTACTAACAAATGATTTTATGTCACACCTGGCCATAAAGTGGTCATTATCGCACGCTCCGCGCGCGAAAAAACCCACTTCCTGGCCAGGGGGTGACATAAAATTTTGTACTTACCACGGGCGATAATAAAGAAAGCCTCAGATCGCATATTTAGCGCCCTTGCCTTCGGCTCGGGCGTAAAATACCTGCGATCTGTGACATTCTTTGTTTTATCGCCCTTGGTAAGTAATGTACTATTATCCTCCTCTCTTTCTACCGCGCGGCGAAAATGTATGCCTGCGCCTGCTGTTTCCTTTAGGCGGCGCAGGGCGCTTGCGCGAATGTGCGTGTGTGTTTGGTTTTCACTTCTGCCGGCACTCCCGGAGTGCAGCCCGTTGTTTTTTTTAAATATTTTGTCATTTTACTTTTTCTTTAATTTATTTAACCCTGTTATTAACACATTCATTGCTGACGAGTGCTATACGCGACTTTCGTAGAAGATAACATGGTTTTCTCATTTGTAGCGAATACTGTCTATGAACAGAGAACACGATATTGTGTCCTTGGCACTGAATGTGTTAATTATCCAGTACTAGGCTGAATAATAGATAGTCCAGTCAGATACTTGATAGTGCCAAGATATATATCTGACCACTATCAGGTATAATATCTGATCTATTGTATCTGTAATTAAAATCTCCTAATTTTATCAAATAAAATCTTATGCAATTTATTCTCTTGATAATGACTGTGTTTGTTACATTGTAAATTAGTATTTTTTTTAATTTTGTATAAAGCAGTAACGCTGCTAACGCGAATGCCAGGAGGTCGCAGGTTTGAATCCTGCTCGGTGACAAAATATTTTCTTTATTTCTAAATTTGTAGTATTTTTTTCGATTCCAGGCCATATGCAAACAGATGGAGCAAAACCATGGTGGGCTATGGCCCTGAAGACACACATTTTGTTGTTGAGCTCACATACAACTATGGCATCACACATTACGAGACTGGCAATGATTTCATCGGGCTCACAGTGCAGTCCAGTGAGACTCTGCAGAGGGCCGCTGCAAACAACTGGCCGGTGAAACAGCAGAATGGACAGAAATATGTGGAGGCTCCTGGCGGTTACAAGTTCTTCATTGTTGACAAACCGGAACCTGTTGGCAAAGGTAAATTGGCTGTTTCGTTATTTTCCCAGGTTGATTAGTTTTCGGTCCTGTTTTCTAAAAATGGAAATGATGGTACCATTTCTTGTATGTGTGATAGTGGTGTGGTTGGTAAGGAAAATTCATTCACGTTTTTCTATTCTGATATGCTTATTAGTTATTCGATTCTCACTAAGTTTGTACATGGCATTTACATTATTAAGCTGTGTTAGACTGGCTTAATTTAATTTTGTTTAACAGACAGAAGTTAGTCAAATGAACTGTATTTATTTCCTTCTACAACATCATTTTTCACATCTTTGGTAAGGTGATTATTTCAATACTTTAAAAACCTATTGTTAATATTACCATGAAATTGCCATTATTTACAGTTCAAACCATGACCAACTGTTCCAACTCGGAGTCTTCCATTCATTACTTATATTTCTTTACCCGTCAAAGTAATTATTAAGTTAATTATTCCTAGCATTCAATCATAACAATTAATGATAAGATTGATAAGTCATCTCCACACTTGATAAGCGTTGATAAAATATTGTATCAAGTGTACATGACTCTTGTCACGCCTTAAGACAGTGATACTGATACTTACGCAGCTGACTCCTTATCCTAGATAAATGATACATGAGTGCTGTCTGGGGCTGCAACCTGAAAACCGTTACTTTGTTAAACCACTCTGGTAATACAGGGTGTTTGGAAGGCCACTGCAAAAAACACATCAGAGGTCAATTTGAACATTTTTGGCCTATCCACATATGCAATGTTAGCTTATTGCTTTTTAGGGCTATCAAAATTTTTGAGTAGATGTGAATTGTGACAGTTTTTAAGGTACATTATTTTTTAATTTTAATTTCGGGTAAACAGACTCGTAGTTTTTAGGGTTTCCGCAACGGCTCGGCCCGCAAATTAACTTTCCAACTATAGCTTACTTTTTATCCTCAACAACAATTTACCATAATAGGATATTTATGAATTACGACTAATAACATTTACACCACACCTTGCCAAAAAGCGCGTTTTTCTGCACGCTGCGCGATCAGAAAAACCCACTTTTTGGCCAAGTGGTGACGTAAAATTGTGTACAAAACACGGGTCGTAAAACAGAAAGCCCTCTCTCGCATATTTGAGACCCTCGCCTGCGGCTCGGGCCCCAAACATCTGCGATATCGGCCTTTCTTTGTTTTACAACCCTTGTATCGTAAATAACTATTTTTTAATAAAACAACACGATTTAGGAATGTTCTTGCGTTAATCTCATCAGAATAAAAAGGAGACACGATGGAACAATGAGTCATATATCAAATAACAAAATAAATAACATGCAAATATACATACAGTAAAGTAACATGTTGTATGTGCATGTTAAAAGCAATTGAAAGATACTTTTATCTTTAGTTTGTCATGCATGTTGCTAAATTTGGTAACTCGGTGTTATTGTTTACTTTTCAAGTTGGCATAAATGCATAGATATACTGAGTACCTAGCTGATACCTATGTATAGCGGAAAATTACTAGTACAAAGATTGCGCCATTAAACTCGGATTTTTATTTCCATGTTTATCAGAAGTATAAGGAAAACAATTCTACACTAACATTGGATCTTTTCGGTTGAGTAATTTATATTATATTTTACACGTCCTAGCTTAGGTGGGGGGTCGTCTTATGTTTTGCATATACACGTGAAACACGTGCAGTCCATGAAAAGTGCCTATGTATATTTCCTCTCTGTCGTACTCTTATAAATATAATAGAGGTAGGTCTTAGGTTGACTGGTAGAGAATGCCTTATGGCATTAATTAATGGTAAAGAATGCCTTATCGCCTTTTGTATCTGTAACTTGTTAATGTGCAATAAAGTTTAAATAGATAAATAAATAATATAAGTAAACAAAGATTTTAATTTATTTTGTAAGAGTGGCAGTATTTTTATATTGATTTAAGTACCTACTTATACTATTTATTCATAATTCTCATACAAATGAGACTTGTAAGTAACAGTTAGGACATTGATGCAATTTGGGTCTTTAATTGATGTTAAATTTAATATTTGACGTAGCTATCTCTTCGGCTAGCGCAACTTCAGTTTACTCCACCCTTACAAATATTTTAGTTTCTAAATTCTCCTCCTCTCCTCTTATTTCTCCATTTCATTTCCAGACCCAGTCCAGAAGGTGGCCCTGGCCTGCTCCAACCTGGCTAGATCCATCGCCTACTGGAACGGTCTGCTGACGCTGAAAATATTCGAGAAAAATGACAAGTCCGTTGTTGTGGGCTTCAGCGAGGATCAGGCCAAACTCGAGCTGGTTGAAATTGGTAAGTTGATCATATGTATATTATGTGTGTCATTTCAGTTGAACGAATTGCACCAAAGCAATTCCTTCAAAAAGCTACTTTACCGTTCAAACTATAGGGTTCAAGGCTATAGGGCGAGTTTTTCACTAAAAAAACATTTCTGCGTCAAAATCTGAGAACACAGTATAAATATAACTATGAAGTTCCTCGAGCACACAATAAACTGATGCACAAGAGTGCTTTCATTGCCGCTATGCGTGTCTTCAATAAATTACCCATCGAAATTAAGATGTTAGAAAACCCAGCATTTAAATCTACTCTAAAAAAATGGCTCATCCAGAAAGCTTTCTACAGCACTCATGAATTTTTCAATGATGTGAATTAATGTTTTATTACTTAACCATTATTTAAGAATGCATGCAATTTAGTTTTATTGTCATATATTGTATGTCCGTGATGGATAAACTGTTGAATCTATTTTATTATTATGTCACCTTTGTACACAGTTTTACAATAAAGTTTTCTATTCTATTCTATTCAAAATCCAATAACATTTTAATAGAAATACGTTCAACAAAAAGAATTTCCACCAAACATACTTATGAGTTAAACTTTGTCAATGTAGGTGACGAAGCGTGCGTTCATTTGACCATGTAGGAGTGAGGCTCTTCCGGCCACCGCAATTTCGTAACATGATGAAATCGAAAAATATTTTTTCTCTTGAAAGAAACTCATTGCGTTCTGTGACACTAATAGGTTGGTTGGTTGGCCAGCTTCAAGGTAACTCCTGCGCTGTTGAAACGTCAAATTACACAAAAACAAGTTGCAAATGCTTTCACAAGCAAAAAAGCCATCAAATGGCTTCTTACGAAAAGTAGTCTGTACCAAAGAGTACATTATTAATACTGGCAGGTACTCAGTCGTAACTTCATTCATGTCCTTGTAGGACATGACAGCAGTGTTTTCTGTTATTTAGTTCCATTCATATAGCTTGTCTTTGGTCTTTTCATTTATGATTTGGAAAAGCGTTAGTTACGTCGTGAAAGGTGACCAATAACAACCGTTACCTATCGCAGTTTTAAGGTTTTTTGCTGCACTTTACTCTATTAGTGTTTTTGCCTGTCCTATTTGTTTTGGCTTATGTCTTCATTCACAGTGTTAGATATGTAAGATAGACCTATCTACCTGTAGCTCATACAGTTCTAACCTAGCTCTATTGACTGTTTGACTACGAAAACAGAAATTGTTGCCTGCGGGTTCGATTTCGACCGGCCGACTAACGTGGGACTAAAATCATCAACATACCGGACTCACATTTAGTGATACATGCCTTCAAGCCTTTAATGATTTATGGCCCTATCAACACCCACATTACTCCTATATACTAAACATTAGAAGAAATCTACGTGTCTCCGCGTCTTGTTGTTTGAGTCTTGAATAGCCTATTGTATAACAGATTAAACTTGAGTGTGTATTAAAATATAACAAAAACAAATGTGAACTTATAGTACAATTTCATTCTGTTCACAGCGGAACCAATAAACCGCGCAAAGGCCTACGGTCGCATCGCGTTCGCCTGCCCCTTCGACGAGCAGCCAATCATCGACAGCAAGATCCAAGCTGCCAACGAGAAGATCCTCACTCCCCTGATCTCACTTGACACCCCTGGCAAAGCCACGGTTCGCGTCATCATCCTCGCGGATCCAGACGGCCATGAGATCTGCTTCGTTGATGATGAAAGCTTTCGCCAACTGTCACAGGTCGACCCGGCCAGTGACGCCGAGTTGGACAAGTTCATTAAGTCAGATAAGTCGCGCTAATTTACTATCAAATTCTACAAGTATATTGATAAGTACAGTTCGAGTATTATTAGTATTTTTTATAATGTTGCTAAAGAAACCCAGTTATTGCAAGCAACTGTAGTAGTATTTTTCCTCTGCTACCAGCGGATCAATAAAATGTGGGAATAAGGCAACGGTTGCACCTAGTGTTGCACTTATCTTCCATAGTAAATTGTTATCGTATTCCTACCTTATTCGACTATGAGCAGTGCAAACGACGTAAAACAAAGATTTTGTTATACAATGTACACCACTGCTCAAAATTCGTTGAATGTTGAAAGTATATAGAGACTGCTTATATATAAATGTTTATGAAAAAGAACTTGTATGTATGTTATGATTATTAAAGAAAATGATGTATACATAGTATTGAGCTTTTTTTATTGTAATTATTTATATGTTGTGCCAATATTATCACGACGCTCTTAGACATTAATCACATCACAAAGACCTGTAATTAGCTTTTCAGCTTTAGAAATTACATTACATATTATTACTATGTTGTTATTTTATAGTTCTTGTTTCGCGATTATTAGTAATACGAATATATTTGAATATATTTATAGTTAAATTAAGTAGAAGGTTTGTTTTACTGTTTTTCCCTATATACCATGATTTATTAGCTGTTGGTCCAATACGCAGTTCGTCCAGTTGATATTCACGTACGCATTTCGTCCAACACGCATTTGGTCCAACGTGCATTTAGTCCAGCAGTATTTCGGCGAACTCGCATTATGTCAACACGTGACGAATTTCGAAATGGACGAACTGCGTAATGACAATCTGCGTAGTAGACGAATGGCGGATTGGCAGAATGCTATTTGGACGAACTGCGTATTGGACCAACAGCTAATAAATCCTCACCGGCAGAAAATTTTGCCCAAAAACTTTTCGTGATTTCAAACTATAAATTGAATAAATTAAATAATCCTAATCCTAATATCCTAATCCTTCCTAATAATATTAAAAACGTGAAAGTTTGTGCGGATGTATGGATGTACGTTCCGTTTAATCTCAAAAACTACTGAACGGATCTCTGAAACTTTCCAGTGTTGTAGCTTAGACATCAGAATAGGACATAGGCTATAATTTATTTCAAAGTTCAAAAAATTTGGTAGCAAAACTGGACTGGTTTTATATGTTAATATGCATTTTTCTAATTTGGGCCAAATTTTCTGCCGGTGAGTATATAACAAAAAAGTAGTAATTTTATACCTCCATTTTGGCTGCCAGTGCAACGGCATATCAACTATAGTAGGGGAAGTAGTGTCATGAGGTCCACGTTTGGTATCGGATGAATTCACTTGACACAGATGTAATAAAGGTAAATCTAAGTTAATTTAGCCCGGTAGCCATCCGCCACCCCCTGGGGGGTGGGAAGGATTTTACAGCTTTTCAAGGGGGGCTCCCATAAAGCTAAAGGGGGGTGCGAAAAAATTTTTTTGACCTACCTCATCGAGTGGGGTATCAATGAATAGAGCTCATTGAGTGCATAATTATAGTAATTTTTGTTTTTAAAAATATTGAAAAACAAAGGAATTAACAGCCACTTAAATTTTCATATAATTTTACATTCCCCCTTTAAAATCTCATTAAATATTAATCCTAGCGACAAAGTGTATAGAACCTTTTATGTAGATAATTTTGTTTAGATTACTTATGCCTAAGAACGTTTTTCGATATGGGTCACCGTTTATGAGTTTTTCACGAAAAACCGAAAAATGGAACTTTCAAGGCCCCCCCTTCCTACCCTCCAGGGGGTGGCGGATGGCTACCGGGCTAAATTAACTTAGATTTACCTATATTACATCTGTGCCAAGTGAATACATCCGATACCAAAATGTGCACCTCTCATATATTGGGTGACACTACTTCCCCCACTACTAGAAAATAGTAAGATGAAATGTATATATATCACTGTCAGATCGTCAAAACCGTTAGATTATAATTTATCTAGGTAGCGAGATTGTAAACTGCCGAAAGATTGTGATCTATCAAAAAATTAAATTGAAAATACTGTTAGGTCTATCAATCGATAAAAGTCCTTGTATTTGATTGATTTGTTTCTGCACATACGGAAAAATATACAACGTGCAACGTCGCGATTAAGAGGAATGCCTAGCTGGACAACTTTTCAAATCTCGAATTTTTGACATAATGTTTCTGTCGCGCTGCTGGGAGCGGGAGCGGGCGCTGTCTATGTGTGAGCGCACGCACACAGGCGCGAGACACGAGACATCGCCCGCGAATTTACTTACTGACCCAGCATACGAGGTTCGTTTTTGGCCGGCGTTGTACACAGGAATAGGACTTTTATCAAAAATGGCCCGCAAAATGAACATTACTCGCTTACTCGTATTTGATGGTAAAGTATACCTATTGTTTAAGGTCATATCAAAATTAAAAAAAATTATAAGAAAAAAAACGACTTCAATGGGGGAGGCCGGTAAAAGATTATTATACTTAGATGGTGCACTCTTAGATTCCATACAATGAAATAAAAATTATAATGGTACAAGAGTAAGTACCCTCAATTCCTCATGGAATCCACCATCAGAACTCAAGCTTGACAAAAATGTGTCTTGAAAACCTAGCTTGCTTGACAAACATAACGAAGAGAACAAATCGCCAAACGTAAACTATGCGTCGTTTTAGAGTTCCATCATCATCAGCAGTTCCACTTCATCAAATGTCACATTTTTGTATGAAAATGCTTGATTTGTTGATAAAAACACAAAAATCACTATTTTAGATTTGAGGAGTTCCCTCGATTCCTCATGGATCCCATCATCAGAACTGCGTTTTGATATACAATATACCTACAACTATTGGAGTCTGTCTATTGGGTTGGACTGTCGGAGTTATGGAGTAACAAACATAAAAACAAAAAAAAACATACAGCCGAATTGAGAACCTCCTCTTTTGAAATCTTGAAGTCGGTTAAAAATAATACCTAGTACATTACTGCAGACGCCGAGAAAGAATGGCTCGCCGGGTGAGTAGGTATAGATGGCCGACCGTAGGGAGGCCGGATAGTGATACGAAGCCGGCAAGCCTTATTCACGGGCACAGACCTCCTCTCATAGATGAGGAGCTTGGGCAGTACTCTCCAGGCTGGCCCAGAGCGGGTTGGGGACTTCACATACAACTTTGAATTTCTTCGCGGATGTATGCAGATGCTTCGCCGAAATGCCAACGGTAAATTTCAAATGATATTCCGTACATAAAGTTCCGAAAGACTCATCATTGGTACGAGCCGGAATTCTAACCCACGACCGCCGCTTGACAGCCGCACGCTTGAACCACTAGGCTACCGTAGCTACTAAGTGTCCATGTTTGTGCACATTTAATTTGTCTGAGGCCTTCGTGCGTTATATTCATTTTTCTCATTTTCTCGAAGGTTAGCTGGAAGAGATCCCTCAGAGGGGTAAGTTCGCCTTTGTACTTTATATTTTGTAATTTTATTTCTTGTTAATGTTCCTATTATGTGCAATAAATTATCATACATACATATATATCCCCTCGCCAGTGGCGACATAAATGGCAAAAAGTTGCCTATATAGAGCCCAATTTGGGCTTTATCAAAGACAAGGGTCCCCAGGTCACCTTTCTATTCTATATTCTTCCATTGTGACTCTGGCTTCTTCTTGTGATTAATAACTTTTCTGGTAGGTAATATGATTTATCGATAATTTTCCACCACTAGCGTATCGACAATATATGTCACCGACTGTTGCCCATCCCTATTCCATCTGTGTACGTATATTTAGAAACTGACTCCGCCACGAATTCGTGCGATAAGGACAACTGCAGCTCGGACTAAAATTCCCATGCGAAAAACTCAAAAATCGAGGTTTCGTTCTCGACTGTTTCCTCCTCCAAAACGCAACCAATCATTCTAAATTTTTGGAAACTACAAGAGCAAGAAATTATCTATGCCGCTACGTTTTGATTTTTGGGTCTATTTGTAGTCATATTTGTATACTGCGCCTTTTTTTGCAGCCAATTCAATTAAGCCGTATTTGCGATTTTTGGAGGGCTGTAAGTTTCTTTAAAATAAAAAGATCCAAGAAAACAAAACGTAGCGGCATAGATATTGATGATATTGATCTTATTTGAAAAAATCATTGCTCTAGGTTCAAAAACCAGGGAGAAAACAGTCGAGAGCGTTTGTATGGGAAAATCGCAGCTAGGCATTCCTCTTAAATACCAAAATAAGTACTACCTATGCCATTCGATTGCTAGTATGCGAATTACTCTCACGCATCTAGTTTTTTGTTGGTAATTTTATATTACTCGATCTATAGGTTATATCCATTAAGCGAGCTCTTGCGGGATTGTAAACTGTCGAAAAATTTTAATCTACCGGAAAATAATGCGTCAAATTCTAAGCAGTATGTAACGGTTCACAATCTTTCGACGTGACCCTTACAACTTAGGTTAGGTTCGTTCGTTATATGAGAGCGATTCCTCAGAGCGTACGTATATAGAAGCCCCGCACAGCGGAACTTCGTCGAATTGCTGGAGGAAAGCACAAAAAAATCGGTTCACAATTTTTTGAATTAAAATTTTCGCCAGTTTGTAATCTCGTTAGATTGTTTATTAATTCGAATTTGAATCGATCGTTAATTTGAATTAACCCATTCGAAATAGCAAAACCTCGAAATGTCGGAAACTTTGATTAAATTTGGTACGAATGTTCATTGAAATGTACTCCACTCCACCCATAAGATATTTGCAAATTGTGTGAAAACGTACGCTATTAAAACATGGTCAAGAGGAACATTGAAGCCTAATAAATTCTGCACTAACCTTAGTATATAACTGTGACGAAAAACATGTCTTCTTGGAGAAAAATCCATCCACATGTGAGTTTTACGTTAATGTCTTCCAGGGGAGAATAACTGAACTTGAAACTTTACACAATAGGATATATTTACACAATAGGTAGGTTATGTTAATATTGAATGAATGAATGAAATAATTTATTCCAGAACATGTCCATATTGCATAACATACAAGATCAAATTAACTTAAATAAAATCAATCAAATCATTAAAATTAAAATAATTACATAAATTCAAAATACAATAAATTTATAATAATATAATCAATGAGTATATTATGAGTATGTGTTATGAGTATGAGTATATTAACATTTTACCCAACTACGGCTAAATCAAAAAGAAGGGTAATGGTTTAAATAGATCGTAAAGTACAGTCACCAGCACCAATATCTGCCATAACAAAGGCGGCATAAATACCTGACACGTCCTTACGGCCCTACAAATAGAGTCGTGTCAGATATTTATGCCACCTTTGTTTTGGCAAATTAATGCTGGTGACTGTACTGTTTGTTTCCTGCCACCTGTCCACCTCCAAGTCAAGATGCTTGATAGATGCCAACAATTGAAGTGGTGTTAAGATTTCTCCTAATTCTGACTACGTGTTGGCGCATATTATAGTTCAAAAAAATTCAAGATGGCGGGCGTGAGAGGACGTCACGTCTAAAATCAAAACTTTGATTCTAGCGCCTTAATTATCGGGTGGATTTCAATGAACGTGACAACAGGAGATAGCCCAGGCACACGCTAGTGGTATACACTATAAATTAAATACCTATAATTGAAGCAGGACGTATTGCGAGGACTTCATAATACAATGACCAAAACAGATTTTAGGGTGGGATCAAAATGCAAGTGACAGCTGTCAAGTTCACTACAGTGTTGCCAGAACGTGCTTTTTAGCACGGTTTTACGTGCTTTTTTGGATACGAACGTGCTTTTTACGTGCGGTCCTCAAAAACGTGCTAAAACCGTGCTTTTTTAGGTGCTATGGTGCTTTATGATTTTACTACTAAAAATGGAGAGGTAATGTTGGTTTGGTACTCTCTAAAACTGTAATTTTTTTTCTAACAATCATTGTGTTAAACAATCTTTCTCTCCTACCCTACGCTTTGACATCCTAAAGTTAAAAGTTATGTTTTACCTGTGGTTGCAGGAAAGAACTTGTCCTGCAACTGCAAGCTCTATCGTTCGTGTCGTGCAATGTGTACATGATGTAGTAAAGGCTCAATACTCTGTATGTGACGAAAACCAGCCAAGTGCATATCGGACTTCGCACATTTAGGTTTCCGAACCAACCGCAAAAGTATGTTGCTTGTAATATGAAAAATAAGGAAATTTCCAATCAAAAAAACCTGTTTTATCAAAATATAAGTATTTCTTGGTAAGTATACCCGTATTAATGAACAGTATCACCAAATTTCAAGTTTATGGGTCAATGGGAAGAAAAACATTATCTTATGAACAAAATTTTGTGACAGACGACTGACGGACGAACGGACGCGTGAGTGACAACAATAGGCGTCATTTTCGACACTTCGGGTACGGAACCCTAAAAACGTGCTTTTTATTCCAAAAACGTGCTTTTTTGGACACCCGACTGTGCTTTTTGACGGAGGTGCTCTGGCAACACTGGTTCACTACACAATACACGCACGCTGAAACATCTCTTTCCTGCTCGATAACGCCCAATTATATACATGCAAATGCTTGGCTTTAGCCGTCGGGTAATGTGATTTGATTTCACTTGTCATAGTCCTTATTGTTACGTCCTTAAAGTCTAATTTCGTAAAATCCGTACGGTGGCGCGCTGCTGCTGTACGTGCTCCTGCTCCAGCACGAGCAGCAGCAGCACGCGCTTCCCGAAAACAAAAGACTGCGGCGGACGGAAAAACATAGGAAACATCCAAGACTCAAGAGGAAATATTCGTGCACATCACACAAATAAATGCCCCGCCCGGAATTCGAACCCGCGACCTCCAGCTTTCTAATAAAATGTCAAAAGTACACACGCGCTGTATGAACTTTTTTGATTTAAATAAATAAATATGTCTGGACAATCTTACACAAATCAACCTAGTCCCAAACTAAGCAAAGCTTGTACTATGGGTACTAAGCGACGATATACATACTTATATAGATAAATAAATACTTAAATACATAGAAAACATCCAAGACCCAAGAACAAATATTTGTGCTCATCACACAAATAAATGCCCCGGCCGGGATTCGAACCCGGGACCTCCAGCTTCGTAGGAAATTGATGAAAAAATTCCAATATTTCAAAAATATTCAAAATTTAAAAAAAAAAAAAAATTACATCACGTAATAGCTATCAGAAAAATAAGCATACTGACCAAAAATCATAACTTTAATGCAAACACAAACGAAGTAAATCCTGCACAAAGTTTGTATGGAGAGAGCTTGCCCTACCTCTCCTCTTAATAGGTACCTACTAGCTTGATATCGCCATTATTCCTTCAGAATATAGGTACAAAGACGTCAAATTGAAATTCGTAACTTTTTCGTATTCATCAATATTTGCAAGCTCTAAAGCCTGTCTTGTTCAATTTCGGTTTCCCTATTTCCGTTTTTCATTTCCATTGCATGCAGTCATAGTCATAACACACCTCAACTAACGAGTAATGACGCGTAGGTAAAGAACCCGCACGCCAACTTTACCATCATAATACTTAACCGTTTAAAAATACAACAGCAGTTGACGGCTTGATCGTATCTATCAAATTACGCGTCGAAAGTCGAAACTACTGGGCTTTCTAACTTAAAACTTTTCTAACGGAACCCTTGTTTTAGGGGACTAATAAAATAAACCACAACCATTCATGGCATTCATAAACTAGGTAAATTCAACATTAAAAATAGAGTAGGTTTGATTGTATCTATCAAATTACGTAGGTTCGCTCAGAAAACTATCTACTCATATAATCCATGTTAAGTTTGTAACATTGATTTTATCTTTCCCAAACGAAACCAAAAAATGAGACAGTCATACAGTAAAACAGTACGATGTTCTGTTGTTAAACTTGTTAACGCTTTACCCTCTATACTTGTAATCTTAGTTTTTTTGGAATAAAACCATATAACATTATTGAGCATTGAAGATAATTAGGGACTAACAGTGAAATACCTAAGTATTGTACCTAATTACCTATTTTCCAGTTATGGCCGCAGACATAGGCAACGTACCTAGGATACATAGAAAGCGATTATGCAGTATCTTACCAAGTTTCCAATTGGAAATTTAGAAACATCTAGGTACACGCAGCGCAGATAACCTATCATCATCCTCCTAGCGTTATCCCAGTACAGTTGCATCCTGAAGGATGCCTGGGGTCCGCTACCTAATCCCAAGATTTGGCGTAGGCACTAGTTTTTACGGAAGCGACTGCCATCTGACCTTCCAACCCCGAGGGGAAACTAGACCTTAACTAGACCTTATTGGGATTAGGCTTTGTCAAGTGAGTGGGCAACTTGACTGTTAGAAGTTCTCAAACCGCCCGAAGGCTTCCAACTGGGCTTAACGACTACTGCCATAGACAGCAACCGGGATCAACGGCTTAACGTACCTTCTAAAGCACGGGAGCGCTCAGTTAGTAACCACTCAAAGCGGTCACCCATCCAAGTCCTGACCGCTGCCCACGTTGCTTAACCTTAGATACCGCAAGCGGTACGCAGGCGCCGCTGGGCCACGAGCGCTCCTATATAACCTATCTACATAATGAATTCCGCACGCTAACCCCACCACTTAATGTAATATAACCGTTTAAAAAATAAACCTGGGCGCGAAGGGATTGCAGCGGGCAAATGACTTGATCGTATCGATCAAATAGCTGGCCGGGTCGCGAAACTGCACGATCGCGTGCCACAGAGCCTCCTCCGTGGGCCGTGGAACTATTCGTGACACATTTTCTCGTCCACTTAATCGATTCGGTTCCGGTAGTCCGTGAAGATATTGCTTTATGAATTTTATGATCACTGACTTCATTTACAAGGGTAAGATTTGAAAAAATATGGTGATCATGTACATAATATGTATCAAGATTATTTAATCGTGACTCTTTAGAAGTAAAAAACATATAAAATATGCTTAGGTAGATTAGTAAATTCCTGGAAATAAGGTTAGCCTTTAGCGGTGTCATAAAATAAACACAACTCAGCGAAATGAAACTAAATAGACGTACCTAAGTACCTTCATGACATGCCTGAGTCATCTGTAATTTAATGATAATGACACTGCAATTGTATCAGAATGCATGCCGAGCTATGACTCCGTACAATATGTACAGCCAGCTGCAGAAAAACGTGATCCCCTGCAGAAGTTAGTATGCAGGGTGTCAGGTACATACGCCAACATTCCAAAACTTTCACCGTACAATTTCGAATGACTCCTTTTTTTTAAATCGTTAATCACGACGTCTATTTGTATATTATAATAGTACGTCGGCGGCTAACTAGCCTAATGGTTCGTCCAATGATAAGCGGTTTCCGAAGAATATGGACGCCAGCGGATTCTATATACGATTTCGTATGTACTTTGTGAACCGTCTCAAAATTTGTAATTCAATCAAAGAGGTCGTATAGTTCTTGAGGTATTTTCCGAAGCTTGAAAAAACCCTATAAAATAACGTAACATGGCGAATACATTGATTTGACTGAGCATGACGCATTATTAGTCAATTTTCCAGTACATTATGAAGCAGTAGCTCACCGCGACTATTTTCGCTATGCTCCAATGGCGGCCAATTACTGCGAACGCAACGGTTCTGGTCGCGGGTTTTATTGCTTCCACATTATAACAGGGGTTTTGCTGACGCCGATGTTTACACCTATGTACAGAATTCGAAAATATGTGTACGGCCAAAGTCATCAAAACATGTGAACACGACTTCCTTGATTAGATAGGTTGCTTTGATACTTACCTATTGAGAACGTACCAAATTAATGAACTCGACGTACCTATTTAAGTATTTATAGATGGTAGTGATAGTGAATGAGTGCCCACTCGCTTGATAAGCCTAATCCCAATAAGGTCTAATTTCCCCTCGGGTAAGGTGCAGGTCAGGTGGCAATTGCTTCCGTAAAAACGAATGCCAAATCTTGTGATTAGGTAGCTGTTAGCTAACCCCAGGCATCCTTCAGGATGCAACTGTACTGGGATAACCGGTAGGTTTTACGCTAGGAGGACGAGGATGAGTGAATGATTGTCGAAATATTATCCACGTAGGTAGGTCCGTCAGAAGACAACTTTGGTCTTTGGTGGTGACACTGGCGTACCTTGCCTAGCCTGTCATTTCGATTTCTTGTTCGCATTATTTATATTTCCCAGATTTTCGACTGTACATATAAAAATAAAATAAAAAAAAACAACGGGTTGCACTCCGGGAGTGCCGGCAGAAGTGAAAACTCAATAAAGAAAGTAAATTTTAACAAAGATATTCATATCCGTATCGGTATCGGTATCCGTATCCGTATTCAGATAAATAAATACTTAAATACATAGAAAACATCCAAGACCCAAGAACAAATATTCGTGCTCATCACACAAATAAATGCCCCGGCCGGGATTCGAACCCGGGACCTCCAGCTTCGTAGGCAGGGTCACTACCAACTATAAGCTAAAGCGGTCGTCATAGGTCAATATGTTATAGGTAGCTAGTTATCTCAATTATGAGTTGATGACTATCTATAATTGAAGTATGTTTTAGGGAGATAGCAGCGAAATGTCATCTCGCTGGCCCAACTGGGGAAGTACCTCCATCTCGCAGACGACCGCAACCATAATAACATCGCTTCTTGCTCGGTACGTGTGGAACTACATAGGTACTCGATCTGCATGTTCATCATCATCATCTTCAGCCCGTAATCGCCCACTGCTCAGCATAGGCCTCTCTTGTACGCCACTCATCCCGGTCCCTTGCTAGTCTTATCCAGGAGTGAACCGCGATCTTTTTAACATCGTCAACCCATCGAGCCGGTGGACGACCGATGCTTCTTTTTCCTGTAAGTGGCCACCAATCTGTCAACATTCTGGTCCACCTGCCATCACTCTGTGTGGCAATATGTCCTGCCCAACTCCACTTGACTTTTGAAATGAGTTCTCCGTCGCACCTTAGTGCGACGTCAGATCTCGACATTTTTCACTCGGTTTTGTAGGCTGATGCCGAGCATGGCGCGCTCCACTGCTCTCTACATGCATGTTACGTCGTTATTAATCAACATTTGACTATGTAGTAGTTAGTTTAATTACCATATTTACTTTTTATGCATTTAAACGATATAATCAGTCAATTAATTTATTCTGTTCACGCTGTTCTCTTAGATATGTTAACTAAGTCCTAGGTAGAGATATGCCTATCTCGTCTGTATTGTTAATGTTGGTTGTAACTTGTAAGCATAGTTGTAATTACTATGTTTTCTTTATGTTCATATCTTATAGTGTGTAGCGTGGTAAATACCTATGTAACGTTAAAATAATGCATCTCGATAGATGATAGATAGTTGTAGGTAGTAGGTACCTAGTAGTATAAAACAGACACCACCACCACCACCCACTTACCGCTTTGGTGTGAAACCCACAATACCCACATGCCCATATATTTTTCTCATATCATCATCATCATTAATTTTAGAGCCAAGCTCTTATCAGTGAAGCAATTTCCCTTATCTCTTTCTTGAGATTTTGTTTAACCGCCTCTGAAACGACACGACGTTTACTTTTTCCTTATATTAAGTTGGTCCATGTAGGTTCTTCTTGGTCTCCCTTTCTTCCGTCTTCCTTCTACTTTCCCTTACACAATATTTTTTATAAATTCGTCGTGACGTAACAGGTGCCCCAACATCTTTCCTGTTCAGTTCACAACATTAAATCCTCATATTAGATAGGTATATAAGTAATGTTAATAGTACCTTAGTACTGTTACCATTTACTAGGTTATTTAGCCGTCCTCTCCCGGCGAAAAAAATATACAATGCCATTCTTTTGTTATCTGCCCTGGGATCCCAGGGACTGGTAGACGACGGGTGACTTGGATGTCACTCAAAATTGATCTGATTATAAAACCCGGCCGTAGAGAAGATACTTTAAATGATATTTATATGCATCAGATTATAATTCGTTCGAGAGAGAAATTGAAATGCGATTGGCATACTAATGTGATGAATTGAGAACCTACAATGATCAATGATTCTTAAATTGCTGCACACCGCAAGATAAAATACTTATAAACCTAGAAATAACGCAACAGGATTAAAAAGTCAAACAATCCCAAATCCGAATCTGGGCCGCCGCCGTGTAAATAAAGTGCAATGACAAATAAACAATGACCCGCGCCATGCTGGGATATTTTTACACACAGGCCTTGCGACGTGGAGTAACCATGGTTGTGGGGGATCCAGGATTTTAGTTTAAGGGTAGAGGTGGGTACTTATAATGAGGATACTACTGTTGCAGTGGCGGCGCGTACAGAATATTCTTAAGAAAGCCGGAAATAATTTCCTTTTCTTATTCTTCATGAGCCGCAAGAAATTAGGCAAGCCGGTGGGAATCGAGTTGTACCTATGGACGCTCCGGATCTACTGTACTATTGTATTTTTACTTTAATATTTGATATTAACTTTTAATAATGCCACTCTGTTGCAATTGCGAATAATGTATGTTTTATGTTACATGTTAATTAATGTTAATGTGTGTGTGTGTGTGTGTGTGTGTGTGTGTGTGTGTGTGTGTGTGCGTGCGTGCGTGCGTGCGTGCGTGCGTGCGTGCGTGCGTGCGTGCGTGCGTGCGTGCGTGCGTGCGTGCGTGCGTGCGTGCGTGCGTGTGTGCGTGCGCGTGCGCGTGCGCGTGCGCGTGCGCGTGCGCGTGCGCGTGTGCGTGTGTGTGTGTGTGTATGTGTGTGTGTGTGTGTGTGTGTGTTTACATTTTAGAGCATAGGTAAGTGCTTTCAGTAAACCTACAATAAGCAATACTAACCGTACCGTTTACTTTACTCGCGTACCTCAAATCCACTAACCATTGTAGGAAATCGAAAACCTTACCTTTTCCTTCTTCTCACAACGAAAATAAAATAAGCGTAGCGTAATGTACGTGTTTAACCCTTTGAATGCCAAAGTGGTCGTGCCCACGCCAAGCACTGTTGAATTGATGTACCTAACGTTTAAACTAATAAAAACAATTCATAATAGATTTTATTCATGATCAAAGTACTGTACACCTTCACTCCGACCTTTTTAGTGGTTGTTGGCGTGGTGGGCACGACCACTTTATAGGTTCTTGGCGATCAAAGGGTTAAGATTCCTTTACTCTACATAAATAAAATAAAACAGAAAAGGAAGGACGCTCATGCAGCTCATCGAAATGAGCGCCTGAAAACATTGAAATGAAATCAAATTGTAATTAGTAACGTACGTGTCGAATCGACCCCCGGAAATGTAACAGACTTAAAAAATGAATGATATCGAGTCGGTGAAAACACTTCCACTGAATCGATCGGGGTTAAATTTATATGAGACCGGTGTTAAGATAGGTATTATGATGGTATAACTGATATAACAGCTAGGTATCTTATTGATAGAAAATAATACTAATTTGAAATTAATTACATTAGATCATCTTTTGGAGTACAAATAGAAGTATATCAACGAATTGAGAATTCATTTTTAAGTTAGGTAATAAAATAAATAAGATTTCATCATCAAGTCTCAAGAAAATGTTGCGCAGTTTGTCTAGCTGCATAAAGCTAGACTATTGAGCTACTTCGCAGCAAAACAGATAAGTACTTAATGCTTTGCGTAGGGCGTTTATTATCATTTTGCTTCTTGTACCTACTAAGCATCGGTTTCGTGTTTCGTCTGTTCACACAGAAACTTTCAAATACAAGCTTTCGCATCATCACAGACAAAACTTTAAAAAAAACATGAGACCAAAGTTTTCAGGCACTATCTAATTGCTTACCTATCAAGATCATAATTAACTGGCCCTTCGACAATCAGTGCAGCTTATCTCACAAAGTAAATTTAATAAATCTATACGAAGTTAATACACTTCCGATTACGGCGAAAGCTCTGCGTTTATCAAACCCGTCATAAATTATTACCCGTGGCATTGCCGTAGCCAAGTCGATAATAGATCCACGACCTGTCATAAATTTCATTGCAATCGTGGATCTGGGTGATTAATTTGCGAGACGAGTGACTGACTGGGTTGCTATTGGAAGAAATATCGGCGCAATTGCGAGATCTTCGACCGTCTTGGATGTTACAAAAATAAGTGTTTAAGAAGTAAATTGCTTGAAATTGAAACTGTATGCTTTGTTGTGTAAAACCGTCGTTTTCAAAAACTTCTCTTATGGTTAACCAGTGTTTACTAGGAGTTTGCGAGTGTTGTTAAAGTTAGTTTCCAAAAAGGTTGTAGTTTTGGTTATGCGAGTGTTGAAGTTGGTATTATCGGGCAGGGCGGGCGGCGGCGCTCGGTGGGGGCCGCTAGTCGGCGAGGCGCGTGCGCGGGCCCGGGCGGCGGCGGCGGCGACCGGCAGTGCGCGAGCCGTCGTCGCCTGCCGCGCCGCCATGGCCGCGAAGCGCCGCGCTCGCTGAGGCCCGACCGCGCCCGACCCGCGCCGACCGCGACCACTTCGCCGCACGCCGAGCCCACACCTCAATACGCCGCCGCTAGGTAAAGTATCTCGCGGCAGTATATAGTTGTGTTGACTCGCGCCCCGCCGACCCTCGCCAGTGCCGTCGCGTCGGCTCGCTTTGTTCTGTGCCCGCATGCTCCTCTGTTCATGACGGATAGGTAATGTTATCAGCTCGCACGTTACTCCGTTCGTGGGCAGTATCGCGACGTCACACGGTTGGCTATCTCTTCGATTTATCTGAACTCTTCCGAGCGGGCTCTCAGCGTCGATAAACGGCCGTGTGTTGCGCTTCCAGCTGCTCCGATGCCCTGTCGGTTAGTTTTTACTCTCCACTCAACTTTTTTGATGTTAAATTTAGTCTTTTAAGTAGATACCTATATGCCTAACCATATTTCGACGTTCTCGTCTAGATATGATCTGGCTGGAGCTTCAGTGAGAGTGGATGTTACATAACAATGGTTCCACTCTTGACTGGCTCTCTAAACATGCTTCCAAAACTGATTATAATCGTAGAGCTTGCATGCCTTGAGCTATTGTTTTCAGGTTTCATTTAAATAGAGTAACATTTCGATGTTTATATTGTGTTTGTTTACGTTTAAAGCATAGAATACGAGTGTTATTGGTTTCTTTTATAGTTTCATGACGACACATATCAACAAACTGTGGTTATGCATATAGTTTTAAGCTTTTTTACAGTTAGTGAAAAATAAAATTAAAAGTGTGGTGGAATTTTTGTACATAAAATAATATCTATAATAGTACCTATACAAAAAAAATCCGTACCACATACGGCTGACGTTGGGTTTAGCATAGTTGTAGATACCTATTTGTGTAACGAGCCATAAACTTTCGTGGCCGTGGATATTTGGATAAGCCTCGCGACACTTGTCTGCGGATTGAGTAAAGAAAACAGATTGGAGACACGCAGAGGTCGTTCGTTGATCGGTGTTAATTGGCCCATAACGACCGCGCGACATATCTGCGATGTGATGTGTTCTCACCACACTGATCATGGGAAGGGACGTCTTCTCCGTGAGACGGCTGTCGTTTTGCGGGGGCCGCGGCTCGCCTCCCAGGAGCGAGGTAGGTGCATGGAATCACCTTCAGTCCCTGAAAGTCACTAATACTGAATTTCGTATCTTATTGTGTCAACGTAGGTATAAGCTTTTAAACGGCGAAGGGAGATACGAGGATTAAAAAGTAAATAGATGATTCGTATGCCCATATTTTTCTTACGTTTCAAATCAATTCGGTACAATTCTAAAATTGATATTTTGCAGCCTTATTCTCCAGATAACTTTATTCTGAAACGTGCTTACCTAGTTAGGTACATTACATTTATAGTCGTCACTGTAAGTACCTAAACAAACACTAATGGTAGGTAGACAGACAGGATGGTGAAAATGTAGCATGCCTAGATTAACCTATACTTATGGAGCATATCATACCCAATACCCAATTATGTGTATTGTTTTCTAGACCATTTATTTTAGTGGTAATTTCTGGGTTCTGAAATGTTGACGGTATAAAGACAAACTATACTTAGTTCTAATACGAGGTTAAATTATCATAGGTATTTGTAAATTTAAATAAAAATGTGGGCGGTACAAAAAACAATCAACTGTCTCAGTTTTTAGCGATATACTGTTTTATAATTGCATGTCTGAACAATATAACGCTTAGCTCAAATCGTAACTGTTTTCCTCGGTCGGTAAGCGTTACCATATAAAGCAGCTTAATTGGCCCCTTGGAGCAACAGCACGTTCGAGACTTATATCTAAGCAGGTCCAATTAGTTATGGGCCCCGGTGTCACACAGGTCGCGTTCGCCAATAAATGATGAGACTTAAGTAATCCCTTTTTGACCTTATTTACTGTCTTTATGATTTTAATTGACCGAGTGAAACGAAGGAAATGCTTTCGTATCCGGAGTTCCGGTTGTTTTCTTCTTCAGGTCTTTCTCAACTGATTATCGTGAAATTTTGTAAGCAGGTTCAAAAATAATAAAGATATTTTTCCAAAGTCAGGTTTTGAAAATTTTCAAAAAGCATCGTCTACCACCAATGTATAAACGTCGAGAAATTGCTGATTGATGCATGTTACCTACATTCTAAATATCATCAATGGGATTAGGTATATTAATTTAAGGTGGGACGCTTTCCATACAAAACGTATTTTGACATTCGCAGGCTAATGGCGTGATATTTTAAGAAACTTATGTAACAAACTTTCATAAATTGGCTTTCCATTTGCGTCAATTTGTCGTCGAATATACAAGTAAAATAGTTTCTTGAGCCACACTAATCATACCTAATCTGAATATGTTGTCAAGAGAGCTGGATATCTACGTATTCTATTGCTCAATTCCTTCTGAGAGGCGAAAGTTAGCATATACCTTACATTTTGCAACGGTGTCAGTTCTTGTATGTAAATTACAAATCTCCAAAATTGCACTTAGTACCTAACTTGTTCGCTTATGAACTCGTTCGTAAGAATGTAAAATGGAATGTTTGTTCTTGCAATCTATCTATGAGTTCCTTTAATTGGCATTATATAAATAACCTGGCTTTATCAAGTTTTAGCAGTTCTTACCTACTCCGTAAGAGGATTGTGTAGCAATTTTTTCCCATACAAAAACGTACTTCGGGCGCCAACGTTTTCCACACCCTAAACTTGAACCGATTTGCGTGATTTTTGGAAATGATGTAAATATCATTAAATACTAGGTTTATACGTTTTGATTTTTTGGAAATATTGCATACAATTGAAAACATGAATCCTTAAAGTTTCGATTTTTTGAGACGAAAAGGAAAAAACAAAATGTATAAACCTAGTTTAGTTCTCGCTCGCACGATAGGTTCACAATACTTAGTCTTAATACTCGTACTCCCATACTATATTAATATTATAAATGAAGTGTCTGTCGGTCTGTCTGCTACCTCTTCACGCTTAAACAGCTGAACCGATTTAGATCAAATTTGGTGTGTGGATAGTTTGAGTCCCGGGGAAGGACATATACCTTTTATAGGATCGCAATTAAATTCTATGGCGATGAACGAGTTCCACGCGGATGAAGTGCGGCCATAAAATAGTGATTAATACATAAACAAATATAGATCCTCTTTTATACTTAATCTGTACTATCTGTAGGTAAATAACGAAGAAATACCGACACATGTGCGGTGAAAGGGTGTGGGTTAAATACTTCTAGTACCTATAACAAAGCCGTTCGTCAATATTCAATGTTAAAATGGTGTTCACACCTTTCATATAATGTGTAGTATATAATGTATGTGTTAAATACGAGATTTACTAACGGGCTACGAAATAGCACACAACGCTATGGTTGCGCATAAAGGTAACGTCATCGATACCTGAAAACTTTTCTATCGAAACTTGTAACTACTTATTCCAAATTCTTCAATCAGTCAGTACTACTAAATTGAAACTACGGCTTCAATATTGATCGTCATTATTACATGCCTAACAGTATCGATTCAAAAACTACTTCTATTCGGTGCTCTAAAACTACTTCAGTTCGGTGCTCTTTTATTTAAAACATAAAAACTTTTATGGAATGAGATTTAGAACTTACATTATGTAGTTCCCTACAAAGTGCTCACGTTTGTTTGACGCGTACCTATTCTATAGATATTTACTAGTGTACTAATTAATCTGAGCATTTGTGCCCTCCTCCACGTTTCCCTTTGTCCCTCAGAACACGTGCCACGCCGTAAACAAATGTGTTTATTATTCAATCACTCTCATAACACTCCGTTACACTACACTGCAGTATAGGTGGGAGAGTCAGTACGTTCACTACCAAAGAGTCACCATCATGACCACAACAAAAAAAACAAACCAAACCTGACAAACCTTATTAAGTACCTAGTACAGATTTCCAGATTAGATTCGATTTATATCTTTCTTTCTGAAACTTTACATAGGTACAGCCTGCATGTTACTTTCTCAACAAAATAGCACGGCTTCACAAAAATATCGTCAGATTGTATACCTATGAATAACAATTGCATTCCCACGTTGTTTACAATTAACAATAGTATTCCCAATACTTACTTATGTCTGAAATGGTCGCTACTAGTAACTCGAGGAAGTTTCCTCGGTTTCTCCTCACTCGTTCTCCACTCGTTATCTTGACCTAAGACTGTTCTGTTTCACATATTTTATGAATTCAGAAAACCGCCGAAAAAGAGAGTGCAGTTCAAGAGATTTTAGACATTTGTTAAGAGTAATTGAGGTATTTAGATTAAATATTTTTTCTCAAAACTGACCGAAAAAGTGGACGTTACTCCTATTGTCACCTATTTAAAACAAACACTCAGCCTACAATGGCTTCCTCAACACAATAATGTATTTTTTTAAGGCGCAGGGGTGGGCAAGCCATTCTCCATACAAACTCTGTGCACGTTTTATTCGTAGGTTTTGGCACTAACGAATGTAATTTTTTTTTTGGATGTAAATATTAGATATGCGAAGAAAGTGATGTGGAAATTCTCAAATATTTCAAAAAAAAAATGAAAAAAATTATAAATACAATCAAGGAAAAAAATACATCACGAAATAGCTAACAGAAAAATAAGCATACTGACCAAAAATCATAACTTTGATGCAAACACAAACTAAGAAAATTCCGCTCAAAGTTTGTATGGAGACTTGCCTAACCTCTCCTCTTAAAGGACGATAAATGCATAAGCGTCTAGAACTCTTTGTTTGAAACAGAGAGCGATAAATGTACCTTACTTTAAGGCCCTTACGGTACTTTCTACGATTTTTAAAAGATTTTATATACTGCACGTTTTAAATAGGCATCTACATGTTTCGGTTCACATACGAAAGAGGGAGAGGGAGAGACCAGTTCCTAAGGCTGCGTTTCCACCAGAGATGTGCGAGGATGTGTTTTCATATATTTGACACCTCGCTCGGCGCGTTGCGAGGTGTCAAATGTATGAAAACGCATCCTCGCACATCTCTGATAGAAACGCAGCCTTATGAGGTTCTCATGTTCGTATGAATATCATATCAATAATATATAATTTATAAAATACACCGTGCCCCAACCCAACGCCGTACCGCCAACTGCCGCATGTTTTTGCTTGGCGATAACTACCTAACGCCAAACGTATAAGGTAGGTAATAGCGGTTAATAAAAATTTTGAGTAAACAGCTTTTAAGTATTTCGAAGAGGTTTCCGGTGCTGTCTGGTGATGATTACCGCGCAGCGGCGCCAAAATTTCTGTTTGACGCGGCGCTAAAATTATTAAGGCGATATATCGATTGAAAGAGATGCACTATGTTTTTTGCTCATGACAAAACGGGATGGAACCCTCTCCGAGAATGGCTTTTTAGACAAACCTCGTTAAATATCTGACTGTGTGCAGGTTTATTAAATTTCCTCTTGTCAGTACCTAGATGAGGTAAAATACCATCATATTAACTTAATCGTGTCTTTTAATAATGCGTTGTTTTAGTAGGCTGAGGAAAAAAAGGAAAATATAGACTCGACTTTGGATTTATTTTCTATCAAGAAAATTTTAAGCAATCATGTTTCGCTATTGTCAGTACCACAATCATATAGTCAAGAATCATATATCTGAAAACAGGCCCCTACTGTTTGCTAGTCTGGGCAGGACAGCGTTTCAAAGTCTCCAAATTGCTCAGTGTAGCGCCTTAAGTAATAAACGTGAAAGTTTGTGCGGATGGATGGTATGTATAGATGGATGTACGTTCCACTTAATCTCAAAAACTACTGAACTGATTTAAGAATATGAAACTTTCCAGTATTGTAGGACAGAATAGGACATAGTATATAATTTACTTTAAAATTGATTCCCCTAGGGGGTTAAAAGGGGGTGATAATTTTTATGGAGACAAAAATTAACTTTAACATAGAAACATACAACTTGCCTAATAGTCTAAAGTTCTAAACATTAAAACGGAAAAAAACTGTTTCAGGGTTTTTCGAAATTAGCTATCCGAAGGAGTAAAAAATAACCGGCCAAGTGCGTGTCGGATCACGCACAACGAAGGGTTCCGAACCGACACCTACTAGTCCACAACCAAAAACACTATCCAATACCTTAAAATAAAAAAGTCGTACCTTCATATGGAACTCACGGCACTTACGTCCTTTTGTTTGAGACAGTTTTTCAGTGATAATTCAAAAACGCTTAATGCATTCTTGTACAAACCAAAAATCGTTGAAAGTATTTATTAATGTACATCTCCTCATTTTTTTCCGAATTTTCATCTTACTGGTTTGGAAATTAGAGGGTGGGGGGGACACACCTTTTGTACGACTTTGGGAGCTAATATCTCACCAAAGATTGACTTAAGAGGCTAACAAGACCTAATTTTGTTGAAATTGATATTATTTGAACAGTTTTTTAAGAAAAGCTATTTGTTCTAGCACATAAAAAAAATATAAATTAATATTCATCATATTTCAAAAACCGTGTACGGACCTACGGACTCGATACATAATTGGACGAAATCGGCTCGATAGAAAATAATTGCAAAGATTGGTCTTAAAATCATCATTGAACGGTTTTATGTCTTTATTCTTATTACGTATGGGTCTGCAATTAAAAACATGAAGTCAACATATTCATACCTAAACCGCCAACGAGTCATATTTTACATGTATGGAGTCCCCCCCCCCCCCCTTAAACATTTTTTTTTCCTAATTTCACGTCACTTTTGTGTAGCGGTTCATAGAATACGTCTTCCTACCAAATTTCATTATTGTAGTAGTTATAGTCTCCGAGTAAATTGGCTGTGACATACGGACAGACAGACAGTCAGACCGAAACTATAAGGGTTCCGTTTTAGCCATTCTGGCTACGGAACCCTAAAAACGAGGTTTATATTCCCTATTTTGTAATCGGAGCATTTTTAAACGTGTGACTTGAAAGTTTGTTCGTAGACCTAACATTACATTATAAGAAAACTAATTTAAGCGCTATTGGAAATTCAGCATCTGAAGGGGTTGAAAGAGCAAAAATTTTTTTAATCAAGAAGTAGTCGAAACTTCGTTAATAGACCTAGCATTAAATTAATCTTACTAATATTATACTCGTAAATGCGAAAGTTAGGATGTTTGTGACTCAATCACGCAAAAACAGCTGAACGGATTATGACGAAACTTGGTATACAACGAGGATACTTTTTATCCCTGAAATCATCCCTCAAATACAAGGTTACGCGGACGAAGTCCCCTTTTTACCCCTTCCGATGCTGAATTTCCAATAACGTAATTTATTTTAAACGAGTAAGTGGGAATTGGAACTTTGTAGACCTAGACCAATTATAAGAAAACGAATTCCAGCGTTTTTAGAAATTCACCCTCTGAAGGGGTGAAAATAGGGTTGAACGGGCCAGCTGAGTTTTTAAAGTGAGTCCCTTTTAAGGGTGTAAAAAAAGGCAGTTGAATATTTGTATGAACAACGTGTAATATCCGAAGTAAGGAATTATATAAATTTCGTTTATAATAACATGAAAAAAACTGGACTCCTTTGGTATTCTACTATGCTGTACCTAGCAAGCAACCATCACGTCACTCTACTAAAGTCTATAAAATTAAGTACTTGCATAATATACGTAAGCAGAAAATCTGACTTCCTAATAAAAAGAGGACCTAAATTGTGTGGATTTCTGAGCCTGGAAATAAGACCCTCGCCTCCGGCTCGTGCGATGTCGGACAATCACTTGCATTTGTGAGCTCTACAGACGCACACACTGACGGTGTTTTATGGATCGCACACGTGCCGTGGTGTACCTCCTTTTGTAGGTAAGGATTTAAATAATGGATCAATCAAACCTTATAGCTCGTGAATTCGTGACCATTAAAGAACACGATGGCAATGACATGCAACCATCGCAATCCCAATAAGGGTGGGACAGAATTACTGGTGACATCTTCAGTTAATTTCGTATCGTATCGTTCGTATTTTATTCATTAAGGGGGCATAATTCACAAACAAATGATCGTGCTTGAATACAATATAATCCTACTTAATGATATTACTTTACATATACATAATATATGAATATACTTAAAATTGCTTAAAAGTAAAAAAAGCGGGACATATATATGATCATTCATATATCAACCAAATGTCTTAAATGTCTGGTATAGACAACAAATAATAAATAATTATTTGTGGACAATTTTACACAAATCAACCTAGTCCCAAACTAAGCAAACTTGTACTTTGGGTACTTAGCGACGATATACATACTTATATGGATAAATAAATACTTAAATACATAGAAAACATCCAAGACCCAAGAATAAATATTCGTGCTCATCACACAAATAAATGCCCCGGCCGGGATTCGAACCCGGGACCTCCAGCTTCGTAGGCAGGGTCACTACCAACTAAGCTAAAGCGGTCGTCAAATGGTCGTCAAATATATTTAATTACAAACTAAAGAAAGAACAAGAAAAAGCTAGATGAGTAGGTACTACTTAATAGGATCACAATATCACACCTGGATTAATTACTTACATCACCAAAAAATTGCAAACTCTTGTATGAAAGGTATAATTTACTCTTCCTAAATCACCGCTAGCGTCTAAACAGTATCAATCGATTTTCAAACACAAAATTCCTCGGGATCCAACTAAAAATAAATATTCTCACTAATGAATGTTGCTCGTCTATTCAATTGCTAATCTTACTTTCGATGTGCTACAGCCAACACCCTGAAATTATCCATGTTTAGGTACTATAATAAATGCGATGGTTGGCTGTCTGTCTGTTGACTTTTCATGCTGAATCCGCGGACACCCATTGCCGATAGAAATGAAATTTGGTATGGAGATAGTAGTACATACGGGCTGCCGAAAACAAACTGGATTGGCGGAGTTTAAATCAAATAAAAAGTGATGCCAAGGAGTCACGACACGACCCTCAGCATTGAGAATACCGTCGAAGCGGAGTAGACTACTACTCCGCGGAGTAATCTACTAAGATTATCCCCGAAATCGTCTTTTAAAGGGGTGAATGTTTGTATAGAAGAATGATATAAATTTCGTCTCGGCAGCGGTCTTTTGATAAAAGCTAGTACTTACTTTTTGATTTGTAAAAGGGCCATTGTGGCCTACCTACTTGCAGAATAAAGTCCATTCCGCGCTCGCAAGTGATGGTTTTCCCGCGCGACTTCGTATTTATATGTATATATTATATTGCACTAGCGTGTTTTGTGTTAAAAATGCAAATCTCCACTTGCTAATAACAGAACTATAGTCACCAGACAACAATTCGTGTTGAAACATTCTTCCACAAGGGATATATGTGTATGTTTTTGGGCCAAAAACATACACATATATCCCTTTTGGAATATGTTCATAGCTCAGGAGAGAAGCCATAAATTGTGGCTTGTCTCCTGAGCTATGAACAGCAACATTTTAAGGACGGATTAAAACTGATTACTATTTCGAAAAGTAAACAATGAAATTCTGTAGTCACTGTACTATTTCCCCGGAGGATCAGTCTAAATTTCTAAATACCTCTTACCTAATAAAGATTAGAAGCAGTGGCCAATTTATGGTCATGTTTTTAACGCCCGATTTGAGATTCCCAGCGAGCTGTGACGAGATATTACTCGTAGACTTTGATATCATAAATGGCGTTTAAATGGCGTTATTAATACACACTGATGCCGGAATATCTTTTAAATCTACGCACCTACCGCACGTCGGTGAACCCTGATATATTTGGAACGACCTTTCCATACTCGTCGCGTGGCCCCTAACGTGTGCGCCATACCATACCACAGATTACATATTAATTTCTTCGAAGCCATATGCTGACCAACACCTGAAATATTCAATACTGTGGACAATTGTTAACTTTATACTAGTCTGTCTGTGCTATAGATGCACGATGCTTTATTGACAACTCGACTAAAGCGAACCCGTGTAATACCTCCGATTACAGGCAGATGTTACGAATCTTAACGATAAGTTGTAGGATAGCTTGTTCGACAGTCAATTACTTTTTTTCGTGGAGAAATTCTTCGAACCAGTGGTATTTATATCCACAAAAAACTCCAGCTCTCATGTGGGGTACTCCAGGATCTCATACTGAACGCACTGGAGCCCCCCTCGCTCTTTATTACTTTTTTGCTCATTTATATTATAGCGAGCCACCTTATCTGGGGCTAGTGCTGCGCCCCCGCTACATGGAGCACTCGCCACCCCGGTGATTCCCTTTAGTCGCCATTATGACAGGCGGGGGAGACCGTAGACCTATTCTTGCAAGAGTCCGATTTTGACAGACGCTCGTCATATTCTATTTAGAATCTTTACTGTAATGACGGGCACGTAGGACCAGGGCTGCTAAATTAACCGAGCTGATTAACTTTTCGAATGGTCGACCATTGGAATGGAGTAGTATTATAGCCACTGGGTTAATCTTTTCAACGCCATATCAAATACCAAAGAAAATAAGTTAAGTCGAAATTTTGGTTTAATAATAAAAATAAGCGCATGGTTAACTTAAATAACTACGTTTAAATACCCAGTTTAAATAAAAGCCCGCATGCCGGTAACACATTGTATATAATACATAGGTTGATATCGCACTGTATGCAATGACGAACACATCCGTGGTGCGGATGTATCCGTAATTGGCGTCCAAAAGGCGGGAGGTATGAATGAGATTATGATTAAGCCATATAGTATGACTAAGTCATATAGTGATTAAAACTATGCTGCGTACCTATTTATATAGCGTTAGTAGCTACAATAGTCCCACCGCATATGCCATGGAAATGATTACATCTCAAGGCCAAAATTCGCATTTAAAATTCGGGTCAGGAGCATCTAATTTATTAACGATGTATGGTGCCACAGGCGAAGCCACCTACTTATCTCACTTATCTAAAGGTGTTTAAGCCTCCCGAAAAATCCCGCGTGCGTAGAAAATTTACGACTTCATAAGAGATTTTAGCGTTATCTGTTTTATCAGAAGATATTGCTAGCTGCTGCGAGCTTGTCGTTTGCTAAACAATAGCAATTTATCTGGGTGCCGCATCGCACGCCCGGCGGCCGCTGTCCGTTAAATAAATCTCCATTCTGAATGGTGTTTGTAACGTTCACTCGTTAGTTGTGTACACATAGTGCACATGTTATGTATCGTGTTGGCAAACGCGCAATGCTTTTGTGAGATGTATGTATTAGTTATTTACTAGCTGAGGTGAGTGATATTTTAATCTCTCGACTGCTTCAAACGTGTAACTTAATCTATTTCAATCCAGAAGATAATCATTTGAAATCGTTCAATTGATTGTTTAGACTGCAGCATTTAAATACAGTGTGTAATTTTTCAGATAAGAGAAACCAATGACATCAGTAGATGAATTCGTCAATTCTTCAACATGGCTTATCAAGGTATCATAGACATTGTTTACTTTGTATGTGATCCTGTTATTTCTTACACATGTAATGAACAATACCACGGACAGTGTAAAGAGCTGTTCAGACTGTGCGACTGTGGTTATAGACATTTAGGTACCATAATTTGCGGCGTGTTACGCGTATGTGGGAAGGTGGTTATTTATGTGTAGTTTAATGAGCAGGGCTGGATCGATCACGCAAGCATCCCGCCATTATCACTGCGGACTTTGCCGAGTGCAGATTAGCAACAGTTACAGTGAAAATAAAATTGTCTTTCCTGTGATCAAGTTCTACATGTAGTCTTATATTTATGTAAAAAGCAGAAGTCGTTTATACGGATTACAAGTGCATCAAAAAATTTAGCGCTAAAGTATACTATGTATATGTCCACAGGAAGGAATGCGATCCTACATTTCTGTATGATCGTAATAGATCGTATCATACATAAGATAATACATGCTAGTAAACCGCGTATATTTCAGTCAAGCTGAACCAATTGTGGTATTTAACACAGTTGAATTTACATACCAGAACCCTGTTTGCGTTATTTAAATGGAATATTCAACAACTGATGATGACGATGATGACATTGATGGTATTGATGACAACTTACCTAACGTAAGTTCTAATTATAAAGTTACACTAATACTCGAAGTTTTACTAACAGCTGTGCTGTAGGTGTAGTACGCTATGCCGCACATACATTAATTAAACATTTACACAAGTGTTCGCCGTACATATTTATATATTTAAATGGGTTTATCTCATCAATCACAGGTGAGCTATTTTTAAGTCGTTCGTTCACTCTAAGAAAGCTAGTTTCGATTCGCCTATGAATTATTGATCTTTCCAGCGGCCGTAGCGTCACTCTGTCATATAAAAAATGTGTTTTTGTGTAGTAAGGTATTTTTAAAGGAAAATGAGGATAATGATCTTTTCATTACATGATATAGTTTGCATTTTATTTGTACTGATGTTCCGAGGATGCGCTTTGTTGAGATCGAGAGATTCGAGAGGGTTGTCTATTGTTTTCCCGAAATTCATGCAATAATTTCATTTGCTCGAATTTCATTTGACATACTCTTGATGCCCGAACTTACATGACATGACATAATGATTCGATGGCATACCTATGTATTGTTTTCTATAATATTTTTAAATATAATGTTAATACCCCATACTTTCTTTCCGAATCAATCCTGGCTATGCCTAATTGCCTACACCTAACTTAACCACCAGCGTATCGACGTGCCCAATTCCGCTCTAAGGGACACAAGTGCGCATGCATGTATGCAAGCAAGCAAGCACGCATTCATGCATACATGCATGATTGCAAGCAAAGCAAGCAAACAAGCATGCAGCAAGGACGCATGCATGCAAACAAGCAACCAAGCATGATTTTCTCAAGGCGCATTAAAAAAAAAATGACACCGATGACTAAGGCGGGAGCTCCGAAAAGCCGCCAAAAAAGTACCTACATCCATGCTATGGCAACTTAGAAGAAAAGAAATGGAACGCTTAGATTGAGCTGCAATCTATATATTGGTGACAAAATAACGAGCTCTTCAGCTCTAAGTACTGCTTGTCTTCTTTTCCAAGCCAAGGACTTCGTCGTTTTTACTCATGCTGTTAGATGTCAGTACTGAACACAGTTATGTTTAGGTAATGTACACATTGTAACAACTGTAACAAGTACCACGAACTTGTCTACTATGTATACATTAACCTTTACATTTACTTGTCTATGCCTTAATTTAGATGACGTATTTGCTACCTAAATTTATGGTACTAGGAGTTTTTTTCCTGTTTAGTTCGTTATCGTTCCAATTTACACAAAATATTTACATTTTTAGGTAATGTACACAATTATGTGATAACAACATCGAGCTAATTGAGCCTCATCAATAGTTCATGCAAACAGAAAATTGATTAGAGTGCTAGTTAAATACCCCATAGACATGGATAAATATATGTTGTCAGCCTTTCTTACGTTATAAGTTACGAGCAAAATTTTATGGACTATGAGTGTATATCAGCTTAAATTTGGGAGTAACGGAACGTTTATATTATACGTTGACATCTTTTGACAATTTTCAAAATAAAACTTCAAATATAAAACTGTTACTGACAAATCCATTTTATTTAATTTAAAATAGTTGCGTTTTCATTTAAATGCCACCATATTCGAAATAAAAAACATTGCATTGTAATACGCATAGTTTGAGAATGTAATAGTGAGCCAGGACTCGTAATCCAGGAATACCTAATACCTATGTCATTCAGGACACAGGACAGGAATTGTTGCGTTTTGTACGGTAGCCATTTTGTAAGGGTGGACACGGAAAAGGTAATTAAATTATAATTATTTGTATTTGTGTAATTGATATGTTATAATAATAATATGACTTATTGTGCACCACAAAGTAATAACATAACAAAAAACTTAAACGAAGCAACTAAGTTATAATAGATTAATAGGTAATAAAGTCTAATCAAGTATATTCTTTCATTTTTGGCATTTATTTTCCTTTCACAATTGCAGGAACCCCTTACACAGATTTCCAAGTCCTCACCTAAAGATTCAAACAGGTTTAGGGCTGGGAAGCTCAGTTGCGGATTTGATTTTGAAGAGCAGTCATCACAGCACAAACAGGAGGGTTATAGAATTCATTTTACTGAAGTATACCACTACCCAGAAAATATGCTTGCGAGGTATTTATTTATTTTTATTGATTAGATTTGTTGATATCAGAGTGGACTGTGGGACGGAAAAATTAAAGCATAGGTACAATTTTGACCACAGTCATATTCTCGGAGGGATATGGAGGAGTGCCTACTAAAAAAGAAAAATATACAAGCAAATTGTTATCTGCACTTGAAGGGTTTGAGCAACAACTGGAGTAAAAATATTGCAGCCATAATAACAGCAAAACTATGTCTGTTTGTACTAATTTGATGTTACAGTGTGTGTATGGTCGCCAGAGTTCCCAATTATGCGCTGTGTTGAGAGACAATCTGAATTTTTCTTTTTGTGTAATTGCAGTGAATCCTCAATTCACTTCGGGGTTGGCAACGCGCTTGTAATTCTTCGGGAGTTGCAAGCGTCAATATCTTATGATGACTGCTTACCGTTAGATAGGTTGCGTATACTTATATGTTGATTTGTTTGTTTCCAGCTCATTAAATAAGGGCATCGGCTGTGAGTACAATTTTGACCTTTTGGCATCGAAAACTCGAGGTCCATGGGGTCCCAGCGCACACAAGTTATTTACTGAAATCGTGAAATGTTTGAAGTAACTGGTGACTGACGAACCTGGTAAATTCCTCATACAACGTATCGGCATTTTTTTATATGTGCGGGCCACCTGATGGTAAGCGAACTCCAAAGGACTCAACGCGCGCGATCATTGCTGCCACATAGCGAGAAAAT
This sequence comes from Cenopis cana, assembly GCA_951800055.1. NCBI lineage: Eukaryota > Metazoa > Arthropoda > Insecta > Lepidoptera > Tortricidae > Cenopis > Cenopis cana. Next base: position 14,774,143 of record OX637478.1, read on the forward strand.
ATAGGTACCATGCCTCAAGGGGCCTGTTGTAGATTCAAGTTAGTTTTGATTTTATTTATGCCATGTATGTTATTTTTAATAGATTGTTTGTTTATAATAATAACACACATAAACAAGGAAATGAAGTTTCACTTGATTTTTTATTTAATATTGATAATATATTATTCTATTTTTAAGGACCTATTCCAATTCTATCCTATTATAATCTCCAATATGGACTAGTGTGGCATATCTTAGAAGTTACGTAGAGAAATAAGTTTCTAAACAGGTACGCAATTAATTTCATAATCGCGTTTACAAACTTATTTCTACGTAACTTCTAAGATGTGTCAAACTAATTGAATGAATGTTTTATATGTGTATGTATTACCTACTATGCATGTGTGTGTGCGTGTGTAAATCAGTTTACACATCACGAGGGATAGATGGCAGCACTATCATCCAGTTTCCTAAAACGGTAGAGTTACCAGTCTATACTTTAGTATATATATTGTAGTCTTTGCCTACATCTACATGTATACTTACATTATAAACATCTACAGATAATCTGGTACCTATACTACAATGTCAGAACAATAATAACTGTCTCACTTTCATAATTGAGATTGAGACGCGAATCGCTTACCTATCAAAAAATACTGACGGCGCATCAAAAAGTTTTGATGTGCAATTAGTATTTTACCCGTGCAAATCAGCAGTTTTAGGTAGTTTTTAAGTTTTTTCATTGAGCATTAAAAAATTGAAAAATATTCGTTTATTTCAGACCATAGATTCATAATGGGTTGGTCAAAATATTCTTATACTATTAATTTAATTAAGCCACACAGCTTTCATTTACACACACACTACGTGTATGTGGTAAAATTTGAATGTGCTTTCATCCAACTTGTGAGGAGCTGACTGTCCAGTCCAGCCTGTCAACCATAACGGCCAGGAGGCTGGTGCGACTGCCTCGCAGGCGCAGGCTATAGGCTCTAACCTGGCTCTAACAAATATAAGTGTGTCAAAATGTATAAAAGTGGTTATACGTATAATACAAACAGCTATAAACAAACACTCGATACACGTTTCTAAACCGGCCGGCATGGTATACTACTCGTATCTGTTTCCTAGATGTTATATTATGCCTGGTTTTTACCATCAGCTTGTGCGATAATTGTAAAGTTAGTGAGGCGGGAAGTGTAAAAACTAATGCAAAAACAGTCAGGATGGAAGTACTAGTATATCCGCTTGACCTGCGTTTCAAATCAAAGGAAACCTTGAAGACTAATCTCAGTCTTTTTAAAACATGTTTGAAAATTTCATTAGTACTTAAGGCGAGGTTCTTCCATTGCAAATGTCCCGCTCTAACACGCGTGAGTTTGCAATTGACCATCCCACTCTCTACGGAACTGTGCGCGTAATTTTCGTAAATTTTTAGTACATTTTTGGGTGAGAAAAATACATGGCTTACTATATTAACAATATTAATCCCGACATCCCTCATACCATCAAATACGTTTATTTTAGTATTATTTTCTACTCATCATGTTACCTAAGATTGAAATAAAATGAGTTTTAAGATATAAAATAGAGGTATGTTTGGAATTTTTTTCTATCGAACAAAGTTTTGCAAATTGTGTAACGGACATCCGACGGCACTAGATAAAGGTCTCAAATATAACATCGTATTTTTTTACATTTTTAATATGTATTTCGAAATAAAACCGTTTACCAAATCAGATTTTTACTATAACCCGGCCTTAATGTAAAATCTGTAACCACATGAATGATTTAGGATTATTATTTATTTAAACTTTATTGCTCGTTAAAGAAAGGTACAAATGGCAGACTTAATGCCTTAAGGCATTTTCTGCCAGTCAACCGGACGATTATAAACGTATACATATTCTACCGGTTACTTATTTTGCATTGCATAATATAATTTGTGTATAACCCAATCATTTTCAGACCATAAGGCATACATACAAAATGGTCTGAAAATGCTAGGGTATAACAAATTATAACATACATGTACCTACTTTAGTATATACATTGTAGTCTTTGCATGTACCCTACCTCTACTCGTATATGCGCAAAGTATACTTCTTCTGTATTGAGTTGTGCATTATGCATTAAAAACGGTATTAGATACCTGTCGAGGTTATAAATATGGATAACTTTCCGCACCTTGTTCCGTTTAAAGTAAATTTATGTGTAAATAGGTACATATTTATGAACATCCCTACTGTACCGTAAAATAAACAATCTCTCACCCTAAACGCATATACCTATTATACCTTCTCCGTTCCGTCGTGGGTAAAAATGAAATGAAATAAAATGAACTTTATCTAAGTAGGCCGCAATGGCACTTTTAATGAAAACATACATACATATGAATAAAATTATATTTAAGAATCTGGTTTTTATTGATTATATATTGACGTTAAGTTGGTCGAAAAAAGTTCGTGGCAGTGAAAAAATCAAATGTTTTTATAAAAGCACATTGTTAGTTCCATAAGGAACAAGTAGATTAATCCAAAATTATGGTCAAAGGCAAGTGAATTCTCAAGCTTCGGTCAAAAGTCTGTGATGTTGATCTGTAGACCCACGTAGATTAAAATTATTTTCGATGCATTGAATGTGCCCTGAGAATTTTGACCTTTGATTCAAACTGAGAAGTCAGAAATATCTGAAGTTAAATGCCTCGACAACAGAATCGTGTTCCAGGTTCAGATATCAGCACTATGTTTGGTACGTTATGTCTCCTCTGAACTGCATAAATGTAGGTATCCTACATATCAAACAGCCGTGGTTCCCAAATATAGGTACTGTTTAGCTGAATTTCCATTTCCCCTGAGAGCTATATTTACATTCTATTACTATAAAGTTCAGGATAGTTACAAAACTAACCTAACCCAAGGTGTTCTACGTTCCATTGTTGAAAACATTGAAATGTTTTCACTGAAATGGCATTCAAGGTACGAACCTGTATAACTTCTCGATAAGCAATAAATCATTTAACTTTTGTTTAGGAACAAACGAGCGTAGGGTGCCGAGAAGGTTGGCCCCATTGCCGCACTGGATGCCAATTGGCAATACTCTTTGTGCGAGCGAACAAAATATTGACCAGATGGAAAAGAAAGAAAGAAAAAGAAAGATACATTTATTCATAGCCACAGAAGACAAACAATATTACAAAAAAGACAAAAGGAGAAAAACATACACAAAAGCACACGTGTCTCCGCGGCGTCCGTTTCAGGACACTGGCTCAGCATTATGCTCGTAACCAAGCGGACGTCTCAGGGACGAGGTAACTGACCTCGGTGCGGGGGGTTCGTGGCCATTCTGTATGTAATACTATTATACTATTCTGTGGCATTAACATTATGCTGAGCTGAGACACCTACAGCGCTGAGGGGCTACCGCGAACGAAGTATCTCCCTCTCATGTTGCTACAATATGCAAGTGCGACAGAGAGGCAGTTATTTCGTTTTTGGTTCGCGGTAGGCCCTCTGATTATCAGCCAATACCGTCGGTGACTCACGGACCGGCATACAATATATATAATAGCAGGAAATAAAATGTTAATTAACTGCAATAGATGAAATAAAAAACATAAATACGATACAAAATACAATTACTGCTTACATACCCGGCCGGCCGGGGCATTTATTTGTGTGATGAGCACAAATATTTGTTCTTGGGTCTTGGATGTTTTCTATGTATTTAAGTATATATTTATCTATATAAGTATGTATTATCGTCGCTCAGTACCCATAGTACAAGCTTTGCTTAGTTTGGGACTAGGTTGATTTGTGAAGATTGTCCACAAATATACTATACTAGCTTTTGCCCGCAACTTCGTCTGCGTAGAGCTCGGTCATCGCGTTAGAATTTTATCGCTGTTCTTTTATTTCAGGTGGTTACCTAGTTATCTCTGTTCCATACAAACTTCTAGTTCCGGGATGGGATGAAAACTATCCTATGTCCTTTCCTCGGACTCGAACTAAACTATATTCGCACCAAATTTCATTTAAATCAGTTCAGCAGTTTAAGCGTGAAGGGGTTACAGAGAGACAGAGTTATGCTAGGCCTATAAACAAAGTTCCAAGTCTCATTGAAAATAAAATTTCTTTTCATCCCTTCATAGGGCGAATTTTGAAAAACTCTTAAATCTGTTTCTTTTTTAATTTTGATGTTTAGTCAGGAAGTTTTAAAGTTTCTATCTTAAAAATAATTTTGTTCTCCATACAAAATGACCAAGAGGTCATTTAGGGAGTTAAAAGATTAACTAAGTTTCACAGAAACCCTTTTTTAAGACATTTAGGGATGAACTTCGAAAAACGCTGAAATTTGTTTTGGTGTATTTAAACAGAGACTCTGTAAAAAATTTGAAGTCTTTCACTTAAAAAAATGTTGCTCCCCGTGAAAACATTGAACCCCTTTTTAACCCCTTGAGGGGATGAATTTAAAAAAACGCCGAAATTAGTTTTGTTTTATTTAAACAGTCTCTGTAAGAAATTTGAAGTACCTCACTTAAAAAAAAAATTTGCTCCCCATAGAAACTTTGAACCCCTTTTTAACCCCTTTCGGGGATGAATTTCGAAAAACGCTGAAATATTTTTTTTTGTATTATTATAAGAAACTTTCATACAAAATTTGAAGACTATCACTATAAAAAAAAATTGCTCCCCATACAAACTTTGAACCCCTTTTTAACCCCTTTAGGGGATGAATTTTAAAAAACGCTGAAATTACTTTTTTCCATTGTTATAAGGAACTTTTACACAAAGTTTGAAGACTCTCACTTTAAAAAAATGGCTCCCGATACAATATTTCACCCCCATTTTCAACCCTTTAGGAGACGAAAATTTTGAAAACGCAGATATAACTTTCATTGTCTTATTTTAAGGAGTCTTTGTACAAAGTTTCAAGTCTGGACCTTAAAAAAATTATTGCCCCCCATACAAACTTTGCACCCCTGTTTTACCCCCTTAGGGGTGGAATTTCCAAAAATCCCGTCTTATCCCTTGCCTCCGTTATATAACCTAACTATAGTGTAAATTTCAAATTTCTAGGACCGGCAGTTTCGGCGGGGCGGTGATTAATCAGTCACCCATCAACTTTATATACTCGTATATAGATAGATAATATACATCTGGGGGGTACAAAAACTAAAGAACTAAAAATTAAATAGCTTGGTGAATTTTTTGCTGCTGTGCTGGATTAGGATTGGGATTTTTGGAGCGTCAACAAATAACCTTTAAGCTTACGTTTAAAGGAATACTTGGTAGGCGCTCCCTGGATAGGAGGAGGGGGAGGTCATTCCAGGGGGCCGATTTTTGATTGTCGAACGCTCGACTTTTCACTCGATATCTGTCAAAACGTCATAGTTTTTTCACAGATCTCGAGTGAAAATTCGAGCGCTCGACACTCAAAAATCGGCCCCCTGGAATGACCTCCTATGATTGATGGACATTCGTCAGTGTTCGGAATTCGTCGCGAAAAGCCAATTTTCTCTTTCCAAAGGCCGACGTGCAATATATATTTACTTAGTTACGCGAATGTAAACTAAATTGACCTTTGTAAGAATGACAAATAAGAATGACGTATTGACCGGTTGCACACTCAAGAATGACGTAATTTCAGGTGTCGGGGGCGCAGCGCGGGCGCGAGCGGCATGCGGCCCCTGCGGCAGACGCCCATGGAGGTCGGGTAGCGGCGCGCGCGCAGCCCCCGCGCCCCTCCCCCCGCCCCACAGCCATGGAACTCTCTGACGTGCCGAGACACCGACCCCTTGCCTTCGATAAGGTAAGCCTTCTGTGCATGGTCTATAAAAACAAGGTTTTACAATCTGGATCCTGATACCGGTGACGTCACTGTCGATGACACACTCACACTTACGTCCGCATATACTATCGATAGGCGTAACTTGTTTCACCCATACTACAAATCGATGATCCGGATTGTCATACCTAGCGCAGTATACCTATTATTGTATGCCATCTCTATAATACATACGATGTCTATTTAGTCACAAATATCTGACAGGACAAGTGGCGCAAAAACAGCTTGTGATTTTTCTAGTCGCCAACGCGTCCAGGCTGTTTAATGTGTCTGCTTACCCTGCTGTTTCCATATCTACCGTGATACAGTTTTCGAGGCCCGTTTGTAATTCATATAGTTTAGAAAGTAATCGACGGATTGTCATAATTTTTGTTTTATCTCGTAGATAATACGAGAATTTATTTAAATAAATAAAGTGACGATATAATTGGACATTTAGTTGTTATTTTTAATATAATGAAAAAAAGAACAATGAAAATTTTACATTTTTGTTAATAGTCTGCCGCCATCTTTAATTTTTAAATAACATTTTTCTTATTTTGATTAGTGGTGTTAGTACCAATCGATTGATACCAGTATTAATAAAATGGCAGCTGCCGTTTTGTAACAAATCACTTTTGAAAAAAATGCAGCTCCCACTTTAGAAAAGGACCGCCATCTTGCAATCCAGTGGATGAAATTTTCATTTCCTCAGATGAAATCATTCTTATTGGTCCCAAGTATCACAGGGTAAAGTGTCTTGCCTTCTGCATAAGGTACAGTTTAATTTTAGTAAGCTTTTTAACTAACAGGTTTTTAACAAGAAACGCAATGTTGTAAAGCATTTTTCTCGTGAACTATTAGATTTATCAATAAAGTGTTAAGAAGCAAAGTTATAGATAATTGTATGCTTAACATATTTCTAATACAAAGTTTTTGTGTAGCACTAAGCATTATTGAGTAATAAAAAAATTCAAAATTTTTACACACAAAGAACTAAAAGAATCAAACATCGCTTCCTTGGGAATTATTATGACCCTCCCATACATTGATATCGTAGAACTCCTCTACTATAAACTGAGACCTGCCGATTTGTTATGTCATTATTTATTATATTCTCGTCTCGATCATCGAGTTTTCTGACACATACACTAAGAACAGATTCATTTACAATAACTCCGTTGTAAATTTCTGCCTCTTTGTAAACTGCTTTCATATCGTGGCAACAATAATGGAATGTGTCCCTTTCCATTTCAAACTTCTAAGTCATAATTTCGGAGCTTATGTTTGTGTGGATTCTGTTTCAATTTTTTTCTTATACATTGTGTTATTCCTGGTGCAAAATTTGAACAAAGTGAGAAGAGAGCCACCCTGTCTTAAATCTTAGCACTTTGATTTCTATTTCGGTCAGACTGCCATTTTCCTCTGTACATTATGCATCACGTCGATTCGGGAAGTAACGCTTTCTTCAGGCTATTTATTTTTAAAAGGAAAGCCCAGACCGGTGCCTCTAGCTTTTCTGAAAATCGATAAGGTGCGCTACACCCGGCTTCAGCTTGCTTCTTCTTTCCGTATTCATAAGGTAAACCACTCGCACGTCATGCATATGTTAATAAACATTTTCCGAAAACATTTCATCGTTACTTACCTTCGTTTTATCAGTCAAAAAAAGAGTGGATCGATTCCTTTTTGCCACATAGTTTGGTTCCATCTAGATGAGGAAGGTCGATTTGCGATAAAGCTCCGGTAATGCTTAGTGGACTTGTCCAACCTAATCTCTGTTGACTATTCTCGGAAGCCATTGCCTTGAATGTGCCGTGGTCACGGCAGCGCGGTCGTGGCGCTCGCGAGCACACATACACTTCGATTACTCCGATCCATTACATTAATTGGCGAAAGCTATTACATGACAATAGTACGGCGAGAAGTAGCGAGACGAGAGTTATTGTTCCTGCCGTTGATATCTGTGATTTACAACCTAACCACTCCCGTTGTTGATTGTGATGACGGGCCGCACACGCTCCGCTGCAACCCTTTGTTGTCCCGTAAAGAGCCTACGCACAATGGAGGTTTGAATAACAAACAGGGGAAACACATTTCTGTTCCAAGAATGCTGTTCTATTTAATCTCATGACATCACGAAATCACGATCCTATTTACTCTAAATTAAGCGCAAGTATTCAACAAAGATTTTTTCCCCAGGGGGTGGAATATCTCCCCCGAAATTTTGCACGCAATAAGCAAGAACCTACTTACAAGAAAACCATCGGGAGTCTTGGGAGCATGCCAGATAGCGAACTAGGAGACAAAAAGTGAAATGGGTCCGCCATATTTTCGTGACGTCAGATAATGACTTTGCAGGGGATGTATATGTATTGCTTATATAGATAGCTATCACTGGAATGAGAACTTTCTCGAGGGAAATTTTTAATCTTAGCATATTTTGTAGTTGGCTCAGATTGCGGCCTTTCAGTTCGGGCGAGGTCCGGTTTTATTCATAGAAGAGAAGAGGGGTCGGCGGGGAAATAAAAGGGCTGAGTAAGGCCGCAACTCACGCCGCTATTAGGCCGTCCTCCATTCCCGATTGGCTCAATACATCCAACCTCAAATTGGGGACTTTACTCCTTCACTCAATGCAACTACCCACGATCAAATCCGGTATAAGTATTCTACGGTAGCATATTAAGCTATTCAGTGGAAATATAGGGCATTCTAGTTCACAGTTTAACGACTTTGCCGTTTTCAAATGATTAATGATGAAAGTTTCAGCAAATGGTCCCGTACAATGGTTTATTAAATGGATTCGGCCACGAATTACAAAGGTAATATTCGTTTTGTGTATGTACACATGGTACATCATTAAAGAAAGTAGGTATATATAGAAATGAGGTACCTATACGTTTAGGTAATCGTTTTACTTAACGTGACAACTTCTAGAACTAAATTCATAGAGAGATTGATTCATTCATATTCAATTTTAATTCTCTGTCTCTTCATAGTGTTAAATAATATTCCATGATTTCTAACTGTGCAGTGTTTTCAAATAGCCTTAATAGTCATAAGTCATAATCGGCTCAAACCTCCGTTTTGCAATCAGAATTGATTCTATAACAGGTAATGTTCATGAATGTTGCCAAATATTGGGCATACAAGCGACCGAAAACAAAACAAGCGTGTGTATAGTGCGATTGTTTGAGCATCGCTGGCGGAGGTCCGGACCGCGGGATGTGACCCGAGCGAGCTGCGATCGATCGCGCCCGTGACGTCACCGCCTTAGCCTTCGCGCTCCCGTCTCCGGGGACGAATCACCCTCCACTAACAAGCTTAGCCATCCAACAGTTTAACAGACTATTAGACAACTATCATATGTTTAGGGTAATCGCCTCACGCGACCACTATAATCAATAAACAGCGCATTGTTATTCAAAAAGCATTAGATTCGATTTTCGGATTAGGTACCAATTTACGAAATACCCATGAAGGGTAAGCTATTCATGAACGCCATGGCGATTAGTGTCAAATTCGATCAACCGATAATAGTTTATTTCGTGATTGGACCAGACAGTTTGGCCGGTTAGACACAGATTAAGCAGTCTTACCAATTTGGTAAAACAGTCTGAGTTGGGAAACGGAATAATAATCTGTTACTACTTAAAATTAATGCCGCAAAATAGAAGTACTTACATATTTATAGGAGAACAACGTGCCTACGAAGATCAATAACAGAAATCTAATTTCGCCAGTGCAGCTAAACGGAATCGGAACCATTAACTTTCCCAATTTCACGCAGCCAACACAGGCTGATCGATACTCGTATTTTCAATCTGAGCTATTACATCCGATTGCATCTTCGCTATTGGCGCGGTTTGATCGCGAGTTTAGCGCTGCATCGGCTTTGTTCTCGAGAAGGCTCGAGTGGCTTGAGAGCGTGGAGGGTGCTCCGCGATCGCCGCAGGGTCGTCTCGGCCCTCAGCTCAAGTGCACGTTGACCTAAAAGGACACGAATGACGTCACTATATTCAAAAGCAATCGCCTTGAACGCATGAATTTGTAGTTCCGAGTTATTTTTACTTGGATACTTTTTGAATTTCATTGATTTAGGTAGTTATTTCCTTTTTTATTAAAAAAATGGGATTTGCTATTTGCCTGCTCATTAGACAGTTTAAAGACTTGCAATCTTCGGCTCTACGTAACAAGGTCATGGATTATTTCGCATATATAACACTTTTCATTTATTCAATATATTGTCACTAACAGTATACACCAGACATGACATATAGTTAACATAAAATTGTGATAGAATTACAATATAATAGCCTGGTGTCTCTGTGTTGTGATTGTTTGTTTATGTACGCACCTGACGAAGCCTGTGTTGTGGATTAGAATTTGTGGACTATTTATGCTTAGTTTGTGTTATGAATAAAAACGTTAACGAGATATAATAGTAAATGTCAACACTAAATAATAATAATGATACTTAGCGACTTAAACAATGGTTACTTAAGCAATGGTGCTTGAGGCCACAATAGTCTCCAGGTAGCGCCCGGCCGTGGCCACGAATCTCGGCTCAGGGGTCGAGAACAAGAAAAGAGTTCCGTCTTGGTCTAATATAATGTTGGTGAGAGCCATGGCTCTGTAGAGAGGTGAGTTTAACAGCGACCTAGTGCTATTGCATGGAATGCTAATCAGGGAAAGCTTGCGACGGCGCAGATTATGCCTTGTGACTGTCGTTATATATAACTTGGTAAAATCATGAAGAGTCGCGGTACTGAGACATTATAGTAGGGGAGGTCATGATGCTAAATATGGATTTACTTGAGCGTAGTTGGAACCTATTGGATTTTAAAGATTGGATGATAGGAAGAAAAAATGGCTTTATGATGTGTGTACCCCTGCGCCGGTGAGATGAGCTTCTACGAAAAAAAAACAACGGCGAACATACTTTAAGGCGTCAGATAGTGTATACTCCCCACGTGTCCCTGATAACGGAAATATGTTAATTTGCCGGTTTGCATATCAGGGATAGCCGACAGCCGTACGACAGGGTAGAGGGCGTGCGACAAGCTCCCCTGTACTAATCTGATGATTTGGAAGAGACGCAAGCTTTTTGTGACTTTTTAAATGTAAAAAAAATCGAGTATACATATATAGGCCTATAAATGGTGGAGGTACTCTATTACATTGCAAGGTATCCCCCATGTCTTAATCTGACGCGCTAATACACCATACCTACCTACCATCAATACATATTGAGCATCATGACATGTTTTAGAATTTATCTACATAAAGCTTCAACATAGTTATAATATAATGAAGTATTTAGATAGGTACATTTTATTTATACAGGGTAAAAAGATGCTGTTTATTTTCCTCCAATGATACGTTTTCATTCTATACAATAGGATCAATAGGATATTGGAGTAGGTATCGTTAGGTACTTATTTTATTTGTTTATAGATTGACACAATGACAAATCTTTATGAAATCAGTTCCCTTCTATTCTGTGCGGATTCGTTGATGTGCGTTATTAGGGTTTCGTTACAAAAAGATATAAAGGAACCCTTATGGGTGCGAGTCCGGCTGTCGATTTGTCATAACTTAGGTTGTGGAATGAGCTTCCTGCCGAGGTATTCCCAATGGGATACAGCTTGGGACTCTTCCAAAAAGGCGTGAAAAGGGTTCTTACGGGTTGGCAACGCGCGAGTGACGCCTCTGGTGTTGCAAGCGTCTATAGGCGACAGTAACCACTTACCATCAGGTGGGCTTTCAGCTTGTTTGCCACCGACATGGTATAAAAAAAAGTTACCTACTAGGTCAAGTGTGGTATCATGTGAAAGGGCGTGAGTACAGACTGCAGATATAACATTCGCATGCAAATTACTAGTGGCTCTGTGAGCTGTAGACCTCGTGAGTGTTTTTTTTATTTCCAAAACTAAGTTAGATATCGAACCTGTAGAGCAGGGTTCGGCAACCTTTTAGCACCCACGGGCCACATAGTAGCTAAAAAAATCTTCGCGGGCCGCAGATGATAATAATGATCACTGTCTGTTGATATCAACTCGAAACAAATTGGTACGCCGTACGCGACAGTAACGTAGTAAAAATTCGCACCCCTTTTTACGTGAAAAACAAGAAAGACGAAAAAACCGACTTTTCACAGATAAACCAGCTAGTTTCCTTACCAAACCCAGATAATTCGCATTTCAACCGCATCGTAATTTCGCGATTCATTCGATCAATGCAAGCATATAGAATAGCAGATATAGAAACTTTAAGGGGGGGACGGGTCATAAACTCATAACACACCTAGATGAAAACGCGAGCGCGAAATTTTTCGAACACTGATTCAAATGCGGCAAATACTTCATACGCATCAAGCCATAACAAATCTCGTTGAAAACGCGAGCGTAGCGAGCGCGAAATTTTGCGAATATTATTATGCAGGTCTGAAAAATACTTCATACGCATCAGTCATGTAGACGCAAACGCGAGCGCAGCGAGCGCGAAATTTTTTGAACATTAAGATGCAGGTGTGGAAAATACTTCATACTGTCTAAAGCAAATGCGGCGAGCGCGAAATTTTTGAAAAAATTTTTAGATAGATTTAATTGTAAAATATACTTACAAACACAATATCTCGTCCTGACCAACTGTGAAAATATTCGTGGTTGGCGATACAGACGCTTTCACGATGTTAAGAATTTCAAATTTTACCTTTACAAACAATAAAGCCAGGGAGGCTCGTAGGCCGCATGCGGCCCGCGGGCCGCCTGTTGCCGACTGCTGCTGTAGAGAGGAGGACAAACCATAGAATTTTTTTTAGATTACTCGACAAAAATATTCGATGTAATCAAAGAACGTGCTCACAATACTTCACGAGAATCTGTTGTGAAATGCGACCCTTAGAGGTGAACAAATCGAAATTCGGCCGCAGAAACACAAAATAATTGATAAAAAAATTGTTTTTTTAAATTTTGAAAAAGTGACTCGATAAAAAAATTCTATAGAATTACCGCACCTGCTCACAAAATTTCACGAAAATCGGTTGATAAATGCGACCTGTAGAGGAGAACAAACCAATGAATAAAATAAAAAATAAAAAAATTACAAAAATTTACTTGCCTAAAAAATTCTATGTAATTATAAAACCTGCTCACAAAACTTCACGAGAATCGGTTGAGAAATGCGACCTGTAGAGGAAAAAACGGCCGCAGAAAAATACGAAATCATTGATAAAAAGTTTGTTTTTTCGAATTTCAAAAAAGTGACTCGACAAAAAAATTATATATAGTTACCAAACCTGCTCGTAAAATTTCACGAAAATCGGTTGATAAATGCGACCTGTAGAGGAGATCAGCCAACGACGTAAAATATATTTTTTTTAAATTAACAAAAATTTACTCTACAAATAAATGATATGTAGTCATGGAACCTGCTCACAAAATTTCACGAGAATCAGTTGAGAAATGCGACCTGTAGAGGAAAAAACGGCCGCAGAAAAACACGAAATCATTGATACAATGTTTGTTTTTTTGAATTTCCAAAAAGTGACTCGACAAAAAAATTCTATATAGTTACCGAACCTGCTCACAAAATCGGTTGATAAATGCGATCTGTAGAGGAGGACATACAAAAATCCGGCCGGACATACGAAAGCATTTTTGTCGAAGCTAAAACAGAGACCTCGTTTTACTCGGTCAATAATACTGTTGAAGATGAATAACAATTAAAAACACGTTTGCCACTTGAAATATTGTCTTTAATAATATTACCCCGTGTTACCCTAAGACATGAGAATGACAATATGAAAAAATATATGACAATTTTGAATATGTAAAAAAGAACAAGTCAAATTTAAATAAAATCTAAAAAAAAGGAAATATATAAAAAAAGGTTAGTTGGCCGGTCGGCAACAAATACCATTCCCCCTTTATATTGGAACCCTAAAAAAATTGTTTATTATTTTCACAGTTTAAGCATCGTGTTGACCCAAAGCTATACAAATTGTCGAAAAATATTTTTACAAGTTTATAAGGGGGGCTCCCATACAGCTAAAGGGCGCGAAAAAAAAGTTAGCCCACAGCATTAAGTGGGGTATCGTTGAGTAGAACTCGTTGAGTGCATAAACATAGTATTTTTTGTTTTTAAAATATTAAAAAATAAAGGAATGCGAAGCCACCTAATTTGTCATAATTTTTTATTTCCCCCCTTTAAAATCTCATTAAATATTAATCCTAGCTAAAAACTGTATAGAACCTTTTTTGTAGATAATTTTATTTAGATTACTTATGCTTCAGAACGTTTTTTGCTATGGGCCACCGTTTACAAGTTTTTTACGAAATACCGAAAAATGGAATCTTTAAACCCTCCCTCCCCTCAACGACGGTGGTACGGGACTTTTGATATTTTTACCTCCTAACAATATAAATAGACGGGCTGAACACGTTGCACGCATGGACACACGTAAATGGGCAAAAATAACAACAACTTGGACAGGACCACAAAATAAAAGAAAGAAAGGAAGGCCTAAGGAACGGTGGGCGGATGCCACGGATGAAATACATAGAGTGGCTGGAAAGGACTGGTTATCACAGGCAAAATATAGAGATTTATGGAAAAAAATGGAGGAGGCCTTCACTCGTTGAGAGGTCCTTAATAACAATTAGAAACACACAAGTATGACCTGTAAAGGTCTGAAGACTACGCAAGCACCTAAACAAAGAAAAAATGTGTGTGATCTTGTAACACTTTAAATTTAAATTATTTTTAAAACAAACTGTGCATGTTTATTAAGGAAAATAAAAGGCTATTTAATTATTTATTTTACCTCCTAACTAGTCTAAACAAAGTTACCAAGTCAATTTTTTTTTCCAAGCATTTCCCTCTATACATATACCTTCTACCTCTTTTTGAGCATTCAATGTTTGGCCTACATATTTTCATTTTTTTCTCTTCAACAATCCTTAATGCACAAAAGTTGTACGGAACTCTCAGCACGCGAGTCTAACTAACACTTGACCGGCATTTTGACATGCACGTTATGTTATTGGTCTTACGCGGCATGCTGAACACGCATTTCGTGCACGCCTGCTGTGAATAATGTTATAAAAATCTGGATGATGATGGCAAAACGCGTGCACGTGATAGTTTGGTTAATTCGCAAAATATATCGTATTTGCAATTGCCTGAGAAATTTTTCGTGCGTTTTGAAAGAAAATTTTCGTGCGCATTGCTACGGACAGACAGAACTGGTAAAAACTAGTGGAGGCTTTTACCTATCCACTGGGGGCCCAGGCCCACACCCCACACTAAACAAAAAAAAACAATAAAGCTTTAATAAATAAATAAGGGGCAAAAAATCCCCGAATCGGCTTCTACAAATTGACACTTGACCCGATGTTTATAACGTCACACACAAGTTATCAAACTAACCGTTGTATGGGGAACTAAGATATTGCTGTTTAGTCGTGAAATATTGCGTTAAGGTACATAGTTATTATACATGTTATAATCTTTGTTTATTTATTTACTCGCAAATTAACGCGATATATCGATTGAAAGAGACACCCTTTGTTTTTCGCTCACGACAAAACGGGATGCAACCCTCTCCGAGAATGGCTTTTTAGACAAATCTCGTTAAATATCTGACTGTGTGCAGGTTTATTAAATTTCCTCTTGTCAGTACCTAGATGAGGTAAAATACCATCATATTAACTTAATCGTGTCTTTTAATAATGCGTTGTTTTAGTAGGCTGAGGAAAAAAAGGAATATAAAGACTCGACTTTGGATTTATTTTCTATCGAGAAAATTTTAAGCAATCATGTTTCGCTATTGTCAGTACCACAATCATATATCTGAAAATCAGCCCCTACTGTTTGCTAGTCTGGGCAGGACAGCGTTTCAAAGTCTCCAAATTTCTCAGTGTAGCGCCTTAAGTGAAAAGTATTAGTGTGTATAGAGCTCTTCTTGCCTAAAAGCCATATTACCACTCGAACTATTCTCTCCTGGTTTAATTTAGACCCTTGTCACAATCTACTATTTCCGATTTCTTTAGGTTACATATCACTTTATGATTCTGGCAAAATTTTGGATGTGTGTTTGATTGTGATATTTTGATGCTATAGTTACTATCCATATACCGGGTACCGGGGGTACAATCGAAATGGGTCAGTATGGTGAAGTCGGAAACTATGAGAGATAGCGAGATCTGTTCTTAGGAACCATGACGTCGATTTTAGATTTAATAATAATTACATTCAAACTATAAACAATAATTTATTCTAGTAAACAAGATTCCATTAGTGTTGTGCTTCTTGCGACTTGCAGAATTTATACACATTGATTTTGACCAGGTTCGATTCCCGGTTATGTATGAGAGTTAATAAAAACGTTTGAATGTAATTATTATTAAATCTAAAATCGACGTCATGGTTCCTAAGAACAGATCTCGCTATCTCTCATAGTTTCCGACTTCACCATACTGACCCATTTGGATTGTACACCCTGTATAGTGACACCATGTTATATTTAATTCTTGACATGGGGAAAATACCAAATTAAATTTTGGCTCTTCTATTTTTCAGATGGAAAGTTTAATAAAAGAAATGCAAGATCCAGATTCAGGTGTTCCTGTACGAAGTCAAAAACTCTTTCTCACTTACATTCCGTCTGCTTTTATGGGTAAGATTATGTCTTATCGCAATCCTAGTTAATTATAGTCACATTGTTATCTATCAGCCAAAATCAACTTGTTTGACCTGAAATACGTAGGTAGATACTCGCATTAGATACACATCACTTCCTCAACATACCGAATGAATGATATTTGAATCGGTTAATTCGAAAACTAACCAGTAACAACGCTTTATTTTGTAGAAACGGTTACTAAACAAAATACACAGTTTCCCTAAAAACCTTATTATATTTACTCTCATTACTTACTCCGCTTTTTGATTTTTAAATTAATCTTGTTATTATTTATTTGAAAATCGCCTATAACACGAGATCCAGATTATTTGAATCGTAAAAACCGTAGTAGGTAAGTGTACAATAAAGTGCGTGTACATTCATAGTTTCGAAATAACCGATTCATAGTTTTGATATTTCTATTATTTTTAACTTCATTTGAATTATAAGTTGTCAAATCAGTATTTGAGGCTCGGATTACATGAATCCGAAATCCCGGCCCTTCGCAGCCACATCGCCTTAGGCCGGACTCCAGGTTGTGGCATAAGGATTCCGGATACTCGTGGTCCAAGACTAACTATGTTATATCTGTAAACGTTTAGAATATTTATTTCATTAATGGATTGGCTATTTTATTTTCTAGAAAACAAAATTATTCGTAGGGTACATGTACAAGGCAAGGTCGTTACCGGACTGTGGCAGTTACGTTAGCCGAATTACATGCATGATTCTTCTTCGTGGACGTATGTACATATAGATATAGAGCTCAAATACAAATAATTTAAAAAGTTTCATGTTACTCAATTGCAACTTTAATTAATATCGTGGCTTTATTATGTAAAGTGTAAACTTTATTTTGCATTTAGCAAACATGAACATGAAGAAAGAGGCACATGAAATTGGCCACTCAGGTAACTTCTTCAAAACTTCTGTATAAATGTTGTACAATATGTCCTACTGCAGCCGTCTAATTCTGTGTACACCATATAAATGTTCAAGTTAGACGAATATAGACAATTCTAGTAATGACTATATTCTAGTAATTGCGAATTCAAGAGAATCAAAGAGATTGCATTGGTTATTATTTTCTTCCACTTCATAACAGCTGAGTAACCAATACTTAAATCGGGAAGAAAGTCTCTTGCATAAGCAGTCGAATAAACTGTTTACTGTAAAGTACATTTCCATGTTCGTATAAAGGTGTTCGTACACTAATCGTTGTTAAGATCACGCTCAATTCGGCGCAACTAGCACTATAGGTCAAGTTTTATGGCCGAAATGTACTAAAACGTCACATAAAACCTGACGGTATAACCACTCGTGCTTGCTGAGTGTATAGGATTATGTGGTAGGTACTCTGGTATATTTAAAAGTCTGGTGCAACCCGTTGTCCACAAATAGACGGTAGTCTTTGTTGAAACAGCACAGGAGTGAACAATCTGTATACCAGCACGACTAGGTACGGCATGTTTTGCCCGTCTGATTATAAAATCAATAGCGGGCCATATTTAATGTCTGCGGCCGTTCACCGCCGCCAATTCTTGCCAGTTCTTGAACATTATTTATTGACGATTAACGACAGGTTTCCATTGCATATAAATACATACCGACTACTACCCTGTCACAAAAAAGCTTGTCATTTCGAAAATGCATATGAAAAATAGAATTACCCGCATATGGGTGTTATTTTAGTGCAATACGAATAGTTTTGTGTTTCGAGCGCCATGTAAAAAAAACCAGGGCATGTCATTTAGAATTTTAGATTATTACAGGCCAATCATAATTATTCTTCAATAAGATAATTTTGGTAATATCATTTCATGTATAAAAATACATTTATCTTCTCTTTTGATAATAGTCTTTGTTAAAATTGGATTTACTTTACTGGCGTTTACCATTAACCGACTGCCTTCACTGGCTGGGGTTAGAGGAACGTAGGTTAATTTTCCATGTTACAGGTTACGATCTTGTCGAATGGCTAATGGACCGGTTCAACCTCGACGAAACAAGTAACGGTAAGTGTACGTATTAATGACGAATTCGCCATTTTAACCATTTAACCGCCAACCGTCATCAAATTAATATCAAATTTTTAGCTGTTTTCCCACGTGTGTCACACCTAGTCTGTTCTATTAACATTAGCTTAAAAGTGTTACTTC
This sequence comes from Cenopis cana, assembly GCA_951800055.1. Taxonomy (NCBI): domain Eukaryota; kingdom Metazoa; phylum Arthropoda; class Insecta; order Lepidoptera; family Tortricidae; genus Cenopis; species Cenopis cana. Next base: position 14,792,797 of record OX637478.1, read on the forward strand.
GTTTGTGTTGTTACATTGTGACATGGCGGTTAAAAGGTGTAAGAGGAATTGCTCTCTAGTCGCGTCTCAGTTTGGTCGGTACAAAAACATCGATTTTAGGCTCTAGCTTTGACTAAATTTGTACTTGCATAAAATATATTTTCGACCATATAATAATGAACAATGTTATTATTTCGCTGAGCCTCCTAGCTGATGATTTTCGTATTGACCTTATGCAATTAATAATGGCCTACCTATCAGTGGCGGCGCGTCAAGAATATTCTTAGGGAAGCCGGAAATAGTTTGCCTTTCTTATTCCTCATGAGCCGTATATACTAAAAGTACTGGTGTGGCTGAAAATTAGGCAAGCCGGTGGGAATCGAGTTGTATGGACGCTCCGCCTCTGCTACCTATATCCATCAACTATCGCTCAAAATGAATATTACTTCCGATATGGAAAAATAAGTAGTACTTGAATGCTTTCCCGTATTTCCCGTCCAATTTAAGTAAACAATATATATGTCTCTCTACAGTCAGTTTGCTATACCTACTTACTAACGAATTCAATTCCATTTTGGCACCGATTCTATTCTTACTGGAATGGAGTCTGTGCCAAGATATTATTGAATGGATTAGAAAAGTTATTTGCAACTGCCAGTTTATACCTACTCATAGGTAGGGATCGATTATTATACTTTGGTAACTTTGCAAAAAAAACATTATAGGAAGGTAATTAAAACGTTTTATGTCACACCTAGCCATAAAGTGGCCATTATCGCACGCTCCGCGCGCGAAAAAACCCACTTCCTGGCCAGGGGGTGACATAAAATTTTGTACTTACCACGGGCGATAATAAAGAAAGCCTAAGATCGCATATTTATCGCCCTTGCCTTCGGCTCGGGCGTAAAATACCTGCGATCTGAGACATTCTTTGTTTTATCGCCCTTGGTAAGTAATGTACTATTACGTAATAGGTACATTTATATTACAGTGTGGCGTACTCGACATTCAATGGTTTACCATGTTGTATCTCTTCTTCAATGTACCAGGAATTACTAATTTTAGAGACTTTAAAAAATTAAAATCGAAGGGTAGTTTACCAAATTTACCTTCTCGCCCCATTACCCCCAGAACCTAATTTATGTCATTTCTTTTCTGTCTAACGGGAATCACACACTTCATTATCATATTAATTATTTTATTCAAGATAGAATTGATAGCGGTGTCAATTATAACTTTATAAAACAACAACCAGTATTAACAATATAATAAATATATAACACATGGACAGTCTTACATTAAATCGACCTAACCCCATTGTAAGCTCAATAAGGCGTGTATTATGGGTACGCGAGGACAAAATATGCTATGAATATTTAAATACTTGAATACATAGTAAACATCCAAGGCTCTGAATCAAATATTTATGTTCATCACATAAATATTTGCCCTGACCGGGATTCGAACCCGAGACTGTCAGCTTCGTAGGCAGGGTCACTAACCACTAGGCTAAACCGGTCGTCAAATATATTGCGATATTGGTGTTTAAGCGATATAATTAAGTTATAGGCTATTTCTTTCTCACACGCATATCGGTACGGAGCAGCTGCAGCGCGCGGTGGGTAGTCCAAAACAATATTATAATCTTGTAAAGGATGGGCAGTATATAATTGTATCATGTCATGCTCAAAATACGCTGACGCTCCCTAAACGCAGTAACGAGAGAGAGCGAGTTAGGTACTTACCTATAAGTTAAAACGTCACGTATGACTGATGGCACTGCGTTTCCGATGCGTCAGCATATTTTAAGAAGCGATGTGGCCCAACCCATCTTTAAAGTTATATGGTTTTGATATTGCTATATAACGAAATTTTAAACAGTAACTATATACATCGTTATGATACATTGGCTTTTTCATAACGTTATAAAAACCTAGTTTTTATACCTAAGTTATTGTCATCACTTGTTTTTTGTTACCGCAGCCACAAACTACTTAGAAGACACTACCGCAGCTACCTATAATAATGAGTTAATTTCAACCAACCCCTCTCTGACACCTTTGTAAGGCACTACATCATTCTCGTAGACCAATGGTCAAAACATTGCTTTATAAGTAGAGGTAACTATGTATTGTGTGTAATTTAAGCTCGTCCGTGTCAACTTTCATACTAACTTCCATCTCCAAATTCATCCCCTCACGGGATGATTTCCCGACGGAAGGATCTTTTGGGTGAGCTAGCTTCACCGTCGGCCTTATCTTTGCCCCCCTGGCTAGATTCTGACCAAGAGCAATCCCTTAAAAAAAGCTTTTCTTTAAATGAATCCAGGTCTGTGTGGAACTTCATCCAAGTCTATTAAGCCGTTACGTTATGGCGCAAATATAACCTATTTATAAAGTTTGTAATATAATAGGATTAAGGTTTATGGGTTCGATGTGAACTAATGTAGAATTTTCTTGTTCCAGTTGAAGCAATAAATCTAGCCAATCAACTTTGCCAGTATGGTTACTTCTTTCCTGTCAACGATTCAAAAAACCTTGTGTTAAAAGATGATTCTTCTCTGTATAGATTTCAAGTAAGTAATAAATTATATGTTACGGTTCCTTTAAGAGAACAATAATCTTATCCAGGAGAAAAGACATATGTACCCAGCTGTAGCTATGGCTAGATAGACCGATATATCAGAAGCCGATCGACGTAATGTCTTATGGATAATTTATGTTCCTATTTCATTAGGACCATCTCAATTAACCGACTTCAAGATTTCAAAAGAGGAGGTTCTCAATTCGGTAGCATGTTTTTTTTATGTTGTTTACTCCATAACTCCATCGCGTCTGAACCGATTTTGAAAATTCTGATGATGGGATCCATGAGGAATTGAGGGAACTCCTCAAATGTTAAAAGGCATACATATAGTGATTTTAGTATTTTCATAAATAATTCAAGCATTTGCATTTAAATAATTGATATTTGATGAAGTGGAACTGCTGATGATGATCAGAATGGAACTCTTCAACGACGCATAGTTCACGTTTGGCGATTTGTGCTCTTCGTTATATTTGTCAAGCAAGCTAGGCTTTCAAGACACAATTTTGCCAAGCTTGAATTCTGGTGGTGGATTCCATGAGGAACTGAGGGTACTTACTCTTCTACCATTATAAACCTGTAGCCATTTTTATTTCATTGTATGGAATCTAAGAGTGCACCATCTAAGTATAGTACCATTGAAGTCGGTTTTTTTTTCTTAAATAATATTTTTAATATGAGGTGGAAAAAGATGCAGTAGAGCGACCCTCTACTTTACGCTGCGATGCACTTACATCAAAAAAGAAATGCACCCTAAACTGCTCCAATAAGATAAATAAAATAAATAAATAATTTAATGTTTGTGGACAACCTTACACAAATCGACCTAGTTCCAAACTAAGCAATGATATACATACATACATCGATAAATAGATACTTAAATACATTGAAAACACCCAAGGCTCAGGAACAAATATTCGTGTTCATCACACAAATAAATGCCCTGACCGGGATTCGAACCCGGGAGCTCCAGCTTCGTATCGGTCACTACCAACTAGGCTAAGATGTGTAAATCGTTCTGCAGAGTCCATATTATTGGCCGTGGCAACCGCCACGGGTGGGCGGCTCGGCAGCGCCACTGGCGGGCTCGGATAATGTCGAGTACGCTATTTACCTCGTGAAGCGAACGCTGCGGAACAAGCAGCGACATGGTCTGGAGGACCACGAGGTCGAAGCGTTGGCCAACCTGAAGAAGAACCTGGCAGCGAAGTGGGACTTCATTACTATGCAAGCTGAGGAACAGGTTCGTTTGTCTAGGACTCAGGGATCGGCAACCTTTGAGCAGCCAAGGGCCACATAGCAGCTAACAAATTGTCGCGGGTCGCATGTGTTAATAATTTGTGACTCTATCCGACATAAGGTACCACATGGTCGGCTCCTAGATTCTAGGTCATTCAAAAGGAACTGAAACATTTGTTCTGCGCTTAATGCAATTATATACTGATATTATGATATTGATGTCGACACGGAACCTATGATCACCGTAGGAATTTTTTCAAGAATCATCGACCATCAGTATAGCATAGAACAATATTATTTATTCATTCATTCATTCATTCATTATTATACCTAATTGTTTAATTACTTATTCTGTGCTCATAGTTTCTGAATACTAGCCACAAAACCCGTTCATTTGATTATGAACGAAACTAACCCGATAGAAATGTTGTTGTTAATATTTTACTATGTGCCTATGAAATGAAAGAAATAAAAATGTTAGGAATTTCGAATTTCGATCTTCGGGTATGTTACACGTAAATACTTTATTGTACACAAGACAAAGATAAAAAAAATACAGACAAAACAGGGTATACACGCACGTAAAGGGCAGGCATTCATATAAATATCATTTTTTTGTCAAGTGTGAAAATTACTCACAACAATTACATTACTTTTTCCCAGGTGCGGCTAGCGAAAGATCGCAAAAAGGGTGATAAGATAGTCAGTGACAGCCAGGAGCGAGCGTATTGGAGGGTGGCTAGACCACCGCCTGGGCAGCCGAGCGTGCAGGATACTTGCCCTGTGCCCGTGCGCTCGCGCGTGCCCAAACCCAAGAAGCGGACTATACAGCAGCTCACTAGGGAGGTGCGTATCTCACACATGTGTAGAAGGACTAGAGGACTAAATGGAGTTAGGGTCCCCTAACACCTATCGACGCGGAATCTGCGTTAGCCAATCAAAAAACTCTATGTCTCGCAATAAGAGCGAAAAAGACGTCGATCGGCTCGGCGGCGATTACGTACTTATTGTGAATAGTGTGGAGTAAAGCACTCGGCTTATGCCGACTCCGCGTCGATAAGTTTGGGTAGACCCTTAGGCAGCGGACATCTCTGACGCCAAACAGCTCGGCGCGGCTAGCCTTTTATTATCTGTTCATTGCACTGTCGAGACGCGCAACGCACTGTGGTTTGCTGGGATCACACGCAATGTAGGTATTAGTTAAACCGCTGCCACCGCCAATGGAGCTCGTGGCCGGGCCGTAAGAAGAGCACCATCCAAATATGTTATTACAGAGTAGAATTTGTCGATAAAGGGCGCCATAGTGTAGGGTCTGTAGTCGATGCTATACCTAAGCATGTAGGAGGCCTAGTTTGTGCCTCGCGGGGTGGGTAAAGCATTGGGATTTCAACAATCACTCGGTATGTTATATTTGTACTGTATAAGAGTTATTTAAGTAATCACTATTTATACATGTACAATTAATTACCCATTGTTAGAGACAGTAGTTTATTATGTATGCGTATCCCATGTAAAAGTCACGAACCCTCTTTTCACTGTCTTCTCATGCCATCTAATAACCTATATTTCTGGTTTCTCCTTCTAGATCGAACATCTAAAAACGAGCCTGGACCGTACGCGAGTGAAGACGTCTATTGCCCTAGAGGCCCTTTTGGCTTACTCGGAGACCTTCACTCCCTACGATCCGTGGCTCACGCCGCCGCAGCCTTCCAACCCTTGGATCAGCGACGACACCTTATTTTGGCAAATCAACAGTCCCCTGTGAGTGGCTCGAGCTCGGAGCTTGTTTTAAAGCCGTTTACAGCTAGCTCTAAATTAATACATTGATTTGGAATCGGTTTTTAACTAGCTGAAACTGTTTAAAAACTCTTATTTAACCCTTTTCCAGGCATAGTACCTATAGTGACCACATGCATGTAGTTAAAATTTCAACCTTAATACCCAAAATTAAGGTTGAAATCGAATTGAATTTCGGCGAAAAGTTACTTTCGCTTAAATGAATTTCCAATTATACATAAGTGAATATATATTTCGTTTTTCGCAAAACGGCGTAGATAAGTAGGTGCGGCCTGGAAAATGGTTAAAGCTCCATAACACTGATATTAAAATCTATTACACCCTCTTTTACTTTGCCTTCTTATTGTTTTATTTATCGCACAACCGTACACGTAAATATATTCCTTATTTTCTTTACGCATTAACGAAAATAATTGCAACATGTATAGGGAAACCATAATTAACGCGTTTGCTTCTAAACACTGGATCCTTGAATTAAATAATTCTCGCCTGTTGCCAAAAGTTAAAAACAATGAGCCTACATTTTAGACTATGAAGTGCATTCCCACATTGCACTTCCGATTTAGGTAATTTTGGCTTCGACCTACACCTACCTTACCTTCGACCTTTGGCTTATATTGGACATTTCATTATCCTATGTCCAACCTATTCAGCGCCACAACAGATTCTGTAAGTTGTGCCTCATACGCCAAAAAGCCTTCTTAGCAAAAGACTGAAAATGAACGTTACTTGATAGCACGTAGCTTGCCTTTACATCGACTTGGTCGGCTCGATATGAAGTCATTGGAGTGTGGGTCACCTAATAAGTATCTGGAACATAAAAGACACGTTGTAATGTTTACCAGTTAATTTCACTAATATAAAAAACTCGTTTTTCCTCAGAGTGGAAGTACCAAGTGAGAAGCGGGTGCAGCGATGGGCGCTAAGCATAGACGAGCTAGTATCTGACCCCAAGGGGCTGGAGGAGTTTACCAGCTTCTTGAGGAAGGAATACTCGCACGAGAACATCCGCTTCTGGCTCGCCGTGATGGATCTCCGGCGGAGCAGTACGAGGCAGATAGCGAAGAAACTCGAGGCTATTTATGAGTGAGTGTTTTTGCAAAACAACTGAAGTTTATGTTTATGACAGAATATCCAAGTGTTGAAGTCTTCGGACGACTAGAAAACTTCTTACGGTCAATCAAATTTTAAAACTAATCTCAGTAAAAGACAGCTCGCCATATGGGCGGGACGAAATTGCAGCTCCTTACGCGTTGCTTTAACTATTATGCCTTAGATGCCTACGCATTCGGAAAGCCCTTAATATTGCCCATAAACTCAAAATTGCTAAGTATAGAATCAATTATATACTAAAGAACTTCGTTTTAGAACTTCGTCGCATTATACATTTCTAAATCGGTATCGTGAACACCAACTGTCACAGAACTTCGATTTTCAACCAAACTAAGAACAAGAACATGAGAATGGAGACATATGAATGGGTTCTCTCAGTCAACTTCAAATACTTGGCTTGATCCCATGGCAAGTTAATGCTGTTCAGAGAAAATTTACGAGTTAACTCACGAGGAGGACTTATGTCTGTTTATTGCAGGGAGTTTCTAAAACCCGGTGCGCCGTGCGAGATCAACATCGACGGCGCTACCATGGACACGGTCGCGGAGGGCATGCGCACCGGCTCCCGGTTCGCGCTTGACCACGCCGCTGACCATGTATACTCGCTGCTGCTCAAGAAGGACTGCTACCCGCGGTTCATACGCTCCGACCACTTCCAGCGGCTTCTGACTGAGGGCAAGAATGTGCATCAAAAGAAAAAGTGAGTAATGTCGTTGAACAAGGTCTCGCTCAACCATGCCGCTGACCACGTCTACTCGCTGTTGCTCAAGAAGGACTGCTCCCCGCGGTTCATACGCTCCGGCCACTTTCAGCGGCTGCTGACTGAGGGCAAGAATGTGCATCAGAAGAAAAAGTGAGTTTTGTTGATCAAGATCTCGCTCGACCACGCTGCTGATCACCTTTACTCGCTGCTTCTCAAGAAGGACTGCTACCCTCGGTTCATACACTCCGATCACTTCCAGTGGCTGTTAACTGAGGGCAAGAATTTGCATAACAAGAAAAAGTGAGTAATATTGTTGTGGTCCAAGGTCTCGCTCGATCACGCCGCTGACCACGTCTACTCGCTGCTGCTCAAGAAGGACTGCTATTCACGGTTCATACGCTCCGACCACTTCCAGCGGCTGCTGATTGAGGGCTAGAATGTGCATCAGAAGAAAAAGTGAGTAATGTCGTTGTACAAGGTCTCGCTCGACCGCGCTGCTGACCACGTCTACTCGCTGCTGCTCAACATCGACTGCTGATTGAGGGCAAGAATGTGCATCAGAAGAAAAAGTGAGTAATGTCGTTGTAGGTACAAGAACTCGCTCGACCGCGCTGCTGACCACGTCTACTCGCTGCTACTCAAGATACTGATACCCGCGGTTCATACGCTCCGACCACTTCCAGTGGCTGCTGACTGAGGGCAATAATGTGCATCAGAAGAAAAAGTGAGTAATGTTGTTGTACTGTCTGAATCCGAATCTGAATCTGTACACGGTCTCGCTTGCGAACGCCACCAACCATGTTTACTCGTTACTGCTCGAGACTGTTACTCGCGCTTCATTCCTGATCACTTCCAGCAGCTGCTGACTCCAAAAATAGAAAAAGCATAGTTTAAGGATCGTGCCACTGGTCAGGGTTCTATTATATTTAGGCCTTTCAGTCAACATGTTTTAGCATTCATCAAACAACACGTTTGCCCCTTGTCTCAAGGCACACCTTCACGTTTGCTTCTTGTCTGCACATAAACGGCAGTGTGACAGATAAGGACAAACGAATATTAGCGGCTATTTAACTAATAGATGTTTGATGGACGTTTTTTTTCCGTGGGTGGAGTAAAGGGGGTATGAATATGTGCATATTCGCAGGTTCTTCAACTTTGGCGGTCAAGTGAAGAAGAAGCCCGGAGCTACAACCGGGCTGGGACGACGGCGAGGCTCGGACCGCTCTCTGTCGGGCTCGGCGCACGAGCTCGCGGTGTGCGCCGCGCAGCCGCCGCGGCTCGCCGAGCCGCCGCCGCACTCGCACTCGCAGTCCAACCTCGCGGACATTCCCTTCAGGTAACATACACACAAGTGGCTCACAGGCTCGGACCGCTCTCTGTCGGGCTCGGCGCACGAGCTCGCGGTGTGCGCCGCGCAGCCGCCGCGGCTCGCCGAGCCGCCGCCGCACTCGCACTCGCAGTCCAACCTCGCGGACATTCCCTTCAGGTAACATACACACAAGTGGCTCACAGGCTCGGACCGCTCTCTGTCGGGCTCGGCGCACGAGCTCGCGGTGTGCGCCGCGCAGCCGCCGCGGCTCGCCGAGCCGCCGCCGCACTCGCACTCGCAGTCCAACCTCGCGGACATTCCCTTCAGGTAACATACACACAAGTGGCTCACAGGCTCGGACCGCTCTCTGTCGGGCTCGGCGCACGAGCTCGCGGTGTGCGCCGCGCAGCCGCCGCGGCTCGCCGAGCCGCCGCCGCACTCGCACTCGCAGTCCAACCTCGCGGACATTCCCTTCAGGTAACATACACACAAGTGGCTCACAGGCTCGGACCGCTCTCTGTCGGGCTCGGCGCACGAGCTCGCGGTGTGCGCCGCGCAGCCGCCGCGGCTCGCCGAGCCGCCGCCGCACTCGCACTCGCAGTCCAATCTCGCGGACATTCCCTTCAGGTAACATACACACAAGTGGCTTACAGGCTCGGACCGCTCTCTGTCGGGCTCGGCGCACGAGCTCGGGGTGGCACGAGGCTCAGTACCTCTAGTATAAGTTAGTTTTGTTTCCTATCTATAAAATTAACGAATCTTTGCAGCTGTTGGTTCTCTAAATATATAAAAATATATCGTCTCCGCAGGGATCCATTGGACGATGACAGGTCGGACGTGGCGCCGTGGGAGTCTATCTCCAGCCGCGAGAGCTCGTCGTACAGCGGCGCGCGGCGGCGGCAGGACTCCGCCGCGGACTCGGGGAGCTCCTCCTCCGACGTGAGCGCGGCCGTCAGCGCGGAGCGGCGCCGCCTGCCGCAGCAGAGCACGCTCGACGGTTAGTACACGTTTTTTTTTCACATTCGAATAGATTATTCATATTAGAATAGAATATCCATTTATTGATTGATACTACATTTACAACACTAGTAATAATACATTATATAAATAAATTACATAACTATTAAATTACAGGCTGATATTAAATTTATTTCTACTGTTTTAAATGGCGTCTTCTTCGGTGAAGAAGGAGGATTTTTAGGTTACATATTAAAATACCTAAAATTGATATACCTATTGTCAAAATACCTATGTACGAAATACCTATTTTAAAAATACCTAACAGTTATTTAACCTACAGTTTAAATGACCGAAGTTTGAAATACCTACGTTCAAAAAACCTATTTAACGAAATACCTACTGTTCAAAATCCCTAACGGATGAAATACCTAATGGACGATTCGCCTAAGTTTGATATACCTACGGTCAAAATACCTACAGTCAAAATACCTACAGTACAGGTTTTTAAAAATGGGTTTTTAGGGTTCCGTAGCCAGAATGGCTAAAAGGGAACCCTTATAGTTTCGGTCTGCCTGTCTGTCTGTTTGTCCGTATGTCACAGCCGATTTACTCGGAGATAAGTACTACAATTATGAAATTTGGTAGGAAGATGTATCCTATTAACCGCTACATAAAAGTAATGTGAAAATAGAAAAAAAGGGAGCACCCCATGAACTTCACCGAGGGATGAAAAATTTTTTTTCAATGCAAGTAGTTGTGAGGGGTATTTTTATATCGAGATTAATACGAAAGTTTTCGATTTAAGTCAATCGTTGGTGAGATATCAGCTTCCAAAGTTGTACAAAATGTGTCCCTCCGAAAGGACGTAAGTGCCGTGGCTTGATGATGTGTACATTTATGAATAAATAATCTGAATCTGCTTCCCTATGAAGATACGACCTTTTTTGATCCATGGTATTAAATAGTGTTTTTAAAAGTGGACTGCTAGGTGTCGGGTACGGACGAAATCCTTCGTTGATCCGACACGCACTTGGCCTGTTTTTGAAATAGGTAAGTAGTAGTAAAAAATATCAACAATCAAGAATGTCAGTTGAATAATAATTTTATGGGAAAATGTTCGTTTCTGGCGCTTCGCCGGCCGCTACTGCGGTCGGTGTAGGTACGACGACGAGCGAAGCGAGGAGGAGTGGTTAGGTAGAACTGCAACCCTACAGCGCGCGAGCCGAGCGAGCGAAGCGAGCGTGCCGCGGTAGCGGCCGGCGAAGCGCCAGAAACGAACTTTTTAGGGTTCCGTAGCCAGAATGGCAAAAACAGAACCCTTATAGTTTCGTCATGTCTGTCTGTCTGTCTGTCCGTCCGTCCGTATGTCACAGCCGGTTTACTCGGATACTATAATGTACTACAATTATGAAATTTTGTAAGAAGATGTATTTCTGAAAAAAATTAAGCTGGTGTACAATAATAAATACTTTCAACGAAACATGGTTTGAACAAGATAGGATTAAGGGTTTTTGAGTTACCAATGAAAACATGTCTTGCCCAAACAAAACGACGTAAGTGACGTGACTTCCCTATGAAGATACGACCTTTTTTTGATTCAAGGTATTAAATAGTGTTTTGAAATGTGTACTAGTAGATGTCGGTACGGAACCCTCGTTGTGCGTGATCCGACACGCACTTGGCCGGTTTTTTTTAATAATTTAACTTGTATATAATAACAGTAAACACTTAGCTAGGCGTTAGTACTGTAGGTATTTCGACTGTAGGTGTTTCGACTGTAGGTATTACGACCGTAGGTTTAATGACATAGGTATTTTAAAAATAGGTATTTCGTACATAGGTATTTTGATAGTAGTTATTTCAAGTTTAGGTTAATCGTTCAATAGGTATTTCGTCCAATAGGTATTATGAAAATAGGTTAAATAAGTCATAGGTATTTTAAAAAATAGGTATTTCGTACATAGGTATTTTGAAAATAGGTATATCAATTTTAGGTATTTTAATATGTAACCGGATTTTTACTAGTACCTATGAATAATTTAAAATCTGGAAATAATCTATATACCTATCTAATGGCAGATATTTTTCCGTGTAACGACTTACGAACATTAAAAATAGGTAACAAACAAAACAATAATTACAAAAAATGTACAAAACTCTAAATTGACTGGTGTAGGTGGTCTGCGAGGCGCGCCCCCGCCGCTGCGGCGCCTCTCCGCCGTGGAGCCGCGCCACCTCGCGCCGCTGGCGTCCCCGCCGCGCCCGCGCCCCGCGCCCGCCCCCGCCGCCGCCCTGCCCCCGCACCCCACGCCCACCATCAGCGTCAGCTCCGCGCCCGACGACGACTCCGCCTGCGAGCCAGACTCACCAGACGAGCCGCGCTCGCTCGCCGTCTCCGACGAGCCCTCCTCAGTGTTCGCGTCGGCCGACGCCACGCCCACCGAGCACCGAGGACCGCTCGAGGACCGAGCGCGAGCGCTCGAACTCGAACCAACGATTAAAGAAACCAGTCCGGCCTCGAAAACTTGTAACAGAATCGGCGATCTTCCAGAGAGCGTTCCCGGGAGCGATGCGGAGGCGTCGCCGGTGCGGGCGCCCGCGGCCGTGCCCGCCGCAGTGCCCGCGCCTGCTAGCCTAAGTCCCGCGCCGGACAGTCCCGCGGCGGTGGTGCCGAGCAGTACTGCAGCGGTAGCGCCGGCCGCGCCCGCTTGTGTCGCGGCGCTGACCGTGGCGCCCACGCCCCCGGCGCCACCGCCCGCTAAAGTCTCCGCACCCGCGCCGGAGCCGGATCCGGCGGGTGTCGCAGCGCGCGTGCCGGATCCGGTGTGTGCTGCGCCGCCCCCCGCAGCACGCGTGCCGGAACCGGCGGGCTCACAATCGGAAGCATCGAGTTACGGTCCCGCGGGCGCGCGGGCCGCAGAGGCGCCGAGTTGGTCCCCCGCGCGGGCGCCGGTGGCTCCGCTCGCCGTGGGAGAGGACATCGGGGTCGATGACGACCACGTAGACAAAGTGCCTTCGGCGCCCTCGCACAGGTCCGCGGACCCCGAGGCGGCCGAGTCGGACGCGACGAAAATTGCTCATAAAGACGAACTGTCGTCGGTTTCGAAATCTAATAATGTTAAGCGTGATAATAAGAGCGACCTCGGTGATCGTAAACAGCGGAACGACATTTGTCCCTGGGAGGACGAGTAAGTACCGCCGTAGCCCGCACGCTCCCCGCCCCTGCGATGTTCTGTCCATCACTATGATTGATTCTGCATGACAATATGAAAATAAACATTCCTAAACACGCTTCACTCCTAGAATATTGAGTGCAACAACTGCCTATTAGAGAAATAAATATTTTTTATAATGTGTTGCAATAATTTAGTTAATTTTTTGTTGTGTGTATATACAGTTTAGTAGGTACGTATGTACTTGATTTAATTATATGAGTTGAGTATTGCCATTTTGTTGTTTCTTTATCCTTAACTGTATAGTAGACTGTTTGCACGTTTTGTTTTTAAATGCCTGTATCCCTGCTCGTGTACTTAGTGCCTACTTATAACATATTCCTCGAATTGTCACCACGAGAAAAGTTTAAAATTATCGGGAAAAAATACATGAACTTTTTTTACTGGAAAATTTAAGTGAGGAAACCTAAATACCTACGTCTATAGAAATGGCACGATACAAGTAATACAAGAAATTCTAATAGAAAAAGAACAGTAGCTATAAAACGTTTCGCTTTGACTTCCTTTTGTAAATATTGGTAGAAACTCTTATACCTACCAATGCTGTGCGCGACAAATGAGGTTATGAGATTTAGGTGATGTGCAACGCGGTGCGATCGTCATTCATTGCAACGCGTTGTATTCGTAGTTGCAACGCGTTGTATTCATTGTTGCAACGCGTTGTATTCACCATTGCGACGCGTTGTATCCGTCGTTGCATCGCGTTGTATTCGTCTTCGCAACGCGTTGTTTTCATCATTGCAAGGCGTTGTATCCGTCGTTGCAAATCGTTGTACTTATTCGTAGTTGCAACGCGTTGCGCGTGGGCTCCCCTCCCACCTCCCCGCCCCGTCTCCGTACTAAACCACGCTTCTTCTTTTTCAGGAACTCCTGTGAGAGTGATGCTCCATTTGTTAAAACTTATGCAACGCTCGGTTACTTATAACTTTTAATTTATGTAGGGAAATATCAACAATATTTTAAAATGTCAGGGTTCATTATAGAAGATCGAAATAATATAAATTTAATTTTTTATCTTAGACCCTATGTTCTAATTATCGCAGATTAGATCATTATTATGTAATTATATGAATATTTTAAAGTAAATGATCGTTAATTATTAGAAAATAACTTGTTTCATTGGGTGCACCCGTATTGACCCGTATTGTAACGAGAAACCTTCAGTACCAAACCTATCCGATAAAATTGTCCATAGTCCATTAATCATCTGACCAATCCGTATTACCCTACTTTAGTTTTCATAAGAGTTCCTCGTTAAAGAAAAAAAAACTAAGTTACCTACAAAACCTGACTTTGGGTAACTAAATTAAATAATATTTTATTTATCTCGCTGTTTCAGACCACTCATATGTTTCGAGGCCCTAGGAGTCTAGAAAGAGTCTCTAGGACTTCCCGGACAGATCAATGCTAAACCCTGAGTTAGTGTAAGCCCTGAGTAGTGAGTACTTGAGTAGACGCTCGAGTCGGGCGTGCAGCGGGGCGTGCATGTTAAACAATTGAAACTCATACCGGTGTCCTGAGCCTGTCGCCGCTGCACAAATAGTATGCACGCTCGCCCGCCCCGCTGCACGCCCCGCCGAACCCTCCGCTCCGAGCGTCCACTCAGGCCTTACACTTAGTAGGTAAGTAGTACTAAGGTTACGCTAGGGCAGGGACCGGAACCGGTAAGCCTAATCAGGGTTTTCGATAGGCTTATTTTAACGGTGGTTTTAAAAACCCTATCGATATTGGTAACCATGTAAAACGGTAACCCTATCGATAGGGTACCGTATCAATCGGGTTAACCCAACAAACCGCTAACCAAAATCAAAACCCTATCAATACGGTAACCGTATCAATAGGGTTTTTAACCAGTTTTTAACAAATGTAATCTCTACGCACATTTCAATTAGACTCATTTTTAGATAACCGTGGCTCGCACGGACGATGTGCTCGCCGGCTCGCCCTGGGGCCCGCTCTCAGTACAAACAAACTGGTTTGATCTACCGAAACGCTCCTTGTTTTTAATGCAAACAACTTTGTACTTTGAGTCCTTAGCCTTGAATCGTATTTACTTTATCGTGCGTGCAAGTGTAGATTTGTAGCTCACGCTCGGGCGATTGTTTGTTTATTTCACATTTTAACTTTTGCGCCTATATTTTTATCTAACTTTCTGTGCAATGTCAGCAACAACTAATAATCTGAAGGTCGGTTTGTCGAACATTAAATATCCAATTAAAAAAATGCTACTTTATCAAGATCACAATTGTCGCATTTTGACGGTTCATTCGAACGCTAATGTATTTATTTTAATATTTTGAAACAATCAGTCGTTTTCATAGTACTGATCATAATCTATAATTAAATTTTATTTTGAAATAAACACCAGCCTCCTTGACTGACAATATGTGAACCTTATTGTAACGAGATAAGGTCTACAAACGAATCAACAGTGTAACGTGTTACCTTCTTTTGTTAGTATACTACCTACCTAAACAATAGGCAAAGGTCGCCGGTCGTCGCAAGTGCTGACCACCTGTGGATGTACCCAACAATAAGAGAGCTTTCTTTAGTTGTATAAAAAAACTTCATTGAGTCGAATAAATTTGTAGGCCAACTGGGGTCGCAACATCAGTATGGGATTTCTAGGAATTTGTTGATAAACACTCGATAAAATCAGTCGCTACATCCAAAATCGGAGTTTCTACCGGAGTCGCTATAGCCAGTGGGAATTTCATATAAAGTATGTTCTAAGTACAAGGGACTTAGGTGTAGAGTTGCTACAACCGAAATGTCGTTACAACCAAGGTCGCTAAAAATGAAATCCACTGTAATTGATTGTCCTCCATGACCTGAGGTAAAAGCAAGTGCGCACGAACATAGAGTTGTTAAATCGCCCAATTCCGGGATTGTAAAAATGTTTTTAATAAATCCGGGATTTTAGTAGTAGGTTAATACACGTATTGCAGTCAGTATATTAATTCCGCATTTTTATGTGTGGGATTTCATTACATTAAGTATTGGGCTGTTAACTACCAAGTTGTTAAAACGTTTATCTATTTAAACCAGCACGGCAAGATACAGATGAGCCGAAAGCTGATAGGACTTGCTGTTTTCCATTGTCTTAGGATTAACGAGATTGCGGCGACAGTTTCAATGGCAAAAATAACCTTTCTTACACTATAAAGACATTTATGCCGATGTTGTTATCTTTTCACAACTTAATACAATAGGTACACAAGTGCCTAAATGTCGTGGTATTTGTCTTTTTTTTTTTCAGGTAAACCTACACACGCACACAATAAAAACAAATAATTACGTTTAGTTCGTTAGATAGTTTACGTAAATCTGCAGGTTCAGTAACAGTGCACTGCTTGCAGTCTGAAGTGCATTCTCGTAACGTAACCATCTAGTTGAGTACGCGTGACCATAGAAGTGGACTTTGTTATTATTATTGTTTCTGTTATTTTTGTTATTATAGATATAGGTATTTGAATATAGGCGTGTATTTATGGACACTGATTAGTGATTTTGATTGGATTGTGAAGTTAAGTGGGTGTTATAAGAAAGGTGAGTGTGTTACTTTGCATTATTTTTTATACTAATTATAAGTAGAGTTCAAATTTTTGAAAGATAGGGAAGGTTGTCATTCAGTACATAATATACGTAATTGTCGTGTAACAAAAGTATCAATACAATTATAAACAATTAAAATATACATATTTATGCATATGATTGTTCCAAAAATTTGAACTTTACCCAAGTAAGACCAAATCTTTAAGGTAATAATGAAATTGTATTAGCACCCGTTGATTTTATGCCGTTGACGCAGGAATAACGTATTGTCACATACAGGGAGCTATTTTATAATACTACCTACATGTAAATTAACTAATCTACTAGCGCATATTAAAATAAATAAATACTTGATACGTAAAACATAAATCAAACAATTTTTTTTTGTATTCTATTTCTATACTTTTTTTCATTTTATTAAAAATATTGTTACCCTATCAAGTAATCCACCAAATTGCTCGTTTGCTAGAAGACAGTAAATATATATTAATACAGTATTTAGTTTAAAAGTGTATTCAGCCCGGATATGGGCATGAAAATATTATATAAAAATACAATAAAAATTGACATTATTTTACGATAATCAGAACTTAAAATATCCTGTTTATTTAATAAATGAAAAATAAAATATAAGTAACATTATAAACTTTAAATATTAAATATAGACGGTTTTTTTTTAATAAATACGTAAAATAAATTCATGATTAAAAAATCATCACTTAAACAAATATGCAGCGTAGCGTATTCAAGATTTGTATAAAATGTCTTGCATGTCAGGAATTCAAAAACATGTCTTTTGAATGTTGAAATGTTCGATTCTTTAAAAAATAATGTTCGATTAAAAAGTACACAACGACGGTAAAGAAAACTATTATCTAAATAATAACAAAGCTCAAGATTTCTTGATTTCTCTCGCTAAAACTTGTATTTTCATTCACCCATTCATCGCTACGTCCTAATTCGAGCAGTATGTACGGCGCGCTGTCATATATTTGAACTAGCTGTCTCGGAGTCACGACATCGTGTCGTTACTCATTGGCTTACCGGCGCGCAGTATTGTGCGGATGGCGTAATGCATGATTTCTATTTAACCATTTATGTAATTGTTTGAATATAATAAATGTTGTTATTATTGTATATAATTAAC
The DNA here is from genome assembly GCA_951800055.1 of Cenopis cana. Lineage (NCBI taxonomy): Eukaryota > Metazoa > Arthropoda > Insecta > Lepidoptera > Tortricidae > Cenopis > Cenopis cana. The sequence goes on from OX637478.1 coordinate 14,810,418, forward strand.
ACGCTAACTGTACAAAAGCGCGGCCTTCTCTGCAATCTCAAAAACAAGAGATATTCCAGGTAAAAGCCAAGCCCAAAACTAATAATCAGTTTTTTTATTTCATCGCCACATACAAACAATTATTATCTTTATCTGTACGAGCAACACTAATCCTACAACCTAGGTATCTACAAAAGGGTCGCCTTGGTAGGTAATGACTCTAACGTAAACAAAAGGCAAAACAATAAACAATCGGCAACTCAAAGTTAGCGAACAGTTGCAGGTGTGCCATATCTGTCATCGCCGTCGAGTATATGATACATGAATGGAAAGCACGTGCAATATTTAATGAAACGAAAACAGATAGCTCCCACCCCATGCTGTAATTAAGTATTTAAGTCTATGTAGAACAAATATCATGTTCAGTACGTCTCGCATATCTCGCGACGCACCATTAGTTTTTTTAAGTCATAAATAATTACTTAGTACCCATAACATGGCTTTATTTGATCTGGAAGAATTTAGGAGCTGGAAGAGGGAGTACGAGGCTGAAGCACAACGAGAAAGTAAGTTAATTTATATGTATAAAGTAGTTATTTATAATATAATTTTCAGTAACATGAAAATATATCATATCATTACAGGAGAACACCGGCGATTAGCCGAAGAAAATAAAGCGACATCGTCGATGAAGGCAAAGGAGATAAACAACAGGAAGTGTAAGCATTCTAGGATTAATTTGTTACCTTTTACCTACGACATTATAAGAAATAAGGAATTAATTCAGTAGTAAGTTTATTCAGTTGAGTCAGTTCGCGACCACGGATGTTGTGATACATTCGAAACGTCGGACAAAAACCTTAAAAAAGGTAAATTAGTTATAATTGTACGCGATTAAGTCCCGTTCCCCAATAATAATTAATTCAGTAAGACTAATGGAATTTGTGTTTTCAGATAATCAGTTCGACAAGAGAGAGTTATGGTCCAAAAAAATCAAGGAGCTATTGCAAAACGTTCCCGATGAGAAAGTGGAGCAAGTTTTCGACGAAGTAAAAGCTTTGATCGAGCAACCCGACCCAAAGCAGCAAATCGAAAAGATTTCGGCTTCATTTTGAATGTTTCTCTTTTTTTATAGTCGTATTTTTTATGTTTTCAATATTTAAATAAGTAATTGATATCTATTGTTTTTAATATTTAGTAGATTTTTGTTATGTAGCTAATGTTGATTTTTATATTGCTGATTTAATAACTTGTTTATTAAAACAAATACTCTATTTGATACTATTTTTTATTTTTAATCACCTATCTTTGAGGTGCCAATTTAGGTAACTTCTCACAGTACTAACTTATGTCATTGTATAGTACAATAAACAATTGTCAACTAATATTAATTACCTTTCGTCGCCGATCGCGTCTTCGGCAGGGTCGATGGTTAGATACAGAATAGAATAACACCATTCGCATTCATTATTCACAAAGAAGCAAAAAGATATGTAACTGTTCGTCGATTTAAACATAAATAATGTGTGTGCGTACGGGTTAAGGTCTATTTTAGACTATACTACGACGGTGGCAAATAAGCATACGGTCCACCTGATGGTAAGCGGACACCGCAGCCTATAGCATATGGACCAAGTTTAAAGTTTAGTCACTATTAGCAGTGATAAAAATACATCATTCGCCGCAAGCTGTATCATAACATTCACAACACGCTGTCGTGTTGCTTAAAAGCTATACATAAATAATGCACTTTTTTACGTACTGTGAAAGTATGCAATGAATAAAATAGCTAAAGCTAGATATGTTAGACAAAAAAAAAACAGAATGCTTATTGAACGCCACTAATATTATCTAAATAAGTATCAGTTTTTATCAACATAGCCTTTAAATATGCAAAATTAAGAATACAGTTAAAAAACATACTAATCAAAAAGTGTTAACGACACAATGTCGTGGCTAGCGCGCGAACACGGTTCCGAAATCACGACAACGTAGTAAATGGGTTAAAATAAACGATATATACCTCCACATCATACTTATCATTCCCGCGGGTTCGAAACTTACTTTTAATTTGTAACCTTCATAATCCCGCAATTGGGCGGTTTAACAACTCTATATTGTATGAGCACGCGCAGTCGCCTCAAAGATAACCGTGCCGAACCGTGCTTTTGTTCTAATATTCTCTTATCTTTTTCTTTTAACAACTACTCGTGCCCACCGGCATTTGTTACTCTTTTCTCAAATGAAATAAACTAAAGTATGTACCTATTTATCCTACTAATATTACAAATGCAGGATGTTTGTGACTCAATCACGCAAAAACGGCTGAACCGATTATGATGTAACTTAGTATACACCGAGATTATAGCCTGGACTAACATATAGGATACTTTTTATCGCTGAAATCATCCCTCAACGAAGTCGCGGGCAAAAGCTAGTTTATTATGAATCTGTGTAATGTGACAGACTTACGTGTGACCTCCAATAAAAAAAAATTCAACACACCATTGCAATTAATTGAAATGGAAAATAGTCGTAAGTAGGTTGTATTTTTTACACTCGGGGACTTATGTCTTTGCAACTGCAAGCGTAATGTACTTGTAGAAATAATAAAAAAAGTTAGAGCAAGTCCCAGAAGGGAAATTTCTTAATTGTCTAATAGAAAAGCAAATGTAATGAAAAAATGTTATTAACATCATATGTATATGATTTGTCAAGCCTTTTTGTAATACCTAATATAATTTAATATGTATTATAAAGATTTCACTTAGTGAACTAATTGTCATTGTTTTACATACGATGCATAATTAAAATAACATAAACATATTATTGAATATTAATTGTTAATTAATTCATAAATTATTTAGCCACACACAATACCAGCCGCAAATTCATGTATATTTATAATTGTATAATGCATATTAATAATTCTTTCATTTATTACAATACAATACTCTTTATTGCACACCTCAGTTTTAATTATTATAAAGGACACAGGACACAGAATTATTATTTAACGGATCAGTCTAAAATTCATTTTAACCCAAAGCATCAGCATCTGGCGATAGGGTTTCATTGGGTTAACCAAAACCCTATGAAAACCCTATCCAAAAACCCTATCCGATAGGGTTTTAAGCTTAACCCTATTGAGGGTTATGGTTACCGCATCGATAGGGTTAACCCTATCATACGGTAACCTCATGATAGGGTTAACCCTATCATACGGTTAGCAAAATGATTGGGTTACCGAATGGATAGGCTTAAGCCTGAAGAGGGGTTTTCCGGTCCCTGCGCTAGGGACATGTTAAGAATAAATACACAATATTTAATAAATAATATTTATTGTGAAATAATAGGAACACACACGACACGCTACATTATTAGCAAAATATTATTACTAGTTGTAGTAGGTAAAACGTATACATAATACTATAAAAAAGATTGTCCAATATTCGATAGCTCTAGACTTATACTTAAAATTAAAGGGCTTAGAAGTTAAAAGAAGCACGAGAATTACCAAACTTCTCGGCAAACTCCGTTCTCGTCCATCTTGTAGCCATCGGGGCAGTTGTGAGGAACTTGGATCATGTTCCTCGGAGTAATCTTGGGTGTAGTGGTATCCTCGGGAGTTTCTACAGAGTTGTTATCGCCTGCTCCTGAGCCGCCTGCTGCCTCCGCCGCCTTCGCTTTCGCGTCTTGCAACTCGTCGGGATAAACTACGCGGTCTTTGTCGGCCATTGTTCTGGAAACAAAATATGGACGATCAAGATATGATACTTAGGAAATAAGTGACCTGCTGGTCATCATGATGAAGGACTGCAGAGAGGGATGAAAGGACATGGGCCAATGTTATAAGATCAGATGACACTAACTATATGTCTACGCATTAGGGTAGGTATGCATTGAAATATTTAACCCTTTGTGCAGGCGTGCAGTACCGGTACCGCGGTTACCATACAAAATCCCGGAAATTCCCGGGAAATTGCATGCCGCAGTTGCGTTCCATCAGATGGACCGTACGCTTGTTTTCCACCGTCGTTGTATATAAAAAGCCTTGGGTGGCGTGTTGTCGTGCCTACGCTACGGCGCCAAAAACGACTATAGTGCGTGTCATCCACGAAGGCGCACCCCTCCACAGCCCAATCCGTATAATAATTGCGCTTAAATTAGTATGAGATTCGCTGTGGAGGGGCGCGTCGTCGTGGATGACACGCACTATAGTCGTTTTTGGCGCCGTAGCGTAGACACGACAACACGCCACCCAAGGCTTTTTATATACACAACGACGATGGAAAACAAGCGTACGGTCCATCTGATGGAACGCAACTGCGGCATGCAATTTCCCGGGAATTCCCGGGAATTTGTATGGTAACCGCGGTACCGGTACTGCACGCCCTAAACGCAACCTATAGACGGTCGCACCACTTAAACAGTCACGTGCGCGCTGCGACCCTTTATAAAATTTGAGGATTCACTTCTTGACGTTCAAAGGGTTAAACAGACCCGGAGATCTCGGACTAAACCCCCGAAAAGTCGGACATTTTGTACGAACTAAAATCATACATACCTACTTACGTTCTTATGTATAGGTAGGTACTTGAATATGTACAGTCAAGGGCATAAATATATAGGTATACATTTTTGGACCTTATTTCAATGGAGTAAGGTAAAAAAGTGTATACATATTGGTGCCCTTGACTGTACTATAATAAAAAGGTAAGTAGGCAAAGGCACCATCAGTAACAATATATTTCCACACATTAAATTGTTTTTTAAGATTCTAAGTATATTACTAAGTTAGTTAACTACGTGTTTTTTCTGTTGTTAGGTAATAGCCCGGAAATAATCTGGTTGAGATGAAAGAAATTTGATCCGTTTAAATAACAAGACTGGGTTGAAGGCTGGTCGAATCTGTATTAAGCAGCAAAAACTTAAATGTCACGACAAATGAAGGCCATTGGCAATAGTTGTTTACGTCGGGAAGTCGCACTATACTGTACTTAGACATTTATTTAATTGCAGCGTAAAAAGCTGTGACATCATATCAAGGTGTCAATGAGTTGTTATGACATGTCATGTGAAACCAAGAACCGCTCATCCGATGCGATTACGTAAAGTATGTCATATCACTTCGACTAGTGTCAAATCCTACCTTGGGATCAAAAAAAAACAATAGCCCCAATAGAATTTGGAACCCGATAACGTGAATTTGTTTTTAGAAATCTCTTTCCAGCAGGGGCATTGAAACAGGCTTAGCAAGCCGTGTATCATTTTGCGATGTTTGAATTACCTTAACCCGGACAAAATCCATTTAGTACCGGGCATTCCCAGTAGGTAATGTTAGGTTAGGTTCTGTTATGTCCCGGAAATATTTCGACTGAGTTGTACCTAAGTTTATCCAAAGTATGAAAACAAAATATAAGCACTATAAAATAAATCGAAACTAATTGAATACAGAATGAAAAAAATACTACCTAATGTACTTAAAATTATAATTATATATAACTGTATATGTTCATGCAAATAAATAATTTTAAACACAGAATAAGAATAGCAGGATACCTACATTATAATGTGGGACGCGTTATGAGACGACGCTAGTTAAATTTAAATAACATAATAAATATTTACCTCTAATCGATTCGGTATTTAGGTTTAAGTTAATACGAAAACTCATTAAAAGTAAACCAAGCCACCGAGTCGTACGACATGCGTACGACACGCTAATGACTTATCAATGCTCCATATTCATAGGGAACCTCATTAGAGCACTAAGTCGCAATATTGTGCCCGGAATTAATATCTTAATTAAATAATGTATATCTTAATTACCTAGTGATCTATTTAGCATCCGAAGCGCAACATTCAAAACCAATTGGATATCCATCAACATTGCAAAAAGAATTCCTCCCAATCCATGTAAACGAAATATTTGTATACACACTTTAAATTTTGATAATCATAAACTTACTTTGAATTGAAGTTTGCAGCAAAATCCTTCGCAACACAACCGGTCGCTGGGTCTTGTTGGGATGAATGGAGCCCGCTCGGCCAGCCCTCTTGTTAAATACTTCGAACACACTGAAACTTATCTGTACCAATATACGAATCACACAAACGGTATGATTCAGTTCGTTCGCACTATTTAGAGAATAAACAATGCAGTTCCGAGAACAGTTTAGGATATTAATAGGTACCTGAATTCGTGGCTGTAACGTATACTTTCAACATCTATCTGGATTATCACTACTACACACTTATTAATCCGGCTCGAAGGACCATAATTATGTACATTCATTTAGGGCTGATTTTTCAATCCCCAGTCATAAGCATCTGTCAGATCATGTTAGCTCTATCTTTTTCTTTCATTTGACTTCAGAAAAAGACAGTGATAATTTTAACCGACGTACCTGTATTTAACCTATATCTGGGGTTTTTGAAGAATAGGCCCTAAGAGTATACATAATATAATAAATATCTTTAAACGAGCAATTCTTGTATATTTATATTTATTTATTTCGGCGATCTCGGAAACGGCTCTAACGATTTTGATGCAATTTGGTATGTAGGGGTTTTCGAGGACGAGCAATCGATCTACAGCTAACTAGGTGTCATGCCCGGGAAAACGCCGAGCAAAGCTCGGTCGCCCAGATATTTATGTAGGTTTTATTAGACGACCGCTGTAGCTTAGTTAGTAGTGACCCTGCCTACGAAGCTGGAGGTCCCTGGTTCGAATCCCAGTCAGGGCATTTATTTGTGTGATGAGCACGAATATTTGTTCCAGGCTCTTGGATGTTTTCTATGTATTTACCTAAGTACCTATATATTTATCTATATAAGTATGATGTATATCGTCGCTTAGTAAGTACCCACAGTACTTAACTAGCTTTGATTAGTTTGGGACTATAGGTTGATTTGTGTGAAATTGTCCACAAATATTTATTTATTTATTATAAATTCATCCACAAATATAAATAAAAGTAGTCTAGGAAACTACTTGATATTGATCGAAGGTAGGTACAAAACACGTTTCTGGAATTCAGCACATTCGTATATTTTCGCTGATGTGTTGAAACTGAAGGGACCTATGCTTTTTCCCGTAAATTGATTACGAATCCTATTGGTTTCTAATCATATCTATGCAACTCGTCGCACCATAAAGATATGTGGACAGTACTTTTATGTTGTGTGTTGTGTAAATATACTCGGGACTTATCGATAGATTACAGGAATTCCGATAGCAAATCTACGCAGTGTCTGGTGAGTCAGCAAGCGACTTTGTAGAGGCGTTCAAGGGTACGGCTTGAGATAAATATCGCGTCCGCGTGGCGAGAGAAACCCTATGACGTAGGTCAATATCCGTTAGTTGATGCGGTGACATATAATAGTGCTGGCGGCACAGAAGGGCTTTGTATGGAGAATGCTGCAAATGGTGTTTAAAGCATGAAAATCGGTACGATTGATCTTTAGGACATATGAAATAATTTGACCCGTTGGACGAAAAAAAAAACGAAGAGGAGAGGAGTTATGACGACTTCTTCTTTGTATGGAATTAAAAAAAAAATGTTCTGAAACCTATCGTGTGTGATATCAAACGAAAGGGCTTTCTGAGCCAGTTCTAAAAATATATCACATCATTACATTTAAGTAACTTGTCTTAAATTAAAATAAAAATAATTGTCAAAACATACCAAGTTTGGACTCCTCCTGGTACGATACCGTTGAATATTTTTTTGTAAAATATACCTAATATGGTACCTGATATCCTCATATCTAACCTCAAGAAAGCAGTCTTGAAAATATTTACATTTAGTATTTTTTTACAATTTTTCATTATTACACGCCGAAACACGAGCAGAATTCAGCGATAGTCCCCTGCAGGGGCAAACGAGCTGAAGTTCACGTAGTAGCCTAATCTCAACTGGAATACCATCAGGGTATCTATCCCAGGCATGAATTTCCCTTGGCACGGCAGATAACGAGGGTAGTGACTGGTCAAATATGTTACCGACACTTTAGGTTTACATATTAATTGTAATATATATTGCATTAGCATGTGAATAGAATAAACAAACAAATGAAATTTATAAAAAGCGTACAAGCCACGTGCAAGCTTGCCAAATATAAGATAGTTTATTCTCTTTCCGTTTCCTAATAAAATGTTGCTATATATACAATTATTGTTGGGTTATTTATCGCGAACCCTTCCAAATTTAGTATAACAGTAGTTTTTGAACCCTTCGGGATTAGTCATATCACAAACGAGTGTGTTCAGTGTTGCAGTCGAAGTATTAGCAGTAGGTACCTATAGCCAAGGTATAGCTGACGTTGTTACATTAGGTGAAAACAAAGAAAATATGATACAAATAACACAGCAGAAAATCATAATTTACTCATTTCCAAATATCGCGGCATTCTCCGTTCACATATTTCTGGCCATCTGGACAGTTGTCAGGCACGGTTATCATGTTGCCTAATTTTGGCCTCGGTGTAATCGCTGTCTTCTTCGATGGTGATGAGTTAGTAGGCAGTACATGCATTATTTCTGTCTCGTGCTTCTGAGGCTTAGTGACGACCGCTCCCAAGCATAACCCCTGTAATAAAGATTGGTGTGTGTTTATTATTTATTTAAGAGTACATCTGCAACTTACAGCTAACCGCCAAAGCGTTACAGATCTTAAACTAAATACAAAAAAAAAGAAAATTTAAAACAATATAAAATCTCTGCACATTAGGTATACTAATGACTGTTAACAATAAAAGTCTTACACTCGTGTATGAGACATGCTAATGTGGTAGTGAAAAGATCACAGAGTTATCTCTCTAAGTGTTATTTTCGAATCTTCAACGATTACTTTGGCGTCACAATAGCAATTGCCAAGACTCTATGAATACTTAAAAGATTTCTGGAGTCGACGGCTATTTCCAGTAAGATTTTGCGATTCCAATATTCGGCAATGCTCTAAGACAAAGAAACATAATGATACTATACGATACGATGAATGGGATACGAGTGTATCTTAGCTTCAACAGCAATTAGGTAAGTGAAAAAGTCTTCATTGATGAACTCATGAATATTTATAATTACTTAGTTACTGTAGGTAACATATAGGATAATCCATAGTTATGTAAAAAATAATGCTTTTTTAGCGGTAAAGCTCCCGCCCTAAATAAATCTATATATACATATAATAAAGCAGAAGAGGGTCGAAAATCTGTACATTGAAGATATTAGTAAAAAAATCGATGGAGGGGTCTAAGAATCGATAACAGAACACGTTTCAACTGTTTTTAGAATTCGTGTCTGTTTGTCTGTTTGTCTGTTTGTCTGTTTGTCTGTCTGTTTATATGTCTAACTATCACGCGAAAACTAGCGAATGGATTTTAATACAGCCTTCACTAATATGTTTATTGGATCTTCGGCCAGGTTATAGGCTATAAAAATCATATAGGTTAGGGATGAAAGGGGGTGAAAAGAGGGGTTAAACTTTGTATGAGAAGTCTTTCAGTTCATGATTTATAGGCTTGAAAATTGGTAAGTATATACATGGACGCAAAGTAAATAGAACCCCATTCAAACATTTTATAATAAACAGATAGTATTTGAAAAAATGGGGGGTGAAATAACAATACATCTGCCTCTCAGGGCTAAAGACAAAAATACAAAAGTCCCTCAAACCATATTAACTGTTTGAAATTAGAGATCTAATTATGTTGGTCAGTCAGTCTCTATCAATATTCACAAACCTTACTACGAAACCTCGGTTTTTTTTGTCTTCGATGGAGGGTACCTACGCAGAGCGGCGGGCTCTCGGTTGCATGGTAGCACTTGCGACATGTACCTATATATTAGGTATGTGCATTTTTGTATAAAATATTGTTTTTTGAGGTGCTCATTACAATCCAATGATATCCATTTTCAAATCGAAGATGGCGGACATTTACTTATTTACTTTTCTTAATAATCGATATGGGTGTCATTGAGGTTCTTCGAGGTGCCGATTAGTTGCGTTTTCCGTCAGCAAAATGTATAAAATACGTTCAGCGCGTAACAGACATAAATTTAGGGTATATTGGTATTCGTTAGTAAAATATACCTACGTAACAATAAACATCAAGTATGACCAAATTCGAAAGTTATAGGTGGATAGGAAGCAAAAAAAAACACAATTCTCAGAAAATCACATACCTCTTAGAAGCAACCAGGGTGGGTGCGCTATCAACCTAGGCCCCTACTCCATCTTCGAAAGTGAAAGAACAGACCAAAGTAGGTATTCAGTTATACCTATGTTTTACAAGAAGGCACTTTGAACTTTGAAAGGTATTCCACTAATATATGAACAAAAAAATATCTATCCAACCACCTCTTTACAAAGCCGTTTGATAGGTCAACAATTTCTTTTTGTTCAATCATCTACATTGCTTGATGCGTATTAAGTATTTTCCGTACCTGCATCATAATGTTCGAATCATTTCGCACTCGCTTTTTTATCTACATTACTTGACGCGTAGGAATTATTTTCCGCACCTGCATCATAATGTTCAAAAACGTTAGCGCGCGCTACGCTCGCTTTTTCATCTACATTACTTGATGCGTTTGAAGTCTTTTCCGCACCTGCATCATAATGTTTGTAAAAATTTCGCGCTCGCTACGCTCGCGTTTTCATCTGCATGACTTGATGCGTATGAATTATTTTCCACACCGGCATCATAATGTTCGAAATGTTTCGCGCTCGCTACGCTCGCGTTTTCATACACATTACTTGATGAGTATGAAGTATTTTCCGCACCTGCATCATAATGTTCGAAAAATTTCGCGCTCGCTGCGCTCGCGTTTTTTTCTACATTACTTAATGAGCATTTTCCGCACCTACATCATAATGTTCGAAAATTTTCGCGCGCCGTACGCTCGCGTTTTCATCTACATTATAGTTGATGCGTATGAAGTCTTTTCCGCACCTGCATCAGAATGTTCGAATCATTTCGCGCTCGCTGCGCTCGCGTTTTCATATACATTACTTAATGAGTGTGAAGTATTTTCCGCACCTGCATAATAATGTTCGAAAGATTTCGCGCTCGCTGCGCTCGCGTTTTCATCTACATCACTTGATGAGTGTTTTACGCATCTACGAGTACATCATAATGTTCGATAATTTTCGCGCGCCCTACACTCGCGTTTTTATCTACATTATAGTTGATGCGTATGAAATATTTTCCGCACCTGCATCATAATGTTCGAAACATTTCGCGCTCGCTGCGCTCGCGTTTTCATACACATCACTTGATGAGGATGAAGTATTTTCCTAACCTGCATCATAATGTTCGAATCATTTCGCACTCGCTTTTTTATCTACATTATTTGACGCGTAGGGATTATTTTCCGCACCTTAATCATAATGTTCAAAAACGTTAGCGCGCGCTACGCTCGCTTTTTCATCTACATTACTTGATGCGTTTGAAGTCTTTTCCGCACCTGCATCATAATGTTTGTAAAAATTTCGCGTTCGCTACGCTCGCGTTTTCATCTGCATGACTTGATGCGTATGAATTATTTTCCGCACCGGCATCATAATGTTTGAAATATTTCGCGCTCGCTACGCTCGCGTTTTCATACACATTACTTGATGAGTATGAAGTATTTTCCGCACCTGCATCATAATGTTCGAAAAATTTCGCGCTCGCTGCGCTCGTGTTTTCTTCTACATTACTTGATGAGCATTTTCCGCACCTACATCATAATGTTCGAAAATTTTCGCGCGACGTACGCTCGCGTTTTCATCTACATTATAGTTGATGCGTATGAAGTATTTTCGGCACCTGCATCAGAATGTTCGAAAAATTTCGCGCTCGCTACGCTCGCGTTTTCGTCTACATTACTTGATGAGTATTTTCCGCACCTACGTCATAATGTTCGATAATTTTCGCGCGCCCTACGCTCGCGTTTTCATCTACATTATAGTTGATGCATATGAAGTATTTTCCTCACCTGCATCAAAACATTTCGCGCTCACTACGCTCGCGATTTTCTTCATTTCTTGATGCGTATGAAGTATTTTCCGCACCTGCATATTAATGTTCAAAAATTTCGCGCTAGCTGCGCTCGCGTTTTCAACTACATTACTTGATGAGTATAAAGTATTTTCCGCACCTACATCATAATGTTCGAAAATTTTCGCGCGCCCTACGCTCACGTTTTCACATTGTTTTCAGATACATTAGTTGATGCGTGTGAAATCTTTTCCGTGCCTGCATCATAATGTTCGAAACATTTCGCACTCACTACGCTCGCGTTTTTATCTTCATTACTTGATGCGTATGAAGTATGCATCACAATGTTTTTTTTTAATTTTGCGCTCGCTACGCTCGCGTTTTCATCTACATTACTTGGTGCGTATGAAGTCTTTTGTACACCTGCATCATAATGTTCGAAACATTTCGCGCTCGCTGCGCTCGCGTTTTCATCTACACTATTTGATGCGTATGAAGCATTTTCCGCACCTGCATCGTAATGTTTGAAAGAATTCGCGCTCGCTGCGCTCGCGTTTTCATCTTCATTACTTGATGCGTATGAAGTATTTTCCACACCCGTATCAGAATATCCGAAACATTTCATCTACTTCCTTCTTAATATATATTTTGTCCTCTGTCATGTGTTTCATGTGGGCGCATTGAGCCGGCGTGCGCAATGTTTGGCGAGACAGCCCGGCGAAATACAGTGTAGAAGTTGATATGGATATTCACGCGAATGAAGTCGCGGGCAAAAGCTTAGATAAATAAATTTAAATCATAAAAAATCCTCTCCCTGTGATCCTGATCTGTGTCCTTTAATTGAGGATTGAGGTGTGCAATAAAGAGTAGGTATTTGTTGTTGTTTGTTGTTGTTTAAAACTGGACTACCCGTGCGAAACCGGGGCGGGGTATACATGCGAAAGTAACTCTGTCTGCCTGTTTCCCCTTAAAATGCTCAACCGATTTCGATGAAATTTGGTATGGATATAGTTTGAGTCCTAGGGAAGGACATAGGATACTTTTATCCCGGAAATCATCCCTTAACGGGGTTTAAGTTAGAATGGAAGAGAGATAACTAGGTAAGTGCAAGAAATAGAAGAATGAAATAACATTCTAACGCGATGACGCGAGTTCTACGCAGACGAAGTCGCGGGCAAAAGCTAGTATAACATATAGTTATGACCCATAGTCTAAAGAAAGTAATAAGGTTAATTGTATATTTTCCATAGATAACTTCAAGCGTTTGACAAATCACGTCAACGTTTAGAATGAGCTTGTCAATATTCTTGCGGAAACTCAAACTTCAACGTCAAAAATTTTCCAAGAGTGGGCAAATAAATCTAGGTTTTACCCATTATTAGTAAATATTGTGAGCAATATGGTTTCATTTTTAGTATTCCGTCGGCGAAATTGAAATGAAAAAGACCGTTAGTTTAGAAAAGGTGAGCCTATTTGTATAGTTATGTATTATCAATGTCATAAAGGCAATATAATGATTATTCACATTTTGCAAAGTTATATTATATCGCACGTACAGTCAACCGTACATAGGTGGGAGTGAATACTTCGTGGATTGAAAGATCTATCAGTTTCAATACAATACACTTCGTTTAAAGAAGCAATATTAGGCAACTATCAATTTGCCAAAATTTGTGTTCTCTCATTCTTCAAGTTAGTAATAACAAGATAATTAAGATTAGAACATATGGATAGCCGTTTTATCCAAATGCAAAACCAAGTTTTTGTGTACGAACTAAGGTGTGATCGATCATTGATCTTTATATTTTGTACTGTAATGTCTCCTTTAAATAATTGAGGTGTGCAATAAAGAGTATTTGTATTGTATTGATCATTCAAAAACTTGATCACGGTAAACTGATATTACTCACTAAAGCGACCACTAGTAGTATCATAACACCAGTCATCTTGAAGTACTGCATCACCACCTGGAACAATTGTAGACATATTTCGAGCAACGCATCTCCTGAGTCCGAAGATTACCGTAGACATCTATCTATGTATTCATTTAAATGATCGCGAATGAGTAGCTTCGGCATATTCAGTAGAGCTCAGCAGCTTCGCATCCATTTATTTGTATTGCTCGCGTTATTTCCCGGTTGTTGTATATAATATACGACATACGACAGCAATCGAGTCTAGTTGTAAGCCTGCAAACGCCTTAGGAACTTTCCCCACTTAATTGGTAACATATAGGTGTAATCTGTATGCTACTGCAAAATCTAATGGCAGTAACAAGGCTGCGGGCTCTATCGGGATGCAACTAGGATAACCATAATAATAAAATGAGGAAGAGAAGTGCCTGAACGCACAATATTAAATATCTGAGAAGACTAAAAACTGGCAAAAACTAACATATAACTATGAAACACACTGAATGATAAAGAATAATATTTACTGGGACTTACAATTTTGATGAAGTTCTGTTGTTTCTCAGATATATGATGCAGAAATAGTGTCCCATGTAAGAAACAGCTCTTATATACGCCGATTTCCCGAGTAAGTACTTATTGTTCGACCTACCTGTGACTGATATTATGATAAATTGGACATAGTTTTGCGAAAACGATTAACTACGTTTAATTATAGTTACTAAGGATGTACCTATAATAATTGGTATTTCTCATAAACATGACTTAGTTTAATAAAACATACCTAAGTTTTAATCGGTAGAGTTATTTAAACTAAGGATGCCGTTAAAATTCGTTTGCCTTTATCTGTCACCTTGACATCAGTGTCTGTGAGAAAGGGACAAAATACATTAGAGGTTTATTCATTTTATGAACAGGTAAGTAGGTATGCAACATTTAAAACTTAGGTCTCAAATTGACCTTCTGGAGAAAGACATTGTTAGTTACACAACACACATGCCAATGGATATTTAATAAGGCCACGTATTAGCAGTTTCTGATGGCTGTCGATGTATCTACTGGCAAACTGGTACAGTATATGTGATTATACTTAAAATTATTTGAACTGTCCGAGTTGTAGCAAATTAGGACTTTACTGTCCAAGCGTGAAGATTCGAAGTCCAATGACAAGTTTTATAAAATGTCGGACATTTGAAATAATTTCTACTATACGTAGGCATTTTGAAATATTAAGCAGGCTTTTACAAATATACCTAGTTACCTACCATCGCTGACCTTCATGGCAGCATAGTCAATGCTTTCTCCATCCATGAATGGTTAATTATAAATAATGAACGTAAATTCATTATAATAGTTAATTACTATTAAATAAGTTTATACAGAAAAATCGTTACGCATTAAGCTGTTTAATATTAATCTTTCCTCAGCGTTATAATTGCACCTAAGAGAAGACTTCGGAACACACTAGAAAATTGTAGTGAAATCTATTCCATTATAATTAGGCCAAGACTATACAGGAGTTCTTCTTTATCAGAGCTCACCGTCAACTACAGCGACAGCAGTGAGTCTCATTCATTCGTTCGTTAAAAAAGTAAGGTACGAGAGTATCTGCCTGCCGTCTACGTCGAAAAAAAACAATCCTAATAATCTGCGGGTCTTTTTATATTGAGAACAAAATTATCTTAAGGGTCCTTATAAGGTAAAAAATGCTCATCTATTAAGGCCATTTTCTGTTTATTTGACAAGTTTCTTGAAATTTTATCAATGTTACTATCTAGAACAGGATTTTTGCGACCTAATGACATAAATTTTAAATATATTTCTTGCATTTTTCATTAAGATATTTCGTTTCAAACTTCACTCCAAATCGACTGTTTTCGAGCTAAAAACTGCTTTTTTCCGCTTAAATTCTACTACACACAATAAAATCAAAAAAGGGCAATGTTACTATCTAAAACTTTTCTAATATCGTCGTATCCTATAATCTCTTTATTGGTATTATCAATACTTTTGTCACAATTTGAAATCAAAAAAAATTAAACTTGTAAGGCCTCTTAAAGATAGAAACTTAAAACTTCCCTAATTGATTGTAATTCCTTAGGATGAGTAATTCCATAGGAATACTCTTACAACCTTTGCGACATATAACTACTGCAGCTGCACTGAGCGAAAAAAATACTAATTATTAGTAAGTTTTAGTGATTCCAAGACAAGGAGATTATATTATACTAACGGTTACAGAACAGTTTAGTTGTTACAAAGGCAAATTTTTTGGTATTAGTAAATAAATACTATTATCAAAAACTGGTTTGTAACCGTTAGTATATAATCTCGTTCTCCTAAGATTCACTAAAACTTACTAATAATTAGTATTTTTTTTTCGCTCAGTGTGATTGACGGTAGTGGTTCTTAAAATAGTTTATAATTTAGATTCATTTCTGGAGTTGATTTAGAATGATTTTTAAATTCCACCGTTGTTTTTCTTTTTCTTGATTTCTTCTTAGCGTACTCTTGGCAAAGTCGTCGTCGACTCGTCGTCATGGAGGTCGTTTTACTTCCTTTTTTATTCTCTCCCGCCATCTTTCCCCCATCGACCCATTTCGCTGTTTTAGGTTTCGTCAAACAGACAAACGGCATATCACTCCAAAGGTACAGCAGTAAGTCGTTCTATGAGCAATCGGGCGACGCCGTGGTGAGGTACTCGAACACTGACACTACCGGAACCAGTAACCCACCATATCGCATGTCGCGGAACTACAAATCGAAGTAAGTTTTTCGATCTAAGTGAAAAATTAAAAGCCGCAGGTGGGATTTGAACCCACGACCTATGGAATCCGTCCATTGCTCTTAAGAGGAATGCCTAGCTGACCAACTTTTCAAATCTTGAATTTTTGACATAATGTTTCTGTCGCGCTGCTGGGAGCGGGAGCGGGCGCTGTCTATGTGTGAGCGCACGCACACAGGCGCGAGACGCGAGCCCGCGAATTTACTTACTGACCCAGCATACGATAAATTAGGCTGTAGGTACGCACCATAGAAAAAGTCCCCCCTTGAGCACTTTATGAAAACTGTACAATAATTTCGTCAACTAAAATGAATCCACTTTAGCTCAGACGTTAACATGGTTGACACGCAATCAAGAGGTTCATGGTTCAAATCCAGAGATTGACAGAACTTTTTGCTTTTTTACCAAGTAAATTGATGTAATGCTTTTATAATAAATGTTTATTTACGTCAATATATTAATAGGAAAATGAAATAAAATAACGCCTAAACTTTTTTTACTTTATTAACTTGAAATACTTTGCAATATCATATTGAAAATAATAGCGTTTTATCTTGGCATAAAAATATGTATATCTCTCTTTATTTTACACATCTAAACAAAATAATAAACAGAAATAAGAACAAATAACAATATTGTTTTTTTTTTGGTTAGCTAAAATATAAAACTTGCGTTACTTAGACAACTATTGACAGACAGTGCACAGCCTAAACCACTGAAGATATAACCATGAAATTTGGAACATATATTCTTTAGGGTACGTAGACGTGTGCTAAGAAAGGATTTTTCGAAATTCAACCCCTAAGGGGGTGAAACAGGGGTTGAACCGTTGTGTGGAAATCGTTCATTTGGAAAGTCTTAGACTTGAAACTTTGTACAAAGGTTACTTATTAAAAAATAAGATAAATGATATAGAGTTGAGTATAAAAATTCATCCCCTAAAGGGTTCAAAAAAGGGATGAAAGTTTGTATGACAAAAATGTTGTTTTTCAAGTAAGAAGTTTGAAACTTCGGTCACAAGCTTCTTATGTATAGTGAAAAACATTGATTATGGCATTTTTTTTAAATTCATCCCCTAAAGGGTTTAAGCGAGGGTTGAAAGTTCACGTGCGCAATGTGTGATTCTTTTATAGTATGGGTTTCTTTTGAACCCATTTCAAGATTTCAAAAGAGGATGTTCTCAATTCGGTTCATCAAAATGCAGATCTGATGATGGGATCCATGAGGAATCGAGGGAACTCCTCAAATCTTATAGGCAAACATACAGTGATTTTTGTGTTTTTATCAACAAATCAAGCATTTTCATACAAGAATGTGACATTTGATGAAGTGGGACTGCTGATGATGTTCAGAATCAGAACAGAACTCTTCAACGACGCATAGTTCACGTTTGGCGAATTGTCCTCTTTGCTGTGTTTGTTAAGCAAGTTAGTTTTACAAGACAATCATTTGTCAAGCTCGAGTTCTGATGATGGGATCCATGAGGAATCGAGGGAACTCCTCAAATGTTAAAGGCATACATAAGTTACATTACACATTTTAGTATTTTAACAAACAAATCAGGCATGTACATTTAAATAAATTGACATTTGATGAAGTAGAACTGTATGTACTCGTAAGTATATGATGATCAGAATGGAACTCTTCAACCACGTATATTTTTGTTTTTTACATTTTTGACAAACTTGAGTTCTGGTGTTGGATTCCATGATGAATTGAGCGTATACTTACTCTTCTACCATTATAAACATACTGATAGCCATTTTTAGGGTTCCGTACCCAAAGGATAAAACGGGACCCTATTACTAATGCTCAGCTCTCCGTCTGTCACCAGGCTATATCTCGAGAACCGTGATAGTTAGACAGTTGAAATTTTCACAGATGATGTATTTCTGTTGCCGCTATAACAACAAATACTAAAAAACAGAATAGAATAAATATTTAAGGGGGGCTCCCATACAACAAACATATTTTTTCTATTGCCGTTTTTATAGATAATGGTACGGAACCCTTCGTGCGCAAGTCCGACTCGCACTTGGCCGGTTTTTATTTCATTGTATGGAATCCAAGAGTGCACCATCTAAGTATAATAATCTTTCACCGGTCTCCCCGATTGAAGTCGGTTTTTTTTTTTATTATATTAGGTAATATGTAGATTTTTATTTCATTGTATGGAATTTAAGAGTGCACCATCTAAGTATAATCATCTTTCACCGGTCTCCCCCATTGAAGTCAGTTTTTTTTATTATATAATATGTAGATCTATAAAAAAAATTAGGTTTATTTCTATTACATGACATTTTTCTTACTCTTAAGCCACGAGTTCTACGCGGACAAAGTCGCGAGCAAAAGCTAGTGGGTTATAAAAACCTATGATTCGTTAATAACTTTACCACTAACTAAGTAGCATTTATTCCTATATCAAAGACAAGGGTTCCCAGGTCACCTTTCTATTCAATATTCTTTCATTGTGACTCAGGGTTCTTCTTGTGATGAATAACTTTTCTGGTAATAATGATTTATCGATAATTTTTCACCACTAGCGTATCGGCAATATATGTCAACGACTGTTGCCCATCCCTATTCCTTCTGTGTACGTATATTTAGAAACTGACTCCACCACGAATTCGTGCGATAAGGACAACTGCAGCTCGGACTAAAATTCCCTTGCAAAAAACTGAAAAATCGAGGTTTCGTTCTCGACTGTTTCCTAATCCAAAACGCAACCAATCATTATAAAATTTTGGAAACTGCAAGAGCAAGAACTAATCTATGCCGCTACGTTTTGATTTTTTGGATATTTTTTGTCATATTTGTATACTGCGCCTTTTTATGGAGCCAATTCAACTAAGCCGTTTTTGCGATTTTTGGAGGGCTGTAACTTTCTTCAAAATAAAAATATCCTAAAAAACAAAACGTAGCGGCATAGATATTGATGATATTGATCTTATTTGAAAAAATCATTGCTCTAGGTTCAAAAACCAGGGAGGAAACAGTCGAGAGCGTTTGTATGGGAAAATCGCAGCTAGGCATTCCTCTTAAGAGGGCGTAGATGTCATTGCAAAAGTCCCGCTCTAACACGCGTGAGTTTTCAATTAACCATCCCGCTCTCTACGGAAGCTCAGTGCGTGTTTTTACTAAATATTGATGTTTATTCTAAACGTGTACATTTTATAAGGATAACCTTTTTTTATCAGGTTTGAGAACTTATCATTTTACAACTATTAAACCAAAAATCATTTTAAAGATGGGAGGGTTTTAAAGATCCAATCAAAAACATCGAAAAAAAGGGTTATGTTTGAAAAACAAAAGTATCGAGATTTTTTTTACAAATCATGTTTTCACTTTTAACAGACTGGAGGAAAATAGTTCAAGATTAATGTTCTGAAAGGACAGATATTTAATCACTATTAGATGTTGAGATCTAGGTCGATAAACATTGGCAAAAGCTCTGGCTCTTAACCAACTGAGCTACCGTGGGTATCCCTTATAGTGGTGAATCTTTTAATCATTATACTTTGCTTTATTGAAAAATTATAATATCATTAGCATATGACGCATATGCTTGACATAATTTAAATCGAAGTAAGTCGTTAACCAACTTCAAAAGGTTCTCAATTCGGTTGTATCTTCTTTTTTATTGTTCTTGTAAGTCGTTTATGAAAAAAAGCATATGTTTCAAGGTTGGGATCCAGGAGGGATAGAGGAAACTCCTCAAAAAAAACAACGGATACATATAGTGATATTAGTATTTTCGGTAACAAATCGAACATTTGTATTCAGCAAGTGTTTCGATGAATTATCGACGTAATCTTCCATTATCTGCTCTAGGCCGCAGAAGAAGAGGTCAGCGATGTGCGAAGACACGTACGGCGCAAAGTTCGCTAGGGAATTCGCAGAAACCAACCAAACCGAACCGGTGGAGGACAGTAGTCACCCTGAGGACTCCAGGTATTTTATTTATTTATTTATACTATTCAAACTACTACTACTCAAACTAGCGTAGGTGGTTAAACGCTAGCGATGATTAACGCCGCAGAGGTTTTAGTGGGTATTCCCTTCCCCTGTGGAAGGGCGAGTCCTACATACCCCCCACCATGGGTCTTCCCGGGCCCGAGGGGATGCGTAAATGCATTACCTCTGCGTCAAAAAAAAGGGTGCACCTGATGGTATGTGGACACAGCGTGCGCGTTGCTGACCCTTTATATAATTTGAGGATTCACTGTGTTGACAACAGAAGGGGCAAATTTAGGTCCCTCGCTCTCAACACAGTGCATCCACAGGTATTAATAATCTAGAACCTAGCCGTAGCCAACCTCGGAGTAGACGGAGTAGAGAAGAGTGGCGTTCTCTTGTGTCAGAGTCCAAGATCCTCTTTAGATCATCGAGCCAGTTTCGTAGCATGCATAGGTATTATTTTACTGCCACTCATATGCATAATACATGTGCTTTTTCGGGTCATTAGGATTGACATTGCCGTCCTCATAATACGTGAAAAGGTGTAAGACTTGTTCTTTACTTCAAGTTTGAAATTTCAAATGGTTAATATACCTAATAATTGACTAGGTACCTACATAATTTACAGTTCCAATAATGGTTTACAGCGCAGAGAGTTCGGACCAGCAGGATGCCTACACGCGACCAATGTTTCCATTTAAAAGTACTCCAAGCGGTAATTTAAAAGTGCAGTCCAATCAGGTATTATTATATATATTAAGTAATACAACAGCTA
Organism: Cenopis cana; assembly: GCA_951800055.1. Classification (NCBI taxonomy): domain Eukaryota; kingdom Metazoa; phylum Arthropoda; class Insecta; order Lepidoptera; family Tortricidae; genus Cenopis; species Cenopis cana. Next base: position 14,831,812 of record OX637478.1, read on the forward strand.
TCAGTCTTCCGGAACAAAAAAAACAACGTAACCAGGCAATGTACTATATAGGACCACATGATTTTGAACTTTAGCTTTCTGTGATAAGGTCCGAAACCAATGAAAAAAATGAGGTAGGTACTCGCCGCCTGGTTAAGGGTTAACTTATTCGAACTTCATTGATCACTGCTATAGCGAGTGAAAATGAAAATCAAAGGACAACACTTAAAAATAAATTAGCAATTGCTTATACTACAAAAATGTCGTGCGATGCTATCTCGTTTGAATCATATTTAATAATACAGGTAGTATTCCAGTCTTCGACGGTAGGTGTTCTTCTAGCAGATCCCACTCAGGCCAAAGTCAAAGTGAAGTTTGAAGGTAAAGCGGGAGGCGAACCGGACGACGACAGCGAGATTAACGATGTTAGTATTTGTGTTCAATAGTTGACTATAAATGTATTTATTGATTTTACCTCTTCGCGAAAAATGGCTCTCGCGTGTACCGAAGAAATGGTACATGCGACAATAGTTAGGCACCTAGACGGCCTCGACATAAGTAGCTGGACGCTTTTGTCGCTTTCATCCGTTGCAAATGTACAGTAACATAAAAGGTGTTTTTAAGCCCCTTGTGAGGCCGACCGTGCCTATTTAATTTGCATAAAGTATCGTTAGTCAAATATACTACTTTTCGTCTGAAAAATTTAATAGGGGCACGTGGGGTTATAAGTTTTAGAAACCCTAGTATGGTAGAAACAATGTAATAGTCGCATGCCGCCTTAAATATCGAGCCTTGAATTCCTGGTTTTGTCGCACATTTTCAGTCGCCAGCCACATGTCACACCGAATGTAGTGGGAAGCCGAAGCTATCTGAAATAAAGAATGAGAAAGCAAAGGATCTGGAGAGTCTGGGGTACGCCGCGTACGAGCCAGTGGATTGGTTGCGAGTCCAGTTGCCTAAGAAATTGGACCTATTTCAAGAGTTTTATCGTCGTGTACATAATTATATGTAAGATAATATCCTTATATTGGAAAATAATAAAGTTTGCCATATTGTTACGTTAATAAGCTGTAACATATCCTTCCTTCGGCGAGTGAAAGTCACGCAAATTCACATATTTTGTAAGTACTTACGTATCTACCTTATTTTATAAAAATCTTCGTCCCACCCATTGCCAATTGTATCTCTACTCGTATTAGTAGTCACGACTAGTACATTGTACGACTTTTCTCCTGCGGACGTTCGGAAGAACTTCAAACATAGGTATATCACACAGGTATATGCTTTGCAACTGATGTTGTCAAATGAGTAATTTGACTTAAGAGATCGTACCGTAAACTTCGTCCAAGACAAACTTTTCCCTCTTCTTATCTAGTAGTGTGTGAGTTTTTAACTAAGACATATTTATGCAGCCAATTTAAAAAAAAAATTAAACGGTGTGTTTCGCCGCACGCAATACTTATCAGTTTATTTATGAACATCCGTTCGACTGATCAAATAAATCGATTATCATGCAATTACAATTTTAGCAACACTGACACCGTAATACATATCGGAGATGAGGAGTTCCACTGCCATCATATAGTATTACAAGTGTATTCGTCATTCTTCAATGCTAACATGGAAAAAGATATCACGTTGCCAGTTGTGAGTATTTTATGATAGGTACAATCGCGGAATTAAATGTTCGTCACTTTTTGTTCCTTAATGTCTTAATAAAGTCAATAATTGGTGAACCTTCTTATTCCTCCACTGTACCTACTAATAACATATCGGAAAACCTTAGTTTTGATATTAGCAATAAAGTTTTATTTCAGAACCGCGTCACTCCGCATGCGTTCCAAACGATTTACGAATGGATGATTTTCAGTGGACCAGAAAGCAACAGAGTACTAAAAAGGGAAAATATTTTGGCACTATTTTGCGCAGCACAGTTTCTGGGTATCAAAGGTGACCTAGTTGCTATCTTTGCACTTTAGTCTGCGACCCAATTGCGGTCATAGTTGCATGTATTTACATATCCGTGAGGTTTCTACATTAGGCCCGAACGATGCAAAAAAGTCGGTTGCCTGTTGCCTGGAGCATTTTTTGCCAATAGAAAGCGTGAAAGACAAGAAAAAAATCACGATTTAAAAGTCAATTTGAAAGTAGAAGTAGTATTTAACTAGTATGATAAAGACAGGCACAAGATTATAAATTATTTGAACAGATTTGGAAGATCAATGCTGGGCGTTTATAAACAACGAATCCTTGATCAACGAAGACACGGCCTTTACCTTATTTAGAGAAGCACGGGCCTACGGCATCAAAGATGTCATGGATTTAATGGTAAGTTCTAAATGAATGTAATGATTACACTCAGCTTACACTAAGTACATATATTTAGTGCGTGTCATCCACGAAGGCGCGCCTCTCCACAGCCCAATCCGTACATTTGCGTATAGGTTGGTATGAGATTCGCTGTGGAGGGGCGCGTCGTCTTGCGTAACACGCACTAGAGTGTGGTAGTAATTTTAAGTTAGGGTAGAATCATGGTCTAAGAAAACAAGGTCTGGCAATCCGGATCGTGACACAAGTGACGACACACTCACTTAGGACCGCATAACCTGACCTGTAATTGATATTACCAATAAAGTGAATATTTATATGAATACCATACCATCGATTGACTCAATAGCCGCTTACTGTCACACATTAAAATAGAATAAAATGAAATGTATAAAATGAACTTTATTCTGTAAGTAGGCCGCAATTGCACTTTTACAAGTAGGTAGTGGTAGCCGTACAAGCCCAATTTCAAAGAAAAACCGCAAATCGATGTACAGTTTAGCGATTTGGCACACGCATACTAGAGGTCAAAACAAAATTTTTGACCCGCAGTTCCTAAAAAAAATCCCTTAGGAGGGGAGTGCCGAGACATTCTTTTTTTTGTATGGATTTTTTTTTCAGAAACCTATCGTGTGTAGTATTGTCATATGAAAGGGCTTTTAGAGGCGGTTCTAAAAATATACCATATCATTACATTTCAGCCATTTTTTTTGCCGCCTCTGTACATCGATTTGCGGTTTTTTTAATCGTACGGTAGGGCTTACACTAAAGTCAAACCCTACTAGCGTGACATGACAACACTACTAACCGATGGCCCGGGTTGTATCATAGATAGAATGATATCCAAGACGCTGGTGCTATTTTATCGTAGATATAGGTACTAATATAAATATGTGTACTTTACTACAGGTGCCTCGGGTGCAAAGGTTTTTCCTGCCTCTGGTGGCGTCAAGAGATTTTTTATCTCTTGAATTGGAAGAGGTCCTCATTTTCTTGAAATCCAATTATATTTGTGTTACAAGGTACTTCAACAGCTACATATATATGTACCTACTTTCAAACGCGGAAACTAGAATTGGGCCCATGTATGTATGCATTCCCAGATTCCCAGTGCACAAACTATTTTAAATTATGTACAAGAATCGTTATTTTGGTTGATGAAATTTGCATTAGTTTGCGGGCCAGGACCCAATTTTAAACGTTCTTCAGACCAAAATACGACACGTAATTATTAGGTACAGTATGAAACGGGGTTTCTGATGGGTTTCTGTGAACAGTTTACTAATGGAAACTGTCAGCAGTTGGGAAAATTCTGTTCCGCTTTTATTTAATTTGCAATGTATGTATATTTTTTATATTATAGTAAGTAACTCGTTTAACTACTTATGTTTGTGCGGGTGGAACCTTGCAACTAAATTTTCAAGCAGATATCTTCAACCGATTGAGCTGAAATTTTGTATGCAAGTTTAATTTGGATGACAATGTAATATTATTATATTATTGTACCATCGATGATGGAGACAAAAGGTGGCCATAGCAATTCTTAAATTACACAATATACTCGTCGTTTTTTTGGCTTATTGGAACCTGGAACCATCTCCACGAGTAGTTGATGACTGTGATAAAAAGTACAGTCGGCAATAAAATCTTGTACACAAAATGATTTTTTTGACAGAAACTTATTGAGTAGGTACAACCTCCATGTCCATATACTCGTAGTTACCTATTCAGAAGAGTAATAGATAAATTACTAATACTGGACGAATTTCTCTGACTAGTGAGATTGAAGTCCTCATGGCGGGAGTGAGGTGGCTGCACGGTCACTGGACCGGGCGGGGGCGTCACGCAGCCGAAGTGATGCGCTGTGTCAGGTTCGGCCTCATCTCGCCGTGGCAGCTCGTCGACATTAAACGGAACCCAGACAACGCTGAGATACTAGAGATCGTCAACGATGCGGATGTCCAACAGATGGTCGACGACGGACTTGCGTAAGACCCGTAGAAACAATAGCTGACGGTTTTTGTTCATACCATGACATAGCCTGAGTAGGTACCTAGCAGCCGATCGTTTATTTCTGTTTGCAGTTACGTGATCATAAAATACTGGTATGGCAACAACTCGAAGAATTATTACCACTGGATAGATGTTCTGGGTCTCACGGAGCCAGCTGAGAGGAATTGGATTGGTGAAGAAACGGTATAGAAAGGTCCTTGGGGATCGTACAGTGTACACTGGCGAAATATTATTGGGCCCATGCACGGCTCTGTCTTGGCGCATCTCAATTGTATTTCAAGCTTCGTTCGGCTAGAATGCGCGAAACACGTTAAAATATACACGATATTCTCTATAGTCTAGTCTATGGTCTATTAATGACCATAGAGAATATCGTGGACGTGCACACGTCCACGGTAATAAAGTATAAAAGCGGTCATTGGGACGCCACGAACCTTTGTTAAAAATACATAATAAGTATAATAACAATACATAAATTGGTACCTGCTGCTGTAGGTAACTATTAGATTTGGATTTTAACTAGTGGATGAATGTAAATGATATATTGAAATGTACAGTCAACCAATTTGATTTCTGGGCCACTTCGTACCTTGTCATAGTGACATTAGTATGAGATTTCTAGCGGCTTTCAGATAGATTTTCACAGTGACAATAAGGTACGAAGTGGCCAAGAAATCAAATTGGTTGACCGTACACTAGTATTCCGGGACCCTATACTTACTTACTAACTCTGTTGAATAGTGCACTATGCACACATTTTCTTGCTCTGTTGAATCAGAGTGAAGGGCTCTATTTGACATGTAGGCCAAAATTCAGCCTCCCTAAGGTTAGTCTTATTAAGTCGATTTAGTGTTCTTCCAAAACTTTAAGGCCGATTTATACGGTACAAGAACTTGAATGTGAGTCTCATTACATCACAGGGTTTGACCGAATACGTCGAACTCGGTAGACCGAAGCCCGCAATGTAATTAAAATTACTCACATGTTCTTGCATCATCTTAAATGGGCCTTTAGGGGTGGCGCTTTCGTAGAAGCGAGAGCACCATAAAAATACAAAACTGACCCCAATACAATAAACAAGATCGAATATACCCGTGTTTTAATTACACAATCGCTTGTGATAACTTTATTCGAAGCGGATTAATTACACATCATGATTTGAAATTAAGTCTCTTTGAAAACTCCACGCCACTAGTCGGTTAACACGTATCTGGAAGCGTTTCTAGTGAAGTAAGATGTTCAGGTTCACGTCATTCTAAGTATAAACTAATAATTGTCGTCAATAAGGAAAACCGTATCTGCCGTGGCCTTACATTTGTTAACGGCCAATTTGTAAACAATACCTAATGAACCAAAGTATTTATTAGGTATTGACATATTTGCATACGGCGGAAACGCTTATTTCGTGGAAAACCTATCCTAATGTGGCCATGGATCGTGGGTAAAATACCCACTTTCGGTGTATACTTACCTGTATTAACTAGTGGCTCTGTGAGCTGTTTTTCAAAACTTACAAAAACTGGCTCGACCAAAAAATTATATATAATTATCGAACCTGCTAACAAATTTTCACCAGCATCGGTTGGATTTCGACCAGTAGAGGAGAACAACCGGAAAGCTGGATATCTGGAAATCCGGACATACGAAATTATTTTTGGTGAAGCTGAAGCGAAAACCTTCATTTCACTCGGGCAATTAATTAAGATTCTTACGATATCCGTAGCAATCTTTTAAAAGATTGAACGTGTTAGAGTATATGAAATAAATAGAACAAGTGGAGTGAACACTACCTACTATTGTCATTGCAGAATCATGTCACATACAAGGATTTCCTCAAATACCTTGATCAGTTCCTGGTACCCAAAGATCAGGTTTATCAGCAGATGGCCCTAATGCAACCACCGAGGAGGAGCGACGACATGCCTGGTAAACATGTGTTTTGTAATATTCGACATGTAGGTATAGATTTACAAATAAAAAAACAGGAACCTTCTGAGGATGCATTTATGAATCATTGTTATTCAACACGAATTATTACTAATCAAAACTTATTTTACCCTAATAATCATCATCATCATCATATTAACGGATTCATCATATAATTAAAGACGGCCACTGCTGGACATAGATCTACCTCCCCCAAACAGTGCCACAATGACCGGTCCTGCGCTACCCGCATCCAGCGGATTCCCGCAATCTATACCAGGTCATGAGTCCACCTTGTGGACGGCCTACCGACGCTGCGCATTCCGATACGTAGCCGCCACTCGAGAACCTTTCGGTTCCAACGGCCATCGGTTCTACTTTGCCCTAATTAAATTATTAAAATTACACAGCCTGAACGTTCAACTATAGCAATCTATATTGAAATCAAGAACTGAACTGTACGAGTTTTACAGGCAGTCTCCGCGGGATGGATGCTGAGAATATGGACGGATCGCGTAGACCTAGACTGGACTTGCCCCTGCCAACAACGCTAAAAGGGTTAACCGGCGACAAGGTTAAGATTCCCACAATGAGCGAGTTCTTCATGGACCGAAGAAAGGTAGTTAAGTATTACCTACAATAGAATCAGGAATGATATAGATTTCCGACCACACTGCTACTTTGTTCAACAAAAAAGTTTGTTGCACTTTCGATAAAGCTCTCTACGGAGCATGACGCTTTATGGACCATGTAATGCGTATGACTGACAATTGATTATTTTGTATTCAGTCAAGTCAAGACCCTAGTCTTTCGCCAACGGCTGGCGAGATTCCATCGACGGCTCCACGTGACACCCTGGCGATGCATATGACGAAGATGAGAAATGTCCTGCACAGCCGGACCGACCAGATTGTAGAAGAGGTAGGTGGTAATCCACAACTTTACTAGCTAGTGAAGTTGGAATATACGGAAACCAGCCAGCTGGTCCAAGACTCCACCCGCGTATTACCAGGTATTACAAGGAACGCTAGCGATAAAAACTCACTAACCGCTAGTACTCAACATTGTACCTAAAGTGCTATGCATAAAAATAACCTTTGGCCAGAGAACTAAGAGAGCTCCTAAATAACAACAGAGAAACTCTTGCATTGCTCAATACGTCTTAGGTACTTGTTTTATTTTTGTTTTTTTATAGGACCGCAAAAAAACTGTGCAGAGTAAATTCCATCTGCCCACCGCTCAACGACCGCAACTCCACCAGGTTCAGATGTGTATATTGGAGCAAGATAATAATGTAATTTCTTATTTTTTGTTTATCTTATTCTGTTAGAAGCCATCCTACTTATTCGACCATTTCAGTAAACCTTTTTAACTTGCATGTCATTGCCATCCTCTAAGTCAGGGGTATCCAAACCACGGCCCGCTAAAAAGCTTAGTAACCTCCGCTCTTAGGTTACCTACCTCTTTATAGGTATCTCGTTTATCACTGCAACCATCTGATGATCGGAGCCGACAGCATCTATCCAACAACCCAGAAAAGTTTATTTTTTGGCTGTAGGTTAGGAGTGAGTGGCTTGACTTGTTTAAAGCGTATATTTCAATTAAACGAAACCAAAATAAGGCTGATGACTACCTTTTTAATATTTAAACGTAGGTACCTGTAATTTTACATGTAATTTTTTAATTGTTCTCTTCCAGCAGCCCCCAAAACGCGAACACTTTGTGCTGCCAGAAAAGGACTCTATTGAAGAGCTCAATACTGTCCAGAGTGAAACAAGCAATGACTCTGAACAGATATTGCTAGTAAGAATAATATCATAATACTACTTGTTATTATGTCCAATAAAGTGCTTACATACATACATACATAGTTACATACATATTTAACAATATATATAAAAATTATATAATTACTTATTTATCATAAAACAAACGAAAATTTTTATTGTGACCCACAGCCCTGTTCTTATTGTAAAGCAAATTTTAGTATCACACCTTATCCGAACTGTGGGGCGAAAGTACCTAATAGGGTATTTGACACATGTTAAAATTTATAACACAGTGTCACTTTTTGGATAGTTAGCCATCAAAATATCACAATAAATCGTAAAATATAAAATTTTACCAAAATCAGAAAAAGATACGAATCATCAACAACTCAGAAAATTATGTAATTTTTTTTACCGTCCAAAATTCAAATAAAAGGTATAAATAGAATGCTTATGTAATAATAAAAAATAAATTGTAGGGCAACTATGTACCTAAACGCATTATTTTACGACTAAAACAGCTAAATACTAATTTTCCCATACAACGGTTGGTCGAATGCTGTGCAAGTGACGTCATTTGCCAGGACCAATTTGTAGGAGCCTTTTTTAGGGCCGCTAGCGTTGAGCTAGGTGTGTCCCTAATTTTAGCCCTTTATTGTGCTCTAATTGTTGTTGGTCCCATATAGACATTTGATCGTCTCTAGAAACTAAAAATTTTAGTCAAATAGCGTATTTTTTACACATTGGATCACTATAATAATATTATTATACAATCCTCTACGCAGTTATTTTAGTACTGTAGCGTTGTTATCGTCGATTCTAAATTTGTTTTTGTTCTAGCACACGCGGTATGAGAAACGTCCGAGCGCAGCGGCGAGCTATTTGGCTGCTGCCACAGCAGCTATGGCTGGCACCAAGTCATATGAGAAGTAACTTATACAACCAATATTTTTTTTGCCTACAACTTCCGTATTGCTTCATCCTGCTAGTCCATCCTTCAGTTACAATCATCGGGGGATGCCCGGGATACTTCCATGTTGCTTATGGCATTTTTTTCAGGGCGCAAACAGCAGAAGCGCCATCATCCAGTGCTCAAAAACCTTTCACAACCGCAACGACTGCGCTGCTGGGCCGGCAGAATAACAGCCCCACTATTTCACTCTTCAACCAGTCCAAGGAGTCATTGGCAAGGATTAACATGTAAGGATATAGATCAATTAATCAACGGCCTTCGAGTCTATTACAGACTATACAAGCAGTGTCAAGCAGGAAGACAACGTCTTTCGTGGCTGTGTAAGCCGATGCGAGAGCGGCATATACACCACCGCAACCCTGGCGATTAAAGTTTGCCCGTGGCGGACAGGTCTCACGCCCATGTCTCTCGGCTTATATACCTGTAGTAACACATTAAGTACTTTTTACGTAGGTGGAAATCGCGTTGTTCAAGATTTTTATTTTCCATGTTTACGAATAAAAACAGATAACTGTAATTTACTATTATTTTTTCGATTTTCCACAAAATAACGATTAACATTCGTCTTTCAGGAATAAATTGTCAACGTCGATCCTAGGACCTTCCAATAAGATATACACAGCAGATGGTTCTCTTTTCAATTACAATAGAGAAACAGTGTTAGTTTTTGGAGGCATTGACCCTCATGCTACATACGGCATCGGTAGAAATACTGGGAAGGATATACTCAGGTACAGCATTCAGGATTTTCTTTATACTGCATTTAAAAAAATGCTTCTTAGACGGCAAATGTAACATTGCAGGTTCGATCCAGTGACTAATACTTGGGATATTGTCGGCGAGCTCCCCGAGCCGAGACATCACCATTCTGTTGCTTTCCTGCGAGGGAGAGTATATCTTGTTGGTATGGGTTATTTTCGCAATTCACGCAAGTAGATAATAATTTCCGTTGATGCACATTTGATTTAAGGATTAGCGACCAAACCTTTTCAGAAAACATAGCGCAACTGACAAACTTAATTGACATACTGACTGTACCACATATTGTATGTAGGTGTGTATTTTTTTTATAAAAGATTTTTTTTAATTGTATATAATAATTGTATTATGTATTTAATTTTTGTATAATATATATACCCCTACCCGTGAACCGATACCCATGAACCAGTGCCAACAGGCGTTGGCTATTGTATACAAAGTGAAAAGAGAGTGAATGGCCTATGGTGAATTGGTGATGAAGTTTGGATGGATAGTAAGATTGGGCTTTTGCAAAGAGGTCCGGACACCTGCCATAACATTGTAACTACAAGGTTATTGAGGCAGACGGTGACTAGCCGCTCGTATTATTATTTTTATTTAATTTTTTATTACACTAAGTTTGGCCTCATTTTGGACAAGCTACTTTTTTCGGGTATATCCGCAACGACACGGCCTTTTGGGCCACGCCGAGGTCAAGAAAGGAAAATGAAAAGATAGAGAGTAGTAAAGAAGAGAGAAAGAAGAAACGGAGGAACGTGAATTGAAGAGAAGAACGGAGCGTGCAAAACGGGGTACCTTTATAGTAATTTAGAGATACCTATACTTTAACCTATTTTCTTTGGCATAACCAGGAGGCTCCGATCCCCGAGACGACGACACCCGGGGTAAGTCGGTGGTGGTCTCCACCGCGTGGAGCTTCGAACCAGTCACCAGGGCTTGGTTCAGCGAGTCAGGACTCGCCATCCCGAGGAAGAACTTCGGCCTAGTCGTCCACAAAATGGCTTTGTATGCCATAGGTGGGCAGGATAAAAAGGGCAGGTAAATGCTGGCCCACAGCAATCCACTTTTTCACCATATCTGCATGTTATGCCAGCATCATATATCTTAGTTACAGCCAAGATACCCAATTAAAATTATTGTAACACATCCTAAAAGTATGTGCCCAAGTGCCCAACTGCCCACTGCTGCTGGAAGGTATATTTGGCTACTTTTGATCTGACTGTACTGTACAGTTAGTAGCGTAAACGATGGAAGAATGGAAGCCTCCATCCAACACATCCAACATTTCATGGCAGTCCATCGTTAAAGAAACAAATGCAATGATTTAGGATTTTACATATGACGCATATATACCTAAGTATACGCATACCTTGAAAGGTTTTCAAATACAGCCATGTTCCAGATGAAAACCTCTGAGGATATATATCCGCGACTCCGCGTATAACATATTATATCACCAACCACACCATTCGCTCCAGTCGTGGGTCGGTAGGATAATAACACGGTTAAGGTTTGACCACACCGCAGCTCAAAACGCAATGACGCGCTGTAAACTCAGTGACGCGACTCATGCGTGACGTCTTTTATCTCTTAACTGTCTCCTTCTCGTCACAACTTTTAGGTCTTGGTCGTTCTGACCCGCCGCCTGAACAAACCATACAGACGCCGCTGGCGCCGGGCCGCTGCACGTCGTGGGCGTCGGGTCAGAACGACCAAAGCCTTACAGCAGCTCAGCGTATTTTGAGCTGCGGGTTGGTCGAAGCTTTACCATTCCGTGCAGAGTTCTCCGGTCGGTTGAGAAGTTTGACCCCAGCACTGGCTCGTGGAGCGAAGTGCGTTCCATGGGCGTCGCGCGCATGGCCGCAGCTGCGACCAAATACCGAGAGTATATCTGGGTCGCAGGCGGGATGACCGGCGAGAAGAAACGGCCAGTCTGCAAGGTCGTTGAATGCTACAATTCAGAGACCAACGAGTAAGAGTTACCTATCGTAGTAATTATATCTATCACTATCACTTCTAGATACGTCAATACGTCCTATTAGTCCTATACGTGAACGTTCTCTTCTTGTTGCGCCTATGAAAAGCGACAAGAAACGGCCAACATAAAGCGAGTAGTATAAATAAGCCCAGACACTGGTTTAAGGCCAAACAGTCATAAAGATAATTAGTACTACAAAGGAGCTTACTATTACAAAAGAGCATAGGTGATTTCTTACACACAGCATAAGCTAACGTAATAGTTCGCGCTAAAGTTAAATGTGAAATGACAAAAATTGTACTACGACAAAAAATATTTGACGGTAGTTTTTGAAATAATCTCTGTTTACGGAACACACCATGTATTTTAAGCTTTAAAGAAGCTAGGCGTAGGTCCCAATTCAAAAGTACGTGTTACGACTTGTGACTATTCGAAATAAGAAGTCCTATTGTTGCACAATTAGGTTTATTGCTTCAAGTTTTATGGCTATTTAGCCTTACGCGGCTGTCCAAGCCATAACTTCTATGTATTAAATTAATCAACATTAATTTGGTGACATTTTAAGGTGGACGGAGATCTACAGCTTGAGGTTTCCACGGTGCTTTTCTACGTTATTCTCCATGAATGACAAACTGTACCTGGTCGGAGGTGCTGGCAAAATTTCAGAAAAGGTTATTTCGATAAATCTTTCCATAAGTATTTATTCTCATTACATCGTAACTTAAGGGAACCAAAATAATTTCAGGACTGGAGTTCATGAGTAGCACAAGGTAGGATTGTAGGAAAGTAAAGAAAAAATTTAGAGATTTTAGTTTATTCATTACGAATTATCTACTATGCCTGATGACGTGCTCAACAAATCTTACCCACTAATATTGGGATCTAGAGTATACAGGTTGGGTTTTCTTGACTGACCCAAAAAGAAAATCCAGCCTGCATATATAGACGTCCTCGCCGCATCTGGCGTCAGCGACTCCGTGAACTGTCTTTATTTGGCGATATGTAACGCTTTGATGTGGCTCGCAAATCTAAACTTTGTAGAGTGATCTAGAATAAACGAGCCTTGACTCACACGCTGTATTTTTTACTATATTACAGGAGAAAACTGCAAGTAGTGTAGGCGCCATAGACTACTGGGATTGGAAGTCCCGCAGTTGGAAGCAGCAGACAGAAATGTCCATCCCGCGCCACGGTCACGCTCTCGCCTACCTCGGGACGCAGATGATTATCATTGGTCAGTACAGCACACTGTCGAACAACACCTTCATAATTTGTCGTTTTAACACTATCACTGCCAGATTTAAATCTTGATGTAGCGACCTACCTCCGCCTATTAGTGGGCGCTTGGGCTGTCCGGCATCAGATAAAAGTTACGCAGCCCCGCTAGACGGATTCCTGGTTCCTGGTATTGAAAGTGTTGGCCATCAAAAATCCAAAAAGTTACTCGCAACTGTCGACTTTGTCATAAATCTGACTGAAGCGGTTAAAAGGTTAAAGAACTCGAATTAGTCAAACATTTTCTATCGAAGTCGGCATGGTTAATATCTGTAGGTATTGCAGGCTATTTTATTTTACTATGTACATGAGCATTCTTCACGCCGTTAAGCCCATAAAAACTTTTCCATTCAAGCTACCTACTAACTAGAAATTACTGAGCAGGTTTTATACGTTGTTTTGTTGTGTAGGTACACTTGTTATTGTTTTTTATCGTGAGACCGTGATAGTCTGAAATGAAAAATGATAAATAAATGTAGTGTCCTTGCTGGCCTAAGAAATAACAATGTATTTATTATGTAGGTGTAGAGTATTTGTGGGTATTAACATTGCCTGTTCAAGGTCCTAATAGGATTTATTTTAAGTCCTGATAGGATTTGTCAATCAACCGTTTTATTTAGGAGCCCTGAAAACTGGCACACAGATGATCGACTCTTACGATAGCCGTGGGAAGAAAGAGGGTGTGGTTCTGAGTTGTACCTTTGCGTAATGCAAAATCGTGTGAGTAATAATAATTCCTGTTATCTTTTGGTTGTTCAGGTGGTGTCACGACTATTTACATGCGCGCTCTCAACAATGTGGAATCGTTCTGCTGCGAGCGGGAAGCGTGGATCAGGGGTGTTGCCTCCATGCCATCGCCTTTGTCCGGCCACGGTGCTGTGACCCTGCCACCGGCCTCACTCATGTAACTCTAGATTTCCCCCTTCCATGCAACATCACCCTCACACTTGGGATGTTCGAGAGTTCCCTTAGTCTATGTGGAGTCGTGTTATTCCCAACTGCATGGTTTTTCCCCAAAACTGAAATCTACTGCTATTATTCTCTTTTTGAAAATTCCCCGCACATTTGAAGTTCAGAGCGGGTCAGTTATAGTCAAAGATCGCCTTATTACCGTGACATAAGTGCAAAAGTGTAAGCATATCTCTGTTGTCGACTGATTGAATGGCTAGGAAAAGGGATTGTGGTTTAGAATCAAAACCTCAAGTATCCTGTTTCTGATCTGACATACTGTGAGAAAATTTGGGAGTAAATGTTTTTTATTGTTGTGCATGTTACGTATTCGAAATGGCCGCCTTGTTGATTGTTTCTTAAGTTAAAATAAATTCTTGTGCTTGAGTTGTACCATCATATTTTATTGTAATCAGTTAATCACTTCACAATCGATGAAGAAATATTCCATTCCATTGCATTTGATAAATATTTTATCTATAAAATTATTTTTAACCTTTGAAAGATATCTTATCAATCTTTAAAAATTAATTCAGCACTATCGAGATGAGTGTAGAAATAGGAAAGGAATTTTCATGTAGCTATCAGTGAATGATGGAAGTAAAATGTACCTTGGTCCTCTTTCCTACCTCTTTGCTCACCCGATCTGCGTTAGGCCGTTTAGGTCTCCCGCTGAACTAAGACTTGAATAGTGACTCATGATCATGTTATATATCAGAATTATGTAAAACAATCATTTTGTACAGTACTTTTATCTCACGAGCGCGGGTTAGCCACAGCTGTAATTGTGACACATACGAACACATAGACAATGTGAACTCATAGCTCCTACGCTGACGCACACATAGACAACTCAACACACAACCAAGGGTCACCCGCGGTCGTGAGATAAAAGTACTGTACTCGTAAGTACTTGTGTATTAGGGCGACTCAGTTGAGCATTGAGCAGGAGACCTTAGATTATTTCAGCCTTGTTTATGATACACGAACAGGCTGTATTAATTATATTACAACTAACTAATATCACAATAATAATACAAAATAAATGTAGTTTTGAGTAGACCAAACTGAACACGCCTTTATTTATCGATCACTGAGAAGATTTTGACCTGTCGGCGGCAGGTGCAAAATTCTAGGTTTGCTAACTAATTCTAGGTTTGGTTAGCTTCGATATTGGCCCCTACCCTATGTTTTTCATTATACAAGTTCCGGAATAGACCATGGGGTGGCTAATCCCAGACTTCCCTGCAGATGCCCATGTAGTCCCGCTTGAAGCCTTCCTCGGCGCAGGGCTTGTGGCCCATGAAGAAGACTGCGTTGTTCAGGGGAACGAACCGATGCGGCTTGATGTTTACTGGAATTTCCTGTCAACAATGGGGCATTGATTACTTTATGATCATATCGAAATTTCAGTAGAAGGTTAATGCACTAAATCGTAGTTAATTGTGCTTCTTCTTCTTTCGTGTGCTTTAATCTAGAAACCTAAAACATTTATCGCTCACACAAATGAGATGGTAACCGTTTGGCTGCAGAGCGAGCCAAAGATTCAGAAAATAGGTACGTAATACCTTAGCTTGAATGGAAAGACAGTATTTCAGAAAGCAATGCTAGCAACCGTCAGAAATGGAGAGACATCGCAAGAGAAAGTCTGAAGTCCAATGTCAATAACAAAGTCGGAAGCGAAGATCAGCCGCGGACACCATCCAAATAGCCACGACCACTCTGACAAATAATATTCACGTGCGCACATATGTACCTAAATAATTATACCTACTTTTCAGTCCAGAACTATAGGTTATCAGGCGCCTTAAAACGAAGAGAGCCGACTTCCATAAACGAATAAGGCTAAGAAGAAGAAGAAGAGTGAACAACTAGACATGGTAAATGGTATGTGAAATTAACATAGAATCTAAACAAAAACAAAAATGGAACAGGAATGTTTCCCACAGTTTGTAAAGACACATACCTCTGGTGCTTCCACATTGACGTAATCCTCTTTAACTGGCGCGCTTTTTACTCCTTTCGCATCCTTATTCGTCCATATCTCTTCCACATGGAGGTCTGCACGGGATTCTCTATGCGGATGTATATGCCTTGCGCTCGCGTAAACAAGGGCAGATACAAGAAACAATACAGTTAGCTTCGTCATTGTATTTTATCTTCTATCTAAGAGCGTGCGTACTATAAGTCTACTGTTTTGTTTGTGAATCAACACGGTCGCAGAGTCCTTATAAATGGTTTGGGGCTATCTCATGCGGCGCGGTCGCATCGCGCGACAACGTCATATTCCGGGTAGTCTATTAAATAAAACAGGTGCCAAGCAGACTGTTATAAGTGTCGACTATTGACACAGGACGCTATGTGGTCTAACGCACGCAACACTTACGTCAGACAGTTTGACGATTGTTGGAAATTAGTAACCATTGAACTCTAAATACCTGTGATATACAACTAAAACTGCAAAAAGTTATGTTTTTGGATGGAGCATTGTTTCTTCCTTGATGTTCAAATTAATATTACTTAAGTAGAAACATTATGATAATACCTAGACAGGTCTGTGTATGGGAATGTAATTTAAATGGTTTAACTTAAAATAATGTCAACATCTTACCGAACTTACACAAGGGCCCTAAGGAATGTTGACATCTGATTTAGATACCTAAACTAAGAAGATTGCCTATTTTAAATGTACTATGCCATACGATTAAATAAACAAGGGCCCTTTGTCTAGTAGGTAAC
The DNA here is from genome assembly GCA_951800055.1 of Cenopis cana. NCBI lineage: Eukaryota > Metazoa > Arthropoda > Insecta > Lepidoptera > Tortricidae > Cenopis > Cenopis cana. The sequence continues at coordinate 14,848,499 of OX637478.1, forward strand.
AACGAGGGAAATAATTCAGTAGTGATTATATTATCTTTGGTCCAACCCGGAATCTCTGTTAGAGGACACGAAACGACGGGATGTATCAATAAAACAATTTATTTAAACAACTGAAACGTAGTTTTTTAGGGGTCAGTCATCCGAACTACAGTCTTGTTAGGATGGTCGCGATAAAGCATTCGTCGGTTATTACTCTTATTAACAAATATGTGAGTGTGAGAGGAATGTGTGTTTTTTGCTTCAATTCGGACATAAATGTAATCGGATTTAAAAAAATGGGTTACTTCAGGTAATTTATGATATTAATGTATATACAGATATTACTTAATCACGATAAATAGGTACATTAATTGCCACTTACAAATGGCCATGATATGAACTTTCCATTCCTTAGAAAAGGTACCTATTATTACTTCTTGATAGCGGAGATTAATTTGATTATTATATTATTATCATTTGATTGCGTAATGATTGTTTACGTTCGATTTCTATTTTTTTGAGCCGCCATCTCGCCATTATTTTCTGGTTTTTCTCTATCAGTTGTATGTTATATAATTATTTACATTTAGAATATTGATATACTCTTACCCGTTGGATGTTCTAGTTTCTATTGCACACACACACTAAAAATCGTATGTGTGTAATAGAAACTCTGGGTGTTACTGTACTGTAAGATGATCGCGTATTATACGTATGTCGGACATATAGCATTTGTCCCTATCGCACTTACATACTTGACAGTAAGGGACGAATGCTATATGTCCGACTTAAAATATTAGTGATCAATATCTGGGCGGCCGAGCTTTGCTCGGCGTTTTCCCGGGCATGAGACCTAGCTAGATCGATTGCTCGTTCCCGAAAACCCCCACATACCAAATTTCATCAAAATCGTTAGAGCCGTTTCCGAGATCCCGGAAATATAGATATTATATATAGATATATAAACAAGAATTGCTCGTTTAAAGATATAAGATCTTAGCCCCTCTGGTTTCCTATGTGTATATTATATGTTGCCGATTGTAACTATACTATATGCACCTTTAACCCTTTAACCGCCGAACGTCAAAAAGTTACTCGTAAGTTTCAACTGTGTCATAAAACTATAAGGTGTAATTTACACTGACACTTTCGTAAAGTGACAACAATACATAGCAAACAATGGCGGATAATAGGGCAGTAGGTATAATTAAAAGACTGTTAAGTGATAATGTGTGATAGAGCACCGCCTCGTGCCACTCATTTGCATTGTATTGATTTGTATACACATATCTAATTATATATTAGTGTTTCTATAAATAAGCACACTTCAGTTCTACGAATAAATGCGCAATTCTTGATCCATTTATTATGGGTTGAAGTGTACGAAGTGCACGTAGGTATTTGTAAAATTGATATATACACCTATGGTATGTTTCTAAAAATAGGTACGTAACTATAGGTACAAATTCCTACTTCTGTTCCATACATGCTTTAAAAACGTGAATCAATGGAGTCACAACCTATATTTCACCTTTTCACCGCCATTGACTTGATATAAAGTCAGGACATTACCTATGTGCCCTATACGCCAATGACATCATATCGAGTCGATCAAGTCGATGTAAAGGCAAGCTACGTGCTATTAAGTAAGGTTCATTTTCAGTCTTTTGCTACGAAGACTTTGGCGTGTGAGAATTGAGAATCTACTGTGGCGGTGAATAGGTTAATAGACATATGGATTCTATTAAAGACAGAGAGTTTGACGGATTCAAAATATTTATTCTGCACATTGGCTTTATTGGTTATTCTATGTTCAAATATTAGAAGTAACTATCAGGTATTTGACAAACGTTTTTGTTCCGTGGTCGTTAGGTAGGTATTCAGTAGGTAGATACCGAAACCGATCATAATATGCTCCAATGTAAATATCGTATGTCATTGACGCATGGAGTACCGCGTAGGTACGTACTACGTACTACAGAAAGGCCGATTCACTATAAATGTTATTCAATCTTTATCTTTTCTTCAAACCTATATTCACGTGAACTACAATATTTACGAAGGTTTATTGTTGTTTAGTAGGTACATTATGTAACAAGAAATTAATTCATAATAACTACAAATGAAATACGTATTTAAAAAACCCACGATACAATAGGTATAGCTAAGAATCATCTTGACCGGCAAGACTTACTATTTAAATGCACCGGCTAAGTGCGAGCAGGACTCGCGCACTATTAGGGTTCCGTACCGTACTCGCATAATTAGTAGCTATATTTAAACTATTTTCGGCTAACTACTGTAATGTGACCCTACAACCGCACTCGAATCGGTTTATCCGTTCGCGAGCTATGATGCCACAGACAAACACGACAGATATTATTTTTGTAACACCTCTCGTTTAGGTGGTTAATAACCTAGTTATTGCCCCATATTTATTGACACCCTTATATTGGGTACGACCGACCTAATTCAAAGACAATAATGGTGTTAATCCTCCATGGTCCTGTTTCATTTTAAATCATCATCATCATACTCAGCCTGTAGTCGTCCACTGCTGGACATAGGCCTTCCCCGATTCGCGCCACCACACCCGGTCCTCAGCTCTCCGCATCCTCATATTAAATAAATAAATATAAATAAATAAATATTTGTGGACAATTTTACACAAATCAACCTAGTCCCAAACTAAGCAAAGCTTGTACTATGGGTACTAAGCGACGACATACATACTTATTGTTAAAACTTCGAAGATCTCTTGAATAATTTATTCACTTATGCTGGAAGTTACAATCACTCGTACACGTTTATGGTCTAACTTAAACTAAACCACGTCTTCAAACTATACTCAACCACGTCTACACTTTAGCACGGTTAACCAAGGAGTCCAGAAAAACGTTCCCTCCTTTTTAAGACCACCCGCCATCTTTTTTTTTTAAGTCGTAATGGCGGTGAAGTACCCTCAAACTTAATTAAAAGTGCAACTTAAATTAAAATTAACTACACTAAACATGAAATCATTACACTCGACCATCCGACTGCGTGCTATCTCCGGAGCACGCAACAATCATTACACTCAATACCAGTTTTCAAACATTTATTTATTTATTTATTAGATACTTCTATCAAAACATATACTCCTATTCCACTGGATATTATACCCCAACACCAATGCAATAGGTTCCATCTCATAGACACAGTTTAACAAAATAATTATATCGTACGTACCGATGCTAAGACAAAACAATGGCATTAACATCACCTATTAGTTTCAAAGTTTCGGCAACTGTTCTGTTCCTACTTGATCAATACAGTTCACTAAAACGCTGAACTACAACAGTCAACAACATTTACAATTATATAAAATAACAAATCAGTTACATATGTATACTAAGCTGATTTTACTACCCTTATACACCCACATACATTAATTGTCAACATAGTCCGAATATCCATAATATACCATAACAATCATAATACATATACATATATAACCTATTTGGAATCAGCATCATTGTCGGAATCAGATGTATTAGGCTCGGAACCAGACGATTCGTTAACTTGTAATGCCTGAACGTCAATCCAATCCTATCCAATCCGCAACCTATCTGAAGCTACAACGGTCTCTTTCTTCCTGGTACTGAACCCTACTACATTGACAATTTTGTATCGATCATTTCCTAAACAACACGTTACTCTGGCTGCAGGCGCAGTGTGGGTAGGTGGACTGATGACCTGGTAAAGGTCGCGGGAGTCCGCTGAATGCGGGTGGCGCAAGACCGGTCATTGTGGCACTCTTTGGGGAAGGCCTATGTCCAGCAGTGGACGTCTTTCGGCTGATATGATGATGATGATGACGTTACTCTGTATGGGTCGACGAATTTAGATAAGAGCCTTTTGCTTTTCCCGTCATTGTAAAAATTATTAGCAGGAATTCTTTTTAAATCTTAAATCTCCCATGCCTTCTTTGACTAAGCTTAAATTATTAGAAGCCCTTTTCCTAATTTCGTCGAAACGTTTATCGTCGGTACTCATAGAAAGTAATGTGGATGTGCCAGCATTATTGGAAGCAATAATGGCTGGCTGTTATCCTCGTCATTGGTCAAGTCGGCTATATTTACCTGAGATACGTTAGGAAGTGAACTGTCACTTGCGATTGGAATAGACTGGCTATCAATGTTGTTTGGAGGCTCGTCATTGTCAATTGACAATTTGTTATCGATGGGGCAATTTAACCTGAACCCAAATAGTATTTCTGACGCACTTTTCTTTGTCTTAGCATTAACAGTATTGTTAATGCCCTACTGCACTCGACCCCGCTGCCCGTCCCAATCACGCTCATTACTATCAACATTTTGTGTGGCCAAAGTGGTAAGAATAGTTTGGTTGTACCTCTGTGCTTGTCTATTCGCCCTGAGACAGACAACTGCATTGAGTACAATGTGTAAAGCCCTTGCTGACACAGAAGTCCTGAAATGCAGCTGAAGTAAACGCAGTGCCACGGTCAGATATACGTGGTATCATAAAATCGTTGAACAAACTGTCCAACATTCTAACTACGTTTTTTTTTAAGGGTTCCCTCATCAGACCCTCCTATTCTAACGTCACCTTTATCTAAAGGTTGTCGTTCGTTTTCGTCCTGGTCAGATTGGACGACTTCACTTCCGGTACCTGGTAGACTAGCTATTAACATGCCCGCCTTGAATTGAAGTGACATATATGCAATATACTGCTAAGGACAAATATGCTATAAACCCTGTAACAACCTTGGTGTAAGTGATACTTTAGTTCGGACTTGCTCTGGTACCTCTCTCTGAATAAACATTACCAGTATACGCGACTCCTTCGAGTGCACTGCCACCAACCCTCCTTTATCTATAGTAACATTTTAGAGACGTAAAAGTTGAGGGTCTGGTCTCGATTCTGGGGATCGTTAATAGGAGTATGATAGAAAAACAGTCGCTCATTGTCCTTCAGTAAAGTCACCGACGTCAATTCTGTGAAATCCTGTCCTATTAACAATGAGACGTGCATCCTCCACTGTCAAAACATCCAGGTCAGTATCAATGTCATCAACCCTAATTTGTAGAGTGGCCTTGAATTTAGGGATAACGGTTGAATTGCCAAAGGTAGGTAGGTATTGTAGGTAATCGTTCGCCTGTGCTTTCAGTCAAACCTAATGCGACTGCATCCGAATACCGAATACTTCCGAAATCAATAAAGGCATTTAACATTGTGCCATTAAACGCACACATTATTATTAAACTTATCATTTACCGCATCGGCCGTGCTGTTGCAAAGAGGTATGTATAGCGTCGTTAAAGTTACTTTCGGATGCTCTCGGTTTCGTAATCTGGTTGTCTCCAGGATCACGCAACGGAACAACGTCATCGTCTATTATAACTTTAAGCAGGTGCTTACCCGTCTGAAAGAAAGGTTCCTTTCAGACGGGTGCGTGTTTTGGCCAAGGCTTTCACTACTTGTTTGCAAAGGCTTCCTAGTGCAATTTTCAATATTATGCCCTACCTACCCTACGGCACTTTTCGCATTTCTCAATCGGCTTACTACAATTTTGATAGATATGTCCGCGCCCATTGCAATTCATACGGACTGCATCCGTTCCCCGTTATACTCATAGCATTTCTACCAGAAAAATTACCGCGCAATTGACGTTTCTTTTAACCACCTACTGCTGATTGAACTCACGTCAGCGTCCTCAGACTGCGAGGGCTGTTGTGATGCTAAATAGTTCAACAGATCCTCTGGTTCCTCACATTTAAGAGCCTGAGCCCCGTTTCTGACGGAACTGTCCGTGATCCCATAGATTACGCAATCAACCGCTTTACGACCGACAATCTTGCACCGACTTAACAACGATAACTTGTCGTAACAATAGTCTCTCAATGTTTCATCTGTACGAAATTTTCGGTTCAACATTTCGTCTAATACTTTACCATAGTTTACATCGTTTGGAAAAGCCTACTTTAATTTACTCTGCCAGACGTCCCACGACGAGCTAAGCGAGAACCAACTCTTAGCCAACTCCCGGAACTTCGGTTGACACTCCCGCTCTGCTTCTTTTGGTAGGTGTCCTTTCGCCCTCACTTGACGATGAAGATCTTTTCCGCCTCCGTCTCGATTGCTTCGGCCGCTTCGGAGTATAACTCTCGTCTTCTGTATCATCTGAAATTTGTAGCGCATTTTATGCTCTTTCTCTGAAGCATGTCTACCTAGTTTGACTACAGCGCTGTATTTTGAAACTTCTTTACTTGACTTTACTGGACTTTATTTGACTTTATTTGACTTTACTGGACTTTATTTGACTTTACTTGACTTTAATTGACTTGACTTTACTTTACATGACTTTACTTTACTTTACTTTTGACTTTACTTTACTTTACTTGACTTTATTTGACTTTACTTTCCTTGACTCTGCTTAACTTTGCTTGGCTCTGCTTGGCTTTGCTTGGCTTTACTTGGCTTGACTTTACTTGATTACTAATCTTTACTAGACTTTACTAAAGCTATACTTGAGCTTTACTAGACTTTACTAAAGCTATACTAGAGCTTAACTAGACTTTACTAGAGCTTTACTAGACTTTGCTAGACTTTGCTAGACTTTGCTAGACTTTGCTAGACTTTACTAGAGCTTTACTAGACTTTACTAGAGCTTTACTAGACTTTACTAGACTTTACTAGAGCTTTACTAGACTTTACTGGACTTTACTAGAGCTTTACTAGACTTTACTGGACTTTACTAGAGCTTTACTAGACTTTACTTTAGCTTTACTAGACTTTACTAGAGCTTTACTAGACTTTACTAAAGCTATACTAGAGCTTTACTAGACTTTACTAGAGCTTTACTAGACTTTGCTCGACTTTGCTAGACTTTACTAGAGCTTTACTAGAGCTTTACTAGAGCCTTACTAGAGCTTTACTAGACTTTACTAGAGATTTACTAGACTTTACTAGACTTTACTAGAGCTTAACTAGAGCTTAACTAGAGCTTAACTCGAACTTTACTAGACTTTACTAGACTTTACTAGACTTTACTAGAGCTTTACTAGACTTCACTGGACTTTACTAGAGCTTTACTAGACTTTACTAGAGCTTTACTAGACTTTACTAGAGCTTTACTGGACTTTACTAAAGCTATACTAGAGCTTTACTAGACTTTACTAGAGCTTTACTAGATATTGCTAGACTTTGCTAGACTTTACTAGACTTTACTAGACTTTACTAGACTTTACTAGACTTTACTTGACTTTACTAGAGCTTTACTAGACTTTACTAGAGATTTACTAGACTTTACTAGACTTTACTAGAGCTTAGCTAGAGCTTAACTAGAGCTTAACTAGAGCTTTACTAGACTTTACTAGACTTTACTAGACTTTACTAGACTTTACTAGACTTTACTAGACTTTACTAGACTTTACTAGACTTTACAGGATTTTACTAGACTTTACCGGCTTTTACTAGACTTTACCGGCTTTTACCGGCTTTTACCGGCTTTTACCGGACTTTAATTTGACTTTACCGGACTTAAATTTGACTTTACTTCACTTTAACGGACTTTACCGGACTTGAATTTGTCTATACCAGACTTTACCGGACTTTAAGTCGATTTTACCGGGCTTTACCGAACTTTACCGGTCTTTACTGGACTTTACCGGATTTTACCGGACTTAAATTTGACTTTACTTCACTTTAACGGACTTTACCGGACTTAAATTTGTCTATATCAGACTTTACCGGATTTTACCGGACTTCACCGGACTTTACCGGACTTCACCGGACTTTACCGGACTTTACCGGACTTTACTTCAAGGTCCACTGACCCTATGCGCAGCACACCTACATGTCTACACATCCTATGTAAACAACACACCTACATGGCTGTCGGCACAGTCCATAAGCAGCACACCTACATGGCTGCAAACAGCACACCTTCATAGCTGTTAACTCACTCTATAAACAGCACACCTACATGGCCGCAAACAGCACACCTACGTGGCTGTTAACTCACTCTATAAGCAGCACACCTACAAGGCCGCAAACAGCACACCTACGTGGCTGTTAACTCACTTTATAAGCAGCACACCTTCATGGCCGCAAACAGCACAACTTCATGGCTGTTAACTCAATCCATAAGCAGCACACCTGCATGGCCGCAAACAGCACACCTACGTGACTGTTAACTCACTCTATAAGCAGCACACCTACATGGCCGCAAACAGCACACCTACATGACTGTTAACTCACTCTATAAGCAGCACACCTTCATGGCCGCAAACAGCACACCTATATGGCTGTTAACTCACTCTATAAGCAGCACACCTACATGGCCGCAAACAGCACACCTACATGGCTGTTAACTCGAGTGAGTTATAGAGTTATAAGCAGCACACCTACATGGCCGCAAACAGCACACCTACATGGCTGTTAACTCACTCTATAAGCAGCACACCTACATGGCCGCAATCAGCTCACCTACATGGCCGCAATCAGCTCACCTACATGGCTGTTAAATCACTCTATAAGCAGCACATCTACATGGCTGCATGACAGAAAAACAAAGAAAAGAAACATTTATTCGTGACAACACAAAACACTTATTACAAAACCGGCTTTTGCCACGAAATGGTCACAACTCAGTGCTGTAAACAGCACACCTACATGACTGTCTACTCACTCTCTAAGCAGCATACCTACATGGCTGCACTTATGTAAGCAGCGCACCTACAGCAGCTGTCTACTAACTCTATAAGCGGCACACCTACATGGCCGCGTACTTCGTTATTTGTTTTAGCGTTCCGTAATTAAATAGGTCAACACTTCGAATATTAACAATTCCATTGTCATGCACTAAGTATTAGATTCAGTTAGGGTTTTCTTAATTGGCCACGATTGACATGTACGAGTATGTACTCTTTCGGAACGATTCTACCAATCAACGTTATAACGTAATTAATTGGAAACTGTTATCAATAATGTAACATCATTTCACACTTGTGGGTGCAGTTCTGAATAATTATTAAGAAAGTATTTATAAGACATTTAAAATTACTTAACTGCGTCCCATGGCGCGCAGGCACACGTTCACTTCTGATATGTTAAAACTTCGAAGATCTCTTGAATAATTTATTCACTTATGCTGGAAGTTACAATCACTCGTACACGTTTATGGTCTAACTTAAACTAAACCACGTCTTCAAACTATACTCAACCACGTCTACACTTTAGCACGGTTAACCAAGGAGTCCAGAAAAACGTTCCCTCCTTTTTAAGACCACCCGCCATCTTTTTTTTTTTAAGTCGTAATGGCGGTGAAGTACCCTCAAACTTAATTAAAAGTGCAACTTAAATTAAAATTAACTACACTAAACATGAAATCATTACACTATATAGATAAATAGATACTTAAATACATAGAAAGCATCCAAGACCCAGGAACAAATATTCGTGCTCATCACACGAATAAATGCCCCGGCCGGGATTCGAACCCGAGACCTCCAGCTTCGCAGGCAGGGTCACTACCAACTAAGCTAAAGCGGTCGTCAAATATATTTCTTGTCTCTCTTAGGGCTCTCGCCCACGGCGACTTTTTGCAGCGATGCTGTCGCACGTTTTGTAAACGCGCAACAGCATCGCAACCAACGCGCTTTAGTCGCATTTGCAACGCGCTACAGAAGCGATGCCAACGCGCTACTAACGCGCTTCAGCATCGCGACTGCATCGATGCAAACGCGCGACTGTTGACTTGTGCCGTTACTCAATCGCGTTTGCATCGCGACTAAAGCGCGACAGTATCGCGTTTCCATCGCGACTGCATCGTGGTTACGTGGGCGAGAGCACACAGCTAGCGACCGTATTGCGAGTGTATCGATGCCAACGCGCGACAGTATCGTTCGTTACACCATCGCTGCAAAAAGTCGCCGTAGGCGAGGGCTCCTAAGGTACACAGGTGAGATGACTTTGCTCTTTGGGCATTCATAAAAATATCGCACATGTACTCTATCGCAAATGGCAACTACCTAGCCTAATAATTTAAATACATACACTTTTTAAATACATGAAAAAAATAAGTAGGTACCACGAAATAGGTTTTTTATCCTACCCTCAATTTCAGAACTAAAAAGCACCGTTCCGTAAATGACATTTCACATGAAATGCTCTTTTTTAACTACGGGATCGATCTTGCTCGTCGCTGCGTTGGTGAACACACGTGCTCGGCGCGGCGACGAGCGGAACCCACTACCTAACAAAACCAGTTGCCTACTGTCATGGCGTCGATACCGAAAAATGTCTCATAACAAATATTCATTGGCGAAATCATCATTAATTTGATGGAAAGCCTTTTTTAAAGAAGAAGAAGAACTACGGCGGGATCGAAGTCATAGTAAGGTTAGGCTTAGGTATTATACGCGAAGGAAAACGCCGGTATATGCCTGTTTCCTCGACTTATCAAAAGCTTTTGACCGAGTAGAGTACAATATCTTGTGGAAAAAGCTAGAGGAAACGGGGACGCCGGCGGAGGTGGTGAGTATCCTGAAACACTGGTATCAGAATCAGGTTAACGCATTCACTGCCCCCAACGCATATATGCGTTTCCGTTACTTTCACCCAGTGCCTTGAACGCACAGACGCGTTCATAATATTTGACATTTGCACCCTGTGCCTTAGTGCTTTAGACTTAGAGTAGTCGGTTGAACCCACATGTGCGTTTGGGGCACACAGCAAAGTGCGGCACTTGCGAATGTCCAGGAAAAGAGGGTGGCAGTGAATGCGTTAACCAGGTGAGATGGGCTGATAGTCTGTCCTCGGAGTACAGGCTTGAATGTGGGGTTAGGCAGGGAGGGCTTACGTCTCCCAGGCTGTTCAACTTATATATGGATGAGCTGTTGGCAGGACTCAGCAGCATGCATGCGGGCTGCTACATAGACGGCGTCTGTATAAACAACATTAGTTACGCTGATGATATGGTGCTGCTGAGTCCGTCCATCAGTGCACAGAAGCTGTTAGCTGCGTGTGAGACGTATGCCAGGGAGCATGGACTGCAGTATAACCCTAGGAAGAGTGAGGTCATGGTGTTTAGACCTGCTAAGAAGAAGACCTGCACTGTACCTGAGGTGTTACTGCAGGGTTCTCCGCTGGCGGTTGTCTGTAAGTTTAAGTATCTAGGTCATATCATAACGCATGATCTAAATGATGACCTAGATATTGAACGAGAACGTAGGGCATTGGCAGTACGGTCAAATATGCTTGCCCGCAGGTTTGCTGGATGCTCCACTGAAGTTAAAATCTCGCTATTTAAGGCTTTTAGCCAGTCCTTCTACTCGAGCAGATGGGTGAAGTATACCAAAAGAGCCTATAATGCCCTACGTGTGCAGTACAACAATGCTTTCAGAGTGTTGTTGGGACTACCTCGATGGTGTAGCGCATCGCGTATGTTCGCTGAGGCTGGCACGGATGGTTTTCAAGCGATTATGCGCAAAAAATCGTCTCGATGCTGATCCGGCTAAGAGGTAGTTCTAATAGCATACTGAGTGTCATTGCGGAGAGGTATGACTGCCCAATTTTTATACACTGGGTAGGGCAAATCAAGGCGGTCGCTCAATTTAGATTTAAGTAATATTGTTATTAGAATAGGTACTAATGATTAGTTTTAAGTAACACTAACAACATATGGATGTAAAAAAAATATATCCGAAATAAAAGTTATCATTCATTCATTCATAGTAAAAGAAGCGTCTTATGCTCGAGTATGGTTTAATCCTTTATGTCTATGTTCGAGGAGATCGGGGTAAAGCTCCCACTGGGCCTGGTTGAACCGGCTGACCTTCATCGGCCGCACGCACTGCAGGTAGTAGCCCATGGTCTCTCCGGGAGGACAGGTGTCATACTCTGCCGAAGATATAGGCTTGGTTGAGGCACAGAATAGTATTAAATACAGAATGGCCACGAACCGTGTAGTTTGCAATGTTTGCATTACCGTACTCGCTAGTATAGTATTATGGCGATTCTTAGTTCTATTGCGGGCCAGGCGGCTTTACTTTTGTCCATACTAAATCGTTTACGCAGTCGCTAGCGAGTACGGACAGTACGGTAATGCAAACATTGCAAACTTATGGTAACGATACTGAACGCTGAGCGATACTTAAGTACATTTTTTTTTTTCACGAAGGCAACATGCTGTATACTGAACAAATCAATTTATTTTTATTTATCGTATGGCATTTATTTCGAACCGTATTATTTCAATGGTATCGATACATATAGTTATTTCTATTTTGTTTTTTCTATTAGTTAAACCTATTCTTAATATTTTTATCTTCGTTTCTAAATACCTATTGGTGACGAGGTTTATTTTATGTAGGATGCATTAATAAGGGTGTAGGGTTTAAATGAAATACAGTAATATCGAAATATTCTCACTGGTTTATACAACAAAAATATACATAATATAAAGACAAATATAATTTTATATAGGTACTAACATTATTTTACACAAAAGATGTTACCTACTGTTAGGTACCTACTATATTTCCATGACCGTTACAAAGACGTGTTAGCTGTATCACTGTTTCCAATTTTTATGGACCGAACCCTTCGATAGGTACTTCTTTCTTTTTTGAATCCACTTCTGATTTCAATTTATTATCAGTTACTTTAGGACTGCGCTGTGACTTCGGGGTTGAAACTTCTAGTACTGGCGCGTATGGATATCTCTTATGTACCATAATACCCTGGTATATAGTCGGAGAACAGGTGAAGAGGAATGGACTAGCACATCTAATAGCTTGGGGGAAGGAAGTCCTTACATAAGCTGGTCTGCTACCATACGGCACGATATACTGATTTCCAGTAGTCCGTAGAAAAGACATCGTTGGCAGAATGTTGTTCATCATCGCATCATGCGACAGCTGAGCCAAAAACTCGTCGTAACTTGTAGTCCTCCTCGCCAGGCGGTTAAAAGATAATGGCCCTTCAGTCGGATATATATTATCGTAAAATACTGAATTGTCTTGAGGGACCAAACCATGGATGTACGTGTGAATTGGAGAACTTTCATACTGGTAGTCGTTGAAAGTAGGATTGAGTGGCAGAACCTCGTTGATTTCTGGGTTTTCCAATGCGTCAATGTTTTGTTGGAAGACCAAATTCGGGTCTAGCTCTAATTGTCTTCCAGATCCAATTTCCATACGATGTTGTGGTAGCGATGAGTATTCCAATGATTCCGGTAATATTCCTTGACGCTCGTTAGTAACGAAGCACTTCACATCACCATTTTGAGATTGCAAGCACGGGCTCCGCTCGAAATCAGGGCTCTGATAGTCGTCACGAAATTCTATCTCTTCAGCATCTCCCGTATTCGGATTATAATAGTCGTACACTACGGGTAGCGTATTAACGAGTACAAGCGTACCGCAAAATACAACGAATTTTCCCGAATACATGGTTATTATGTTATGATAATGATACGATTAATGTACTAATTTGATCGCACGCCCGTGCTACACTGCATTAAAATGACACCTTCCTCAAATTACTTACTTAATAACTTTGATAAGTGCAGACAGTATTTATTGTTATTATTCGTTTGCAAATTCCGCAACCCGCTGAATGTTTTTTAAAGTGTACATCAGAGACATACCTACAGCTTTTTTATGTCTCAAGATTATTATAAAGAACTGAAAACTAATTATAATAAACTAGTTATGGCTACAGTTCTTTACAGTTTTTTAAAGTGCTAACGAAGGAGATAATTATAATTTTATACACTAGACTAAATATATAAAAGCCTTTACCAAAGTATGAAGGATCTTATTCAAAAAGTTTGTAGTTAGAAGAGGCGCGTTCATTTTAAGATTGGGTTCAAATGTGTATCTTAGTGAGTTTAGTGACGTACTTGAGTATTAATTCCCTCATACATAAGTAACTGCATACTACGTCCCCGCCGGCGGGGACGTCCACCGCGCAATCGCAACAACAGAGGCACGGATATTATAGTGCCTATTCGTCACGATACCGCCGCATATGACCTATACCTACTACTAGGCCTACGTCGGGTGTAGCTGAGTTTCTTGCTATATAGGTTAAAGCCGCTCAACCAATCTCTCCGCGTGGTCGGGTCGTATTGCCGTTGGCTGACACTCTCTTGAGACGTGATGTTCTTGCATAGAAATAACGCTTTGCCATTATAATAGGTATCCTATACAAGTTGCATCAGTTCCGTTTTCGTCGCTCTTGAGTACGAGTGTATGTAATGTTGCAATGCAAATTTAATGTCAATAAATTGTTGCACTCCACTTATACCTAAAGGTATATCTTTCATTTCATGCCTATGTGGACTTAAATTTACGAGAAAGTGGAAAAAATTTTTTTCTGACGAATAAAAATAATGAATAATATGTAAATTAATTAATACGAATAAAAATATTTTTTAGGTGTAGGGATTATAAAACTAATCAATAAGACAAATTTACATAGTAAGATAGATTAGTTTAGTAAATTAGTGAAGAACCTTTTAAGCTTTCTTAGGTTATAAGTATGGTTATGTAGGTATACCTAGATCTATATAATTTTATCGGGTTTTATAGTTGTAATCGATTGTAATGCATACCGACATTAAAATAGATTGCAACTATAATTACCATACCTATTATTCAATTAAAGAATAAAATATGTAAATACTTATATATAATAGATAAGATATAAATCAGAGGGACAAAGTCTGGGAAAAAATAAACTAATCGTAGTATATTTTTAAATAGTTTATTACCTATTTGTGATTGCTTTGCTATATTTAAGTTTTCATTTAAGTACAAAAAATTAATAAGTTAATAAATTAATATGCCTTTCTAAAAAATGCTTAAATTACGGGGTCGCATATCATTTTCGTAGGTTCAAAATAAGATAATTAATCATTTTAGGGTTTTCTTACAGCTTATCGGCGATCAAAATATTTTTCTGCGTAAAGCCCTTGTTGGTAGGAGTCCGTTTGATTATAGATGGTCGGCTGATCTTAGTGATGTCGCGCTTGGAGTGCTGGCTGAGGCTTTCGCTGCCCCGATATGCAGAAGCACCGTAGCTAGGTGCACCGTACGAGTGGCTCTTAGACAGATGGCCGGCCACCACGTTCGGAGAACAGCTCAGCAGCAGCGGGATCGCACAGCCACCGACATGGGCGTTTGGGAACACGCCAACGGCACCAGAACCAGCGCCGGAACTGTAGCTGCCTCCCAGGCCTGCTAATGCCGCGCCGGATCCGTAAGCACCTCTAGCCGACCCGTGGGATGCCTTCCAAGCCTTGGTCGGCACTAATGCTTCTTTAAAACCAGAGTTCATTTCGGTGGCGGCAAACAAAGCGCCATCTTCTGCCGATTTACCGTGCGTGCTCTGGGATAATGTTTGATGTAATTTTACAGAATTAAGTCCGGATACTCCAGTGTCCACTGGCTTAACAGTTACTCCGACTGATTGACTTTGACCTGTCAATTGATCAGATGATTTCATCGCCCACGCATGTGACGCTTTACCGTGCACGGCAGAAAACGATGATTCATGGTCTAAAGCTTTGCTTTCTTTGGCTTTGGCTAATTCGAGGTTTAAACTTTTGTCGAGAGCTTCTTTAGCCAGCAAAGCGGAGCTTGATGACTTCTCGTGGTCATGATGTGAGCTCATGTCATGTCCCATTTGAGATGAGTGTTCAACCTGTTGATGCTCAGCAGACATCTTATGCTGGTGGAGATGTAAGCTCATATCGTTTTCCTTGTGAGACCGTCCAAAACTTTGGTCGAGAGCTTCTTTAGCCTGCAAAGCGGAGCTTGATGACTTCTCGTGGTCATGATGTGAGCTCATGTCATGTCCCATTTGAGATGAGTGTTCAACCTGTTGATGCTCAGCAGACATCTTATGCTGGTGGAGATGTAAGCTCATATCGTTTTCCTTGTGAGACCGTCCAAAACTTTGGTCGAGAGCTTCTTTAGCCTGCAAAGCGGAGCTTGATGACTTCTGGTGGTCATGATGTGAGCTCATGTCATGTCCCATGTGGGATGAGTGTTCAACCTGTTGATGCTCAGCAGACATCTTATGCTGATGGAGTTGTGAGCTCATGTCGTTTTCCTTGTGAGAAGAGTGTCCAAAACTTTTGTCGAGAGCTTCTTTAGCCTGCAAAGCGGAGCTTGATGACTTCTGGTGATCATTATGTGAGCTCATGTCATGTCCCATGTGAGATGAGTGTTCAACCTGGTGATGCTCAACAGACGTCTTATGCTGATGAAGATGTGAGCTCATGTCGTGTTCCTTGTCAGAAGAGATTCCAATTGAAGAATGGCGTTGATTTTTCTCATGCTGCTCAGCTTGCTGATGTTCAGCAGACTTCATCAAAATGGTGGAATCGACAATGGGAGCAACCAATTCGTCTCCTGCTTGATCCATTTCTAAGTTTTCGCTCGACTTCAAGCTCGGATGAGAAATGAGTTCCTTTGGTTTGATTGAACCAGACTCAGCATCAGAAGTCTTCTCTAAGTGACTGCTTTCGCTTTTGATACTCTTTTGTACATTTGCGCTGTGAAGTTTGGACTTCGTTTCGCTTAATGTAAATGCCGAAGTTTCCATTTCGCTCTTGGAACCGATAGACTTCTCAAGCTCACGTGCCTGCCAGCTTGATTTTCCATCAGTAGATTTCTTCTCCATATCCTGAGCCATCTTCATGTCTGAGGTATTGCCAGAAATATTTTCTTCTTTTAGCTTAATGGCACCCTGCTTATGATCATTACTAATCGCGTGCTTAAGACTGGAGCTTTTTTCGAATGCAGCAGATTTCCCAGAGAGTTCCTTATGTTGAAAACTATCTTCAATGTTTCTAACCAACTCGACGTTCTTCTGGATATTTTCAATTGCATTTTTCCATTGAGCTAATCTTTCCTCTTCTGACTTGAACTCCGCTGCATTCTTCAATGCAACATTTTCAGTTGATTCAAGCTTATCACCGTCAGATGAGCGAGCCGATTCGAGCTTTAAGTTAGCGGCATGAACTCCTGCATTCGAAAATGTTCTTGCATGCACGTTCATAGATTCTAAGTCACCAAAGCTATGCTCCATATGCTCCAGAGCTAGTTTCGCGGTCTCAACGTTCTCATGCATGCTGCCATCAGCTTGCGACTCTCCATGATGCCATTTCAACATACGAGGATTCTTCTCAGCCAACTGCAATTTTTTTTGCAAAGTGTCTACAGCTTCCTGTGCCATCCGCAAACTCTGTTCTACTTCAGTGTCGGAGACGTTGCCGTCGATATCCTCTATCTTGGTAGCGCCGACAAGCTCACTGGATTTGGCAATGATGTCTTCGCCGCACTTTGTTTCGACCTCTTTCATGCATGTTTTCTTGGATTCCTTGGCTTCAGCTGAGTGAGTTTCCACTTGTTCTTCCTCGGAGCGGAAAATGTGGTGGCCGTAGGGTTGATGCACAATGAGGGGTTTCTTCAGGCCTAAGTGATGCGGAATGATTGGCTGCACGTAGGTTTGGTGGACCGGCAGTATGTGGCCTTGTTGATGGTGTAGAGACCCGAAGGACGGCGATCTCTTCTCTTTGGTGATGTCGAGGTCTGTATCGCCCCGCGAGGTAGGTCCTGCTACGGCGACTGCCGCCAAGGCGGCTAGTACAACCAGTGTCTTCATGGTGTACTACCGTTGTGTGATGTGGAGATGAATCTTCGGATGCCTTTATACTAAACATTTCTAACTGTCCCTCCTCCGCGTAACTACGGACGTACGTGCCCCGCGCGGTGAGTCGTGCGGGATATGCTGAGGCGGCCCTTCCGCGCAACCTTGTCATCGTTCCGTGTTCTAAGAACGCTGTTGAAACATAGTCTTTATCACGTTTTCAGTCAAACGTAGATTATTCATGTTAAAAATAGATATTTTCCTTATTACAAATATTACGTGTGTGAAATAGCCTACCAAACTATAGGGTGATGAAGGCTCAAGATTCATTTTGATTGAACCACAGTTAGATTAAATTTGGACAGACATCATTAGGCTAAATGAGACCACTAGCTTCTTGAGGTACTAGTAAAATATGAACACAACTTTATTGTTAATGGCATAACGTCGTTCAGATATTTATGAACCTTTGGGAAGGTACATATTTATGAGCTCGACTGTGGCCTACAGGAACCCACTGCCTAGGTAATAGGTACGGTACCGCTACTGGCTGCCTTGAAAGCTAATGGCCCAGTGTTTGAACCCCGGTAAAAATAGTTGGGTTGGTAAAATACCGTCATACTCGTATATCCTAAAATAGTGCAAGGTTGTATCACATATTTCGTCAACCACACAACTTGTATGACTAAATATTATTAATTTGTATCTATTCGCCATACAAATTGTTCGAGGAATCGATGCAAATTATATTTCGTCAGTTAAGTATAAACTTTTTTAAATCCTGTCGTGTTCTTTATTTAATTTCACATCAAAATAAAGTTTCCCGGTTTACTTAAATTGGACTCGTAAAAAATCCATGAAAAACAACCTTAACGGAGCGAGATATGGTATACCCACTGATATTGTATGATATGATACCGGAAATTGATCATGATGTGATAATTTTAATGTATTCCACTTAATTTATTATTGTTCCAAAACTGACGCTCACAATATTGAATTCCTCAAAATTGAATATTTGGGTCATTGTCAGTTGGAAAAACAAAAGTTGTCCATTCGGTGTGTGCATGTAATTTACGTTTTTATTACATGGATTTCTAGATACGGAATTACAGATTATGCGGGTTATCAGATCAATCGAAAATTAAGCTTTGCAGCCCTTAACTTTTGACATGTCCACCGAAAAGACGCGCACCTAAATTTGACAATGACCCATTTGTAAATTTTAAGTGACATTGTATAGGTATTGTGAAAATAAATAAATTAAAATCAAAAAATTGCTAATACAGTTGAAGTTAAATAATTGTAACGAGCAATTCTTGTTTATATCTATATATATATTTCTATATATCTATATTTCCGGGATCTCGGAAACGGCTCTAACGACTTTGATGAAATTTGGTATGTAGGGGTTTTCGGGGACGAGCAATCGATCTAGCTAGGTCTCATGCCCGGGAAAACGCCGAGCAAAGCTCGGCCGCCCAGATATTGTAAATAAAACTAGTATAAACCCTATTGCGGTTATTTCATTTTGGGTGACCCGAATATTTTTACCTAGAATATAATTTGCTCCGCTGACTGTTCTTTTTGCAGTGTGCAATGGAATTCGTTCTGAATGATTTAAATTTTATTTATTTTACGATAAAAAATGCGTCATAACTTAAAAGAATTCTTATCATATGCTCGTCAATAATAAAAAAATATTTTTATCATGATCGTTAATAAGTAATAAAAACCGGCCAAGTGCGTGTCGGGTCACGCACAACAAAGGGTTCCGTAGCGACACCTACTAGTCCACATAAAAAAACCTTGTTAATACCTTGAATCAAAAAAGTCATATCTTCATAGGGCAAAAAAAAAAGTTTCATCCCTGGTTACATGTATGGGGTGCCCAACCTAAAATATATTTTTTCCTAAGTTTTTCATCACATTTATATGTAGCGGTTCATAGAATACCTCTTTCTACCAAATTTCATAATTGTGTTACTTATAGTCTCCGAGCAAACCGGCTGCGACATACGGACAGACAGACAGACAGACATGACGAAACTATAAGGGTTCCGTTTTAGCCATTCTGGCTAAGGAACCCTAAAAAATCATAGTGGCTTCAGTACTACAGTACGATACAATGTACAAGTCTATATGTCATATACTTGTAAGACATGTTATCATGATCGTCAATAAAAAGAAATCGTAGGTTGTTGCCCAATAGTGGCCTCGCTCGGTGCGATACATTAAACTTACGTACATACCTATAGATAAGTTAAGTATTGTTATCAATTATCATGATCGTCAATAATCCCAAGATTTGGCTTCGGCACTAATTTTACGAAAGCTACTGCCATCTGAACCAACGCAGCACGGCTAGCACAAGATGGCGCGCGTGTTATCTCGCTGCGAGATAGACTATCCGTATTTTTAGGGTTTCATAGTAAACTAGGAACCCTTATTGTTTCGCCATGTCCATCCGTCCATCCGTCCGTCCGTCCCCGGCACCGTTAGTACTAGAAAGCTGTAATTTGGCATGAGTATACATGTCAATGACGCCGACAAAACCGTGGAATAAAAAACAAATTATAGAGTACCTCTAACGTAAAGTGGTGGTGCAATTGTTTTTGTTTTCTTTCAAATTCCATTGTGTAGGCCCTAAACCCTACACTGTAGGGTGTAGTTGGATAACTCTTTAAAAATATTGTAAGGTAGGTATTTCAAACCATTTTTTGATTCAAGAATCTGTTGGCGCGATACTTATAAAGCTTTAAAGAGTTTAAAGTGATAATGTTTGTGGTCAAGTGTTTGTAAAATGTATTTTTATGACCGTGAGGCATTTCTAGTACAAACGGTACATGCGACTCAACGTATTGGTTTACTATTAAATTCACATTTGTGACACATGAAGTCACATTAGACTTGTATCACAAAGTAAATAGCGGCGGCGCGCGCCGGAGCAGAGAGTCCGCTTAGTACAAAGTGCCATTTTCGCCGCACGCACACAGACGTAACATTTACAGGCATTCTCGGTTGATTTCGGACGAGCTCAGTCGCGACTGTCACTGTCGCATCGCGAGTGCTAGTTGTGCGCGCGTTGATCACTTGAAGTCCCCGCCGCTACGTAGGTACTTTGTGTCACGTACGTCAAAATGAATAACCGATATTATTACAGTTGGAATGTATTTTATTGTTTAAATACGACAAAAAACTGTGCCTACACTTTCTTCAAATTTTCAAACGATATTGAAAGGTAAATAAAACGGTTTTCTCATCTTGGTAGTTACAATACCTAGGTAGGTAGGTAATTTTTTGAAACTAGCCGCTTTGATAACGACGATCAACCATTACACATGCATCTTATCGTTCGCTGGTAAAACGCCAGTATTTAAGTACTATGGTTTAGTTAAGTAGGTACCTAATTAATTAGGTATAATTCTTTGTTGGCGCTCTCGACCGCCGCCGGTCACAAGTCACAACTCGCAGCGGGTCACGCATCAATTTATTAGGGTTCCGTACCCGAAGGGTCAAAACGGAACCCTATTGGTGACGCCCAGACGTCCGTCCGTCCGTACGTCGTCTTTCACAAAATTTGTTCCGAAGAATTTTTAGACTTCTCATTGACCTATGAACTTGAAATTTAGTGACAATGTTCAATATTACTTATATTTTAACAACACATACTAATATATTGATAAATCATATTTTTGAGGTTGATTCGGAACCCTAAATGTGCGAAGTCTGACTTGCACTTGGCCGGTTTTTTACCAAGATACGCTGGTTCATATTTAAATGTCATGTTGAAGAATTTTTATTATACCTACTCCTTTTTAAAATTCAGAATCAATACAGAAGCAACCCTGTGAGTCGGGCAAGTTTAGGTATGTATTTTCAAGAACGGCGGGAACGGACCTTCTGTATATTTTTTATTTTGTGCTTGTATGACCTCACGACCAGTTTCATTTTAATATTTTTAAACCAATGGGGTACATCGTCATATCAGGCCAATTAAGAAAATTTTTTTCAGTCAAAAAATATATAAACTGGTCGGCAACGCACACGTGACTGCTTTGGAGTTACGAATATTCAAAAAATAAAATAAAAAACAAATTCAAACATTTCTTCTGCAAACAGGCCTCAAGGGCTCTTTTACATATAGGCTGCGATGTCCACTTACCATCACGTGGACTGTACGCTTGCTTGCCACCGTCGTCGTATAAAAAAGTAAGTTACCTACCGCTTTAGCTTAGTTGGTAGTGACCCTACCTACGAGGCTGGAGGTCCCGGGTTCGAATCCCGGTCAGGGCATTTATGTGATGAGCACGAATATTTGTTCCTGGGTCTGGGATGTATCCTATGTACTTAAGTATATATTTATCTACATAAGTATGTGTATACCGTCGCTTAGTACTCATAGTACAAGCTTTGCTTAGTTTGAGACTAGGTTAATTTGTGTAAGAATGTCCACAAATATTTATATTTATTTATACATGAAGTCGATTTTATATTGTTATTAATTATTATTAAATGTTTTGTCTTATATTGGATATATGTTGATTTATATATTAATGGGTAATTGTCTAAAAAAATAAAAATTAGAAACAGAGGAGTAGGTAGTGAGTGACGCCTGAGATGAATTAGATTAGATTAGATTAGATATATTTATTTCCTTTATAAAATTACATAGTTTTTTACATATTTAAAACAAAATTAATTCACAAAAGGATCGTCAACAGGTATAAAATAAGAAAAATATAACAATAAAAGAAATCAAGTAATGTCGCATGTCAAAATAAATTAATAAAAAATGTTACATTTGTGAATAGGGAATAGATCAATAGATGAATAGATTGGGTGTTAAGGTAACTAACAAAGGCACTTTAAAATTGCCTAATTCATTTTCCTATTTTAAAAACTGAACGTATAATAATTTTTATGTCACACCTAGCCATAAAGTGGCCATTATCGCACGCTCCGCGCGCGAAAAAACCCACTTCCTGGCCAGGGGGTGACATAAAATTTTGTACTTACCACGGGCGATAATAAAGAAAGCCTCAGATAGCATATTTATCAAAAAAACTGCGTAAAATAACTGCGATCTGAGACATTCTTTGTTTTATCGCCCTTGGTAAGTAATGTACTATTATTTAATTAATATTTTTTTGGTAATATGATTATAATTCCGATTTTGCAAGTTCGTCTGTGCAGAGGCCGCAGGCTATGAACACTGCATTTAGCATCTTAAGTCTTAACCCGGCAGTCAGTTTAACTTTTTTGCCGCCATTTGCCTTGATATAAAATCTTTATATAGATTTTTAGATACTGCCCCATACGCCATGACTTCATATCAAGTGCTTTACTTACTTTTTATCAAATAAGGTTCATTTTCAGTATATTGCTACAAAGATTTTGACGTGTGAGACACAATTTTATTTTATGGAATCTACTGTGGCGGTAGAGAGGTTAAAAACCGGCAAAGTGCGTGTCGGATCACGCACAAGAAGGGTTCCATACCGACCGAACCGATCCAGACCTACTGGTCCACATCCCATTCGCGGCCCACAAAAGCTACGTGTGCTACGCCGTAGCGCGTAGCAGCGTAATTCCGCTCTGTGACGGAAATCTTACGTAGAGGCATGACGCATGTGTCATGGGCCTTGAATGGGTTAAAACCACTATAAAAACTCTACCTTGAATCATAAAAGGTCATACCTTCATAGGAAAGTCATGCATGCACTTACGTCCTTTTGTTTGGGCAAGACAGTTTTTTTAGCGATAACTCAAAAACCCTTAAACCCATCTTGTTCAAACCAAAAATCGTTGAAAGTATTTATCATATGTACACCACCTCATATTTTTCAAAATTTTAATCTTCATAGTTTGGAAACTAGACGGGCGACACTTTTTACGACTTTGACACCTAATATCTCACCAACGATTGACTTAAATGGAGAACGTTTGTATTAACCTCTACCTATATCAATTTTAAAGGCAAAATCATAAATACACCACACGATTAAGTATGTGCATTGAAAAAAAATCATTTCCCGGTTAACCTGTATGGAGTTTTTGGAGGGAAATAATTCGAAACGTTGTTAAAATTCAGTACACATTTATTTTCATAAAAAACATAAATAATTCAATAAATTATTAAAATTCGTTAAACATCTTACAATCTTTCTTTTAAAGCACGTTTTCATCCATTTCAACCATCAGTTACGAAAATAATATCGGTCAGTGGTGGGTGTGTTCGCCCAGAGCTTTAGAGTCACTCAGCGCTGACTCCAAGGCAAAGACGCCGTTCAAGTGGTGATGGTGAGGACCAAAATTGCTCGCCTCCCTCTCCGACTCCGCCCAAGACTTTCCCATTGCTTCCTTCAGCTCAGTCGTTTCCTCTTCTTTCTCCGTCTGCTTGTAAGCCGGAGCCGAGTATGCGTGACCATGGGCTAGATGACCGGTGACAACATTGGGAGAACAGCTGAGCAGCAGTGGCACGCCGCAAGGACCGATTTTTCCATGAGAGAAGTACCCAATAGCGCCACCGGACGCTGCCGAGATCCCGGAAACAGCCCCGTAACTCGATCCTTCGTACGAACGGGCGTGTTCGTTATGCTCCTCAGCCATTTCCTCTCTGTAGTGTGGAGGGCCGCCTTGTGGAGCAAGATAGAGCGCTACGGGAGCTAAAGGTGCTGCCCCCGCACAAGGTGGGCCGTAAGACGCCCCATAAGCGCCTGGACCGTACGGTGAAATTGGCGACTTCTTCGTCCTCTCGTTCAGGGTCAAATCGTCGGTGGGCGCAGCAAAGGCAGATGAACCTATAACAACGGCAAGAGCGACTGCGAGCTTCATTGTGATGGCGGAGAATGTGTGATGATATGAAATACGATATGCCTTTTATATAAGGATGTGATCGTGCAGATCATGATTTATGTAACTAGATTTACAGCAATGTTGGCACGTATTTAGAGGTTTGGTTTTATCTAGTATAATTTAAGGCAAGATAAGAAGTTTTTAACTAAGTCCTTATCGAATTCTTATTAATAATAAGGACATATTCATATTAATGGCTTGTCCCATTCGTTTTTCGTTGCATTCTTATTTCGTGTTACTCTTTATTTGTCTTCTTCGGTACAGTCAACATCATACACATATGTACCTACACTTTTCGACCTTATCCCTAAACAATAAAGTGCTAGAATGATGTATTTATGATGCTGACTGTACCACCCGCCATTGTCATCTTTGGTAAAATTCTGAACTTGTGTTAGTCTTATTAGTTTTTCGTCACGATCGAACAATAAATTGTTGATTGATCTTTCTCGGGCTTAATCTGAGGTTTAACGACAAAATTGTGAGGGCTAATCGTGGAATAGTTTGTGTAGGTACTTAGTATTCTTTTTTGGTCAAATTCACACTACTTAAGTGTCTAATACCGAACAAGAATAGAGTGTATTCCACATTGGATTATAACCATATCGAGAATTGAAAAAATGAGATAATAATAAACAATAGAATTGAATTTGAAACTAACAATTACGATACCTGAATATTATTTTTTCTAAAATCAATCATTTATCAATTACATTTCGTCCTTTAAACAGGACGTGGGGACTAAGGACTATATAAAATCACAAATATTTAGAACTCTTAAGACGACTCTTTTTAGCTTTCTAAAAGAGTCGTTTATTTACTTATGATCTCGGAAAATTTAACTGAAAACGTAAGGGCTGGAAAACCAGAATATATTAATCTTAGCTGTTGGAAAAGAATATCCCCCTTTTTATAACTGTCACATTTTAGTTTGTTATTTAAACTTTTTATTAATTTAAGTTTAGTTATTTTCTTTCTTTTACTTACTGTATATAATGTATTTTCTTGTAACCCTGTATATTACCTATGTTTCCAATAGTACTATATTATGTAAATTATTTATGTACGGAGTAAGAATAATATGTATTCTGGTTTTACCTTTTTACTATCAGGGATTATCTGGGATAATTAATCACAACCAAATTTATTATAATATCCCAAGTAATAATTTATTACTCAAAGAAATAACAAACACAATATAATACAAATAGTTACTATTCTAATTAAGAGCTAGTTTCACTGAGTCCTGGTGGGGGTAACGTTGGCGGCTTCATGGACGGTGGTGGTGTGCGGGGCCTCAGGGTGCTCTGACGGGGTCAGATCGTGGGGTGCTTCAGCTTCGCTGCGATACGCGCCAGCACTAGGGCCGACGATGGCCGCAGCGCCGTAGGATCCGGAACCGTACGCTGCGTGCCCATGCGACACGATCTTACCAGGCACGATATTAGGAGAACAGCTCAGAAGCAGGGGCACGTTGCAGCCGCTCACTTGGGCGCCCGGGAACACTCCCACCGCTCCCGGCGATGCTGGCGCCACCGCGGGGATGCCAGAAATCGCGTGCGGTGCGCCGTATCCGCCACCCAGCGACACGTATCTCGCCTCAGGCGCGTTCTCCGACGGGTCCATCTCGGAGAAGTTCATCATTTCTTGTTCTTCGCCGGTGCTTTCTTCCATGTCGTCCGCTCTGTAGTGTGGAGCGCCGTAGCTGCCATAACCGCTGATGTGAGAATGGCCATACCCGACGGGTCCGATCCCGTAGGACTGCGCGTGGTACGCAGGGATTGCGTGGTGGTACGCGCCAGCGCTAGCGCAAGGCGAGATATAGCCGCCGTATCCGTGAGAACGTGGGATCCTCACAATCTGTCCATAGAACGGCTTAGCCAACCCCGAAACTGCCAAGGACAGGACACAAGCGATAACGACCTGCATTTTCGATATGTTCAACTACTGTGATCATATTTCACTACAAGCTAATATTTATATATTTTGCAATCGAATCTGAATACCTTAGCTTGCATTATGAGCTGACCGGCAATTTTCTGCATACTCGGTTTTGGGTCATAACTAAACAAGTGTGAATCCAACACGAATAATGTGCAATGTAGTCATATCGCTATGGCTGACCTCAATCTAAGAGTAGGCTATTTTAAGCAAAACGAAGAGACATTTTTAAGTTTTACATACAGAGTTACCAAAAGAACATGAATCGGTAGATTGTTTCTTTTTAGGGAAGTCTAAGACTTAACAGAGAGGATTCGTTGAGAAAGCATGGTATCGAGTTTGGGATAAAAAAACTGCAGTCGTTTTGGTAGTACGATTGAACTGATTGAATAACATACAAACAAACATTATAACATACAAACTTTCAATTTTATGAGAATTCAGCGCGCAAGCGTTCCGAAAATCTCATGTAGCAGCTTGTAAAACAACATATTTTTTTAACCGCCATAAGGTAAATGTCCCAGTCACAACACTGACCCAATACATGGCACTTTTAACCTATTGGGCATTTCCGGTACGGTCGGGCGGTCGGGCCTAGCTCAGTTTCTTACTGGACTCTTCTCAGCTAGGCTAGGTTTAGTGAACCAGCGACATAACTCCCAGTAGCTCGATTGCACTGACACACCTCAGTTCGGTTGAAACCGCTCAACGAAGCTCACTGGACCGCAAACTCTTAGAGTATTCCAGTGTGTAAACTGCCCGCGTGGTCGTGTGGGAGGTTTCCCCTGGACTTTCCCCAGGCTACCCTCCAACCGCGCACTTCTATCGCTTTAATGGGCCCGGCCTATAAAGCCAGTCAGGTTCCAAAAAAAAAATTATTGGGCATTAAGGTGTCGAGTATTGGGTCGTTTACCTTACATAAAACCATCCGAACAGACTACAACTACATGCAACAGTTTTTTTTGTTTTATACAACGACGGTGGTAAACAGGCATTCGGTCCACGTGATGGTAAGTGGACACCGCAGCCTATAGACGCCCGCAACACAATGCGCATTGCCGAGCCTTTATAAAATTTGAGGATTCACTGTGTTGACAGCAGAAGGTACAAATTTAGGTCCCTCACTCTCAACAGTGCATCCTCGGGAGCTCTGGCAACCTTACTCACCTCCAGCAACACAACACTACAATGCCTGTAATAATATAGTAAATAAGTAATGTTATTATGGCTGTGTTCTTCTGCAAGGCGGAGGTACTTAGCTAGTTAAGCTGCTCCAAATGCAAGCAAGGTGACATTTACTCTACTCTATCCTATCCTACCTCTCATAGAGTATCTTTACTTAAGTTTTTTATCTATACTCAACTACAGGTCCTTGATTCGAGATTTAAGGCGCTATATATCGATTGAAAGAGACGCCCTTATGTTTTTCGGTCACGACAAAACGGGATGCAAGATGCAACACTCTCCGAGAATGGCTTTTTTAGACAAATCTCGTTAAATATCTGACTGTGTGCAGGTTTATTAAATTTCCTCTTGATAGAGTTTAAATGGGGTAAACATATTCACTTAATCGTGTATTTTAATAATGCGTTGTTTTTAGTAGGCTGAGTAAAAAAAGGAAAATATAGACTCAACTTTGTTTTTTTTTCTATCGAGAAAATTTTAAGCAATCTTGTTTCGGCTATTGTCAGTACCACAATCATATAGTCAAGAATCATATATCTGAAAATCAGCTCCTACGGCTTGCTAGTCCGGGCAGGACAGCGTATCAAAGTTTCTAAATTTCTCGTTGTAGCGCCTTAAATTGTTATGTTATATCCACAATTTCATGCCTTTTTACAATCAGGAATATCAGAGACACATCAAATGCGATTTTATCCTAGGAACGTCATCTCCTTCTGTCAATTAACACGTTCACAGTCCCCATACAAAACGATTTGATAATATTACAAGTCCAACTGACAGTTGAGTTGGACTATGCATTCAGTATAGAGATGTGACCCCACAGCGGAAGCACGGATTCCTGAAATAAAACTTATGACCCCACATTGGGGTCACCCGGACAGAGAACGTGTTAAGTCCAGTACGTTTCCTCGGAATTTTCATTAGGTATCTAGTGATAGTCAATTTAATATTTTAAAAACGAAACATCAAAATAATTATATCTCTATTAAAATACAGTCATGCATTACAATTTGCAAGTAGGTATTAACTAGGTAAATATACTGTGTACGCGATTTTTGCCACAAAGACTTTATCAAATTGAACTTAAAGTAGAATATCAAAATTGTCAGTAATGAAATATATAAAAAATATTAATTATTTATTTGTGTATTTCCTTCTTTTGTTAGCAACCAGTAAGGTCAGGTAGGTAATCTAAGTAGTAAAAATTCGTATAGGGTCGGTAGGTGGGTTTACGGCCTCTTAATTTGATGCGCCAGTTTTGCGGCCACTAGGATGAGTTGATGAACTGAAAGGATATTTTCTTGCTTTTTTAATATATTCCCATTCAACAGCTACTAATAAAAAGGCATACAACTCGACGTTTCTTTAGGGCATGTAAAAATGAAAATATCTTGAATTGAAAAAACTCAGTTCTTCAGGAGGCCGCAAACTGGCGCAGGCCGCGTAACTGGCCTAGCGACCCTATCATTGGTCGTGTCGGTCGAGAGCCGATGTCGATAAGCGATGGAAAAATTTACCTAGGTATATCCTTACATTTTCGATATACCCATTATCGCTCTATTGAATAGATTACATTCAGTTGGAGTGTTCAATTAAATTAAGTCAGGGCCCGTATTCGACTTGAAAATTGTGACTTGTTTCTGGCAAGTAGCAAAGATATCCCCACTTTCAATATCAGAATAATAAAGACGTGAAAATATGAAAAGTGATAGTTATATATAAATAAATAATTTGTGGACAATCTTACACAAATCGACCTAGTCCCAAACTACGCAAAGCTTGTACTATGGGTACTAAGCGACGATATACTTAAGTACTTATATAGATAAATAGATACATACATCAGAAAACATCCAAGACCCAGGAACAAATATTCATGTTCATCACACAAATGCCCTGACCGGGATTCAAAGCCGGGACCTCCAGCATTTTGGGAATGTACTTACCTAGGTAATCATTTCAAATTCATAAAATAACAGCAGTCAGTTATAACGGATTGACCCAAATAATTCCAAAGTCGATAAAACATGTATCATTAAAAATGCAAGGAACCGTTTCGTGACGATTTAAATAATTACGCTGAGAGCGCTGTTTAAAACGTGAGTTATTTCATAACAACATGTTGTTGACGGCATTTGTAATTTCCTTGAATTATGATTGTAATTCACTGTACATTATTTTGAGCAAATCTTGGTTAGGTATACTTCGTTCCAGATTAGATGACGAAATTTTCTTATAGAATAGTATGGGAACTTTTCGTCATTTAATCTGAAACAACGTATAAACATGAATGTTTTATTTAGTGATTGAGTCATTTTAAATCTTGTTCACTTTTTTAAGGCTAGGTTAAAAATTAAATTAGGGCATAGATTGAGTTAAGTACTAGGTAGGTACCTACTTGTCCTGAACAAAATCGCATAATTTCCAACATTGTCCAAATTTGAGTGACAAGACGTACGATTTTCATAACTTAGTTGATAAATTACGTAATTAGATTTAGAGAACATAACATTTATTATGCATGAATCACGCGCTCTTCTAACTTATCGACTTTTCTGTATTCTGACGCAATATAAAAAATTGCCCAGAAAATTCAAATCTACACAAAAACCCATCTCACTGTATCGTAGGTCGTAACTTTGGTAGGTATTTCTTATTGGACTTTAAAAATAAGATAAGGGAGTCAATGTCGGAGTCCACCAGAGATGTATCTTTCGCGTTCCAATTTAAATGCAATGTTTCTTGCTCTGCTATATAGGCTGGTTATATCGTACATATAAAAACGCTGAAATTACAGTAATTGCGGTAAACTTGCATTTTTGGTATGTAGTTTGGTGACAGTGTAATATTATGGTACCATCGAGCTGATCTGATGATGGAGACAGAAGGTGGCCACAGGAACTACTAAACTACACAAGACAAACCCATCGTGTTTAGTCTCATTAGAACCGTCACCACGAGTAGTTGATGACTATTGAAAAGAAGTACAGTCCGCAATAAAAGTTTGTACCAAATTTGAAATTTTTGAAAGAATATTTTTTTAGTTTATGGTCTCGTATGAAGGTAATTAAGTTTGCTACAACTTTGTCTCCCATTAATTTCCCCGTAGATACCTCATTATTGATATTTTGGTCGAAAATTTCCCACTTTTTGGTTTTTCAGGAATAACTTAGCGCGCGTTCATTTTAAACTGCTACAAATCTGGGTAAATACTATCTAGGTGGACCCAAACAACATACCCAATGCAAGTTTACCGCAATTATTGCAATTTCGAATGTAACATATGACAGGCCTAATAGTATTGAAACACTATTGGCCCGTTCGTCACGACACCACTAAAAAATATACACGTAAACGTAGATTTACCTTTCCTTTAGCATTAATATTTTTATGTCATGCCCGTGGCAAAAGAAAATACGGCCTTGCTGATGATTAACAGAGACAGAAATAGAATATATGGACGCTTACAACTCCAAAGAAGTCGTGAGCGCGTTGTCAACCCTTCATTGATTTGTGGTTCTGCTTATGGTGGGTATGGGCGTATTTGTGCACATACCTGTTTTTTAGTGATTATATTTATTGTGTAACTTCCCAAGCAGTATCAATCACACAGCTTAGAAACGTCTTATTGATGTTCTCCGAACATTTACTTGGCCAGTCAATAACTTTTCAAAACGCAATCCATCGAGCACTTATCCCTCAGATACCCCGGGGCTCATCGGCACCCAACCTGACAAGCCTCATGGTATCCATGATACCGCATAGAAACTTTATTGTTATCCGACAAGCATTTACCTGGACAGTCCATAACGACTACGCATTCTTTCGACCACTCGTCCCTCAGGTACCCCGGGGCGCACCGGCACCCGACTTGGCAAGCCCATGCATGAGGGCAGTGCGCCTTCCTTGCCTCTATCTTAATGTTGACACATGTAGGGGCACACTTCCACGCACACATGGAAAAATGCTCGTTCGCTCTAACGCACACTGACGATATGTAGGCCGTCGCGTATGTGAGCAAATTCGATAAAAAATAAACGTATTGCACGTGCATAATGCAGTTTGAATGTATTGGGAAACTGTTGAATATACATATACATACTAATATTATAAATCCATCCATACTAGCATTATAAATGCGAAAGTAACTCTGTCTGTCAGTTTCTGGAGAGGTGGAATGTCATCATGCTGGAATTCGGAGCAGCCCAACTACCCGTGTACCTCCGCCTTGCAAAAGACCACAGCCATAATAACATTATTTACTAAACAAGTATGTACTAGTGTTGTGTTCCTGGAGGTGAGCAAGGTTACCGGAGCTTCCGAGGATGCACTGTGCTGAGGGCGAGGAACCTAAATGTATCCCTTCTGCTGTCACACAGTGAATCCTCAAATTTTATGAAGGGTCGGCAACGCGCACGTGACTCCTCTGGAGTTGCCAGCGTCTATATAGGCTGCGGTGTCCACTTATCATCACGTGGACTGTACGCTTGTTTGCCACCGTCGTTGCATAAAAAAAAATACCTCTTCACGCTCAAACCGCTAAACGGATAAGATGAAATTCGGCATGGAGATAGTTTGTATCCCGTGGAAGGACATAGGATAGCTTTTATCCCGGAAATCATCCCTTAAGGAAGGAGTCTCCTATGATAATACGACTTCCACACGGAGGAAGTCGCGGGCAAAAACTACTTTACTATAAAACGAAGACGTAAAACGATTTGCAGGTTGTGAAAAGTAAACGGTATTTACATAACATATAGTTACTTCTTATGCTTTAACTTTTTTCAAACAACGACG
The DNA here is from genome assembly GCA_951800055.1 of Cenopis cana. Taxonomy (NCBI): domain Eukaryota; kingdom Metazoa; phylum Arthropoda; class Insecta; order Lepidoptera; family Tortricidae; genus Cenopis; species Cenopis cana. The sequence continues at coordinate 14,880,926 of OX637478.1, forward strand.
ATGCCAAACGAGCTTGAGGCCTGCTTGATGTTAAACGGACACCGTAACCTATTGACACTTGCGACTAGTAGAATCACATGCGCGTTGCCGACCATTTATTGCCTGGAGGATTCGGTAGGTATGTTGAGAACACAGCGCATCCTCGCGGGGTAAACATACCTAAAAGCATAGATGAAACATTATAAATTTGCGTCGTTATGGTATGGACAAAACAATATCAGATAGGCCTCGCCATAATCTCTAAAAGCAAAGATGAAACATTATAATAATATGCGTCGTTATGTTATGGACAAAAGAGCATGTGCCCTCGTCACAATCTTGATTCTTACAGGCCAAAGCTTACAAATCCATGGCGATCAAGCATCCGGCCTTCTGCACCTTACTCAACTGTGATAAGAACAAAATCTGTTAACAAGTTATTTATAGGTACTTTTTACTAGGAAAACGTATTTAAAAATAGGTAAGAGCACCAATCCTTAAAACACCATGCATTTCTATTCATTTTGACTGGGTAGTCGAAACATAATAAGATAAATATCTAATCCTAATAACTAAATGGTCAAAATTCAAACATTTATTCTGCACTGAGGCACTCTGCGCTTCTCGAGGGCTCTTTTACATGTCACAAAATTACAATACAGTTACAATTATATAATTTAGTTTAGTAACATGTATACAAAGCAACATCAACCAACAGATAAATACCTGGGCACATACTTATTTGGACTTATCCTATAATACAGAGATGTAAAGAGTCTCTGTGGTCAAATATATACGTATTTACATATAGTTAAGCGGAGATGTAAAGGGTCTCTAGGGTAATAGTCAAGTAATTTTAGAGGTGTAAAAGGCCTCTAAATGTCATAAAAAATAACTACCTATACGAAATAAAAAAATTGTCACTGATTCTGTTAAAGAATCTATTTCTAGCCTACTTCAGAGACGTCATTTAACCTTTTCTTTAAGATTTTTATCGACAATTTTATTGATCTTTGATCTCAAAACATGTAGCATGATGCACGTACGTAGTTTTTGCGATTTTACCTACCAGGAAAATACAAAAAATGTTATGGTAACCCACTTACACAATTATGCACGTGTATGCATATTAATGTTACGTCATCGTTATACACTCTGGGTACGTAGTAATTAAATTACCTAACACATCTTACTTTTAACTTACCTATAATAAACTCTGATGATTCAAGCAAAGAAGACAATTAACTGCCAATTGGCGGAAATAATTCGTGTATAAGCAAATTTTGGCATACTTGTAGATAAATATGTCCTCAACAACATACTAAAATTCCTGGGGGATGGGGGTGGAGATAACGGGTAGAGGGGGGTGTAAAGGTCATTTTTAGGTCATTTTTTTAGTTTTTCGTATAAAACTCTTAAACGGTGGCTGATAGCTAAAAATGTTCTTAGACAGCAGTAATCTAGATACAATTCTCTACAAGAAAGGTTCTACGCATTTTTTCGCTAGGCTAAATATTTGATGAGATTTTAAACGGGTGAATGTTATGTTACCTTTAAGTGGCCACATGGGTGGGTCTCATTCCTATGTTTTTCAATATTCTTAAAAATAAAAAATACAGTATTTATGCACTCAACGAGTTCTAAATAACGATACCCCACTCGATGGGGTAGGTCAATTTTTTTTTTTCGCGCCCCTCTTTAGCTGTAGGTGGGTGCCGCCCGCCTTATAAGCGTTTAAAAAATTTTTTTGACAATGTAAGTAGATGTGGTTCAACACTATGCTTAAACTGTGGAAATTTGAAGCCATCCAATTAGTTTTTGAGGGGGGCTCCCATATAGGGGGCAAGGTAAGCTTATATATGGCTTCTCGTTCCTTTATTCTTCAATATTTTTAAAAACAAAAACTACAGAATTTATGCACTTAACGAGCTCTAAACAACAATACCCCAGTCGATGGGGTAGGTATTCTTTTTTGCACATCGTCAAAAAATATTTTTGAACGCTTATAAGGGGGGCTCCCATATACCTAAAGGGGGCGCGAAAAAAAAATTGACCTACCCCATCGAGTGGAGTATTGTTATTTAGAACTCATTGAGGGCATAAAAACAGTATTTTTTATTTTTAAGAATATTGAGAAACAAAGGAATGAGACCCACCTATGAGGCCACTTAAAGGTATTCACCCCTTTAAAATCTCATCAAATATTTATCCTAGCGAAAAAAAAACGTAGAACCTTTCTTGTAGAGAATCGTATTTAGATTACTCTTGTCTAAGAACATTTTTAGCTATCGGTCACCGTTTAAGAGTTTTATACGAAAAACTAAAAAAAATACCTAAAAATGATCTTTACACCCCCCTCTACCCGTTATCTCCACCCCCATCCCCCAGGAATTTTAGTATGTTGTTGAGGACATATTCACATACAAGTATGCCAAAATTTGCTTATACACGAATTAATTCCGCCAAGTTATACTTCATTAACGGGATCATGAGGATATTTGATACTTTCCACGGAAAAACTACCCAACGGACTTTGATCCGGGACTTCTAGAGCTACACCTTTTTGAACCCGGGCAGGTCGAATGCGCCCTAATGCGGCATCTAGAGGTCATAAGTCGCATATTACCTGTTCTTATCTCAAAACCGGTATACAATGAGATAGCCTTTTTAGAGTTCCGTATCGAAGTTAGTAAGTAGCGCTCATGATACAATTATATACTGCGCCAGGTTTGGCAATCCGGTACATCAGTTACCTAGTAGTGTAACACTACACTACTAGTGTTGTGTTGGTGATACAAGCTACGACATCAGCTAGATATTTAGGTATCTAAGTGGCAATGATTAAGTAGGTAGGTAACGTCTTTAAAAATAACTTGTTTACATGATAGGACACGTAAAGATAAATATACTGTACAGGTACATTTCGTATGAAGTTGAAGCAGACCTATTTTAAAATTATTTCTTAGGCAAATAGTCAAGGAACTAAATAATTTTATATAGGTACATTAAGTAAGATAAAGACAATACCTATTATCTAATCTCCTGAAAAACTATCTTAGTTATATGTAAGTAGTAGATATTACTTCTAACGAAATTACTTGTATTGGTCAACAGTTTTTTTTAGATTGATAAATCTTTCATAATCTTCCGAGACGTGGATTTATCACTCAATCGTCTAACAAAAATACGTGCCCTCAATAATTAAAAAAAATTGAATCGTGTCCGTGTAATCTAAGAAGTCTCTATCTCCATCTTGATATTCATGATGCAATATTATCAAATATCAGTTAAATTTCCTTTAAAAAGCAGTATTTTCTGTGAACGTTGTCATTTAACTCAGTACCGTCTATAGTTAACTAATTACCATCTATCAAGTAACTACTTCTAACTCCGAAGAAAATGAGTGCACTTAAGAGTGCTGTGGTACTAGCCCTGGTTTTTGTCAAAGCCAGGGGACACCTGGCGTGGCCCGAAGGTGATTTTCAACCAGTGCAAGGCCTCTACATTAAGCCTTCCGGTGATGGGACCACAGGAGACCTCTACGTGGCGGCCACGGAAGAAAACGGAGCCAGTTCACAGTGGTTAACCGACCAGCCGATAAACTTCTTGCCAGCTGGCTCGCATCCTCAGCCTACAGCGCATCCTTTGTTCTCAGGACTGTCCAGTAACGCCCTATCACATGAGGAAACCATTACTGGCACGCAGAAGCGTGCTGCTCTCACTGGCCCAGCTGCAAATTACCCCTATGGTCTGGCTTCTGAATCTACGAGTAACTACATACCATACCCCTATGGTGGTATCCAGTCGCCTAAACCTGAATCATTGCCGTTTACATCAACTAAAGCAGAAGCAGCTCCAACTCCAGCAGTCGCCGCCGTCTCCCAATATCCCTACCATTACTTATACCCTCATATGATGCACGCCGCCTACGCTAATGCATTAAAGGCTATGAAAGATGCTGGGACAGGTAGCGAGGATACATCTAACGGTAATGCGATCACTTCTTACCCAGCATATTGGCCTGCTTCCTATTACCCAATGCAGTACTTTATGATGGATCCCACCACTTGGGCTAAAAGTCAAGCTTCATCTACCTCCACAACCGCCGCAAGCACCGTTGAATCTGATACCGAAAATAACAATTCTGAATGAAATCACTACTGAAGTATTTTATAATGTGTTATTTAGTTATAATAATTTATTTTACTATATGATTTCAAATAAAACATAAAAATATTTGAGTTTTATTTATTTCAGCTGTTCGTTCATTTACCTTTGCCTTGCAATTAAAAAAAAAGGGTGAGTGATGCTATACTACAAAAACACCTGATAAATTATGGTTTTTAAGCTATATGTGACGTTATCAGGGTTAGGGTACCACTTTGTCGCTTATGGATTCCGAGATATCACTGATTTTGTCAATCAACTCGAAAATAGCGAAAATTTGTCTTGATTAAAAATAGCTTCTAAACACTTAAAATAATAAGGTGTATTGATAAAAATTTAAACTTTTCAACTAAAAGTCGGAAAAAAACACGGCCAAAGTTTACCGACTAGGGTACCACATTGTCGCTCATAAGCTTGAAGAAACTCATTAAACTTATTTGCTTTGAAAATGAAAATATAATTTTGAAAACATAATATGTAATAATTGCAGACGTAAAATCCATACTTCCATGCTAATATTATAAATGGGAAAGTGTGTGTGTGTTTGTTTGTTTGTCCGTCTTTCACGGCAAAACGGGGCGACGAATTGACGTGATTTTTTAAGTGGAGATAGTTGAAGGGATAGAGAGTGACATAGGTTACTTTTTGTCTCTTTCTAACCCCCCCCCTTCCCTAAAAAAGGGGGGGGGGTGGAAGTTTGTATGGAGCATTTAACGCGAGCGAAGCCGCGGGCAAAAGCTAGTGCGTTATAAATTATCATAAAATAACGACATTAACTAGGTAGGTATTATTTATTCACGTCACGCTTATCACCCACACTAACACGATGTACTAATTTGTTAGGCACATGTTCTAAACCCTAAACTAAATTTTAATTAAAATTATGTATTTTGATTCGATATAAACCACACTTCTTTCTACCTACCTAAGTAGCGAGTTGGCGCGGTAGGCACAAACCTTTGAAGTAAGCCGACGCAGGCGCATGCTATCTCTCTCTACTGCGTCGGGTTGCCGTCAAACGCGTTGAGTCAAGTGTTGTCTAAAGAGAAGTTTACTCCCATCCATTTGCTTGACAGTTCGTAATTCAGCTGCCCGTTACGTTCACTTAGCTTTATGTGTTGTTACCCTTTTAAATATAGTGGTGTAAATCATTTTCATAATGATGTTAAATGCATATGATTACTTGTGTAAGTAATAATTTTAATATAATAAGTCTTAATAATAATTTTGATCTCATAAGTCATAAGGCGACAATGTGGTACCCTAAGGAATGTTAAACTAACAAACTTGATCTAAATTAGTAAAGCTGACGAAAAGACTGTTATTTTTTATAAAATAAGTTATGTTATTGATTGATAATAATATTTGTATTAGATATATGCACTTCTAGTGCGGACACTATGTTAAATAATGGAAGTGGAATTCTTATTTCTCTAAACTTATGAATAGCGACAATGTGGTACCCTAGATCACTTTTCATACAAAAATCATGTTAAAATTACTAAACTTTGAAGTCACTTTTTTGATAGAAAACTACATTACTTTTGTGTTTAATCACACTTGATCGTTAGTTTTATTCCTAAATTAATGTAAATTATAAGAATTAAACAGTACAATGTTCATTTTATATATTTTTTATATAAGTGTTGATTTTTTTTGTTTCATTATTTTAAAAAATTATGCCTTGAGATATGGTTGTTTCATTATTTTTATTATAAACCTTACGTACATCGTATTCAGAAATCAACATAAGCCGGCTGAAAATCTGTCGATTTTGAGTTTTATAAAATATTTTATTTTTGATTTTGCCTCTACACCCTACGTGCATTATTCTTGTATTATTTCTATAAAATGTAAAATGTTAGAGACAACATATGATTTGTCGAGTACTATAATGTATGTGGAACATTTTAAAACCACTATCTCCATAACTTCAACCTATAACTAGGTTTTTTAGGCTTCCAAACTTTAAACTCGAATATCTCAAAACAGTATAATGATATGTTGGAACTTCAAAAAATTATTAAAAATAAAATACTCAACATAGCGATCTCGTTCTTTTTGTATATGAAGGAGAATGTTCTCAGCTATAAGGAGGTACCAATAACTCAATACCGACAATATATTACCTTTGCCATGAAAATGTCACATATTGCTAAAATGTTCATTAAAAATAAGAAACATCATAAAATTACAATTACAGGCTTTTTTGACTTGTACTTTTATATAGTTCTTATTATTTGTTAAAAAAAGAAATTTTGTCTTGTTACGTTTTAGTTTAAATTAATAATTTAAAAGAATTAGTTAATTTTATACTTTTGTCGTATCGTAATGTTTATTATTAGGAATTATTTGTGAATAAAAGTTAAAGTATTAACGCAAATAAAATGAATAAAAATAATACATGTTTTAATTAATAATAACAACACTAAATATATGGAATCAAAGTAATTTGAATATACCACAGACTTACCACCACAGACTTAGTATATTTATCCTCTAAGGAATATACAGAAAAAAAACTAGATTCCTGGACATTTTAACTTTTGCCACTAGCAACACATAATCAATCCTTTTGTCAAAATGACGTTTCAAGTGTTGCGCATGTTGCAGAAATAAATAAAAGTTTAAAGAAGTTAAAGTTTTATAACTGGATTTTATTACTTTGAGGCATTGTCTCCATAACAGCAGTTTGTTAATTTAACAATCACAATGGTTTCAAAGAAGAAGAAGAAGGTTTGTCACAAATAACCAACAAATGTTAAACCTACACGTGTTTTTTGTATCCATCATAAAAAAAACCTTTAATTTACAGTATTCATCCGGAGAGGGTGCTCAGTTTATGACAAGAAAGGCTGCTTTGAAGAAACTTCAACTCACACTCAAAGATTTCAGACGCATTTGCATATTAAAGGGCATATACCCAAGAGAACCCCGCAACCGCAAGAGGGCTCAAAAAGGCGCAGGGGGAATAAAAACACTTTATCACACTAAAGACATCAAATTCTTGCTACATGAGCCTATAATATGGAAGCTAAGGGACTTAAAAGTAAGTACATACACATCTTTCATTATTTTTGCAGGAAACCAGTTCTTTACTATATTAAACCTCTTTGTTCAAGGTATATCAACAAAAAATCCGCAAAGCGAGAGCTATGCGTCGCTATGGACAAATGAGAAAGTTCTTGCGAGACTACCCAGAGATAAACATAGACCACATTGTAAAAGAGAGATACCCAACATTTGTGGATGCTCTGCGAGATCTCGATGACTGTCTGACACTGTGCTTCCTATTCAGCACATTCCCATCTCTGAAGAGGGTGCCTCGAGACCAGTCCATGCTGTGTCGGAGGTTGACTGTGGAATTTATGCATGCGGTCATTGCTGCAAAGGCTTTACGGAAGGTGTTTGTGTCAGTGAAGGGATATTACTATCAAGCAGAAATTGAAGGGCAGACTATAACATGGATTGTGCCACATCATTTCTCATTCCAGGTAACTCTAGAAAATTTGTAACATTGTAGTAGTCATTTAACCCATTGAGCGACATATTGTTCCACTGTGTCACTTACAAATTTCAAACCTACCTTTTCTATAGTTATTGGTTGAAATTACGGGTTGAGTAATGTCTGACTGTAATATTATTTTTAGACATATAACATATATATAACAGAATTTCGGCTTTAGCTTTGGCCGAAACCAAACATTGCTTGGTTGCCAGCTATAGTATCTTTGTTTAAGGTGTTCTGCCTGCCTGTTCTATTTAAACGTAACCTCACAAACTGGCTCCTGGACCGCTGTTTTTACAGCGTAAAAGCTTACTTAGAGTTAGGACACACTTGATTATAGTTAGGTATGTAATTTCCGATGTATGTTTCGTCCCTAAAATGTATATTAATTTATTATCTGTCACTAAAATGTTTGTTAAATTAATATAATATTATTCCTCATTATTAATGATTGACATTCTAATTTAATTTTTTTTATTATAATTTAATTATTATTATTGACAAATTTGACATGTACATTTTTTTTTTAAATAATGATTTGCACGCCTGCTTGCAGGCTAGATACACTGTACCACATAATTTTAAGAAACAACTTATTTAACTGTATCTAAGCAAATAAACATTTCTGATTTCTGATTCCTGTAGCTATCGTCAAGCATTAATTAGACAAGTGTCTCGAAAATCATCTTTTCTATTCCTGAAAATCATGATTTCTATAGATTAAAAAGTGTATTATAATATTCTTTCAAACCATATTTAAATACCAGTTTTGCTTTAAATATTTCCTGTAAATTTTCAGCCTCAAAGCAAGGATGAAGTAGACTTCAAAATCATGTCTACCTTTGTGGAGTTCTACACAATGATGCTTGGCTTTGTCAACTTCAAGTTGTACCATTCGCTGAACTTGGTGTACCCACCAAAACTGACTGCTTCATTGTCATCCAGCTCTGAGAAGGATCTCATTGATGAAAGAGCTTATGTGGCAGAGAGAATTGCTGCTATGAACATGTCTCTAGCTAGAGTTGCTGGTTCCAATGAGGCAGAGGAACTCCCTGAAATTGACATATTCAATACAGAAGATGAAGACCCACAAAAATTAGAAGATGCTAAACAGGAAGCTGAAAAGGTCAAGAAACTCAAGACCATGTTTAAGGGTTTAAAGTTCTTCATCAACAGGGAAGTCCCTCGTGAACCTCTAGTGTTCCTGATTCGCTGCTTTGGTGGTGAAGTGTCATGGGACCGCAATATGTTTGTCGGGGCAACTTTTGACGAGGCGGATGAGTCTATAAATTACCAGATTGTAGACCGGCCAAGCATGGAAAAGCAGTTCCTATCCCGCTACTACATACAGCCCCAGTGGGTGTTTGATAGTGTCAATGCAAGAACACTGCTGCCTATCAACAAGTATCTGATGGGAGCAGTGCTGCCCCCACACTTGTCTCCATTTGTTGATAAGACCAAGGATCAAGTGTACATGCCACCTGAACAGAGAGCACTCAATGATCCTGACTTTAAACCTAAGAGTGAGTAACTCTTAATTCATCTTTCACTGAATTATTTATTTGTCAATTCTACTGGAATCAGTATTGGGAAAATAAATTTAATGTCCTTTGATTACAGATGATGACGACGCTTCAGATGAAGACATTGAGGAAGCCAGTGATGAAGACAAGGAAGATGTGGAGAAGGCCTCTGATGAAGAGGGTGCTGAAGAAGCATTGACCAGACAGTACCAAGAAGAAGTGGCAGAGGAATCCTCTTCGGAAGAGGAACCTGATGGTGATGAGGATATGGAGAAGAAGAAATTGGCTAAGGAAAAGGTAAATTTCATAAAAGCAGCTGACTGTTCAATGTCAACATACCAAATGTAACTTGAACCTATTCACTTTTATATCTAGAAACTGGAAAGTCATGTCACTGATGACATTGATGCCAGGTGACTACTTTTGTCCAGTGGCATCCAAACTCGTGGGTATTTTTCAAACTGAGGGTTCAAAGGGTTTCAAACTTAGATAACGTCGTAAAGCAAAGTAGGAGCCCCGCAGGCCTATAATGGTTGTGATAGACAAAATAAAGCATGTGTCATACTTTAATGGCAATAATTAATGACAACAATTCGCAATTTCAGAAAAAGTCTATGGCGGTGACAGCTGGCGTGCCACACAAGGAACACCCATATCAGAAAGAGATTGAGGACAAGCAGGCCTTCAGACTTCGCGAGAAACTCGTCCGAAAGAAGCATAGGAACCTCTACAAGAGTATGAAGGCTGGACAGGAGGCCCGTAAGAAGGAAATATGGCTGCTCAGGAAGAAACGACGCCTGCATGATGAGAAGGTCAAAGATGAAAAGAAAAGTGAGAAAAAGAAGCAGAAAATGCAGGCTTTGGAGGCGGCGCTGGCTTGAAATGTGAATAAAGTATTGAGAGGTTATTGGTGTTTCAATTGAAAACTTTACTGCAAATACAAAATCACTTAGGCCTCATTCGTAGCTGTCTATTTATGTAGCATAAAAAATAAGGTAAATGAGTAATATTCGTTATGTAACAATATAATATATTCGTTCATTACATTCGTACCTATATATAGAAAAGTACTCTGTGATTGGGTGGATTTCAACGAGAAATTTTTCACCATACAAAAAAATATTTTTTATTTTATTTCTTTCAAATGGGACAAAAACTATTCTAAATGATGTAGGAATGTTTTCTGAGTAATTTAATAGTATTTAGCCAAGCATTTAATGCGTATTTTCGAAGTTATAAGATTCGTAACATTGAACCATGAGTTGGTGTTGACGAATGTGGTCCGGCGATGATTTTTTAATAGACGGTGATGATATCACTTGTATGGTAATGACTAGTTGCTGGTATAAAGGTAGGTGTAAAATAAACCACAGAAAAGCAAATTAACATATTTTTTATTTGATAAATCAATAATAAGTACTAGTGATGCGCCGAATACGTTTTTCACCGAATACGAGTACTCGGCCGTTCAAGGTTAAATTTTTCGGTTTTTCATAAAAATCTTGGCAACGGTGGCCCATAGCAAAAAAAAATTCTGTGGCATAAATGATCTACATAAAATTATCTACAAAAAAGGTTCTATACACTTTTCCGCTAGGATAAACATTTAATGAGATAATAAAGGGGGAATGTAAAATTTTATGATAATATAAGTGGCTTCTCATTCCTTTGTTTTTGAATATTTAAAAAACAAAAAATACTATATTCTTGCACTCAATGAGCTCTACTCGTCGATATACCCCACTCGGTGAGGAAGGCCATTTTTCATACATTCTTGAAACTTGTAACAAATTCCACTCAAAAATATTTGTTAAATATTCGGCAATTAAACCGAATAATTCGGCTGAAGACCGAACATTCCAAAACATGCCGAATCGGTTATTATTCTTTATATGCCGAATACCGAATAACCGAATATTCAGCGTATTTCTAATAGAATATGCCAAATACCGAATAATAACCGAATATTCGGCGCATTTCTAATAGAATACGCCGAATACCGAAAAATTACCGAAAATTCGATGTATATCAAATAGAATATGCTGAAAACCGAATATTCGGCGCATCTCTTATAAGTACACCACTTCTTAATAATCTTATATTTTTGTAATACTTGACAGCCAAAGTGTGTATGGTTTTTTATCGAGGACGTTAATATTAGTATCATATTTGATTTAATTTTCGCTCCGACGATCTGAAAAGAACAAAAACTATATTAGGAGTCCAAATCTAAAATGCGGCAAAAATATCATTTAAAACGTGAAAATCGTAACACCAAAAGGGTAATAACATATTTATCGAACGCGCGTCACCAAACATAAGCATGGAGTTTATTAATTTGTTAAATATTTACAACTCGTAGTGCATAATACGCAAAACCAAATAAATAAATAAAGGAAATAGTCATCACCATACATATGGAATCATAACCGTCCATTGCTTGAAAACCGGTGATGACGGGTATGGTGTTGACAATTTGCAAACTTTTTGAAGATTATTCTTGAACGCTAAGTATTATTGCTAAGCCACTGTCACGTCATTAAACTCCATTTGGAGTTACGGTTTCTTAGGTAATTTGTTTTAATATCATATAAGTACTTACTTTTAACGGCTCCTGGATGGTTATGACGCGAATCATGGCTAATCATTTCTCCCAAAAACACTTTTTTGATTTTTTCGGTTCGATGCGCCTATATGTAAACGTCCAGTCATTTTCGATGTTCGAATCGAATTCAGGGAGCAGAAGGGGACACCCACGATGTGTTTCACCGCGGATATACAAAACTACCTCGACTTTGATAATACGCTGACGGTGTTGACGAATTTCGGTACTAAATGTTTAAATAATTTTATTTGTACTTATTTGATGTACGAATTATTTAATATTTTTTTATATGTAAAAAGGCAACATGGAAAAACTGTAACTGACGAAAATTTCGGAATCGTACGTTGCGTACTCGATATTTTTCACTACAAACATAAAGACTTGGATTTTTTCACACGACGGTGATGATTTTGAACATATAAAATATTTTCCTCCAAGAAAACTGTTAAATTATTGGTGGTTTTGATTGAAGCACTATTAATATATAAGTACTAGCCAATGAATAAAAAAGTTTCTATATCTGAAACTTGTTAACTTTTTTTTATAATGACCGAAACATAACTTTTCGCCTGATTTTGAAATCCACCCGATTACATTACAATTTCTTACTAGAGAGTATTTACATATTCATGTACTAAAACCAGAGACAAGTTCATTATGAAGACTAATTACGAATAAATTATTTCCATTTGTTTTTTAGTAATAGAACTAAAGTTACTAGAAAAATGTTCACCAATCGACAACGAAAAAATGCTCGATTGGTGAACATTTTTTTCATGGTCGGGTTATAGACACAGGCACACTACCATAAGCAAGACATTAGACATGCAAACCGGTCAAATTGCGTAGTACAAATTTTATATGAATATTCTATCTTATAGACCCGGTCGCTCGGTGGCGCAGCGCATCTATAACTACTTGTATGTACTATATATCTATGCTTGATAGAATCTTGCTTATCACTTGCCAGGGACCCGCCTGGCTTGCGCCTAGCGGTCGCTGCGTGACGTAAAACGTAGTGATTTATATTCTCTTTGGCGTAACGTTTCTCAACCGCCGGACATCCCGCTGTGCTGCCAGGGGCTTACGCTATATGACTAGGTACGTCGCTACATCAGCTACTGGGCTACATTCAAGATTTAAGCATGGATGTGAGTGTTATGCATTGTCATGTAAAAAAACTTGTTGGCATTGATAGTCTTTATAATGAACTAGTATCTAAAACAAATGTCATGAGATTAAAAATAACAGTCAACTCTTTAAAACAACATTTTTATTCGTAATAATAGATAATAATGAGCCAATGCTCTGACAAACGCACAGCCTTGGAAATACATAAGCAATGTCTCTAAGACAACAACAGAAAAAGGTTACTGAAAAAATAAATTACATAAAGAATGCAATTTAAACGTGTTCTTGACTTATCAAGTTGAGGACATATAAAAAAATATTTAGTAGACAGTGAAAATATCTAACATTGCTAGAGTACAGTTTTTCAGTTACAATTTTATTACAAATCTATTTAACCTCTTGACCGCCACAGTAAATTACGTAAGCCGTGCCTCACACGCCAGTCTTTGTAGCAAAAGATGGAAAATTAACCTTACTTAATAGCACGTAGGCTTCATTTACATTGTAAGTGTTGTCATCTATACATGACAGTGGCGTTGTAGACACGGCGGCTCTTGTCATCTCTACGTGAAGTACCCTGGCGGATCTGCCTACTAGTGTGCGTAAGTTCAACTGAGTTCATTACAAACTCTTATCAAATTGGATACGAAAATATAGCAGTTTAAAATATTATTCAATCCACGAGGAAGAATCGCCACTCCTCTTTGGTTACCGTAGGCAAGCCTTTCCACTTACATTCGCTAAACTCTGCTCAAAAGAGCACGTGACATTACAGTTTTCTATTGTGTGACATTTGCGCCCGTAGCACATGTTGCGCTCGAGAGTACCTCGACTTATCTCGAGCTACGCGTCTTTTTCTGATTGGCGCTGTTATCGTAGAAAGTGACGGATAGCTCGAGATACGCTCACGACGACATAATCTCGAGCGCAACACGTGCTAGGCCTACTGTTTCGTAGGGCAGTCGACCTTCTCTGTACTCAGTATTTGGTTTATCCTGTAGGGCCAGAATAAACGTGACGGTGGCGTCATAAGTATATCTGATGGGCTGGGACGATCGCTTATATGTCGGAATTCGTCCCTTACTGTCAAGTATGTAAGTGCAAGAGGGACGAATGCTATACGTCCAACTTATAAGCGATCTTAGCCCCCCTTTAGTGATGCGTAGTCACAGCGACAGCGAGTGCCAACGAGAGATCCGACCGCATGATTTATCGTGAATAAAGCACGATTATTTTGCCCTTCGTTTGTTTTGTGCTTAGAATAGGTATGAGTGGGATACTTTTTCGTGGATAGAGGACCTAAGTATATAACACCACAGTTGTTTGCATGCTGTTCGAACAGCAGTTGAGATATAATTAGCACTTGTACTAAGTTCAATCAATATTAATCAAAATTATTGTTAATCAGAGTCGGAATCTTCGCCATCTTCGTCGCTATCTTCTAGCTCAGGCATAGGAAAGCGTAGAATAGCTGCCACGCCTGTTAGCTGGTCCAGTTCTGCAAAAACAGTGTAACAATAAATAACGACTAATAGTCCGGACTTCAACTCAGGTTAAAATACTCATGGAGCAAACGGTTGACATTCTACCCGCCCCGCTCGCTTGGATAGCCACCCGTTAAAAGAAAATCTGTAGAGCAAATTTATCACTGCGTTTAAAAGCAGCAACGGGACGAAAATACATGTCGTCACTATGCGAAATTGGCGTACCAAACGTTTATATCGCGTTCAATCATGACGGCGTGGGGTACGGAAGGTAACATTAGAATTTGCAATTCCAACTGACCCAAATCATTAAAATAAAAAATAAATATAATGAACTTTATTGCCTTGCTTTATTGCTGTTGTTTGCCTCTACTCATTGTCATTATGTACTGTTGTGTTACTTTTGTTGAGGTTATGCAATAAAGAGTATTTGTTGTTGTTGTTGTTTGTTGTTTATTTTGTAAGTAGGCCGCAATGGCACTTTTGCAAGTCAAAATCTACTAGTTGAGTTCTACTGGTTTTACTACAATAATTTTTCGAGTTCAGCTTTCTACTTATAAGGAGGTTTCCGTATTGTTTGTATGTATGTTACGCGATATCTTTAGTTATTCTAATTTTTTTCCAGTAGAAATCTATTATTAATAATTATTATAACCACCAGAAACTTACGTTCGCCAGACACGTGCATGCTCGAGAATATTCTAACATCGCCCCCGTTGTCTCGCACCGAGTCTACGAGCGTAACGTACTCCTTCCTCTTCTGTATGTCTTGACACCTGCGGACATTATGCAAAACTGGTTAGTACTACAGTCAAGTGCAAAAATATGGGTACATACAACTTGCTCAAAAATATGTCCCATAGCTCTTATGTCGGTGAATTAAGGCGATATATCGATTGAAAGAGACACCCTTTGTTTTTCGCTCACGACAATTTTTACATTAAATATCTGACTGTGTGCAGGTTTATTAAATTTCCCCTTGTCAGTACCTAGATGAGGTAAAATACCATCATATTAACTTAATCGTGTCTTTTAATAATGCGTTGTTTTAGTAGGCTGAGTAAAAAAAGGAAAATATAGACTCAACTTTGGATTTCTTTTCTATCGAGAAAATTTTAAGCAATCATGTTTCGGCTATTGTCAGTACCTCAATCATATAGTCAAGAATCATATATCTGAAAATCAGCCCCGACTGTTTGCTAGTCTGGGCAGGACAGCGTTTCAAAGTCTCTAAATTTCTCGTTGTAGCGCCTTAAAGTTTCGGTACATATTTATGAGAGGATGCATTTGATACGTATTTTTGCACTTGACTGTACACTACTTTTATCTCGCGAGCGCAAGTTAGCCATTGTTGTAGTTGTGACACATACGAACACAGACAAAGTGTACTCATAGCTCCTACGCAGACTCACACGTAACTAATGTGCATGTATATATCTCAACACACAAGTCACACAACCATGGCTCAACCGCGCTCGTGAGATAAAAGTACCTACTTACTGTGCCTCTTTTGCACCTGTATACAACCACTGACAAACCTCACATAGATAGTGTGTGGCAACGCTATACGAAGCTGAAATTAGCAATCTCTGTCCAAAGGTTATGGTGCAATATTTATCGCTGGGTGATATCTATAATTCATAATGATGAGTTTCAATCAAGGTCATAGTCCTTGGTTTCAATCAATCTGGCATCAAAGATTTTTATAATATAAAAATAGCTAAAAAAATGTGTTCTCGCTTTCAGAAGCGAGGTAGCCTGTACGAGTAGGAGCTTCCTTTTCTTCTCTTCAAAAGCTGTATGATAAGTGCAGGCACCCACGGGCAATACGGTTCAGTAATGGATTTTTGTCATATCAATGTCAGTGGCGGCGCGTCGAAAATATTCTTAGAGAAGCCGAAAATTGTTTGTCTTTCTTATTCTTCATGAGCCGTAGCAAAAGAACTGGACTGGTTGAAAAATAGGCAAGCCGATGGGAATCGAGTTGTATGGACGCTCCGCCACTGCAATGTCATAAATTACAGTTGCATGCGATATCCCCTAGCCTGGTCGCGTCTTAGTTAAGCATTTTGGATCATAATTAACATCTTATAAATGTATTTTTTTAAATTCATAACTGCCAGTCTCTAAAAGGGGGTACTCGGGGGAGCCTCATTCTCGTACCCTGGGTATCCAAATCCTTGCCTTACAATCAAGTAGTATTTGAACTTACCTAAACAACTTGTCAGATATCATTAGGACTTCTATCGCCTGTGCTTCATTAGCCTTTTCAACGTGCTTTTTCCCGTAAAACGCCTTGGCTGGTTCTAAATGTAGCATTGTATAAAAACTCTCCAGGAGTTTGACCTCGCTCGCTGCTTTAGTATCCGAGATTTTGGCCATCACTGCTGGCTCTTGTAGGACCTCTGAAAGCATCAACATTCCTTTGAATTCATATTTCGAACAGACAACTATTTAACAATAATTATTTTTTATTGGTCTCCTGTGTTTCATATATTTATATTATGACTTAATCCAGAGGGCGTGGGTTCCGGAGATAACTTACCTTTTAATGAATGTTTGAATCCAGATGATGCTTTCGCCAGTAAAAACTTGCTCTTATTATCAATGAGTAGTTTGTTATCAGTTTTTATGGCTTGCTGCATCATGTACTCGAAGAACTGGTCCTTTACAAACCCCGGGGACGCTATGATCACACATTTCACTATCGAGAAGTCTATGTGCCGCAGAATACCTTGCATCACTGCTTCGTAGAACTTGTTTAGGCCCTGGAGTTCATAAGATGATTTATTGAATAAATTGTATTTTGATACCCTTATGAATAAAGTTGCAGTTGCAAAACTTGCTAAGTGCAGGGTTGGAAAACCAAAAAAAACAATGGGCAGATGACATTGTAGAAATTGCGGGAAAGAACTGGTGGAATCTCGGCAAAAAAAGAGAAAAATGGAAAAAGATGGGGCTTATAAATATATAAGAAAACATAATAACAAAAATATATGTAAAGAAATGGAATAAAAAGCTATATCACTACATAGTATAAAACAAAGTTGCTTCCTGTAGGCCTAGCACATGTTGCGCTCGAGAATATGTCAGCTATCCGTCACTTTCTAATAGCGCCAATCAGAAAAAGACGCGTAGCTCGAGATAAGTCGAGATACTCTCGAGCGCAACATGTGCTACGGGCGCTGCTGTCTGTCCCGTTGTATGCTTAGATCTTTAAAACTACGCAACGGATTTTGATGCGGTTTTTTGTAATAGATAGAGTGATTCAAGAGGAAGATTTATATGTATAATTTGTGCCCGTGCAAAGCCGGGGCGGGATCTCACGAGCGAAGGTGAGCCATGGTTGTGTGTTGAGTGATACATGCACATTGTCTATGTTTGCGTCAGCGTAGGAGCTATTATGAGTTCACGTTGTCTATGTGTTTGTATGTGTCACAACTACAACAATCCAGCCAACCCGGGCTCATGAGATAAAAGTGATACTATACCTACTTTACATTGTCTTAGTTACAGTGTCTGAAGGAAAAATGTGGAGTTTGTGCTTTATTGATTATGGTAATTTTAAGATATAGAAAATGTAATTTTCTTATGTTCAAACCTAAATGAATACTGACTAATTGTTGATTGTTGTAAAATTAAGTAAATTTACTAGTGTTTGGTAGATAATAATCTAATCTATATTGATGTTGCCTAATAGAATTACATTGTTATTTCTAATAAATTCGAGATTTAATAGTTGGTCTAGTTTCAACAGATATAATGCGACATTTCCACTAGGAGGTCTGTAGATGCATACTATTATAATAAGGTCCAATCCAATGCACTCCACAGCACAAGCTTCAAATTGCATCTCGGTCGATAAGTTATTTACTTCAGTACGCTCCATGGTCAAGATATTGGATTTCACATATGTGAAAAGAATGTGGGTGGAGGGGCCTGCATATATATGCAGGACCCTCCACCTTGGCGAGTGGGCGTCGAGTAATGGGCTCGCAGACTGTAGTTCAGTATGTTGACTGATATCATTTGGTTAGGCCGGAGCCAATGTTCTGTCAGGCACAACACGTCAACCTGGTCACTGAGTTGTAACTCACATTCCAGCTTGTTAGTTTTTTTTCGCAAGCCTATTTATGTTTTGATGCCATATGTAGCTGCTAGTGTATAATAAATAATAATAACCTATAGGATAGGTTACTACTAAAGGTAAGTAAGAAATACTGTGCCCAATTTGGAAAATAAATTTAAGGATACATCATTTTAGAAATAAAGGAAAAATTGAAAAGCTTAGGCAACAAGCAGGATTTGAATTTTTCCTTTATTTCTAAATTTGTAGTTTGCGTTAGCAGCCTTACTGCTAAATTAATAAACAATTTTTCTTGATGATTTTTCTAATGGACTAATGAAGTATGTGTAAATTGTGTAACTTACCTTTTCATGTTGCTGTACAAATCCTTTCCGTTTCCTAGGTATAGTAATATCAATCTTGGAGCGCACTAGAGTCATGGATGGTGTAATGAGGCACACATGCGCGAGTCCCTCCTGCATCACAACTGCCGCCACATCAGCATTTGCCGCAGGGTCGCAAGCCATCTCTACTCTTTCTAGAGCAACCGAGTCCCATAGCGCTTTTTGTAAAGTGAACTTTCTGTTTAATTCTAGATCTAATGTGTGATATGCACCCATCTGAAATAGTCAAAAAAAAAAAAATTATTTACATTTTAGAGAGAATGCATAACAGTGATGACTAATAACAATCAAAGGGTTAATTATTATGTTTATTGTCAAATAAATGAAGAATGTGAGGTGACAAATTGTTTTAGGCTATATGTGGACTTCTAACATACAAAGGAGGTAACCAATTATAATAATGGCAAATACTGGTTTAAAAAGTAGTATTAAAACTATTGTACAAAAATTAAAAGACATTTCACAAAAAAAGAAGTTAAGTACAAAGGCGAACTTATCCATTAAAGGGATCTCTTCCACACAATAATTTAATGAGTACTTTAATGAGTTAATACTTACTTATAAAATCATAGTCTAATGATGGAAACATAAACATAATAGAAAGTAGAAGTTGAATAGCCATTACAGAATCTATATCAGCAGTCAACCTAAGTTACTTTACATCTCTCATAAACTTTATTTGATAAACGCATGGAAATAAACATAAATAGAAAGTGACTGGCTGGCTGGCTGACCCCAAACTAGGCTGAAACTTACCTTGACATACTGATTCTCCACAACATTTCGTCCTTTCAGCCGTAACACACATGCTTGAGTATCAAAGTCTATAGTCTCCACATTGATGGTCAATGTGGTCCGAACTCTGCTGCTGGTAGACGATCCAGTAGATGATTCTGTTTGTACTTTACGGACAGTTGATGCAGTCACTATATCACCTTCAGAAATGAGATTATAGGCGTGCCATATATCTTCTGGTTCCTCAGGTGTGAGACCGATGCTCCTGTAAGGATAAATATGCACATTTGACTTCATTTTAAGCATTAAAAATATGGAAAGCGACGAAGTTTGCAAATGTACAAGAAGAACTTACCCGCAACCATCCTTTTCAATGTTTTTGTGATTTAACTTCATCTTGTCTTACTCTTATTTTATTCCATACTTAACAGATATATTTATGAAATACGTTGTATCCACATGAAATTATTGCCCGTACCATCTGCATCAACCAAACCAACCACTGCCTCGATGACAGATGACAGCGGAGGCGAAGAGAAGACAAAAATTACACAATTTTGACAGCCAAGCCTATTTCAAACACCAATTAAATTGCTGGCTTAGAAATCTTAAACATTCTGAATGAGAAGAGTCCTTTGAACAAGATTAATTTCATATTACATTTGAAACGCTATCTACAAGAATATAATAACAATTCATGTTTAATATTATCTTTGTTAAGAAAAATATATCTTCTTTAACTTTTACGTCAGGGCGTTTTTAACATACACTCTGCTAATATTTAATAACATGACCACGGACACACCACGGAGAAAGTTAAAGTTTATCTGTGGTAATTTTGAACGTTCGGTCGGTGACGGAGACGGTGTTACAGCAGAATCGCATATTTTGTTGTCGTGGTATTTAATAAT
Source organism: Cenopis cana (assembly GCA_951800055.1). Lineage (NCBI taxonomy): Eukaryota > Metazoa > Arthropoda > Insecta > Lepidoptera > Tortricidae > Cenopis > Cenopis cana. The sequence continues at coordinate 14,901,439 of OX637478.1, forward strand.
GGGTTCTTAAATATTTCCGCCGTGCTTGCTGACTTCGTAATAGTGTTAAATGACTTCTAGTGCCAAATTAAATGTAAGGATGTGAATAGGCCTTTGTTTATTTATTCAATTATGTTTAAAGTGCAGTGCTAGTGCTATTGATAAGGCTGTCAAGCTCAGCTGGGTTTCGTTACAACGAGCGGTAAAAATCTCGGGATTTTTCTC